>CM066044.1:277001506-278201506 GCA_033557465.1 Ichthyophis bannanicus | reverse complement strand
GTAAGGGGAGGGAGCTAGGACTTGCAATGGGCTGATGGGGGTTAGGACTGGTAATGGGCTATGGGGGGCTAAGACTGGAAATGGGGTGATGGGGGGCTTAGGACTGGAAATGGGCTGAGTGGAAGGAGGGCTTGAACTGCAAATAGCTGATGGGGACTGGGGCTTGGAATGGAAATGGGCTGTGAGGGGAGGGAGCTAGGACTGGACATGGGCTGTGAGGGGAGGGAGCTAGGACTGGACATGGGCTGTGAGGGGAGGGAGCTAGGACTGGAAATGGGCTGAGTGAGGGGGGGTTAGGATAGGAAATGGGCTGATGGAGGGCTAGGATAGGACTGGAAATGGGCTGTTGGGAGGGGGCTGGGATTGGAAATGAGCTGATGGAGGGACTCGGATGGGGGAGCTAGGACTGGAAATGGGCTGATGGTGGGGCTAGGATAGGACTAGAAATGGGCTTATGGGGGCTGGGATTGGAAATGGGCTGATTTATTTATTTATTTATTTAACATCTTTTATATACCGCACTATTGTCACCAGCGCGGTTTACATGATGCGGGGACTAGAAGGGAGCGGATGCTGGGTGGGGCTGGAACTAGAAGGGAGCTGATGTTGGGGGAGGATTAGAATGGGATAGAGTTGGGAGAGTGAAATGGAGAGGGAAAAAATATTTTCTGTGGGAGGGAAGACAAATCTACAATTGGCCGGATATTAGGAGAGTAAGTGAGGATTGAGGATGACGGGGTAAAATTTGAGTGGATGAAATAGGAATGAGGAAAGAGCAAAAGGAGAGAGATTAGTATGTTAAAGGAGATGTACAGAGCGAATGGAAAAAAACTAGAAAAGTGAAGAAAGGACAAATTTACAGCAGACGATGGAGAGTTAGCAGAAGACACGAAGAAACCAGAAGAAAGTGGCTGGAGCAATTGCAACTGAAAAAAAATGCACAAAAGGTAGAAAAATATCTCTTTATTGAATTTATTAACTGAAATATGCCAGCTCTGGGAAATGTACATCATTAACGTCTGCGCTTTGTTTAGTACAAGAGGAAATTAATTTATAGTTTTATTTCTACAGTGTTGTTGGGATTTTGGGGTTCTCAGTTTAATTATTGTCTTCCTGTTTCTACATTGTGATTTCTTGTTTGGTGATGGTCTATGTTCTGCACGTGTAACTGAGCTGAGGTATTCTGTTTATGTAATTCCTATTTGACATTGCCACTTGTTCTCTTTCCCCAGTAGGTCATGTATTATTGTTCTCTGAAATGTATTGGTTTAATATTTTATAGTGTTGCCTTTTGATAGGTAGGGTCTTGTGCTTTGTGAGTCCTGGTAATGCTGTTATGAAACGGCAGGTTTGCTATGGGTTCTAAATGGGCAGTGTTTGTAGTAGTTCCTAATGTGCCTGGCAGTTGGCACTGGATTATAGTAATGTAAAAATCTTTTAGTCTTTCTTTATCCATATACTCATTAAGAGGCATGTTTACTAAAAGTTAGTGTGTGGTAACATTATGCAAATATTTATGCAAATGAGGCCCTTATGCAAATGAGGCCCCACACCGAGTCTCCGCACATGGCCCCGCACCCCCCTTGGGCCGCCCCTGCGCCGAGGATCGGGTGATACCCTGCCATGGAAAGGCTCTCATTGATACCGGCCTTCAGATGGAGATGCCCGTAGGATGTTATGGTCGGATAGCACCGCGATCGGGTCTGCCTCTGAAATATTTCCTGGACGTCGGGGCTGGGGTGATCGACCCTGATTATAGAGGGAGTGTAAAGATATTACTGTTTAATTTGGCAACGAAGACTTCCCTGTGAAGTTGGGAGACCGAATTGCCCAGCTGCTGTGCGAGAGAGTAGGGTTTCCCCCAGTGGAAGAGGTCCCCATGTTGTTTCCTACGGAACGAGGAGCCTATGGATTTGGTTCCACCGGATGGGCCGGGATGAAAAGCCTGACAGCCACCTGTGGGGAGAGAATAGAGGAGGCTGAGAAGGACGACCTGGGACCTCAAGTGGCCGAGTGCAGGAAGAACCTGGAGCCCCATGTAGGGGAAGAACTATCATTGGTCCAGAGGCAGGATCTGGCTCGACTATTGGAGAGGTTCTCAGATGTACTGACTCCGATCCCTGGTGAAACCGACTGGTGGCTCATGAGATCCTGACACCACCGGAGAAGGTGATCAGACAACAACCCTACCACCTACCAGAAGCTAAAAAGCAGGAGGTCGTGGCACAGGTACGCGAGATGTTGGCGATGGGTATCATTGAAGAATCAAGGAGCCCGTGGTGCAATCCCATTGTTCTGGTTCCAAAACCGGATGGTACATTACGTTTCTGTATAGATTTCAGACAGGTAAATGCTATCTCGGTATTCGACACTTACCCGATGCCCCGCATCAAGGAGCTTTTGGACCGCTTGGGGCAGGCCCAGTTTTTAACCACCCTAGACATGACGAAGGGTGCGACGCTCCTGCCCCCGCCCTAGGGCTAAAGGACAGGAGTGGCCTATTGTCCCTTGAGGAATGGATTAAAACTATTCCCTGGGAATGATGGGAGATGTAGTTTTGTTCTCCTTTCTCTCACTGATAAATGTAGTTGCGCCAGAGACGGTAAGGCTTTGCAAGAATATTTTATTCATGTTGGGGAGATTCCTCCAGCGCATCAAAATTCAGATACATGAACATAAATGGTACTTTAAATGGTAACAGAAGAAACTCAGGAATATAAGACAACGTAAAGTGAGATCAGCTTTTCTTCTATGGAGCTTAACTCAGCTCTGCCTCAAGAGGTGACTTACATATATTGCAGCCTCATGCAATCACTGTTCCATTCGCAGTGTGAACTCAAACTCAGGTGCAAACAATTAGGTTTTCAGAGCATGGCAGCAGAAACTGCCACGTTGTATTCTTTTCACACAAGGTACAGGCAAGCTATTTCCTTACAGCATATTGAACAGTCCATGCTATTATTGTCAGAGTTTATCAAAGGTAAGGCATTTTCCACTTGCATAAAATCTTCTGACTGCACAGAGCTATTGTCCTCATTCAGATTTGACTGTCTGCCTGCTTTCAATTCTAAGAACTCTTTAAAGTCCTGAAGGAGCAATTCAGCCTGTTCAGTTCCTGACAAACCGTTGTCAGCCAACACTGAGTTTTTCTCCCAGTCAATAATATTTCCCCCTTCAGCTCTTGGCTTGAATGACTCAGGGTAACAATTGGGATCTTTTAAAACAGCCTTAAATATAGGAGATGGGACTTTACCTTCTCTATCCAGGTTCCTATAGAAACTGCTGTCTTTCTGCCAGGCTCCTCTCCTTTTAGGTAGCTCAAAAGCTTTGTAGCTGTGAGGGCTTCTGGGTCTCTCCGGTCCAAACTGTATCCACGAGGGCTCTGCCTTTTCCCAAGACTCTAAATCAGGGCTTCGTCCACTTTCCAAGCACCTGTTAAGATCCTTGCAGGTCCTCTGCTGCTACCAGGCTCAGATGTGCAGCCAAACTGCTTCCTGGTCAACTGCTCATGGCTTTCCTGTTTCTCACAGCTATTCTGCTTCTGCTTCCAGGCCCTCTGCTCACAGGTCCTCTGCTCCTGGGAATTCTTAATCTTGTTCTTCTTGATCCCCTTAATCTCCTTAATCCGTTTAGCAGCGTCCTTCACCACTTCATAAAGGATTCTTTTTCAGACACACCCCATCCAACCCCTGGGTGTGCCCAATCAGCACTGCTCAACTCCTCCCCTGGGCTGGTCTTCATTCTCAGCTCACCAGAAGAGGGCTTTTTTTTCCTTTTAGGATTGTAAATCCTGTGTAAATCCTGCTGCATTTCAGGATTTCCTTCAGTCTCCATTTCCTCAGGAGGGCGCTCTTCACCACAAGGGGTACTGGCAGATTCCGTTGACTAGGGAATCTCGGCTGAAGACCGCCTTCAGCACCCCGATTGGGCTATTCCAGTTTAAGAGGATGCCCTTTGGCCTTCACGGCGCCGCGGCACCCTGCCAGAGACTGGTGGATCAAGTCTTGCGTCCTCACCAAGAATATGCTTTCGCATATATGGACGACATTATTATCCACAGTTGCAGTTGGGTAGAACATATCCCGAGGGTTGAAGCCGTCCTGCGATCTATGAGGCAGGCGGGCCTCACCCTGAACCCGAGCAAGTGTGCCTTCGCCAAGCGAGAAGCGAAATACCTGAGGCATATGGTAGGACAGGAAAGGATTAAGCCCTTGATTGACAAAGTGGACAGCATCAAGAACTTTCCCCGTCCCACAACAAAGAAGCAATTAAGAAGCTTTCTAGACCTGATTGGCTATTACAGGAGGTTCCTATCACGCTTCGCGGAAGAAAGTTCCATCTTTACAGACATGTTAAAAAAGAATTGCCCAAATCAACTCCGTTGGACCCCGGAGGCGGAGAGGGTTTTCACTCCATTAAAAGGGTGGCTATGTACGGCACCGGTATTACGCGGGGTGGATTTCACGCAGCCCTTCATTGTACAGACGGATGCCTCAGAGATAGGCTTAGGAGCCGTCTTGTCCCAGAAGCATGAAGGAAATGAGCATCCCGAAATGCTCCTTAGTAGGAAGTTGTCCTCGGCAGAGTAACACTACTCTACTATTGAGAAAGAGTGCCTCGCCATCAAATGGGCAATAGAGACCCTCCAGTTCTACCTCACCGGGCGAAAATTCCTGTTAGTTACTGATCACGCGCCCATGAGGTGGCTCCAACAGATGAAGAGCCACAATGCACGATTAACCAGATGGTACATGGCCCTGCAAGTTTTTTACTTTAAGGTAGAGCATCGGGCAGGGAAGCTACACCAAAATGCAGATGCCTTGTCCAGGATTACGGACTGTTCGGAGGAGCTTCAACAACCTCTGCCAGCCCGTAATATCTTGAGTAGGGGGGTATGTGGCAAGGAGACCTATCCGGAGTCTGGGGGAGGACAAAGAGACAGGGAATTCGCCCTAGTAAAGGGCCCTCTTTCACCAAGTCAGGGTAGGAAAGCCACAACCACCTCCAGGAATCAGAAAACCTCCACGTTGCCCACATTTCATGCGCCCCCTAGGGGAATGAGAGAGAGAGGATATAGGACCTAGAACCCCTATGGCCCGGATTTCTCCAAGCATTCAGGTAGCTGAAGTCAGGCTGATTACCGTTACCAGGGAAGGGAGGAGTTGGAGCTAGAGCCCTGGAAATATAAACCCATGCCAGACTATGAGGAAAGGGGAAGAGAAGCAAGAAGCCACACTGACACAAACAAAGGCACAGATACAAGCAAGGGAAGCTTCACTAGTGCTGAGCAGAGCAGAGGAACTGAGCTTCCAGGAGAAGAAAGTTCTAATTGGCATATAGCATGTCTGCAAGCGAGATTGGGGCCAGAAACAAGAGGGACTCCAGGATCCCCCGGGAGGCTGTTAGCTGAGCACTGTGAGCAAGACGGGGACTCAGAATCCATGCAGCTGGGAGAGCCCGAGCTGAATGAGGAGGACACTCCCATGGATTGTTCCTTTTGCCAGGCTTTAAACATGGGAACGTAGAGAAAAAGGCTATCTTGAAAGAAGGTCTTCAAGGAAAGAAGGTACCCATAGTCAACAAGCAGGGTGGCCATGATTCCCGCGTGTTTGAAAAGGGGAAGTTTACGGGGACTAAGGAGCAAGCCAGGAATTGTGATAAGCTTGTTAACCACCTGCTGCCTGAATTATGACACTGGGGTAAGCTAAAGTAGCTATGAGAACAATGCTGTCCTTTGCTTCCTTTTGTTTGGAAGGTAGCCAAGAAAGGTTTGAAGCTGAATAGAAGCTAAACTACCACAGACATTAAATTGGATTTGTTTTTGTGCTTTAGCCAGCAAGGCTAAAAGGAGTTCTATATCCTTGCTGTTAAAGACTGTATATCCTGAACTATAGAGAACCTTAGAACAGCCATTTTTGTGTTTGGGTTTGTTTTATGGACAATGTTTTACCTCAAAGAATCCTGAACAGATAATCCTGTATGTGGTATGTTCGAACCATTGTGTGTAAAAATAAATTTCTGTGATTTGCCTTACCTCATTGAGCCTGACTACAAGTTTCTGCCTGACGCACCCATACAGCTTAACAAAACAAAACTACATTTCCAAGAGGACGCTGCAGGGAAATAATTTGTTAAGGCGGATTGCGGGAAGTTCCTCTAATAACCATGCCCCTCTAAGCTAGAAGCGGGTGGTGAGGCCGTGACATTAGGCATGGTTGTTAGATGAGATGCTGTAATCACACCAGTGGAAGTTCTATCAGCCCGATTAGCAGATCGTAACAGCCAATCTCGATGTGCATGCTTTGCCGTTTTATAAGCTTTCTTAATAACTTGTACTGGATAGCCTCGAAGAAAGAGACTTTGACATAAATCTTCTGCATGAAACACAAAATCCTCCTTTGTAGTGCAATTTCATTTTATTCGTAGGAATTGTCCTAATGGAAGGGCTCTCCTAAGAGGGCCCGGATGATGACTCTGAAACTGCAATAGAGTATTCCGTTGAACCGGTTTACGATAAAGGGTTGAACAAACAGTGTGACCAGATTTATATAAACGGACATCCAAAAAATCTATTGTGGTATGATCATATTTGGCCATAAAACCAATATTCATTTTTCTGGTATTGAGCCAGTCCAGGAATAAAAGTAAAGATGATTTATCCGCTGTCCAGACAAAAAATATATCATCCAAAAAGCGTATCCAGAATGATATATTAAACCAATCAGAAGTGTAAAGGAATTCCTCCTCAAATGCAGCTAAATATATGGTCGCAATAGAAGGGGCAACAGTGGCACCCATTGCTATACCATAAATTTGTTGAAAATATTTTGAGTCATACAGAAAATAATTTTTAGTAAGCACTAAATAAAGGAATTCCATAATCAAGGCTTTTGGGATTTGATCGGGTAAAGTTAACGGGGATGTCTCTATAATATGTAATGCTTCTTTTTGATCTATATTAGTATATAGAAACATAGAAACATGATGACAGAAAAAGACCACATGGCCTATCTAGTCTGTCCTTCCATAACAACTACAACAGTCCCCTTTTTACCTTTAGAGATCCTCTGTGTTTGTCCCATGCTTTTTTGAATTCAGTTACTGTCCTCATCTCTACCACCTCCACTGGGAGACTATTCCATGGATCCACTACTCTTTCCGTAAAGAAATATTTCCGCATATTACTCCTGAATCTATCTCCCTTCACCCTCATCCCATATCGCCTCATAGCAGAACTTGCTTTCAATTGAAAGAGGCTCTCTCCCTGAACATTTATGCCACAGAGGTATTTAAACATCTCAATCATATCACCTCTATCCCGCCTTTCCTCTAAGGTGTACATATTAAGATCCTTAAGTCTGTCCTCATATGCTTTATGATGAAGCCCACTAATCATTTTAGTAGCCACCCTCTGCATCGACTCCATCCTGTTCACATCCTTTTGAAGGTGCGGTCTCCAGAATTGAACACTATCCAAATGAGGTCGCACCAAAGACTTATAGAGAGGCATTATCACCTCCTTTTTTCTGCTAGCCATTCCTCTCCGTATGCACCCAAGCATCCTTCTAGCTTTTGCCGTTGCCTTTTCTACCTGTTACAACTACCGTAACTAACCATGCTGAGGCAAAAGAAAAATTGCATTGGGATAATAAAGTCAAAAAATGTGATGTGTCCCGTAAATATGATTTCACCAAACACCATGTACCAGTAAGTCCTCGTAGAGGAGATCGGGAGCGGCATTTGCAACTTTTGGAGCAACGTTGGATTTTTTCATTAAAAACTGTGGCTCCGAATGGACTCAATCAGGAGCTGGATTGGTGGAGCATTTTGCCCACCTGATGTCATCATGTTAGGTTTTTTGAGCAATTGGATTGGGTATAAAACATCTATCTGTTTTGGCTGACGTCAGATGCCATCTTATGGGAGGACATTTCTGAAAATAGCAACGGACATTTTGAGCTGAGAAGGAGAGGTTTTTTTTCCGAAACCAGTGAGATATCGGCTACCACCTGAGGCAAGATCGGAGGATCCGAAACACGGCACTGGGTTGTGGTGCTTTGAGGAGAATTTCTTCGTTCAGTGGTGTTTTGAGGAGAATTTCTTCGTTCATGAATTATTGGAGAAGAGGAACCCTTCTGTTTAAAACTATCGAAACTACAGTCTCACAAAATTGCTGAAGGACCCGACTGCCAGCTAAGTTTTAGAAAAAAAAAAAGTTGTTTAATTATTCTTAGCATTGTGGCTTTAGGGGTCATATTACTCTTATATCTTCATACAATTGTTGCGCGAATAATAAAAAAGATTAAAGGGAGAAGTCCGTTATTCGAAGGGGTTTTTCCGTCAACTGACCTGACGGACGTTCCTGCATTTTACATTTTATCAATGTTTGGTTATGTTTAGTGTATGTCCCTTTATTTGTGATCTGATTGTTTAGTTGGCAAGATAGAAGGTCAACGCAAAAGAGGAAGGCCAGCAATGAGATGGATTGATACAATAACAGCAGCTACGGGTACCAGTCTGTCAACAATGAGCCGCCTGACTAAAGACCGAACACAGTTTAGGATAGCTATCCAGAGGGTTGCCATGTGTCAACTCCGACTCGACGGCACTTAACAACAACAACTGATAACCATATTAATATGAATAAAATACAGTCTCTAAAATGCTTGTATGCAAATGCTAGAAGTCTAAAAAATAAGATGGGAGAGTTAGAATATATAGCACTAAATGAGAAGTTAGATATGATTGGTATTTTTATTTCAGTAACATGACTTTTGTAAAAATTTGTTGACCAGTGTAACCAGTGGGAGATAGAAACATAGAAACATGACGGCAGTAAAAAGACCACATGGCCTATCTAGTCTGCCTTTCCATATCAACTACAATAGTCCCTTTTTTTACTTAATGGTCTTCTGTAATGGCCCCATGCTTTTTTGAATTCAGATACTGTTACTGTTCTCATGGAAGAGTATTCCACACATCTACCACTCTTTCTGTAAAGAAATATTTCAGCATATTACTCCTGAATCTATCCCCTTTCACTCTCATCCTATGTCCCCTCATAGTATAGCTTGCCCTCAATTGAAAGAGACCCTCCTGTGCATTTATACCACAGAGGTATTTAAATGGTTCTATCATTTCATTCCTATCCCACCTTTCCTCTAAAGTATACATATTAAGATCTTTAAGTCTGTCCTCTTATGCTTCATAATGAAGGCCACTAACCATTTTAGTAGCCGCCCTCTACACCACAGGTTTTCAAACGAGTCCTCGGGGAACCCTAGGCCAGTCAGGTTTTCAGGATTCCCACAATGAATATGCATAAGATAGATTTGCATACAATGAAGGCAGAACATGCAAATCTTTCTCATGCATATTTATTCTGGGAATCCTGAAAAACTGACTGGCCTAGGGTTCAGTGAGGACTGGGTTGAAAACCCCTGCTCTACACTGACTCTAACCTGCCTATATCGGTCTGAAGGTGCAGTCTCCAGACTTGCACACAATCCTCCAAATAAGGTCACACCAGAGACTTATAAAGAGGCATTATCACCTCTTTTTTTCTCCTGGCCATTACTCTCCCTATATACTGTGATAAGGAAGCTTATCATGACAGAGGAGAAAGGGATAAAAGAAAGGAATTCACCCTTATAAAAGGACCTATTTTGCAAGGTCAGAGAAACAAAACCCCAATCACACCTAGAAAGCAGGAAATTCCCAGAGGGGATAGGTTTCAGAGTTCCCCTAGTAGAGAAAAGGAGAGGGAATACAGTCTCAGGGTAAAGGATCCTTACGCCACTGAGTTCCCTAATTATCCAGCTGCCAGGAGGCAAGCTGATCTCCGTCACCTGAGAGGAAAAGAGGTGGGGCTGGAGCCTTGGGGATTTAAGTCTAGGATAGAGAAAGAAGCAGGGAGAGGAGAGAGGAGGAGGAGAGTCCCAGAGAGCATCTCAGGGAGAGACCCAAGCAGAAACACAAGCTGGAGGACAGGACGAGGAAGCACAGGAGAATGGTGGCCAGAGCATGAGGGAGGAGAAACAGCTACAAGCCCAGGCCCAGGTATGAGCCTTGAAAGCTTGTCTAATACAGAGCAGTGCAGAGTTGCAAGGAATACTCTCAGCTCTAACGGAAGGCAGTCAGCTGAACCCTGTGAACTGGAAGGAGAGGTAGAGCCTATGCAACTAGGTGAACCAGACCTGGCTGTGAATGACGAAGACTCATACATGAATTGCTCCTTGTGCCAATCCTTTACTGCAGAGGGATTGAAAGAAAACCACCCTTAAGAGAAAACCTTCAGAATCAGGTAACCTTGAAAGCCTGTAGATGGTTTTGTGCATGTCCTGTGTTAAAGAAGAAATACGTTTGCTGAGAAAGCAGGAGCAAGCTGAAGCTCTCTGATTGTGCTTGATAAACACCTGATATCCAGAGCAGTGCACCGGCAAGAAGCCGAGCTAATGGTGAAAGGAAGTAAAGTTTTTGGCTTTGTTTTTGAATATTCCTAAAGCATGGAATAGAGCATTATTTGCTAATGAGAAGTTTTTGTCCTGTTAAAAGTTTTACTTTGTTTGTAAGGAGACAAACTAGCCTGGAAGTGTTTGGGACTATGAGAACAGAAAACTGCCATTGAGAAATGCTGTTTTTGTTTGCTTTAAACAGCAATGCTAGCCAAGCTGGTAGCATTGACTGTTAAAAGGCTTTATCTTTGAGCTGAAGAGCACTATAAGCTGAAAGTTTTTGTTTTGAGTTTATTTATGTTCTGATGTGTATTGTGAAGAATCCTGGAGAAAGTATCCAAGGGTAGTATTTGTGAACCTTGCGTTTGAGTCAATAAATTCTGTCATTGCCTTATCATTCGAGCCAACTACAAGTGTTTTTTTCTACCTGAAGCCAAGTGGATTGTGACTGAACTACCTTTCCCAAGGGGCATGGCAAAGGAACCAGTCAGCTAAAGGCAAAAAGGTGAAACTTTTTATGATAACCACGCCCCTCCATACTGGAAGTAAGGGGCAAGGGCGTGACAATACCCAAGCATCCTTCTGGCTTTTGAAGTCACCTTTTCTACCTGTTTAGCTACTTTAAGATCATCAGACACAATTATGCCCAGGTCCTGCTTTTCTTTGGTAGACAGAAGTACCTCACCCCCTATACTATACAACTCCTTTGGATTTTTGCAGCCCAAATTCATTTTTTAGCATTTTTAACATTAAATTTCAGCTGCCATATTCTAGACCAGAGGTTCTCAACTCCAGTCCTGGAGGGCCAAACACCATTCAGGTTTTCAGGCTGTCCCTAATAAATATGCATGAATGAATTTGCATGCACTGCCCCCATTGTATTCAAATGTATCTCATGCATATTCATTAGGGACAGCCTGAAAACCTGAATGGTGTTTGGCCCTCCAGGATTGGAGTTGGGAACCTCTGTTCTAGACGATTCTTCAAGTTTAGCTAGATCCCTCTGCATGTTGTCGACTTCTTCCTGTGTGTCCATCTATTGCAGATTTTGTTATAATCTGCAAACAAGCAAATCTTACCCGACAGTCCTTCTGCAATATCACTAACAAAGATAAACAGAATCGGACCAATAACAGATCACTGCAGCACACCACTGGGAACCTCCTTTTCCTCAGATTGAGCTCCATTTACCTGTACGCATTGTTGCCTCCCACTCAACCAATTTCTAACCCAATCACTGGAAGCCAATGGGTTGCAAGATCCAGGGCAACATGGCTTTATCAAGGGAAGATTGTGCCAAACTGGGAGACCAAAGAACTAGCTCAAGGGCATGCAATGGATGTTCTCTACTTAGATTTCACAAAGTTTTTTATACTGTTCCTCATAAATAAACAGAAGCCTGGGGATGTATCCCAAGTTGGTGAACTGGATCAAGAACTGGTGACTGACAGACTGCAGATGGTAGTGGTGAATGGAACCTATCCTGAAGAAAGATGACTGAGTAGTGGAGTGCCTCAGGGATCGGTCTTTGGACCACTACTGTTAAATGTCTTTGTGGGTAATATTGCCAAAGGGTTAAAAGGAAAAGTTTGCCTTTTTGCAGATGACATGGAAATTTGCAATAGAGTGGACACTTCAGAGGGGGTAGACAATGTGAAGAGATCTACGAAGATAAGAAGAATGGTCTAATGCTTGGCAGTTAAAGTTTAATGGAAAGAAGTGCAGAGTGATGCACTTAGGAAATGCAGAAATCCAAAGGATTTGTACACGACAGGGAATGAAAGGCTGGTTTGTATGGACTAAGAGAGGGATCTCGAAGTGATAATGTCTGAGGATCTCAAGGTAGCAAAGCAGTGTAACAATGTGGTGGCCAAAGCCATAAGGATGTTAGGCTGCATACAGAAGAATAACCATCAAGAAGAAGGAAGTATTAGTATCCTTGTATAGTTCATTGGTGAGGCCTCACTTAGAGTACTGTGTTCAGTTTCGGAGACCGTACCTTGCATAAGATCTAAAAGGACTTGAAATGGTTCAGAGAAAGGCAACAAAAATGATATAGGGCCTGTGCTAGAAGGCATATGAGAAAAGACTTGACAATCTAAATATGTATACCCTAAAGAAGAGGAGGAATAAACAACCCTTTTTCATAAATGGGAAGCTGTAGAACTAGAGGACATGAAATGAAGCTAAGAGGAGGTAAACTTAAAAGCAAACTTGGGAAAAACAGTTTCATGGAAAGAATGGTGGATGCCTATAATGCCCTCCTGAAGGAGGTGGTGGGAGCAAAAACTATGATGGAATTGAAAAAGGCGCGGGACAGCACAGAGGACCACTATATCGAAGAAACTTGAATCAAAGCAAACATAAATAACTTCATAAACATAAATAAACTTCATAAACCTGTCTGAAGCTGCGGGTGCAACTCTACAACTCTAGCTAACTTGCTGGACAGAACAGATTTATTTATTTTATTTATTTATTTAACAGTTCTTATATACCGCGCTCTTTGTTATCAGTGTGGTTTACATACAACAAAATTTTACTCAGACAGAATAGGATCTGTCTTAAGTTTACATATAACAGGGAACATAACATGGACTTAAACTGGGGAGAACTATTTACATTTTAACAGATATGATGTAATTTTATTTACGTTACAGTAGATATGCATAGATATAGAACTATAAGGTCAATGTGCATATTCTGTAAGAGGTGCATTTGGTTAGTCATCATGAGAGATTGAGATCTTGGGGGTAGGTGGACCATGGACCATGCTAGTCTTTATCTGTCGTCATTTACTGTGTTACTAATGTTACTGTAGAACATCCGAGACTAGGGACTGGGCACTCACTTTTTTCCCTGCCTGATGCATCCAGGGGCCACTTCAAATCTCACCACTGATACTTTCTACTTCAAGATTAATAGGCAAAAAGTGTTGGCCACAGTGTTGGCAGAGAAGTCTTGTGGAGGGAGTGGAGGGGGTGGGGCATAGGGTATGAACTGGGAAGTAGACTCAAAATCTCCAGCTTAAAATATTGGTCCTCCTTGGCATCTTTGACTACAATGAAAATTAACACACTTGCATACATAAAGAGAGAGATTTTTCATGCAAACATGCACACACATTTTTCCCTCACTCATTATGAAACCATCAGTATTCTAGTTTAAAGCAGTTAAAAGGCTAGCTTTAAACACACCAATAACTGAAAATAAGGAAAAAAGGAATCAAGCTTGGTGTCTTTTATTTATTGTTCATCAGCTTAGGATTGCTTAATAATTTTCAATAAGATTTTCCATCCAAGAGATATAATTGCAGACTTTGGTGTAAACTCCAGGAAAATTCTTCTGGGCACACCCCTGACCCCAGGATACCACGCCCACCAATTCCCCATCACAGATGAGAGGGCCTCCAGAGTCTCCCTGCAGAAAACAGAAGATGGTGGTGTTAAATGGAAGGCATGACTTCAGCATATATGACAAAGCAGGCTGGAACTTGCGTGCAATAGTGCAATAGGCTGATGGTGTCATATAAAATGGAAATGTAGTGCAGTAGGCTGGGAGCATACTATAAATTACCTTCCTTTGAAACAGATCTCCACTTCAGTGTTCAAATAAGAGACGAGTCATTAATTAGGAAACTAAGGGGCATGTTTATTAAGGTGTCATGAGTAGTGCAGGCCAAACATGCGTCAATCCACCCACTGCAGATGGCCATGAATACAGCTGCGAGAGTGCTAACCGGCACCCCCAAACCTGATCAATTCTCAGAAACTTCCATCTGCTTCCTATAAGACTGCACTAAATACAAAGCACTGGTTACAGTCTTTGAAGCGCTGTATCATTTATCACCAGAGTATCCGGAAACCCTGATAAGAAGACCATTAGTCAGTTGTTCCAGACGGATCAGCAAACTTGCCATCCCTGCAGACAACAGGAAATACAACACTAGAACCTCAAATAGGGCATTTTTCCTGTTCACTCCAAGACTCTGGGACACCCTGCCAAACACCATTCGCACAATAAGTGATCTCAATGACTTTCTTAAGAAAACAAAAACTTATCTGTTCCTTGAGCACTTTCCAATAGCTCCAGATTAACCATGCACACACTTCTGCCTTGGTCCCAGTGACTCTTTATCACTCTCTGCCCTATCCCTGATGCCCACTGGCACAGTCTCCTAACCATCCCCCCCTCTTCTAGCCCTACCACCCCCTACCCGCCCCCTGACCAATCCTACTCCTTCTCCTAGCCTCCCTGCCAGTAGAATTTATCTAACCCATGTTGTATCGGTCAAGTTGCATCTACTGTTAGCATTTCATGCATGTACTCATTAGTTTCATACACTTGTATATAGTTACTTAAGTTCCTTGTTGAAATTTAAGGTTCTCTGTGACAATTAAGGTTCTATATATCCCATGTTAAGTTACTGTTCGATGTAAACTGCCTTGACGTGTCCAAAAGGCGGTATATAAAACGAGCTAAATAAATAAATAGTGCGTGTTTTTACCATGTAGGTGCCTAACAGCTGTGGCAGATACAAGGGACATAGCCATGGTAGGCTACACTACTGCACAAGTCACATCACTAGCACGGTAATAGGGAATGTGTGGCCATAGCACATGCTCACTCTGATGGCACTTGCTACATGCACTCTGAAAATGTAAGCTACAAATGCATTATTAGGGCACCGGTGGGCTACAAAACCACTGCAGACAGTAATAAATGTGCCCCAGCCACAGGCCTACAGGGAAGTAGTAACTGGCCAGTTTGAATAGAGAGGGATTACCGGGTATAACCCCCCCCCCCCTCCTTGCAAACTTGTGACACACGCCCTGATGTATCTTCCTTACTAAATTGTGTAGTCAGTGGCCGTAGGGGGGAAGCGGTATCACCAGACTTGCAAAGGGGGAAGGTACAGTACACACAGTTCCTTCAAAAGGTACTGGGGAAGTTTACAATAAGTAAACTCAGATGTTATGTATAAAGTTTACCAATGAAGTTACAGCAAAGTGTCTTAATATTTATTTTATGCAGGTTCTAACACTTTGTTGAACTTCTCGCTGAAATTATTTTTCTAGTTTCTTAAGTGGACATAAAAGAATAACCCATCTTACATTTCATCATTTATTGTATTAACAGATAAGTATTAATTAGTATCAATCACAACACGTTACAACTCTTATAAAGGTAACCATAACTATTCTAAACAGTTCAGCAACGTTTCTGACTACTGCAGCATTTAAAGTGTATTTCTCTCTTAACTTCAGTAGTTATCTCATAAATTCAGAGGCTTTTTGTAGTTTTACTTTTCCTTAGAGTGAAGACGTATTATTTGATTAACAAATAAGAATAATTCGCTCTCTTTTCTTTGCTTTCCTTTTTCCTTGTTAAAACTACAAAACTCAAGTCCAGTGCTTCACTTAGCTTTAGTTTGACGTTCAGGTAAGGTGTCTTTATCCAGATGACTGTGAGGTTGAAGTGTTGGGGCCCAGATTTCGCGCAGGAACCGCCGCACCTCAGGATCCTTGGAATCCGGTGTACCTGACTCCCTAACTTAAAGGAAATAAAAGGAGGCAAAACCCTAACTATTCCCTACTGTTGACATATAACATTCTAATTTACTATTATTCCTCAAACTTTATTAATTTCTCTAACTAAAAAAAATAAAATTAAACAAAGTCCCTAGCTAGCAGTCCCGTCTGAACTTTAGTCCCTTTGCTGAAGTGCTTAATAAACCCCCTCTTTCATAGAACACACCTTGCACCTAATTTACTCAGTCTTGAACTCAGAGTTACAGCTCTACATGTCCATTCCACAATGTTTAGCTTCATTCCATTTCTCTAACAATGCTATTGCACACTAGGTAAAACAACATATACTTAAATATCCTTAACTAAGGAAGTCTGTTATTCAGTGTTAGTCTATCTTTTAACAGATCTTCATTTCAAACAGACACTTCCACAAACAAAGCAGTTATTTATTCATTCAAGCTTCAGACTCATTCCTCTTTATCACAGCAGGCAATCACTTACTGTGCTGGTTTTCTTTAAGGCTTCAGACACTTCTTAAAACAGGCTACTGAATAGCACAGTTCTTTTAAAGAAAACTCTGACAATTCCACTCTGTCTCTTTCTTACAGAGGACTCCAAAGAAATCTTCAGTCAAAGCCTCTGGCTTCACTACCAGCAGAGTCTCAACCAACACTGTTCAAAAACTCTCCAAATCAGGATATTCACTTACTTAGCCTGATGTCCATAAAACCCAGCTCCATTTCCACTCTTCAGAACAATGTATCACCAATTGATACTTTTACAATAGCATAAACAGCACATCTCTCAACACAGCCCAAACTGTTGTTTTTCTCTCTGTTCAAAAATCAAACCTCTCTCTCATCAAAACAAACCAAAACAAAACTTTCTTTCTGTTGTCTAGGAGACGATGTCTCTGCTGACATCATCAATTTGTTTTCTAGATCCCTTAGCCAATCAGAGGTGTGTTTATGGAATATGCAGATGAAGCAGTAGAACCCATTCCAAATTCTGCAGGAAAAAATCTGTTTTATTCTCAACTGCATGTTTCATTAAAATGAATGGCACAATCTCAATTTGGATGTTTCACACATCAAAAACCCCTCTAAACAACCCAAAATCTACAATCCTTTAAAACTTATCTAACTCAAACATTCCATCACCTCCAAATTCAAATCCACACACTCCTCAGGTGCTGCACACTCTAGTAAAAAAACCTAACCCCTTAAGGGTGGGTTACACCGGACATAGGCATAACTGGCTGCAGAGCTCAGAGAAATGAGGCTAAGTACAAGAGGGCAGGGAAGCAAACACATACAGCAAGTCTGTGCTGCGTCCCTAACTGAGGGAGATAGGTGCAGATGCGGCCTCTGCAGATCCAGAGAGCTTTGTGTGGAATCAGGCAGGATGTCCACAGTGCCCATCATTTGGAATAGGTATATTTATTTAGAGAGATTTGTATACCACCTTATCCTACAATCAAAGTGGTTACATGACATCACAATTTGGGTTACATTTGACATGAGGGTGGTTTACAACATTTAACATGAGGGTGTTTAACAACATTTAGACAGCACAATTGGAGGGTTACATTTAGCATGAGAGTACCTTCGTGAGTCTAGATGGGCTGATTGGGCATTGAGTTGGCAGGGGTAGTTGTAATACTCCTCAGGTGGCTACTGTTGTCTATCTGCTCATAGGTTTCTGTGAAGAGCAGAGTTTTCAGGTTCTTGCGGAGTCTGTGATGTCTTCTAATTCCCTTAGGCTCATTGGTAGGGAGTTCCATAGTGTGGATGCCAGTAGTGATGGAGCTCTTCTTGAAGCATTTTGTTTAGTACTGCAGGTGTGCCGATCATGTTGCCATTATTGTTCCTTCTTGGTCTATTACTGATATCTCTCGTTATGATCTCTTGTAGTGCATCTGCCGATAGATGAACCTCCCCTCAACCTGAGAAGCTCCAGGGTACCTGTTCACTTAGGCTGCAGAGAACACAGTACAAAGCCTCTGATGTATAGAGAATCCCTTCCCTTCCGAAAACCTCTTTCCCTGGGCATTGGGACAAGGGAGAGTACACTGATCAGTGAGCTCCAACAAAGCAAGCCCACATTAATGCTAGACGTTTTGAGCTGGTAGGCCTCAGCCATATCTTCCCTTGGTCAGGGTGAGGGGTCATCTGCCGACAGGAACATTGCCTATAGCAGTAGTAGAGGTGCACTGCTATATGCCCCCCCCCCATGCAGGGGAGGTGGGTGTTAGACACACTTTTTGATGCCACACCGGCATGTTATCAGTATATGACACAAGGGGGAATTTGCATTACCCGCCCCCTCTGCTAGTTCCGACTCTTTGGCCACTACTGGTGGAAGCACAGAGCACAGGCCTTATCTCCTGACAACTCCACAGCACACACCATCAGCAATCCTCTGATATCTATCCATTGAACATACAGATATGAAGAGCAGTCCATCAGGACAGCTGTTGATGTGTCTGCGGATGTTTACTACTGTCCCAGCAGGTCAATCCTGACCTGCAGGCCTGGTTTTGTGGCCGTTGCACTGCCGTGGTGCACTGCCATATCAGCTGCACATGCAGCTCATCCAAACAGGTGGCTCAGGCAGGTGCCTAGGTATTCTGCTAACCATCTATCTGCCCATATTTTTCCTTATGTGTTTTCCCTGCTTCTACCCTTCATATTTCCTAATGCCTGTGTGTTCCGATTGCACTAGTGCAAGGCAGGCACAACTACCACATCGTCAGAGGCAGGTATTAGTTGCCCTTACACTAGTGGCGTGTATGTGCTCCAGTCACACACCATGGCCCTGCCCACTCTGCCTTCACCCCACTTATTCACATGCTGCTCGGGTAGTGTGACGTTTTTAGTGCAGTCATATTTTGGCTGCAAACTCCTGGCTACCATGCATTAGGCCTGTGCTAGCAGCTTCTGCGCTTTAGTAAACATGCCCCTAAGTCTGAAACTGCCTGAAGATCGCAAATAAGTTTTCATAGGGAATTTCCCTGCAGATTGAGACTAGTATAGTGGGACGTTTTCTCTCTGCATACTCCGAGTAAATTAAATCCCTTGTGCCACATCTTTACCCTGTATAGGAAGGTGGGCAATTTTTAAAGGAATTTATGTTTTGGGCAAATACCTCTTTACCTGTGGAAATCCTTTTAAAAATTGCCCCTTTAGAGATGTAACTTTATAAGTCCTGCCTAGATTTATGCACGTATTTACATAGGTATTTTAGCCATATAAGTGCATAAACGGGCATTCATGGGCATATTTGATGTGATCGCTATTCTAAAAGTTCATACGTCGGGCCCAATTTGTGCATTTCCACTGTGGGCATGTACAAGGTGGAGTTTGAGTGCCATAGGGCCAGCATTAGTGTCCTTGGCTTAAGCTAATGCACGTTTTCCACAACTTACGCTCCTTTTTTATCAATCAAGTAAGCATTTGCCTTACTAAAATCACTGAAATACACAGATCAATTGCATTTAGCTCACGTCTTTCTCAGAAGTTCAATGCATTTTTCTCTCCCCAGAGGGCTTACTATCTACCCTAAATTCTTTCCCTCCCCCCTATGTATTTAAATTAATCATGTTGTAATTTTTCACAATACTCTTGTATTTTAACAGCTTTGAATAATTATATGACATCTGCAAATTTGATCACCTCGCTCTTTATTTCCATTTCTGGATAATTTATAAATATGTTAAAAAGCAGCAGACCTAGTACAGATCGCTGGAGTACTCCACTATTCTCCATTCATAGCAAAAAACCTGTGAGGGAGTCAGTTGGTCCATTAGATGATAGAGGGGTTAAAGGGGCAATAAGAGGCGATAAGGCGATAGTGGAGAGACTGAATGAATTCTTTGCTTCGGTCTTTACTGAGGAAGATGTAGGGATGTTACCCATGACTGAAGTGGTATTTAAAGGTGCGGAAGAATTGAAGGAAATATCGATACATCGGGAAGATGTATTACAACTATTAAACTGAAGAGTAGCAAATCACCTGTGCCGGATGGTATACATCCAAGGGTGTTGAAAGAACTGAAATATGAGATTGCAGACCTGCTATTAGTAATCTGTGAACTATCATTAAAATCATCTCTAATACCTGAAGATTGGAGGATCGCCAATGTAACACCAATTTTTAAAAAGGGTTCCAGGGGTGATCCGGGAAACTACAGACTGGTGAGCCTCACGTCAGTACCAGGAAAAATGGTAGAAACCATCATAAAGAATAAAATTACTCAGCATGTAGATAGTCATGGCCTAATGGGAGGCAGCCAACATGGCTTTAGACAAGGAAGATCTTGTCTTACTAATCTGCTATGTTTTTTTGAATGTGTGAATAAACAGGTGGACAAAGGTGAGTCAGTTGATATAGTGTATCTGGACTTTCAGAAAGCCTTTGACAAGGTCCCTCATCAGAGACTTTTGGCAAAACTAAAGAGTCATGGGATAGGAGGCAGTGGATCAGGAACTGGTTAAAAGATAGAAAGCAGAGGGTAGGGCTAAATGGCCAATTTTCCCAATGGAGAAAGGTGAATAGTGGTGTACCCCAGGAATCTGTGCTGGGTCCGCTGCTTTTTGACATATTCATAAATGACCTGGAAAGTGGAATAATGAGTGAGGTTATCAAATCTGCCGATGACACAAAACTATTTAAAGTTGTTAAAACCCAAGAGGATTGTGGAAAATTGCAAGAGGATCTCGATAAATTGGAAGACTGGGCATCAAAATGGCAGATGAAATTTAATGTGGACAAGTGCAAAGTTATGCACCTAGGGAAGAACAACCCAAACTATGGTTACACGATGCAAGGTTCCACATTAGGAACCACCACCAGCAAAAAGATTTAGGCGTCATTGTGGATACCATGTTAAAACCCTCGGCCCAGTGTGCAGCGGCGACCAAGAGAGCAAATAGAATGCTAGGTATCATGAGGAAAGGAATGGAAAATAAAACAAAAGATATTATAATGCCTCTCTATCGTTCCATGGTGAGACTGCACCTTGAATATTCTGGTCGCCGTATCTTAAAAAGGATATAGCGATATTAGAAAAGGTTCAGAGAAGAGCCACCAAAATGGTAAAGGGGATTGCGTACTTAATGCATTGGCCTAAGGACCAATGGGCAGTTAGGCTGGCAATGTGTCTCACTGGGGATGCATTGGCTGCCTATCAGACGGTACCACCTAATTTAGCTGACAATTATGAGGAGGTCAAGAGGGCAATTAAAGATAGAGTGGGTCTCTCGTCTACAGCCTATCACCAGTTGTTTAGAGAAGCTAAACTCATGAGTGATGAGACGCCCAGAGCCCTGCACTATCGCTTAAAAGCCTTACTTCACAAATGGTTAGTCCCAGAAGGTAAAAGCATTGAAACATTGTTAGATAATGTTTTATTAGAACAGTATATGAATGCTGTCCCTAAAAATGTGTCTACTTTCCTAACCTTGCAAGGTTGTAAAGATTCACTGGAAGCCATTATGCTCACTGACCGTTTCCTGGAAGCGGAGAGGAACGCTCAGAATGGGAGCATGACCCCGGTGAAAACAACCGCAGCAGGGTCAGAAAAGAAAGAAAATGCTTTTAAAGTACCTGCACTGTGTTTACCAAAATGTCCTAGCAGAAATGGAAGGAGAGTATGCTTTAAATGTGGCAGTAGTAACCATTTACAGCGTGATTGTAAAGAGAAAGTAGCGCTAGTGACCAATAGCCCAGGACAGGTTAAGGAAAGTTTCCTCATAGCCATGACAGTCCAAGGGGTTAGTACCACAGCCCTACTAGACTCTGGCTCCAATCAGAGTATGCTTTCACGTGGTCTCTGGGAGAAGATACAAGCTCAAGCGAAAGCCATACCTGATTTACCCAGTGGTTCTGTGAAAATTCATTGTGTGCATGGCGCATCATCGGCCTACCCCACATACGAACTCCATGTGAAAGGAGAGGGACTGGGAAAGGTGATGTCATTAGCCATTGTTCCCCACCTGCCACAGGAATTGGTACTAGGCCGAGATTGGCCGCAATTTCAAAGAAGCATTGTGCACGCTCTGCAGGAAAAGGAAAGCTTAGCAGTTTCTAGTAATCCTTGCAAGCGAACACGACAATTAGTAGCAATTCCGAATCCCCTATTTGGAAAAGGACAGAATTTATCACGACAGTCACCAAAAGAAAAGGAAGCCAAGAAGTCCGCCTTTGTCTTAAAGTATTGTCGTATGAGCCCAAACGCGCACCCACCTAAGAGAGCATCATCGCAAGCTGCCGGTTTTGACCTGTACAGTGCGGAGGAAGTGACGGTTCCGAAACAGGGCAGGGCCTTGATAAATACGGCCATAAAGTTGGAGTTGCCGGCGGGCTGTTATGGGCGAATTGCCCCACGTTCGGGCCTGGCGGTGAAATACGCTATTGATGTGGGAGCGGGCGTTGTGGACCCCGATTACAGAGGTCCCATTAAAGTACTACTATTTAACTTTGGAGCTGAGGATTTCAAGGTGCAAATAGGAGATCGCATAGCACAAATAGTATGTGAGAGAGTTGGGTTTCCACCGCTAGAAGAAGTACAGGTTGTCTCCAGTACCACCAGAGGTGCCCAGGGCTTTGGCTCAACAGGTAAAGCTGATCTCCAAGGGTTGGCGGCCGTAGCAGAGGACCCTCTAGAAGAGGACCTAGGCCCCCAATTAAGCGACTGCCAGGAGACCCCGGAGTTAAGGATGGGAGAGGGCTTATCTTGGACCCAGAGGAAGCAGCTGGAACGCTTGCTACAAGGTTTCCCGGATGTCCTTACGCCTCTTCCCGGACATACTCAACTCGTCGCTCATGAGATTGTGACACCCCGGGAGAGGTAGTGCGCCAGCGCCCATATCGGTTGCCGGAGGCCCGACGGCAGGAAGTCATCCGCCAGGTGAAGGAGATGCTGGACCTGGATATAATTGAGGAGTCCAAAAGTCCTTGGAGCAGTCCAATAGTCCTGGTCCCCAAGCCCGACGGGAAGCTTCGATTTTGCATCGATTTTAGAAAGGTCAATGCCCTGTCTAAATTCGATGCGTATCCGATGCCACACATCGAAGAGCTCCTGGACCGCCTGGGAAGAGCCACATATCTAACAACGTTGGACATGACAAAAGGCTATTGGCAAGTGCCATTAACCAGGGAGTCCCGACCGAAAACGGCGTTCAGCACTCCGATAGGCCTCTACCAATTCAAGCGGATGCCATTCGGATTACACGGGGCAGCGGCTACGTGCCAAAGGCTAGTAGATTTGGTACTGAGACCACATCAGGCATATGCGACAGCCTATATGGATGATGTTATCATTCACAGCACAAACTGGGAAGAACATCTATCAAGGCTGGAAGCCGTGTTGCGGGCTATGCGGGGGGCAGGCCTGACATTAAACCCCAACAAATGTATGTTTGCAAGTGAGGAGGTGAAGTACTTGGGACATCAGGTTGGGCATGGTGTTGTGAAGCTCCTGATAGATAAAGTGGAAAGCGTGAAGACATTCCCACAACCCACCAATAAGAAACAGCTAAGAAGTTTCCTGGGGTTGGTGGGTTATTACAGACGCTTTTTGTCGAATTTCGCGGAGAAAAGCGCCCCACTATCAGATATGCTGAGGAAAAGTCAGCCCAACCAGCTAAGATGGACTCCGGAGGCACTCCAGGCCATAGAATGTTTAAGGGCCGAACTGTGCGCTGCTCCAGTACTGAAAGGGGTTGAGTTTAACTTACCGTTTATCCTACAAACGGATGCCTCAGACACCGGGCTCGGAGCTGTCCCGTCGCAAAAGCACAAGGGCGTAGAACACCCAGTATTATTTTTGAGTAGGAAGCTATCACCTGCAGAAAAGAACTATTCGACAATAGAGCGAGAGTGCCTCGCCATCAAGTGGGCCATTGAGTCGCTAAAATTCTACTTAGCCGGAAGGAAATTTCTCCTTATGACAGATCACGCACCACTAAAGTGGCTGGCGCAAATGAAAGACAACAACCCCAGACTAACCCGCTGGTATATCGCGTTGCAAGCGTTCGATTTTAATATTGAACACAGAGCAGGACGCTTGCATCAGAACGCGGATGCGCTGTCTCGGATTCCAAGCTGTGATCACATGGTTCACCCAGCCTGTAATATCTTAAGGGGGGGAATATGTGATACAGAAAGCACTTCTGACATGATGGAATGGGAGAGTAGTGAGCCCTCTAGCGGTAAAACTCAGGAAAAGCCAGGTTTCCATAGAAGCAGGAAGCCTTTAGAAAAAATGCAGCTCAGTCAGGATTATGACGTAAGAGCTAGAGGCAGCTCTAACAAGAGGCAGCTGACTAATCAGGTGGGTGTGCCTGCACGTGGAAGCTGTTGGAGACCAGCTTCAGATTCACTCTTTAAGGGTGGAAGCAAAGTTAGTCGTGGAGGGACACAAAGAGAGACAGACGGAGACAGGCACAAGAGGAACACAGGAAATACAGAGAACACGAGGTCAGACACGGGGAAGGACGTGAAGGAAGACAACGTCCAGAGAGGATACAATCACAGCAGCAGCCACACAAGCCAACAGACAGGAAGGTCTGGAAACCCAGCTTCAGGCAAGAAGGATTCACGTGGGTTCATTCCTTACTACTTTAAAGCCAAGCTGAAGTCTGTTGATGAGCTACCTGAAGACAGGGCTAAGCTATTACCCTGGGGGAAGGGACAAAGCTCTCAATACAGACAGAGCAGCGCTGACAAAAGAGGTACGTCTGTATCACTTCCTAATCAAAGCCTGGTAGAAGAGATAGTAAAGCAGTTAAAATCTAGTGCTAGCCAATGCCAAGATAGCACTGCTGTAAATGCTTCTAATTCTAATGCTTTGGAGAAGTGGCTAAAAGCTGATATAAGTTCTATAAGAGAAAGCTTACATAACAAGTATTCTCCTGAACCAAAGACTGTCACGGCATATGATCAGGGAACCTTCCTAAACCAGTTGCAGGACGTGAGCTCAGCTGTGCTTGATAGGAACTCTCAAGAGCAGTGCTGTAGCATTGACAATGAAGAAATGATTGTTGAAGAACCTTTTGTTCCTAATGATATAGAATGCTGTCAGATGGATTGCTCATACTGTGATTCTGATAAACTGGATCTCCGTTGAAACAAGCTTTGCTGAAGTACTGACAAAGTTGTTTAAAAGGTTTTCAGTTACTGTGAAGAAAACAGTTTATTTCATGCTTTCTAGTTTACCCTTACTTTCTGTTACTCAGAAGAAAGAATTCTTATTTGCTTTATTTACCTATGAACCCTTGTGAAGAGGAAAAACTCTTAGAATAAATTTATCTGTTTCAAATTGACCCTCGTGCCACAACACAATTTGTTCCAGGTGTTCTCAAAACTACAAATCCCAGCAACCCTTGCTGGCAAAAATAGTAAAAGGACACTGTCAAACAAATATAGCGGTCGCCCCTGCTATTAAGCCACTGGCCTGTAGGAGGGGAGTTGCGACAACATACACCCCTTGTTATATTGTGAAGCCAGTGCAGACCATCTGTGCTGGACGGTTATGTTTTAATGTAAACCGCGTTGATGCAGAAGAACGCGGTATATAAGAAAGTTAAATAAAATAAATAAATAAATAAATAAAATAAATAAATTTACATAGAAACATGACAACAGAAAAAGGCAAAGTCTGCCCTTTCATATCAACCACTACAACAGTCCCCTTTTTTCCTTTAGAGATCCTTTGTGTTTGTCCCATGCTTCTTTGAATTCAGATACTGCCCTCATCTCTACCACTTTCACTGGGAGACTATTCCATGGATCCACCACTCTTTCCGTAAAGAAATATTTCCACATATCATTCCTAAATCTATCCCCTTTCACCCTCATCCCATGTCCCCTCGTAGCAGAACTTGCTTTCAATCGAAAGAAGATCTCCTCCTGTGCATTTATGCCATGGAAGTATTTAAACGTCTCAATCATATCACCTCTATCCCGCCTTTCCTCTAAGGTGTGCATATTAAGATCCTTAAATCTGTCCTCATATGCTTTATAATGAAGACCACTAACCATTTTAGTAGCCACCCTCTGTACTGACTCCAGCCTGTTTATATCCTTTTGAAGGTGTGGTCTCCAAAACTACACACAATACTCCAAATGAGGTTGCACCAAAGACTTATACAGAGGCACTATCACCTCCTTTCTTCTGCTGGCCATTCCTTTCCCTATGCTCTCAAGCCATCATTCTAGCTTTTGCTGTCACCTTTTCTACCTGTTTAGCTACTTTAAGATCATCAGACACAATCACGCCTAGGTTCCCCTCTTCTTTAGTGGACAAAAGTATTTCACCCTCTATACTATATTGTTCTCTTGGATTGCTGCAGCCCAAATGCAAGATCTTGCATTTTTTAACATTAAATCTTTGCTGGCAAATTCTAGACTATTCTTCAAGCTTAGCTAGATCCCTCCTCATGTTATCTACACCTTTCTGGGTATCTACTCTATTGCAGACTTTGGTATCATCCGCAAAGAGACAAACCTTACCCGACAGCACTTCTGCTATCTCACTAACAAAGATGTTAAAAAGAATCGGACCAAGGACAGATCCTTAGGGTACACTACTGATAACCTCCTTCTCCTGTACCCTTTGTTGCCTCCCACTCAACCAATTTCTAACCCAAGCAGTAACTTTAGGGTCCATCCTTATAGTGCTCAGTTTGTTTATAAGTCACCTGTGAGGAACAGTGTCAAAGGCTTTACTGAAATCTAAATACACCACATCTAGGGCTCTCTCTCTGTCCAACTCCCTGGCCACCCAGTCAAAGAAATCAATCAGATTTGTCTGACAAGACTGCCTCTGGTGAATCCATGCTGCCTCAGATCCTGTAATCCACTGGACTCCTGAAACCTCACTATTTTCTCTTTCAGGAGTGCTTCCAATAATTTACTCGCCACCGAAGTTAAACTAACTGGCCTGTAGTTTTCAACCATATCCTTGCTTCCACTTTTGTGTAAAGGGACTATATGTGACTCTCTCCAGGCCTTTGGCACCACTCCTGACCAACGAGACATTGAAAAGGTCAGTCAGTGGAGCTGCTAGAATGTCTTCAAGTTCTCTCAGCATTCTCAGGTATTTCCCATTCGGTCCCATTGCTTTGTCTACTTTAGGTTTAGCTACTTTCTCATGAATACAGTCTTCTGAACATTTTTTCAAGATGCCCCTCGCTTT
Source organism: Ichthyophis bannanicus (assembly GCA_033557465.1). Classification (NCBI taxonomy): domain Eukaryota; kingdom Metazoa; phylum Chordata; class Amphibia; order Gymnophiona; family Ichthyophiidae; genus Ichthyophis; species Ichthyophis bannanicus. Next base: position 278,174,321 of record CM066044.1, on the reverse strand, counting down.
TGTTACTGTTTGTGGGTGTTTTCTGAGGTCCTGTTCCTGGTTCTTCATCTGTGAACACAGAACAGAAATATTTGTTAAGTAATTCCGCTTTATCCCCATCAGTTTCTACATATTCCTCTGCTTCACCCTTGAGTCTGACAATACAACTTTTACCCTTCCTCTTCCCACTAACATATCTGAAAAATGTCTTATCCCATTTTATTGCATTGGCTATTTCCTCCTCTTTTTGAATCTTTGCTTTCCTGACTACTTTGCCAGCTTCTCTAAGTTTTTCCAAATATAGATGCTTGTCTTCCTCTCTCCATGATTTCTTGTATTTCATGAAGGCATCCCTCTTTTTCTTCACCTTTTCAGCTACTTCTTTCAAAAACCATAGCAGTCTTATTTTCCTTTTACCTTTATTTACCATTTTAACAAAAAGGTTGGTTGCCCTTAAAATATCCCCTTTCAGTTTTGCCCACTGTTTTTCTACATCCCCCAGCTATTCCCATCCCCCTAATGACTCCCTGAGGTATTGGCCCATCTTGGCAAAGTTAGTAAGACCCTCTCTTTTGAATGGATTCTAACTGCCCTAGTCCTAATACTGAACCACACCATCTGGTGTTCACTGGATGCAAAGTGCTGGCTGACTTCCACAGTGTTTAAATATTAGATTTTCTGGATATTGGGTCCTAAGGGGGAATTTTCAGCGGCGGTGACCAACTCGAGTAAAGTGGTCAGTCGCCGCTGCTTTAATTTTGAATATTTAGTGCCAGGTCATATTCAGCCACTGGCACTGAATATCCAGTGTGCCCGGATAGCGTGTGAGCTAACTGGGCAGCAGCTATATTCAGTCACTGCCCCATTGACTAAACCAGCTAAAGTTAGCCCAGCCTCTACATAACTTTAGCCATTTTTATATAACCGGCCAGTGACACCCCGAACTGGTTATGGCGAGTGGCACCATGGAATGCCCTGATGCTATACGGTTAATCAGGGGCATACAGCAGCATTAAGGAGGATACTAAGTTGCAGAAAATGGCTATGTGCCGCTAAATATTCCACTTACTGCATTAATCGCTTCGAATATGGCCCCTTAAAATTTTTTAAACTAAAAAGGATTTAACATAAATTCACACAAGAAAGTGCACAGAAAGTTAATGCTTGAAGAATAGTTGAGAATTTGGTAGCTCAAAAGTGAATGCTAAAAAATACAATGTCATGAATTTGAGCTGCAAAAATTCAAGGGAGCGGTACAACTTAGGGGATGAAGTACCTCTTTCTGTAAAAGAAGAGCGGGACCTAAGGGTGATTGTTTCTGATGATCTTAATGTGGCTAAACAGGTAGAAAAAGGAAGGTGAAAGCCAGAAGGGTGTTTGGGTGCACAGGGAGAAGAACGACCAGCAGGAAGGAGGAGATGATAGTGTCTCTGTATAAATCTCTGGTGAGACCTCATTTGGAATATTGTGTGCATTCTGGAGACCGCACCTTCATAAACATATAAACAGGATGGCCTCAGTGCAGAGGTCAGTGGTTTTCATCATAAAGCATATGGGGACAGACTTAAAAATCTGAAAATGTATACTTTCGAAGAAAGGCAGGATCAGGGCGATATATTAGAGACATTTAAATAAATGCACAGGAGGCAGGAATAGTCTCCCACTGAAGGTGGTAGTGACAAGGACTGTATTTATTTATTTATTTACAATTTCTTCTATACCGCACTATTCGGCATCAGCGTGGTTTACATGGAACATAACAATCAGACGGGTACATAAGTCTGAGTTTACAATTAACAGGAGAGCCAACTTGGATAACTAAAGATAACTATTTACAAAAACCAGTGTCATAGAAAAACAAAGAGTGAGATTTAATGGTCAAGGACCTCTTGCATAGTGTGGTCCTCTGGCTGACAAGGTGTGTTGGAACAGTTGTAAGAAATTGAGTGGGTCTGTGATTCATTGTTCTCTAGGAAGTATTTGAGGAAAAGGAAGTGTTTAAGGGCCTTCCTAAACTGGATTAGGTTGGTGGTTGACCTGATGTTTGTTGGTAAGGAGTTCCAGAGTCTTGGGGCGCAGAGACTGAATGCCCTGTTTGCAGTTGCCGAGGTGCATCTTGTTAATTCTCTTGGCAATGTTAGCATATTTACTGCTGTGGATCTTCTTGGTCTATTAGGGGCTGCTGTTTGGATAAGGTCAGATAGTGAAGATGAGGAGAGATTATTGACCGCTTTGAATGTCAGCAGGGCTGTCTTGAAGAAGATCCTGGCATGTATAGGAAGCCAGTGTAACTGCATTAGAAGGGGAGTCACATGGTCTCTCTTAGATGAACCATGAAGAACCCTCGCTGCACTATTCATGGCGAGCTGTAAGGGGTTCAAAGTGGATTGGGGGAGACCTTGTAATATGGTATTGGAGTAATCAAAATGTGGTATTATCAGGGCCTGGTAAATTGTCCGAAAATTTTCCGGTTCAAGCAAGGGGCGTAGATGTCTGAGTGAACGGATCTTGTAATAGATTGCTCTTACAGTGTTCACTCTGTGTGCCTTCATGTCAAGGTTTTGATCTAGTGTAACTCCCAGGTAACGAATTGTGGGTTTTGCTTGTAGATCGGCTTCTTTCACCTTCAAGTATTGGGGTGGGCTGAAGAACGGGTTCCTCGTTATGAAGAGCACCTCAGTTTTCTTATGCTGAATTCTAAGGTTTTGTGACAGGAGCCATTCAGATATGGCATTAAAACAGTTGGTTAAAGGGGAGAGGTCCACTTGATCTATGGAGAACGGCATATAGAGCAGAACATCATCGGCATATACCATACAACAGACATTGAAGGACCGGATGATATTGCAAATGGGTTGCATGTATATGTTGAACATCAAGGCCGATAGGGAGGATCCCTGTGGTACTCCTTGACATTGATGGAACGGTTCTGATGTTGTTCTACCTGATCGTACGTGCTGCCATCTAAAGGACAAGTATGATCTGCACCATTCTAGTGCTGTTCCACAGATGCCCTTCTCTTTTAGCCGTCCTAGGAGAAGCTCTGGTTTACTGAGTTAAAGGCTGCAGCTATGTCTAGGAAAATGAGTGCAACTCCCTGACGGGTGCTGTCGACGCCAATGATTATGTTATTAAAAAGGGTGGTAAGGAGAGTTTCCACTCCATGTGACTCCCTGAATCCATGTTGGCATGTATCTTAATTCAAGAAAGCATGGGACAAAAGAGGATCTTATAGGGGGAAAATATTTAAGTGTTATGGATAGGCCTGTCTAAAATGCTGTTCTACACATTAAGGTGCTTATAAAAGTATTCCCTCACATTTAGAAATAAATATTTACAAAAAGGCCAATTCTGATTCCTGCACGTCTGGGCTATCCGAACGTGCAGAATCTCTATGGCCCTCAGATATACCTGATTCTGCAACCGTAGGAGCTATACGTTCCTGTGGTTGCAGAATCAAGGCATTAGGATGGACTGGCATGCACAGCATTTTGTGTTGGCCATCATCCACGTGCCTTCCCGTCCTCCCACACAGAGCTCCTGCATCCTGTCGCCATGGCACCAGGATGCACAGCAGGCACTTTCAAAACCTGCCACAGCTTCAAACTGCTTTTCCCTGCTGCCTAACCCTCTGTGGGGCCTGTCAGGGCCAAGAATGGGTGGAGGGGACCTACCTGCCATGGCTCATGTGCTGGAGAGGGGCTGACGGGCCCAATCGTATCCTCAGGAGTAGTTATTGCACCTCCGAGGTGGACTAAGTCCTCTGTCCATCTTGGCTTCACCAGACATACAGGGCTATAACCTGAATTGGCCCTGTATGTCCAGGTGAGTCAGCCCGCCCTCATTCCACCCACCCTCCACCTCCGGTCCTCCCCCTCCCGCCCTTGTCAAGTGCTCCCCGCACAAGCTCTCTGCGCATGCAGAGAGCCTGGGTCACAGAATTTGCTCCTTGCGAATAGCGGGAGTTGGACTCCAAGTTGGACGTCCATGCTCACTATTCGCAAGTCAGAATGACCCCCAAAACTAAAAATAATTGATCTCATAATAATGGAAACCAACTAATGGTACTGCATCAAAAATGTTTTCTGTTTAAAACTTCATTTGGAGATATTCATTACACAGTACATAATATGTGCATGTTTACTAAAATGTGGTAGATTACTATGCATTCAGTTCCAAAAATAAGCATGCCTGGCCTGTCCCTATGTAGTTAGCTTGAGTTTCATGTCCTCCCTGCGCTCATTCTGTTTGGTGGTAAGTGCATTTGCATGAAGTGTAACATCGCCAGTGAGCATGTGCCAAAAGTATCCATGCAGCCTCAGTCTCCGCCCCAGCCCACATTACTTAGCATGGGATATTTAGTGTGGCTGCATGTTTGGTAGCACACTTTAGTAAAGATGCCCCTCAGACCTGAATACACTTGAATTTATCATGCATATTGCATACCCCGCTTATTATTTTAATGTTGATAATCAGCTGTAATGCTTCTTTTATTTACCTGACATGAGTCTTTGCCTCCCTCCAAGAAACCAGCACAGAACATGTTCTTTGTAATCCTGCTGGGATAAGAAGCTCTGCAGTCAGCATCAGATACAATGGGCAGATCCAAACACTGAAGAGCATCTGGGTACTTGACTGTGGATAAGAAAACGTGTGGCATTAACAGAGGCGGCCTGAGGGGGATGCGGGGCATGTGCGGAGACTAATTGTGGGGCCTCATTTACATAAGTATTTGCATAGCCACATAACCTCATTTGTATAAATATTTGCATAACAATGACAAATTGACTTATATGGTCAGTGCTTTGACCAGTTTAATCTTAAGGAAGGAAGATATAAAATGAGATAAAAATCCTGAAGCTGGGAATTCAAATCATGATGCGCAGGCTGGCTTAGATTGTGCCAGAGCTGGAAAAGCCAAGAAATCAGTAATAGTGAAGTTATCAGGCCAGAAGACAAAATTAAACTGAGATGTTCCCTTAAAGTATGAGATGTCCTTGAATCTGAACCAACAAAATATTTGAAATTTTAAGACCAGTCCAGCAGCAACAAGAATACAACATTACAAACCTTAAAAATATTCATATTCCAATACCCCCCCCCCCCCCCCCACTAGTACCCTACTATTGACTTCACACGGGAGACAAAAAGTGAGAACCATAGCACAGGACCCAGACAGCACTCCACATATCCTGGCTTAGAAAGGGTTTTCATGACTGTCATGGTATGAGTCAAACTAACCCATTTGGAGAAACTGCCCCAGGAGAAAACAAATCTACCATTCCATAACAACACTAACTTCCAAAAGGAGCCTACCCAGAAAAGGGCAGCACTAAATATTGCTGTGAGCCCTAGAAAATCCTGAATAAGCCAGATTACTACAGATGCTTATATAGAAACTCATTGCTCTGTCACACATTTATAACAGATAAACTCTCACCAATTGGAGAATAAGGGACCACTAAAAATGTGATCACCAAATATGTAGACAAAAATTAAAGTGAAGCCAGACACTGCATGCAGTGCAACACCACAGAAATAGAAAGAAGTGCATATAAAAACAGCAAATTAATTACATAATCTAGACATATTCCAATCACTAAATTAGAAATAAAATTATATTTTCTACTTGATGTCTGACCATTTTATTTTTCTGAATGAGCTGGTTCCAGTCTCTCTTTTCTACTTTCCTTGTCTCTGTCTACTCAGTGACTTCTTTTCATTTCTTCTCTCTCCTGCATTCTTCTCTTTGTTCTCTGCATATCTTTGATGCTAATCTTTTCATTTGATCTCTTTTTTTCTCATCTGCTTCTCTATCCACTCATCTAGATTTTATCCCTCATTCTCCTTTTGCATCTTTGCTTTCCTTTACCAGCTTCCCTTAATTTTGCAGATATTGATATTTGTTGTTTTCTTTCTGCGATCTCTTATAGTTTATGAAGACTAACCTCTTTTTACTTACCTTTTCATCAATTTCTTTTGAAAACCATAGTGGCCTTCTTTTCCTCTTACTTTATTTACTTTCTTAAGAAAAAGCTTCATTGCCCTTAAAATATTTCCTTTCAGTTTTGCCCACTGTTCTACTTCCCCAAAATGTTCCCATCCAGCTAACGACTCCTTGAGGTATTCCCCCATCTTAGCAAAGGTATTTTTCCTCACTTTTGAATGAACCATCTCAACCATTGTCTTAATATTGAAGCTCACCATCCGGTGATCACTGTATGCCAAATGATCACCACTACAACACTAGAAATATTCTCCCCATTGTAAGAACCAATCCAGTATTGGCCCCTCCCATGTGGGTTCTATTACCAGTTGCAGTTCCTGTAGAGAATCCAGGATCACCCTACTTCTAGATGACACAGAAGCAGGGATATCTCAATCAACATCTGGCAAATTGAAATCTCTTATCAATAGAACTTCCCTTTTCATAGCAAAATTGCAATGTCTTCCATTCTAATTCTGTCTATTTTTTTCTGCCATTCCCTCTTACTGGACTAAATCACATTGCCTTCTCCTTTCCTCATAAGCTCTGCAGTTCTGTGACTTTAATATTATTTTTTATATATAGCATGACTCCTTCTCCCTTTCTTTCTCCCTTGTCTTTTCTGAATAGATTTTAGCCTGGTATAAATATGTTTGGACCAGTGATGAAAGTTCTAGTGAAATTCTGCCTATGAACCCCCCCATGGTGACTGATGCTGTCCCCAACCCCAGTGGTGCAACCCTCTCTCGCTTTACTTTTATCTGTGTGCTGCCTCCATTGCAGGCCCAGAGGTGTTCCTCCTCGAATGAAGTCTCATGGTATCATGAGATTTCAGTGTGGGAGGAACACATCCAGGCTTGGAATGGAACAGCGTGGCAAACAGATAAAGGCAAGGGCCCTCCTGCATTGCGGGGCCTCCTTGGGCAGAATTTATGCCGCTGGTTTGGATGCTTTAATGTATTAAAAGTTGTCAATAGGTGAATATATTATGTGATGTTGTACTTGCAAGTTGGACTATTTGAGAATGACCTTTTATTTTAGCTTTTATTGTTATCTGTTTGATGTAGATTTGATTTTATGTATGTTTATTGTAATTTACCTAGAGGTATATCATGAAATGGGAGTGGAGGCGTAGCCTAGTGGTTAAAACAGTGGCTTAATAACCAAGCAGCCAGGGTTCAATTCCCACTAGCACTCCTTGTGCCCTTGGGCAAGTCACTTAACTCTCCATTGCCTCAGAAGAAGGGCCTGGCAATCTACTTCCAGCAACACTGCCAAGGAAACCCAGGAGCTTCTGGGTCACCAGGAGTCAGGACTGACTGAAAGGCATACATTGCATTTGCATATTGTGAAATAAACATTATTTTAAATAAAACAAGCAAAAGCTGAAATCAACAGAACATGCAAACAAGATATACAGTACTGATAGTTATGGGTGACTGGAATGAAAAAGTTGAGAACAAACAAGATAAAGTGGTTGGAAAATATGGGCTTGGCAACAGTGATGAAGCTGATAGAATTATTCAAGATCAACAATCTATTCATTTCAAACGATTATTTCAGCCTCTAACTGGTATGCTAAAAGATGGTCATGGATACATGTTAACCTCTTTGCATAAGGAGCGAGAGCCTGTACCTCCTTGTTTGCTGACATAGAACATGGCCACTTGATTGTCCATCTGAATGAGGACCAAGTGGCTTACCAGGTGGGGAGAGAACACGCGGATGGCACTGAAGATTGCTCTGAATTCCAGGAGATTGATGTGAAAGAAGCTCTCCAAGGAAGACCACAGACCTTTGGTTGTGAGGCCATTGAGGTGAAGTGAACTGTGCTTTGCTGAATCGGTAGACAGAGTAAACTGTGGTGCAGACCTTTGAAAAGGTAACCCTACGATGATGTTCTGTGGTGTGCACCACCATTGAAGGGAGGTTTTCATCTGAGGAGAAATGGTGATGTGGTTGGAGAGCTGTGGATTGTGTCCACTGCTGTGATAGATTCCACTGCCCGACCCACATATTGAGTCAGGCATGGGGTACAACATGGGCTGTTGAGGCCATATGGCCTAGTAAGCGAAAGAAAGTCCTGGCAGTTACTGTTGATTTCTCTCGGACCTGGGTGGCCAGGGCAAATTGCCAAAAATATCTGTCGTCTGGCAGGAAAGCTCTTGCTTGAACTGAGTCCAGCCAAGCTCCTATGAACTCTAGACTCTGAGTGGGAGCAAGGTATGACTTTGGATAGTTGATGATGAACCCTAAGTCTTGGAGGATGGTTCGTTGGAGGGAGACAGTGACTGATTGGGAGCAGAAAGATCCCCAAAGTTCGGAGGTAGGCTATGAAAACAGCCAGACACTTTGTGAAGACTCTTGGCGCAGAGGCTAGTCCAAAGGGGAGGACTCGGCATTGATAATGGTGGCTTTGAAATACAAATCTGGGGAACTTCCTGTAGTTTGGGTGGATCAGGATGTGTGTATATGCATCCTTGAAATCCAAAGAGTACAACCAGTCATTTGATTAGAGGTATGGAAGAACAGTAGCCAAAGAAATCATCTTGAACTTTTCTTTGATAAGAAATTTGTTGAGATTTTGGAGATCAAGGATAGGCCTGTGGCCTCCCATCTTCTTTGGGATAAGGAAGTATCAGGAGTAGAACCCTAGGTCTTGTTGAAATGGAGGAACCTCCTTGATCGACCCCTGCAAGTAAGGAGGTGTGATGGAGATCCAAGTAGGGCTGGCCAACAAAGTGAGTGGGTGGGCTTTCTTTGAAACACAGCTGGAGGCCCTCGCTGACTAGCTGAAAGGTCTAGGGTTCTGAGGTGATGGTCCATCAAGCTGTGAAATAAACTAATCTCCCTGGGATTAGAGAAGGGCTAGAGGAGTAGCCTAGTGGTTATAACAACTTCCTAGTACCCAGCAAATCAAGGGTTCAATTCACATTAGCACTCCTCATGGCCTTGGGCAAGTCACTTCATCCTCCATTATCTAAGAAGAAAAGGCTTTGCAATCTACTTCCAATGATACATTGCCAAGAAAATCTAGAGGCAGTTGGGTTGCTAGGAGTCAGCACTGGCTTGATAGCACAAAAAAGATTTGATGAGACAACTGGCCATGCTCTTTTGGAAGGAGTCAAAAACTCTGAGTGGGCTGAGTTGGAGGGGGAGGTTGTGGATTAGTAACCTTGGGTTTCTGAGTTGCTTTGGCCCTTGCTGTCGGTATTGTTGTTGTTGACCAGAGTAGGCAGAATATGAATGGTAGGGTGGGTAAAAACATTTCTTCTTAGGGTAGAAGGGCTTCTTACTAGCAGTTTTCTTCTTGGAGGAACCTGCTGTCCTTCTTGATAACTGCTTCATACTAAGGTCATCTGTCTCTATCTCCCCTACCTTTTCTCTCCACCTCTGGCTAAAGAGGTTCTCCTTAATACAAGGAATATTAATCAATTTATCCTGGACCCATTGTTAAAGGTCAGATTCCTGAAGCCAGGCTGTCCTCCTAGCCCCAATGCAGGCTGCAGCCACCCTGCTGTTAGCCTCAAAAGCATCAAAAGCTGCTCTTGTGAGGAATTTAAATATGTTATGGGCATGAGTCATAAGGACCTGATGAGGGGCTTGTTTTTCAGATGGCAGAAGTGAAGTGAATTCAGCCAGGTCTCTAGACATATCTCTAAGGAATATGTCCATGTGCAGTATGTAAGAGTCAATCCTCGAGGCTAGCATTATTGCCTGGAAGGTCTTTCTTCCAAATGCATTAAGGGTCCTTGTTTTCCTTCCTGGAAGAACTGAAGAGTGGTTCTTTTGGCTCTTAATTCGCCTCATAACTGACTCCACCACCAGAGAATGGTGAGGAAACTGTGGCTTCTGGAAACCTGGAGAGGGAGGAACCCTACAAAGGGTGTCCAGGTGTTTGCTGATAGCAGAAGTTGACATGGAAGCCTCCCGGGAGGGAGGGTTGTTGCCTCTTTTGGTGCCGAAGGATACTGAAGAATATCGAGTTCTTCAGCCCTCAGTTCCATCATGGTTGCTACCAAGACCTCCAGAGCAGCTGCCATATCTTTATGAAGTCTTGGAAGGACAGGTCCTCGGGTGCTGATTGGTGTTGTTCATATGGAGGCAATGGATCCGATTGTACATCTCGGTGTGGATCGGAATTGATGGATTCCAGTTCGAGACCTCAGAGCCCGGCAGGAAATCGAAATAGTCCCTGTTGAGGCCCCGATATCTTCAATGCTTGGAGGATCTGGGCTTCTTCGATGTAGATGGCATCAGCCAAGGCGGTATCAAGGGCTTTGGTACCAGCTGCTCCATTGGACTGTGCGAAGTATGCGGCATCTGTGGAACTGCGATGGCTGTCCTCGGGGATGGTTCTGCATTGATGACCAGTGATGGCATCGGAGGTATCAACGCTGGTTGTGGTAAAGTCAAAGATGTTAGCGCCACTGCAGCTAGGATCACTGTGATGCTCCTCTCGATTGTGATGACTCAATCATCAAGCATCAGTGCAGGGGAAGGAGCAGCTCTGGACACTACGGTCTGGGCTACAACTCCTGAGCATGGTATCAAGGGCTCCACCGAGGACTGAGCCTCGGGGGCATCTTTGGAGGATGAGACCTCCCACTGAGGCTGTTTGGCTGGACAGTTCGCATCAGAATGGGATGTGTCGGTTTTGAAGCTGATGCTTTCTTGGTCTTATTCTCTGTGGACTCCGATCAATGCTCTCCCTTCTGTTTAAGAGGCGATGATGATCTGGAAGTAAGGGATGACTTTGAAAGAGTTGATGCCCCCGAGGAGTGCATCAAAGGAGCTGAGTCTGTAGGAAACAGCTTAGCCTTCTGTTTGTCCCAGTTCTTTGTCCCTCTGGAAGACATCGTGGTCTGAGCCTAAACACTTGAGGCACCAGTCATGCTCATCGGTGATGAAGATGGTGCTCAGACACTTAGAGCATTTTTTAAAACCACTGTGGAGTTTCTCCAATACTGGAAAAAGGAGGGAGGCAAAATCAAATTGGGCAATGGTGCCCCAGTGGGCCTTAAGCTCCACAAAGTCTAAGGAAAAAGAAAAAAAAATATGAAAACATGGGAATCAATGGGGAGTCGATTTGGTTGACGGGAAGGCAAAAAAAAGTATTTGATGGTACCAGAAAAAAAGTTTAAGTCTCTTGATGAGGTGAAACAGGGACAAGGTCCCAAAGCTCTGTGGAAAAAAAATGATTGAGGAGACCAGGAGGGAAGGCAGACACACATGAGTGGAGCAACACTCCCAAAAGCATTCCTATTGGCTGCTGAAGAGTGTTCCTGCACTGGGCTCCATTGGTGCCAATGTCACCCCTATGTAAAGACTGACTTCCTGCTTATTCCTGGAGATATATATATAATAGACATCTTTAACCTACTTAGATCAAGAACCAATAAAGAAATGACAAGCAGTCAAGAAATCTGATGACACATTGCTCTGGGCAGAATGGATATGAAGGGCTCAAGTCTCAAGTGATGAGACTTATCTCTGCATACAAATATTTGACTTGTCCAACCCATGGTATTTTTTAAATTGATTTTCAGAACTCAAATACTTACAAACAAGTATACAGGAAAATGATGAGCAATTTACCCTATAATAAGCATAATAATAATATACAAACAGTAATAAATTTCAATCCTTAGCCCACATATCAGAGAGAACAACAAATAAGAAACAAAGAAAAATAAGGTAATAAGAGCAAAATGTTACTCAAACATACAGCCTACAAAAAAAAAATATCCACCCCATTATAGCTCACCCAGAAATCAATCCTGCATTTCCCTAGCAGCCAAAAACGCCTCCAACTAAGAAGATTCCACAAAAATAAACCTGTCTCCATTTAATACTATTACACATTTACAGGGGTAACGAAGGAAAAAAGTTGCCCCCAGAGCCAACACTCTCGGTTTCAAGGCCAAAAAGGCCCTTCTCTGAAGTTGTGCCGCTCTGGAAACATCTGGAAACAAATGCAACTTAGCCCCACAAAACAAGACATTCTTATTTTTAAAATTAGCCTTAAAGACAGAAACCTTATCCTGTTCAGAAACTAAACTAACCAGTAAAGTTGCCTTGGAAGTAATAGTGTCCTAAGAGTCCTCCAGGAAATTAGTCAAATTTATATCAGCAGAAGCTTGTAAGACATCAAATCGCTCTGGAGACTCAGAGGAAACTCTCCTCCCAGTTAAATAAAATAATTTTGAAAAAACCATAGAGTCGGCCCCAGAAAGAACTAGGACCTCTCAAAAGTATTTTCGTAACAATATCTCAGGTGAAAGTAACCAACATAATGGAAAATTTAGAAAACGAATATTCTTTACCCTAAAGAATTTTTCATATAATTCTTACTTACAATGAACACAATAAATATCCTTAAGACTAGAGGCATGAATAGCTTGCAGAGAGCTGTATTGATTCTCACATTTAGAAACCTGACTAACCTTCCCTTCCAACTTACTCAGATTTGTAGCTATCCTGAGAGAAGACACAAAGCTGAGACACTGTGGTGACCAAAGTCTGTTCAGTCAGAGTAACAACCCACCATATATCCACCAAGAATACCTCTGAATCAGGGATCTCCTTGGCTTCATACAAGGGGGAAGACCAGAAAACAGGCCTCAGCATTCTGCCCTGGTTTAGGGGGGTACTCTGCTGGAAAAGTCCTTCCACCGCTGCTGAAGTGGATGGAATAGTTGAGGAGGTGGGGTGGGGAGGGAGGAGGTGGGGTGCGATCCGGAGAACTTAAGGTGACTCCCAGGGAATACAAAGTGAGAAAGTCTGAATCCAAGGACACATTATCCCCCACAGTTGCCTTTACATGCCAGTCCATTGTCCCACAACAGGCTCAGCAGGTATCAGCTTCTTTTTTCGCTTACCCATAACAAGCCAGCATTCAGACCCCAAAGCACAACCTGTGTCTCCTGTGGTCCTCCAAGGGGCTCCCAAGGGGCAGATTTTATTTATTTATTTATTTACATTCTCTTATATACTGCGCTATTCTGCATCAGTGTGGTTCACATTGAACAGGGCATTATAACTTGGAGATAACTATTTTACAGGGAACATGGGCTATGGAGGGTTAAGTGGCTTGCCCAAAACCACAAGGAGCACCTATGGGACTAGAAACCCCAGTCCTTCCAGCCCAAGGTTGCTGTCCTCTACTGGGATTTGAACCACCAACCTTCCGGCCTGAGGTACCTTGCCCCAAACACTAGGCCACTCCTCCAATCCCCTTGTATCACCCACTGCAAGGTGCCTAGGGCTGAAAGCAATATATACATAAGCTCCTGATGACGTTGAGGCATCTCGGACCTCAGCTTGTGTCCTCCAGCTGCTCCTGTCTGCCCAATACTGCTCTCATGGTATTTTTAATAATGTCATATGAATGCAAAAGTTGGACAGTGAAGAAAGACAAGAAAAGAATTGATGCCTTTGAATTACTGTTCTGGCAAAGAATACTGCATATACTACTACTACTACTATTACTACTGAGCATTTGTATAGTGCTACAAGACATATGCAGCACTGCACAAACGCATGTAAGAGACAGTCCCTGCTCATTAGAGCTTACAATCTAGTCAAAACAGACAACACAGTAGCTATAGACAGAGGATATGTCTAGGGGGAATGGTAAAAAAACACAAGGAGTCTGGATTTGAAAAGGGCCAGGGAAGGCACCTGACATATAGACTCAGGTAGTTGTTCCAGACTTAAGGAGAGCAAGGTGAAAGGAGTGGTCTGGAGTTAGCAATAGAAGAGAAGGGCACAGATAGAAGTGGTTTATTTATTTGATGTTTTTTACAGACCATCTTTCTACAATTCAAGACGGTTTACATGGAATTCAAAACTAACAGAGTAGGAACATCTGTTATACATAGAACAAGAACTTAGAGAACACAAATTAACTGTTCTTTATAATGCCAGAAATGGCAACTATGTACATTAGAGGGGAAGAGTTTGGGGAGAGGATATTGGGAGGAGGGTAGGGGGTTGGCTAAGTCTAGGTGGAGTTTAGATGGATGTTGTTGTTTTGTGAGCTGGTATTATAGTAATCCTGGAAAAGGAGTGTTTTACGTTTTTTTGCGGAATTCTGCATGATTAGAGCAATTTCGGAGGTCGGGGGGGGGGGAGCTTTCCATTCTGTGGGGGCATAGAGGGAGAAAGTAGATTGCAGGTAGCTTGTAAGCTTTTTAGTTTTTGGACTTGGATGTATAGTACGTTTGCAGAGTTAGGCCTGCGAGATCTGAAGTTAGAAGGCTTGGTTAGGAGTGAACAAAGGCAAAGAGCAGATTCCTTATGGATAACTTTGTGAATTAGATTGGGGGTTTAAAATTTTATCCTAAAAAGGATAGGTAGCCAGTGGAATTGTTGAAGTATGGGGGTAATGTGGTTTCTTCTGGGGGTCTTAAAGATTAGATGTGCTATTGTGTTCTGTGCTAATTAAAGGGGGTGTAAGGTATGCTTTAAGAGGCCATGGTATATGAGGTTGCAGTAGTCAAGGGTGAGAGCTTGGCAAACAGTGCGGAAGGAGTCTGGGTTTAATAGAGGGCGAAGGTTTCTTAATTTTCTGATCTTGGAGTTAATAGACTGAGTTGTTTTACGTATGTGTTAATGGAAGGAGAGATGCTGGTCAAGTGTTATGCCTAGATATTAAACTTCAGTTTTTATAGCTATCGTATAATCATCCTGGACAAGGGAGGAGAGTGGGGTGTAAGATGATTCAGTGAATAAGTGGAGGGCTTCTGTTTTGGCTAGGTTGATATAGAGATTGTGTTGCTGGAGCCAGTGTCTAGTTTGCTTGAAGCAGTTGCTGATATTAGCGAAGTCGGGCTTTGCAAGGTTTGTCAGAAGAACAGAGTTCCCAAGGAGTGGTGAAGGGAGAGATAAAAAAGTAAAGGTAGTGAGGAGCTGCAGAGTGAATGCACCTTATAGGTCAGCAGGAGAAGTTTGAACTGGTTGCTGAAACGGATAGGGAGCCAATGAAGTGACTTGAAAAGAGGGGTAATATGAGCATGACGAGGCAGAAGAGGCAGAAGATTAATTGTGCAGTAGAGTGTTGAACAGATTGAAGGGGAGAGAGATGATTCAGAAGGAGATCAGCAAGGAATAGGTTACAATAATCAAGACAAACTGCCCGAAGAACAAAACAGTAAGAAGAGCAGAGTTCAAATTTATGTTTTCTTTAGAAGCTGAAGTAACAAGACTTCAATTTTCATACTTTGGACACATCATGCGAAGAGAAAGACCATTAGGGAAAGACATCATGCTTGGCAAGGTTGAAGGTCAGCACAAAACAGGAAAGCCAGCCATGTAATGGATCACTACAGTTACAGCAGCTGTGAATGCCACTCTATCAATAATTAGCAACCTGACAAGA
Organism: Ichthyophis bannanicus; assembly: GCA_033557465.1. Classification (NCBI taxonomy): domain Eukaryota; kingdom Metazoa; phylum Chordata; class Amphibia; order Gymnophiona; family Ichthyophiidae; genus Ichthyophis; species Ichthyophis bannanicus. The sequence continues at coordinate 278,158,974 of CM066044.1, read as the reverse complement.
CCGTACAGATTTTAGGACAACTATCCAGAAGTTCGCCATGTATCAACATCGACTCAATGGCACTTAATAACAACTACATCCCAGTCATTGTTTTCCATGTATCCTGTTTCCATGACTGATGTTATATCCAAGCCAGCCTGTTCCATTACAGCTTCTGAAACTGGACCTTTATTTTGCACTATGGGCATTAGTATATGCAGGTCTCCAGATGTTTCCTTTTTTCCCCTTTTCTATACTATTTTTTAATGTTTTGCTTACCTGAGGGCTCTTATTTGCCTGAGGACTTTGTCAACTCATCCCTGACAATCCTAATTTAAAGCCCTCCTCTGTTGCAGAAGACACTTCTCGCCATCTTTGATAGGTAGATGCCATCTCTGCTCAACAACTTTTGGAAAATCATGGCATAATCCAGGAAGCCAGGTAGCAGGGCCGGATTTACCTATACGCCCATTACGCCGTGGCGTAGGGCCCACAGCTGGCAAGGGCCCACAAAAATCGAACAAATTAGCTTTTTTTAAAAATAAAATGTAAAAAAAAACCTGCTGGCTGCCGCCGCGGGGCACCCTCTGTTGCCGCGGCAGCATGGACTGACCCGCGGGGCCCCCTCTGCAAGCTGAATCAATTGGTCGGTCCGTCCGTCCCTCCCTCCCTCCCTCCGTGCAGGCTTTGAGAGGCGCTTAACAGAGAGGCGCTTAACAGAGATGCGAGGGAGACACTCTCCCTTCGCGCCTCTCAAAGCCTGCACGGAGGGAGGGAAGGACGGACGGACAGATTGATTCAGCTTGCAGAGGGGGCCCCGCGGGTCAGTCCATGCTGCCGCGGCAGCAGAGGGGGCCTCGCGGCGGCAGCCAGCAGTTTTTTTTTTAAATTAAATTTTACTTTAGGCCGATGGGGGGGGGGTAGGACTGGTAATGGGCTATTGGGGGGGCTGGGACTGGAAATGGGCTGGGGGGGTTAAGGCTGGAGGTGGGCTGATGGGGTTAGGACTGGTAATGGGCTGTGGGCTGTTGGGGGGGGTTAGAACTGGTAATGGGCTTTTGGGGGGTTAAGACTGGTAATGGGCTGTGGGCTGATGGGGGCTGTCTGGAAATGGGCTATGGGGGGCTAGGACTGGAAATGGTCTGGGGGGGTTAAGACTGGAGGTGGGCTGATGGGGTTAGGACTGGTAATAGGCTGTGGGCTGTTGGGGGGGGTTAGAACTGGTAATAGGCTTTGGGGGGGTTAAGACTGGTAATGGGCTGTGGGCTGATGGGGGCTGTCTGGTAATGGGCTATGGGGGGGCTCGGACTGGAAATGGGCTGGAGGTGGGCTGATGGGGTTAGGACTGGTAATGGGCTGTGGGCTGTTGGGGAGGGGTTAGAACTGGTAATGGGCTATGGGGGTGGTTAAGACTGGTAATGGGCTGTGGGCTGATGGGGGGCTAGGACTGGTATTGGGTTGGGGGGTTGCTAGGACTGGAAATGGGCTGATGGGTGGCTAGGACTGGAAATAGGCTGATGCAGGGACTAGAAGGGAATGGATGCTGGGTGAGACTGGAACTAGAAGGGAGCTGATGTTGGGGGAGGATTAGAATGGGATGGGGCTGGAAGAGTAAAATGGAGAAGGGAAAAATATTTTGTGTGGGAGGGATAAAAAATCTACAATTGGCCGGGTATTGGGAGAGTAAGTGGGGATAGAGGATGGAGGGGTAAAATTTGAGTGGATGAAATAGGAATGAGGAAAGAGCAAAAGGAGAAAGATTAGTATGTTAAAGCAGATGTAGAGAGAGAATGGAAAAAAACTAGAAGAGAGAAGAAAGGACAAATGGACAGCAGACGATGGAGAGTTAGCAGAAGACACAAAGAAACCAGAAGAAAGTGGCTGGAGCAATTGCAGCTGAAAAAAATGCACAAAAGGTAGAAAAAATATCTCTTTATTTTGAATTTATTAATTGGAATATGTCAGCTCTGGTAAATGTGCATCATTAACTCTGTGCTTTGTTTAGTACAAGAGCAAATTAATGTATAGTTTTATTTCTACAGTGTTGTACATTCCAAGTTTGGCTTTTGGGATTCCCAATTTAATTATTGTCTTCCTGTTTCTAAATTGTGATTACTTGTTTGGTGATGGTCTATGTTCTGCATGTGTAACTGAGCTGAGGTGTTCTGTTTATATAATTCCTATTTGACATTGACACTTGTTCTCTTTCCCCAGTAGGTCATATATTGTTGTTCTCTGAAATGTATTGGTTTAATATTTGCAGTGTTGCCTTTTGATTGGTAGAGTATGGTGCTTTGTGAGTCCTGGTAGTGCTGTTAGGATACGGCGGGTTTGCTATGGGTTCTAAATGGGCAGTGTTTGTAGTAGTTCCTAATGTGTCTGGCAGTTGGCACTGGATTATAGTAATGTAGAAATCTTTTAGTCTTTCTTTATCCATACACTCATTAAGAGGCACGTTTACTAAAAGTTAGTATATGGTAACATTACGCAAATATTTATGCAAATGAGGCTCCTTAAGCAAATGAGGCCTCGCACCCCCCTTGGGCCGCCCCTGCTGGGGGCCCACAATTTTTGTTGGCGTAGGGCCTCACTCAAGGTAAATCCGGCCCTGCCAGGAAGAGTTAAGACTGTGGATCTCTGGCCATTTGCATAGTTCAGGGTATGGAGAAGTCCTGCATGGGGATTAACCTAGGTCTGGCCTCAGCTGTATTTGGAATTCAGGGGATACTTTGGGACTGACAGAGACATCAAAAGTGAAAGAAGGGGCTAGCTGAGGAAGAGTTAATTCAGAAAGTCCCTACTTTGTCATTTTACTTGGCAGTTTTGTTTTGAAACATAACTTGTTAACAGTCGATTGTCTGTGTCTTTATAAGTCAGAAATGGTCCATCTTTGTGATATTGGTTTAGGTATTTTATTGAGCTAGTTTCAGGATTAGTTGGTTGGGGATTATGGGCTCATTGTCACAACTGAGTTGGAGGAGCAGAAGACAAGTGAGTTGCTGTCTTCATTTGTCGTGAATTTGGGAATGTAAGCATTTATAAATTCCACCCTAGGGATTTGGCACATTTAAAGATTGGGCCAAGGAGTCTCGTGGCTCTCTATTGATACTGTTGGGCTTCCAGGTAGTAGCTCAGTGGGGCTTTTGATTGAGCAACATGGAGTCACATCTAGACAGTCAGATTTTCAGGATAACCACAACGAATAGGCATGAGAGATTTGCATATAGTGGATTTACTGTATTGCAAATCTCTTACATGCATATTAATTGTGGTTATCCTGAAAAACTGATTGACTTGGTGTGTCCCAAGGACTGGATTCAGAACCCCTGGTCTAGCTGAATGGTCTAGTGTGGCAGCATACAGTTAATACAACTGCCTTTAAATGTTATATTTGGGAATATGCAGTAGGGAGAGCCCTAGATGTGATACATTTAGATTTCAGTAAAGCCTTTAACATCGTTCCTCGCAGGCAGCTTATAAACAAACTGAGCACCCGAGGGATGGACCCTAAAGTTACTGCTTGGGTTAAAAATTGGTTGAGTGGGAGGCGACAAAGGGTAAATGGAGCTCACTCTGAGGAGAAGGAGATTACCACTGGTGTGCCCCAGGGATCTGTCATTGGTTCGATTCTTTTTAACATCTTTGTTAGTGATATAGCGGAAGGGCTGTTAGGTAAGGTTTGCCTCTTTGTGGATGATACCACACCCAGGAAGGTGAAGATAACAAAGGAGGGATCTAACTAAGCTTGAAGAATGGTCTAGAATTTGGCAGCTGAGTCAGGGCCTAGTAGCAGCAGTTTAAGTTTAAATTTAAAACACAGAAGAGAGCTTTCTGGTTACATTTCATAACCAGCAGAGAGCTTGTAGTTTAAATTTAATAGTCACTCAGGGCCTAGTATCAGCAAAGTACTTTTAGTTTAAATTTAAAACACAGAAGAGAGCTTTCTGGTTAAATTTGGAATCCAGCAGAGAGCTTGTAGTTTAAATTTAATAGTCACTCAGGGCCTAGCATCAGCAAAGTACTTTTAGTTTAAATTTAAAACACAGAAGAGAGCTTTCTGGTTAAATTTAGAACCCAGCAGAGAGCTTGTAGTTTAAATTTCATAATAAGTTAGAGCCTAGCAGCAGCAAAGAGCTATAATTTAAAATCAAATCAGAATATAGCTTAGCACAAAAGGCAAAACAGGGTCAGTACTCTTTGAGCAACACATAAAGTCTTCTAGAGATCTTTACAAAGAGGTCTTCTACCAAGGGGGCAAGAGACCTGTGAAACCTTTTCAATAGGTGTTAACACCAGGTGGCAGGTCAAAAGGCCATTTTGAAAGACTCCTTCTATCCAAGCAAGGACTGTTAATCACCCAAGAAGTTGGTCACAGCTTACCTCAGCAGCACAGGCATAAATAGCTCAACCAGAGCTCTGTGATCCTCAATCTTGAAGGACTAGAAAAGGGGACTGTTACTGCTGGAGAGAGATCTGCACTAGTGAGTATATACTTCTAGGAATTTTCTGAAAGGAATTCTTTGTATTAAAGCTAATTAATCTGTGAACCCACGATTTTTTGTTAAATCAGTCAGGGCCTAGTAGCAGCAGTTTAAGTTTACATTTAAAACACAGAAGAGAGCTTTCTGGTTAAATTTGGAACCCAGCAGAGAGCTTGTAGTTTAAATTTCATAATAAGTTAGAGCCTAGCAGCAGCAAAGAGCTATAATTTAAATCAAATCAAAATATAGCTTACCTCAGCAGCACAAGACAGGGTACTGTGTAGCAGCCCTCTTTTAATAAGTGTTATTTCCCTCCCTCCCTCCCCAACACCCACCCACCCCTAGGATAATCCTAGCTTTATAGGTACTTACACATCTTAAAAGACAGCAGATGCTCTAAGGTGAAGCTCGTTACCCAAATCAGTCATACACTAAGGACCTGCGATTAATTAAGCTTCAGGTGAACAAGGTATAGTAAACGTATTAGGTACAGTTTTATTAGTATAAATATTCATAGCAACCCTTAGTAAGTAAAGAACTTAAAGATCTAAACACAAATTTAAAACTAAGATGCAGACAGCAGTCCAGCAGCAAGATAAGGGCTTTCCAGTCTTTTGCATTAAGTGTCACATGTATGATTTTCTCCCAATTGGTGAGAGGTCTTACGTGTGCACTAGTTGCAAGGACTCTTTGCTCTCAGGGAATGAGTCTGTTCTCTAGAGGCTAGAGTAGCAGACTTGGAAAACATAAGAAAGACAGATAGATAAATAGACGAGACCTACAGGGATATAGTCCTGAAGTCCCACCTCCAGTCTGGCAGCATCCCTGTTGCCATGGAGGAGAGAGGTCACGTGACAGGAGAGCATCACCCTGGTGTGGCAGGAAGCGATCCTGTAACTAAGACCTGTCCTCCAGGTGATGTAAAACCCTCTCGCACCGAGGAAGTTTCTCCAGGGCCATGTGCCCATGAGGGAAGGGTTAGCACAGCCGTTATAGTTGGTGATTCGATCATTAAGCATGTAGATAGCTGGGTGGCTGGTGGACGTGAGGATTGCCTGGTAACATGCCTACCTGGTGCAAAGGTAGCGGACCTCACATGCCACCTAGATAAGGTCTTAGATAGTGCTGGGGAGGAGTCTGCTGTCTTGGTACATGTCGGTACCAATGACATAGGAAAATGTGGTAGGGAGGATCTGGAGGCTAAATTTAGGCTTTTAGGTAGGAAGTTGAAATCCAGAACTTCCAGGGTAGCGCTCTCTGAAATGCTTCCTGTTCCAAGCGCAGGATCCAAAAGGCAGGCAGAGCTCCGGAGTCTCAATGCGTGGATGAGACAATGGTGCAGAGATGAGGGTTTTGGATTTGTTAGGAACTGGGGAACATTCGGGGGAAAGGAGGGGCTCTTCCAAAGGGATGGGCTACACCTTAACCGGGATGGAACCAGGCTGCTGGCATTAACCTTTAAAAAGGAGATAGAACAGCTTTTAAACTAGATAATAGGGGAAAGCCGACAGTCACCCAAGAGCGGATGGTTCAGAATAATGTATCCTTGAAGGATACTACCAAAAGCAGAGAGGTTCCAAAAAAGAGTAAAGTAGCCCAAATGCCCTCGAGTATGGATCAGACCAGAGCTTAAAGATCCCAAATTACCCATGTCTACCAATAGCCAAATTAATATGAATAAAATAAAGTCTCTAAAATGCTTGTATGCAAATGCTAGAAGTCTAAAAAATAAGATGGGAGAGTTAGAATATATAGCACTAAATGAGAGGTTAGATATGATTGGAATATCAGAGACATGGTAGAAGGAGGACAACCAGTGGGACACTGTGATACCTGGGTACAAACTATATCGTAATGATAGAGCTGATCAAATTGGTGGAGGGGTTGCGCTCTATGTTAGAGAGGGCATTGAGTCAGAAAGTTTTGCAGGAAACAAAATTTGCTGTAGAATCTCTATGGATTGAAATTCCATATAAAAAGGGGAAAGCAATGGCAGTGGGGGTGTACTATCGACCGCCTGGCCAGAATGAACAAATGGATGATGAAATTCTCAAAGAAGTCAAGGAAGCTAACAAAAGTTACAGCGCAGTAATAATAATGGGTGATTTCAATTACCCCAGTATCGACTGGATCACTGTCACGTCAGGACATGCTAGGGAGATAAAGTTCCTAGATTAAATAAATGACTGCTTCTTGGAGCAGCTGGTTCATGAACCAACCAGAGGGGAAGCCAAATTAGACCTAGTCCTTCGTGGAACACCAGATCTAGTGCAAGAGATAAGGGTGTTAGGGCCACTTGGCAATACTGATCATAGCATGATCGCCATTGTTTTACTTAGTGGAGGAGGGATAGTAAGGAAATCCACAGAACTACCTTTTAACTTTCGAAAGGGAGACTATGATAAAATGAGGAAAATAGTTAAGAAAAAGCTAAAAGGAGCAGTTGCAAAGGTTAAAGACTTACATCAAGCTTGGGTGTTGTTGAAAAATACTATCTTGGAAGCCCAGGCCAGCTGTATTCCACGCTTTAAGAAAAGGGGATGGAAGGATACTCCTATGAAGAAAGGCTAAAAAGGTTAGGGCTCTTTAACCTGGAAAAGAGACGGCTGAGAGGAGATATGATAGAAGTCTATAAATTAATGAACGGAGTGGAACGGGTAAACATAGATCGATTGTTTACGTTATCAGAATATAGAAAGACTAGGGGACATGCAATGAAGCTACAGGGTAAACTATTTAAGACTAATAAAAGAAAATATTTTTTCACTCAACGTGTAATCAAACCCTGGAATTTGTTACCAGAGGATGTAGTAAAGGCTGCTGGTGTAGCTGGGTTTAAAAAAGGTTTGGACAAGTTCCTGGAGGAAAGGTCCATAAACCATTATTAAGAAGGGACCCAGGATATCAATGCTTGACCCAGTACAAGCATTGTGGAACCCGTGTCTCTTGGGGAAACTGCAAGGTATGTATGACCTAGATTGGCCACTGTTGGAAACAGGACACTGGGCTTGATGGTCCTTGGTCTGACCCAGTATGGCATATTTTATTTACATTTATTTATTTATTTACATTTCTTATATACCGCGCTATTAAAAATCAGTGCGGTTCACAGTGAACAGAACAATGCTACAATGCGACAACGACACAATGCGCTTACAGAGAACAGGGTAATAGCTTAGGGGAGAACCTGGGAAAAAATATTTACAGAGCATTTTACAGAGCTACAGAGTATTCATAGTTGAAACAAGTTTGATGGCATCGGGAAATCTGTACCAGGGGGTGAGCTGATTAACCATTCTCCCATTGAGTTAGATTGTTGGAACAGTTAGGAAGGGGCGTCAGAGGGCACTTCCTGTGTTTTCCAGGGCTAGATTCAGGATAGTGTATTTGGAACAGATGATATTTTAGTGCTTTTCTGAATAAGGTAAGATTCATGATGGCTCGGATTCCAGTGGGTGCATAAATCGAAAAAGCCCTACTGGCGGTTGCCTTCGTGCATTTTACTTTTATCTTAGGGACTTCTAAAGTGTTCAGCATTGCAGATCTTCTATTTCTGTTGTCAGGCATGTTATTGATCAGCTTGCCGATGGGTGTGGGAGGCTGGTTCTTCAAAGCTTTGAAAGTCAGGATAAGTGCCTTGTAATGGTTTCGGGCCTGTAGTGGTAGCCAGTGGAGTTCCTTCAACACTGGCGTTATGTGTTCTGATCTTGGTACACCTCCAAGTACTCTAGCAGCCAAGTTCATGGCAAGCCAGAGCGGATTTAGAGTTGCCTGTGGGAGCCCATGGAGAATGATATTGGTGAAGTCCAGGTGTGGGATAACTAGGGCCTGGAAAATGGTCCGATAATCAGTGAAGTCAAGTAGTGGTCCAGTGAAGTCTTATGTTCTTATGTTCTTAGTATTGTCTGTAGGCCCTTGTTTTTCCACACATTGATTTTTGCAGTCTGTTGCTACAAGGCTTGCCTAACCACTATTCACCCTCTTCAGCTTGCGATGAACACAGCTGCTCGACTCCTTTGCAATGCCTCCAGATTTGAGCATGTTACATCTCTTTTTAAACAATTACACTGGCTCCCAGTTTCTCAACATATTAAATTCAAGTCTCTGCTCGCCTCCGGTAACAAATTCCAGAGTGTGATTACACGTTGAGTGAAAAAATATTTTCTTTTGTTAGTCCTAAATAGTTCACCCTGTAGCTTCATTGCATGTCCTCTAGTCTTTCTATATTCTGATAACGTAAACAATCCAATTACGTTTACCCATTCCATTCCGTTCGTTAATTTATAGACTTCTATCATATCTCCCCTCAGCCATCTCTTTTCCAGGTTAAAGAGCCCTAACCTTTTTAGCCTTCTTCATAGGGGTATCCTTCCATCCCCTTTACCATTTTGGTGGCTCTTCTCTGAACCTTTTCTAATAACGTTATATCCGTTTTAAGATATGGCAACCAGAATTGCACACAATATTCAAGGTGCGGTCTCACCATGGAACGATATAGAGGCATTATAATATCCTTTGTTTTATTTTCCATTCCTTTCCTTATGATACCTAGCATTCTATTTGCTCTCTTGGTCGCTGCTGCACACTGGCCGGAGGGTTTTAACATGTTATCCACGATGACGCCTAAATCTTTTTCCTGGGTGGTGGTTCCTAATGTGGAACCTTGCATTGTGTAACCATAGTTTGGGTTGTTCTTCCTTAGGTGCATAACTTTGCACTTGTCCACATTAAATTTCATCTGCCATTTTGATGCCCAGTCTTCCAATTTATCAAGATCCTCTTGCAATTTTCCACAATCCTCTTGGGTTTTAACAACTTTAAATAGTTTTGTGTCATCTTCAAATTTGATAACCTCACTCGTTATTCCCTTTACCAGGTCGTTTACGAATATGTCAAAAAGCAGCAGACCCAGCACAGATCCCTGGGGTACACCACTATTCACCTTTCTCCACTGGGAAAATTGGCCATTTATCCCTACCCTCTGCTTTCTATCTTTTAACCAGTTCCTGATCCACAGTAGTACACTGCCTCCTATCCCATGACTCTTTAGTTTTGCCAAAAGTCTCTGATGAGGGTCCTTATCAAAGGCTTTCTGAAAGTCCAGATACACTATATCAACCAACTCACCTTTGTCCACCTGTTTATTCAAACCTTCAAAAAAACATAACATAACATAACATAACAGCCATGCTGGCTGTCTCCCATTAAGCCATGACTATCTACATGTTCAGCAATTTTGTTCTTTATGATGGTTTCTACCATTTTCACCGATACTGACGTCAGGCTCACCGGTCTGTAGTTTCCCGGATCACCCCTGGAACCCTTTTTAAAAATTGGCGTTACGTTCGCCATCCTCCAATCTTCAGGTATTACAGATGATTTTAATGATAGTTCACAGATTACTAATAGCAGGTCCGCAATCTCATATTTCAGTTCTTTCAACACCCTTGGATGTATATCATCCAGCCCTGGTGATTTGCTATTCTTCATTTTATCTGATAGTTGTAATACATCTTCCTGATGTATCGATATTTCCTTCAGTTCTTCCGCACTTTTAAATACCACTTCAGTTATGGGTAAAATCCCTACATCTTCCTCAGTAAAGACTGAAGCAAAGAATTCATTCAGTCTCTCCACTATCGCCTTGTCACCTCTTAGTGCCCCTTTAACCCCTCTATCATCAAGTGGACCAAATGACTCTCTCACAGGTTTTTTGCTATGAATGTACGTGAAAAAATCTTTATTACACATTTTTGCTTCCGCAGCAAGCTTCTTCTCAAATTCTCCCTTTGCCTGCCTTATCAATACCTTGTATTTAACTTGCCAGTGCTTGTGCTGTTTCCAGGTTTCGTTGTTTGGCTTTTTTTTCCATTTCCTGAAAGATGTATTCTCTGACCTCACCTTTAAACCATGCTGGCAGTTTTTTGGACTTCCTTCCACTTTTCTTCAAGCGTGGAATACAGTTGGTCTGGGCTTCGAAGATAGTATTTTCAACAACACCCAAGCTTGATGTAAGTCTTTAACCTTTGCAACTGCTCTTATTAGTTTTTTCTTAACTATTTTCCTCATTTTATCATAGTCTCCCTTTCAAAAGTTAAAAGGTAAAAGGGTGAGCACAGGAACCGCACAATGTCATGGTCTGTAGCTACTCTGTGCCAGTAACACACACGGCCAGTTCCCCCTACCAGGCTGAGGTGCTGTAGAGGCGCATACCTTATCTTGTGATCAGATGTAGACGCATACCCTATCCTAGTAACCACAGCAGACATTTTGTGCGGTGACCTGCAGTCTTTCTGTAGCCAGCCAGCGCTGTTTTAGATGCTGTAGAGGTGTAGCCCACTGGTTGCTACAATGACTATTGAGGCAGAGGACATGAGTTCAATCCAGCAGTGGTGTTATTTAAGAAGCCTGTCTGAGGCATTTACTTTTAATTCGTGTAACAGTCAGACACATCTCTACAATCTGTGCTGCCAGCAAAAACACCCTCACCTCAGTGCCCTAACCTAAGGTGCCTCATAAGGCGCCCTATTGAGCGCCCTATAGGGCACATTATAAGGTGCCTTGGCGGACAGGGTTATGGTTATGGTTTATTACATTTGATATACCGCTCAGGCCGAAGCATTAGAGCGGTTTATAATACTATATCATTTAAGAAAATATGAAAAGAACGCCATTATGAGATAGGACAGAATAGAGGACAGAAATAGTTAAAAAGATAAGGGAAGGAGAAGCAAAGGGAACAGCAGGTTACCATAATATACAAGCATGATAATCTAGTCCATGTCTTTAATGTAATGTATTTCTGGGATATATAGTTTAAGAGGAGTTGTTTTTTTAACTTTTAAATGTCAACAGAAGGCAGCTGTGCCCTATGGGGCGCCTTTTAGGGCGCCTTATGAGGCACCTTAGGTTACGGCACTGTGAGGGTGTTTTTGCTGGCAGCACAGATTTAAATTAAAAGGAAATGCCTCAGACAGCCTTATTAACTAATACCACTGTGGGATTGAACTCATGATCTCTGCCTCTGCAATCATTGTAGTAACCAGTGGACTACATCTCTATAGCTTTTAACACAACACTGGCATGAACTTAAGGTTAACGCGTGTTAACGAGCCAAGGCATCCTCTATCGCGCGATACAGATTCATTGCTACCTTGCCGCCGGAATGCCCACTACCTTATATGGCATTCCTCACATTAACGCTGCAACTAGCGCCGGTAACATTAGGATGGTTTAGTAAACATACCCCTTAGATTTGTGGTATATAAAATTAGTTAAATAAATAAATTATTTGACTCCTCTCCTTAAGTGACTCTGAGTTTTATACAGATATAAGTGTTTAGAAGTGTATAGAACATGTATATATGTTCTGAAAACAGTGCCTACCTGTAAAGCCGCTTGGCGATGCTGCTCTTTGTCTGCATGTATAGGTTTGTAAAATGGATGCTTCAGCTGTACATAGCAAAAAATACACCTGCACTACTGCATACCCTTCTATGTAAGGCTCTGCCATCAGGGAGAAGGGTACTTCCTCTTTTATCTCTCTTCCTTTCCCCAAGAACACAGCAACTAGCAAACAACTTACTTCAAAACACCTGCTGTTGCTGCCAGCCTCTGCTTCTATCCTTTCTTTCCTCCCTCCTGCTGCCAGCCCACGTCTCATGAAAACAGCCATGCCATCTTCAGGCTCTTATTACAAGACTTGGGCAGTAAGGAAAGCAAAGGACAGAAGCAGAGAGAGGGGGTTGCCACGCATTGCTTTTATCACTGTAGTGTGGGTCACTGGGCCATGTGGGCTTCTTCTTCCCTAGGCTCCTCCCCCCTCTGCAGGGACTGTTTGGGTGGAAGGTATGAGACTGAAGGCTGTAGTGGATGCACAGAAGAGATAATGGAGGACATATCAGTACCAAAATTAAATAAGTAAGATTGCTTTTGGATAAGGTCTCTTCTTATTTATTTAACTTTTCTTATATAATGCCTTTCATTATATCAAGGCAGTTTACATTGAACAAACTGAAATTACATTGAACAGGGTATTATAACTTGGAGATAACTATTTTACAGGGAACATGGGCAATGGAGGATTAAGTGGCTTGCCCAAGACCACAAGCCTGTGGAACTAGAAACCCCAGTCCTTCTGGCCCAAGGTTGCTGTCTTCTAGTGGGATTTGAGCCCCTGACTTTCCAGCCTGAGATAACTTGCCCCAACCACTAGGCCACTCCTCTTGGAATTTTAGAAGACCTTTGCATGTTCCCTAATCTATAACTTGGGATTTAGTTAATTGAAAGTGGCAATATGCTACAGATAGCTATAGAAATGTTTTCTTTTTCAATCTCTTTCATCTGGATGTCCCTCATGAGCCTAAGATGTGGACACTGGTGATGTCACTAGTCACCAGAGACCCTTCCTTCATTCCACCAGTGCAACACACAGAGATCACGGTAAAAGATAAAGTCAAATACCTGGGTATAACCCTTGACCGTAACCTCCTTGCCCATATCAAGAAGTCAGCCAACACTGCATACCTGAAACTGAAATCGCTCCAACACTTACAACCACTACTCCACCACAATGACTACAGAGTAGTTTTCCAGTCCATCCTAACACCCCACCTTGATTATGGCAACATACTTTACCAGGGGCTACCCAAGCAAGTACTATATTTATTTATTTGAAAGGCTTATATACCATATTTCCAATGATAAAAGCAGTTCACAAATACATAAACATTACATAACAAATACATAACATTACAGGGAACATTCACAGTAAAACATAAGCGTAACTTAGGGTAGGAGAATGGGACAGGTGCTATGACTGCTCTCTGACTGCTCACAACAAATCTTTGTAGGAACACAAACCTCAAAACCATCTCTACGCAGAAGATATCCTCATCACCCCTTTCAGCACCAGCAACCCTGACTACTCCGCAATTAGTAGATGTCTAGAAGCAGCCTCCATAACCTACTTATCAACCCCCAACATAACAAAAGTCCTTCACGTCACCAGGCAACCCAACTTCTCTCCACCAGATACAATAACCCTTGCAAACCTTGCATTGCAAGTAAAACAACAAGTAAGATACCTGGGCATAATTCTTGATCAGAGCCTAAATTTCAGCACCCACATCAGGCAAGTCACCAGAACAATATACCACCATAACAGGACCCTGAGGAACCTCAAACCACTGCTGGATTACAAGGATTACAAAAACGTCTGCTAAGCACTTATCACTCCCATCTTTGACTATGCCAACATTATCTATCAAGGCCTCCCAAAATCCTTGTTACTGCCACTGCAGCTGGCACAGAATGTAGCAGCCAGACTCATTAAGGGTATCTCTTGACACAATCATATAACACCCTTTTTAAAGCAGCTACACTGACATCCAGTTCTCAGGAGAGTAAAATATAAAGTGGCACTAAGAACAAATATCATCCCATAACTTTTAGTCTATGCTTGACAAACCCCATGGCCAGAGAACTCGCAGAAAAACTAACAATACGCTTCTCGCAGTGCCTCCGTCAATCAACCAGACCAACAACTCTACATCCAACAAAGCTTTCTGCTATTACACACCAATCACCTGGAATACACTTCCTCCAAATCTCCGTTCCATCTCAAACAATGGAGACTTCCACAGAAAATTAAAGACACTGTTGTTTCTGGAATACTTCGACTCAGTCACATAACCACCCTCACAGCCCTTGAATATATAAACAGTGCAAGAAGCAGTTTCCTTGATATAATGTATCCTATATTATACTACGTAATTCACCATGTTCATAATGTTCAAGACTTACTGAATTGTTCAGTCTATTAGCTCCAACAAATTGTTCCATGTAAAGTTTAAGTTCTCTGTTCCAATTGTTCCATATAAATCGCCATTACTAGTAGATACAGCGGTATAAAAGAGTTATTAGATAAATAAATAAACTCATAGATCACAGCTGTGTCTGTATTTATGTGACTCTTAAAGTGCTTTTGGAACAGGTACATTTTTAGAAGCTTTCTGAAGTCCATAATGTCTGCGGTAGTTCTGATCTATAAGGATAGAATGTTCAATAATGCGGGAGTGTATAAGGAGAATGGGCATAAACAAGCTGATTGATTGAATTAAACAAAGTCCGGGGAAGAGGTGAGCTTTTCAACCTGTAAAAGAGGCGGATGAGGGGAGATATGATAGAGGTCTATAAATTAATGAACGGAGAGGAACAGGTAAATGTAGATTGATTCTTTACACCATCAAAAAGCAGAAGGACATGCAATGAAGCTACATTTAAGACTAATAAAAGAAAACATTTTTTCACTCAACGCATAATCAAACTCTGGAATTCGTTACTGGAGGATGTAGTAAAAACTGTTAGTGTAGCTGGGTTTAAAAAAGATTTGGACAAGTTGCTGGAGGAAAGGTCAATAATACATTATTAAAGAGGACCCAGGTAATCCGCTGCTTGTCCTAATAAAAGCATTATGGAACCTGTGTCTTTTAGGGAAACTGCTAGGTACTTGAGACCTGGATTGGCCACTGTTGGAAGCAGGATACTGGGCTTGATGGACCCTGGTCCCTGGTGGTGGTGGGATTTTCCTGTCCCAATTGGCCTTGTTGGAGGGGAGCAGGAAGGAGCTTACCTGCCCGCTCTGCCTCGATGCAGTCGATCGGAGCTGTGGCCATGGGTGAAGAGACCAGGTGCTGGAACTCTCCAACTTTTAAAGTCCCTGATGGTGGTGGGGTTTCCTTGCCCGATTGTCCTCTTCGGAGGGGAGTGAGGAGGAGCTTACCTTCCCGCTCTCCCTCAGTGTAGCCAATTGGAGCTGTGGCCATGGGTGAAGAGGTTTCTTAGTTTTCTCTATCCCCTAATGAGTCGATCGATGAGTGATATTAGAAGTGTTTCCACTCCATGGCCAGGGCAGAAGCCATGCTGATGTGGGCCCAGTGGAGCATTTAGGTTGATACAGTCATGTAAGTGAAGCTGGACCACTTTCTCTATTACTTTTGCGAGGAAATGCAAGCTTGAGATAGGTCTCTATGAGTTTGGTCCTGCCGGGTCTAGCTTAGAGTTTATTTTAGCAATGGTCATATAGAAGCTGTCTTTAGTCTGGTTGGCATATATCCTTGGGTGAATGAGAGTCATATCATAATACATATTGTTGGGGCAAGCTCAGATCATGTCATTTTTAACCAGCTTACAGGACAGGGACGGGGGATGTGGTGGTGTTGAGGTTGCCAATAATGTTATCCAGCTAGTCAGATGTGATTAGACTGAATGAGTAAAATGTACTGGTGGTACAGGTGTGCTTGTAGTTTCCCAGTGTGGCAAGAGGGCATAGGGTTAGCATTGGGGCATGCTGGGGGCATTCCAGGGAAGAGGAAGGGTCTAAATGGAAAGCAAAGATTTTTTATGCTACCCGCTTAGCCCTCTGTGCCTTAAAGATAGGCAAGTTTTTTCCTTGCCTATCTTTAAGGCAAAGGGACTAAGTAGGCAGCATCGAAAATCGCTGCTACCCGTTTAGCCTCGGCGGCTTCTGGTGCCGCCATGGAAGTGAAAATCAGAGTTAAGGGGGTCGGCACATAGCCTGCCTAACTCAAAATCGGGCCCTATGGACCTAAAGAAATTATACAACTCCATATAAGGTAACCCTACCACCTCCTGCTGAAATATGTAAATCCTCCGTTTTTGTTAACTCCAAGTTGTATCAACCCTAAGTTCTATGTAACTATAACTCAATTGAGCTGTTTTGTTGTTTGTTCTCTGTAAACTGCTTTGGCCTACAGGCAGTATAAAAAAAACCCGTAAATAAATAAATAAATGTTTGTTGTTTATTTCATTTTCCTTTGTTTTTGTTATGGTAAATTGTCATACCTTTATTTGATTTGTTATGCAAATCTGTATTGAAAAAGTAATAAATAAAAAAAGTATGGCATAAGAACAGTGGATACTTAGCTGTGAGAAAGTGAATTTAACGACAGAACAAGTGGAGTTTATGGCACTTCTGAAAAATAGATTAAATGAACCCATCAGTTTTTATCTGCCATCCCATTCGATGTTTGTAGAGGCAAAGCACAGCTCAAAAAAACAGAGGTAGATAAGAAAGATGGTATAGGGTCAGGAGAAAGTAGAGAAGATAATTAGAAAACTGAGATAAGATAGTGAAGATATTTGACATGAAAGCATTAAGCATGTAGTCTTAGGAAAATTCAGAAAAGGAACTCTGAATTCAAAAAGGCAAAGAATATTCTCTAAACAATGCCAACAAATATGAAATAGCAAAAATCAATAGCACAAAATATATTGTCACACTATGGGGTCTTTTAAACTTAAATTAATGCACGTTAAATGCCCAGACCCCTCTTAGTTCAGTTAGGACAATGGCACTTAACATGCATTAACTTCATCAACATTTAGTAGAAGGACCCCTAAGTTATCAGATGCGGGCAATTAGCTTAAGCTCTTACCTCCAGAGGAGAGAAGGTTTCCCCACCCAGACACCAAACACTGAGAATCATCTATGGGACAACTGCTGGCTATCTTGATGGGCTGAACATATTGGTTGAACTCTGCGGGCTTGGACAGTTTAACCAGCATGATGTCATTGTCATAGTACATTGAGTTATAGTAGAAATGCTGATAAGCTTTGTCCACTTGAATGTGCTGTTCTGTCCCTTCCTCTTGAGTGGTGTCATGCTCTCCAAGGTGAGCCACTAAAGTCTTGGGTCTGCACAATGGACAGAAATGATGAAACATAAGAGATTGAACAGAAGAATTAAGATCATAAGAGAAAAAAATCATACCCTTAATCTATACTAGATCCATTTTCATTTATTCGACACCTCCAAGAACAGAATTTTTCCCCTGCTGTAAAACATCATCAGATACAATATCTCATTATTTTTAATTGCAATAAAAGAGGACAGCATAATTCATCAAAGTGTCTGAAGCTCTCACACTAGGATTATATTTAACAGGAAATTTCCATAGGATTTGAAAAGTGTTGGTTAGGCCAAATCATAAATAACATAAAGGAGCTTGTATGCAAGAACTGTCCATATTTCTATTTCAGAATTTACAATTGAAGCCATATAGTTTCAGTTATAATCATTCAAGAAACAGCTGAAAACAATCCTATTCCGTGAGCATCTCTGAACAGAAACCCACCCCATCCTCAAGAACTAATGCTTAGATACTGCAAAAATGTACATAAGAACATAAGAACATAAGACATGCCATACTGGGTCAGACCGAGGTCCATCAAGCCCAGTATCCTGTTTCCAACAGTGGCCAATCTAGGTCATAAGTACCTAGCAATATCCCCAAAAGACACAGGTTCCACAATGCTTGTACTGGGTCAAGCATTGATATCCTGGGTCCCTTTTTAATAGTGGTTTATGGACCTTTCCTCCAGGAACTTGTCCAAACCTTTTTTAAACCCAGCTATACTAACAGCCCTTACTACATCCTCCGGTAACAGATTCCAGAGTTTGATTACACGTTGAGTGAAAAAATATTTTCTCTTATTTGTCTTAAATAGTTTACCCTGTAGCTTCATTACATGTCCCCTAGTCTTTCTATACTCTGATAGCGATCCACGTTTATCCGTTCCACTCCATTCATTAATTTATAGACCTCTATCATATCGCCCCTCAGCCGTCTCTTTTCCAGGCTAAAGAGCCCTAACCTTCTTAGCCTCTCTTCATAGGAGTAGCCTTCCATCCCCTTCACCAATTTGGTGGCTCTTCTCTGTACTTTTTCTAATAACGCTATGTCCTTTTTAAGATACGGTGACCAGAATTGCACACAATATTCAAGGTGCGGTCGTACCATGGAGCGATACAGAGGCATTATAATATCCTTTGTTTTGTTCTCCATCCCTTTCCTTATGATACCTAGCATTCTATTTGCTTTCTTGGCCGCCGCTGCACACTGGGCGGAGGGTTTTAACATGTTATCCACAATGACTCCTAAATCTTTTTCCTGGGTGGTGGTTTCTAATGTGGAGCCTTGCATTGTGTAACTATAGTGTGGGTTGTTCTTTCCTAGGTGCATAACTTTGCACTTGTCCACATTAAATTTCATCTGCCATTTGGATGCCCAGTCTTCCAATTTATCCAGATACTCCTGCAGTTTTCCCCAATCCTCTTGGGTTTTAACAACTTTAAACAGTTTTGTGTCATCTGCAAATTTGATAACCTCACTAGTTATTCCCTTTTCCAGGTCATTTATGAATATGTCAAAAAGCAGCGGACCCAGTACAGATCCCTATTCACCTTTTTCCATTGGGAATATTGGCCATTTAGCCCTACCCTCTGCTTTCTATCTTTTAACCAGTTCCCGATCCACAATAGTACACTGCCTCCTATCCCATGACTTTTTAGCTTCACCAAAAGTCTCTGATGGGGGACTTTGTCAAAAGCTTTCTGAAAGTCCAGATACACTATATCAACCGACTCACCTTTGTCTACCTGTTTATGCACACCTTCAAAAAAACATATTAGATTAGTAAGACAAGATCTTCCTTGTCTAAAGCCATGTTGGCTGTCTCCCATTAGGCCATGACTATCTACATGCTGCGTAATTTTGTTCTTTATGATGGTTTCTACCATTTTCCCTGGTACTGACGTCAGGCTCACCGGTCTCTAATTTCCTGGGTCACCCCTGGAACCCTTTTTAAAAATTGGTGTTACGTTGGCGACCCTCCAATCTTCAGGTATTACAGATGATTTTAATGAAAGTTCACAGATTACCAATAGCAGGTCTGCAATCTCATATTTCAGTTCTTTCAACACTCTGGGATGTATACCATCCGGTCGAGGTGATTTGCTACTATTCAGTTTATCAAATAGTTGTAATATATCTTCCCGGTGTAGCGATATTTCTCTCAATTCCTCTGCAGTATCACCTTTAAATACCACTTCAGTCTTGGGTAACATCCCTACATCTTCCTCAGTAAAGACCGAAGCAAAGAATTCATTCAGTCTCTCTGCTATATCCTTGTTTCCTCTTACTGCCCCTTTTACCCCTCTATCATCTAATGGTCCAATTGACTCTCTCACATGTCTTTGTCCACCCCAAATCATTAATGTTGCCCCCCTGGTGATAGCCCCACCCTATAAAGAATTTACCCCCCCCCTTGTTATATGTTACACCGCTTTGACCTGGTGAAAAGCGGTATATAAATACAGTTAAATAAATAAATAAAATAAATAATGATGTGTTAAAATAACATTTACTTACAATTTGTAACAATGAGCTGCAGATAGGATCCACCACTCATTGAGTAGAGACCCTCCACACCAGCGGTTCCCATTATAGGTAAAGTACACCTGCCAGGGCTGGGAATGGGGCATGCAATCATAACCCCCAACGATCTTATCATCTTCAAATGGTACAGCCACTGAAAGAGAAATAACAATTCTCTTAATTCTAGGCACAATCATTTAAAATAAATAGCCATACAGAGAATCAGAACATGGATCCAAAGTCCAGAAATTCACCTGCAGTAGCAAGGAAAGTTAAGAGCAGAGGGAACTCCATGCCTTTTTCAAGCAGTAAGTATATAGAGAGAACTGAACTGGCATCCAGCACATCAATATATATTAATGGTCTTATCAATACTAAGGATGTTAAATGAGCTACCAAGAAAGGGAAAATAGCATCTGTTTTTGGTCAGGGAATTCACTAGAACACCTGTTGTTTCTCAAATATAGCTACCACAGCTGATAATGTATCTCTGTGAAACTGAAGAAATATTTGTGTGCGGCCTTCAGATCCAGATTCTAATCATTCCTGAGCAGGTCATAGACTGCTCCTGTATTCAGATTTAAATTGTATTGTAAGTCTTTTGTTTAATTATGTGGTTCCCATAATACTTGAATTGGAAGATTTTTCTTCCTCTTATGATTGCCCAGACCTGATGTAGACTCTTAACCTTTGCAGTTGTTCCTTTAAGTTTTTTCTTAAACATTTTCCTCATTTTATTATAGCCAGGCCGGTGCTAGGGTTTCTAGCGCCTTCCTGCAACCTATAAATCAGCACCCTTCCCTCATTACTATTAATGTTGGCTGCACCCTAACCTCCTTTTTTCCAAAACCGCTTTATGAACTCTTTTCAAGTGATATTAGTATTTCTGTTTCAAATTCAGTGTTGTAAGAAAATTACAACAAAAGAGAATAATGCATAGCAAAAATAAAAATACTTAGCAGTAAATATTTAGCATCATACAAACAGGCTGTGATAGTCCAAAAAATAAAATCTGATTCTGGTCATCTCACTAACAACAACATAAACATTCTCCAATGCCAAGCATATTGTGAACTAATATAAAACACTGCAAAAGACAATGAAAATCTACAGAGTCAAATCTATCATACCATACCAGCAAAACTCATACAATAAGGGGCCTACCCAGAAAAAAGCAGCACTTCAAATACTGCAATGGGCCCCAAAACCTCCATACACCTATTTGAAAAGCTGTACAAGTCAAATTACTACAGTACAGATCCCTACGTACAAACTCCATGTTAGCAGAACACCTGGACTTGGTCACACACTCAGACAAAGACCCTCACCAAGTAAAGAATAAGTGACCATAACCTAAAGTAAAAATAAAAATATGTAGACAAAAATTAAAATGAAACCCCAAGAAGCCAGACTCCGCATGCGATGCCACACCAGATAAGAGAGGCAGTTCCCCATACTGTTTAAAATATAAAGATAGTGCAAAGTCTGATCACTAAATTGAAAATAAAATTATTTTTCTACCTTTGTTGTCTAAGGATTTTTGATCATGCTGGTCCCGATCTGAGGTTTCTGTTTTCTTCTGTCTTCTCTTAGCTCTTTTTCTATGGTCTATAGTCCATCTGCCATTTCTTGTCTCTCCTTTTGCTTTCTTCATTTTCTTCCATCAGCCTTTTTCCAGTCCCAGTAACCCTCCCCAGTATCAGCCCCCTTTACAGCCTCCCCTCCCAGTACCTTCCAGTGTCAACCACCTTGCATTTCCAGCACCGCCACTGGTGTCTATTCCCTTTTAGTCCCCCTCCTTCTCCATCGTCCAGCCCCTTCTAGTCCAAATACCATCCCAGGTATCAGTGAACTTCCAGTCCCAGTGCCCCCTCCCATGCCAGTCACCCTCTCCTCTGTCCATCTGCCTTCCAGTGCCATCCCTGGGTGTCAGCTCCCTTCAAGCCCCCACCTTTCCTCCAGTCTCCTCCTTTCCCTCTTTGCCACTCCCTTCCAACGCCCCATGTGAGCTCCCTTCTAGCCCCCACCTTCCCACATCAGTTCTCTTCTAACCCCCCTCCTATTACCCAGCCAATGTCCAGCCCCATCCCCAAGTGTCTGCTCCCTTCCAGCTCCCCCTGTGTCTGCTCCCTTCCAGACTACCCTCCTGTGTTTGCTCCCTTTCACCCCATCCCTTGTCTGCTCCTTTCCAGCTCCCTAGTATCTGCTCCCTTTCAGCTCCCCTCCGTGCCTGCTCCCTTCCAGCTCCCCAGTGTCTGCTCCCTTGTAGCCCCCATGTCTGCTCCCTTCCAGCTCCCCAGTATCTGCTCCCTTTCAGCTCCCCCCCATGCCTTCTCCTCTTCATCCCTCCACCACATGTCTGCTCCGATTCTTCTGTTCCCCCAGCTCTGCTAACTTTTAAACTGCTGGGTCGCGGAGTTTCTAATGGCAAGAATAAGCATTTCTTGATCAATTGGAAGACTGGGCATCCAAATGGCAGATGAAATTTAATGTGGACAAGTGCAAAGTTATGCACCTAGGAAAGAACAACCCAAACTATGGTTATACAATGCAAGCTTCTACATTAGGAGCCACCACTTAGGAAAAATATTTAGGCGTCATTGTGGATAACATGTTAAAACCCTCTGCCCAGTGTGCAATGGCAGCCAAGAGAGTAAATAGAATGCTAGGTATAAGGAAATGAATGGAGAATAAAACAAAGGATATTATAATGCCTCTGTATCGTTCCATTGTGCGACTGCACCTTGAATATTGTGTGCAATTCTGGTCACCATAACTTAAAAAGGATATAGTGTTGGAAAACATGAACTTGTCAGGAACACATGCGCATACATGTGCCAACATGAACATATGGGGTATGGGGTGCAGGTCAGAGAGGTGCACAACAACATATGTGCAGTGGACAGATAACCTCAGACATGTGCCATGCAGGACTGTCATCACAGAACAGTTACCTGTATGTCTACCTACCCAAGTCTCCTTCATGTTGAATGACGTACACACAGTTGCCACTGCACCACAGCACCAGGCAGGTCCAAAAGCATATTCTGCGGAGCCAGAAACACAAGTGTACCATACATATGTCATGATGAAGCTGTGCAACATACATAGCAGCATGTGTACTAATACCTTGTAAAATAACCAGAGATTCTATTTAAAACTGTATTTAGTTCTAAACATGTTTGATGTATATAGTTCTCAACTATCAACCTGTTCTGATAGATTGAACCCATTATTGTTATTACCGAAATTGTTATTACTGTTAACACTGTTATATGTAAAAACAGCATGATGTTTACTGCCGTTCCTTGTAAAACAGCCTTGCTTGTTCATTGTTGTTCCTTGTAAACCGCAGCTGATCTATGGAAGTTGCGGTATATAAAAACCTGCTAATTAAATTAAATTAAATTAAAATGTACATGTATACCCATATGAAGAAAGATCAGCACTAATTTGCAAAGAAATGAAACAAATTAAAAACACAATGCAAAAAGAAAATACTCGCAATGAAACTATTATCTATACCTAGCAAAAATAAGAAATCACATATGTATTATACGAAATGTGACAGTGTGTTACAAACATATCTATGAATATTACCCAAAAACTTTTAATACTACATACATTAATAAATACATTCATGACACTACATGCTACATACAATTACACCTAATAACACAGGTACTAATACAGAAGTCCCAACATCTAAGAAATCCCTCCTTATATCAACAGTAATCATGCTGTTCTCTACCTTAAAGGTAGGTGTGTGTATGAATCGTGAGTTATAATGAAGGAAGTAAACAGCAAGGATTAGTGTTTATTTATTTATTTATTTATTTAACAGCTTTTATATACCGCACTTTTGATATCAGCGCGGTTTACATTTTAACAAATTTTGTACTTAAACATAAAACAAATGTTAAGTTTACAGAGAACAGGGAATAAAAACATGGATAACAGGGATTAACAATTAACAGATATTTTCAATTATTTACAATAGGTTCTTAAATGCTCGAGCTCTAAAGGTAGGGTTTGTGAGGCTTGGTCTAGATCAAGTGGTAAGGTTTCGGGAGCTTATTTGACTAGCTGTGATCAATGGTCTGTGTGTGAGGGGGGTCAGTATATTGTGAGAAGTGTTGTAGGAAGAGATGTGTTTTTATGGATTTTCTGAACTGGGACAGGTCTTTTTGTGATCTAATACTAGGTGGAAGCGTGTTCCAGCATCTAGGGGCGAAGGAAGAGAATGCTCTTAAAGTGGTTGTTTGAGTGAGTTTTTTGCTGTCCTTTGGGACTGTTAGCATGTTCTCTGTTACAGAACGTCTAGATCTGGTGTTCTGTGTGTGATGGAGGAGATCAGATAAGGAGGATGATGAGATATGGTGGAATGCTTTGAAGGTCAGGATGAGAGCTTTGTATAAAATCCTGCAAGCTAGTGGGAGCCAGTGGAGGTCAAATAGGATGGGAGTAATATGTTGGCTTTTTGGGGATCCATGAAGAACTCTGGCCGCTGTATTCATGGCCAATTGAAGCGGGTTTAGAGTGCTCTTGGGTAGGCCATGAAGAACGATATTTGCATAGTCAAAATGAGGAGTGACTAATGCCTGGAAGGTTGTACGGAAGTCAGATGGTTCAAGCATAGGTCTGAGGTGTCGAAGAGTCCTGATTTTGTAGTAAATGGCTTTTACAGTATTTTTTATGTGATCTTTGAATTCAAGTCGCTGGTCAAGTATAACACCCAGATAACGTATTGAGGTTTTGAGTGGTAGATCAGCATCTCGTGTTCTTAGAGTTGGTGGGGGAGAGAAGTCTTTGTTTCTAGTGACAATCAGGACTTCGGTTTTTTTAAAATTGATTCTGAGGTTTTGTGAGAGTAGCCAATCTGATATCGAGTTGAAGCAGGTGATTAGTGTAGTGTAGTCAGGTTTTAATATATTAATTGGAGTGAATAAGAGCACGTCATCTGCGTAGATAAGACATGATATTCCGAAAGAGCGGGAGATGTTGCAGAGAGGTTGCATATAGATGTTAAATAGAAGGGCTGAAAGGGAGGAACCTTGCGGAACTCCTTGCTTCTGATGAAAAGGTTGAGATGTGGTATCACCAGTCCGTACTTGTTGCCAGCGATCTTCTAGGTAAGATCTGCACCAATTCAGTGCCGTTCCTTGAATTCCTTTTTCGTGGAGCCTGGTGAGTAGTTGGTTGTGGTCAACAGAATCAAAAGCTGCTGCTATGTCTAGGAAGATCATGGCGACTCCATTTCTGATATTGTCTGTTGTATTAATGAGTGTGTTCAATAGGGAAGTTAGGAGGGTTTCGACTCCGTGGGCTTCCCTGAAGCCATGTTGGTTTGGATCTAGTGGGGCCTCGGAATCAATGTGTTGTTGAATTTGTCTGAGAACGACTTTTTCTAGGATCTTGGCTAGTAGAGGAATGCTTGAAATTGGGCGATAGGAGTCTTCCTTTTTCGGATCCAGTTTGTTGTTCTTCAGTAGGGGACGGATGGAGGTGTGCTTGAGAGCTGTTGGAAATATCCCGGATCTAAGGGACTGGTCAGCTAATGCTGATATGTATGGGCTAAGTTGTGTTTTAAGTGATTTGATCCAGAAGGCTGGACATGGATCATTTGGAGCTGTAGTGGCGTTGATGGATGTAATAATTTCTTCAATAGACTTTGGAGTTGGAGATGAGAAATTATTGAGTATGAATTGGACGTTGGAAGGTTGCTTGGTTACATTTGTGGTTGCTTCAGTGATCTTGATTGCCTTGGATTGGATGTAATCAGCATATAGTTGTGGGTGTATATATTCCTGTTGTGGTGAGGGAGGTTCAGTGGTTAGGGATTTTACTATTTGGAAGAGATCTCTTGGTTTGTTGAGGGAACGGCTAAGTAGCTTTGTATGGTGTTCTCTTCTCTTTTCCCAGGTTAGCTGGCGATGGGACTTCAAGTTGGCTAGGTAAATGGACTGGTCATGAGGGTTTAGGGAGTGTCTCCATTTCTTCTCTAGTCTCCTCAGTTGTTGTAGGGAGGTTCGTAACTCTGAGGAGAACCATGGTGCGTTCTTTTTCTTGGTGATAGAAGAGTTGGTAGAGGTTTTATCATGTGTAGTGGTAGGTTGCGCTGATAGTCGAAGAGCATTGTTCCAGTTTGATACAGTGTCATCGATGTTGTTAGGTATAGTGGAGAGTTTTGGCATGGTAAGGGAGGTGATTGTGTCCATGTTGAGAGGTTGGAATCTTGCTGGTTTTGGTGGTGGGTAAGCATCAGGTGACTTGTTTGGAAATTCGGTAGATGGAATGATGAATGAGATAAGTTTGTGATCAGACCAGGGGACTGGGGTTGATAGGGGTTCGGGTTGGTTTATCAGATTCGGGTGTGCTGATGGTGCAAATATGAGGTCGAGGAGATTTCCTTGTTTATGAGTGGATGTTTTTACAATTTGATCGTAGTGTAAGTTAATCATGGCATCAAGGAAGGAGGTGGACACTGAAGGTGGTGTGGAGGCAAGGTTAAAATCTCCAAGGATCCAGTTAGGTTTGTTGATATCCGATGGGTTGATGGCAATATCAATTATGGTTGAGAGATCATCAGCTGGAGCATTTGGGGCTCTGTAGATGAGGTTTATGGTGTTGCTATTATTGGAGATGGATAGCGTATTTGTGTGGTTTGTGGCATTGGTAGATATCACGTGATATTTCAAATCTGTTCTTGCTATTATGCAAACTCCTCCTCCCTTTCTGTTTTCTCTGTTGCAGGTATAGATGGTGTAGTTAGGTGGGGTAAGATGGTTCATTAGGACATTGTCGGTATTAGAAAGCCATGTTTCTGTGATCAGTAGGATGTCTAGTGTGAGGTTTGATATAAGGTCAATGATAGCTGGCCATTTGTTGCGGGCTGAGCGTGCGTTAATGAGAGCACACTTGAGATTCTGTGGGGTAGTTCTTGGATTTGGTTTCTTGTTGTTTGTATTTTCAAGAGTTACATATAGACAGTAGTTGTGCCTACTATAGTATATACTTTGTGGATAATTTTGATGGGGTTTCCTATTACGGGTTTGGTGAATAGGTATGGGGTTGATATCAGATGTTAGAGCAGAGGAAATATGTAGTATGCAAGAGAGGATGGAGAGGAGCAGGAGTGGACAAGTAATGGTAGCCATGGTGTAATTCTGGGATGGTAGAGAGGGTGTAGGTGCTTTGACTTGAGTGCTACTGGCCACAGTAATAAGTGAATGTTACTGACCACAGTAATAATTGAGTGCAACAGTATAAAGGAGAGACACTGGCAACAGTGATAAATTGCTACTGTAATGTTGATTGTGTAGCTTTGTGTAGTTGAGCTTATTGTGTTGGTAACATTAGTAGCAAATTTTTAGCAACATTTGTAGGGGGGGGGTCTAGCAACAATAGTCTTGGTAAGACCTTAACAATGATATCTAGATGTGTGGGAAGACTGTGATAAATTTAGGAACAGCTACTAGCAACAGAATTTATGACATCTACTGGCAACAGTAATACAATAGAAATAAATGATTGCAGGCAGCAAGAGGAGTTAGGCAGTGGTTGTAAAAGACTTACTAACAATAGTAGGTATCTATCAGTGGTGAGACAGGCAGTGTTGAATGACTTACTGGCAACAGTAAAAGTCAGACGGTTATAAATGAATTACAGGTAGCAGGAGAGATTAGGCAGTGGTTATAAATGGCTTACTAACAATAGTAGGTATCAGTCAGTAGTTACAGGCGGTTAAGCAATAGTCTTTTAGGGTGATATATCAGTATAGGCTGGTTCAGTGTCGAGTATACTTGCTGCGTTTGAGTTTGTAGCTGGAAGGATGGAAGGATGATGATATGGAAGGATGGAAGGATGATGATATGCGAGCTCAACCCTAGGGGAGCTCCAGCCGAAGAGGAAGTAGTGATTAGGCATTGTTATGTTGTCTTCCGTGTCTCTGTTTAGTTCTTGTGTGTTCCTTATGGTCCTTAGTCTGGTTTCCACAGGGTGTTGCCTGGTGTTGCAGGAAGGAGCAGTCTTGTAGGCTAGGCGGGCTAGTTTGTTGCTGCCGCGTGGTGTTCAGTATAGGAGTAATAACCGAAGAAGTAAGAGCTAAGAGCCAGGGGAGCTTACTCTACACGATTGTCCTTGACGTCACCCTTTTTCGGTGCACAGGCGATCAGAGTTGTTGCCTTGATCTCCTGTCGTGCCACTCCTAAGGGCCACGCCAAAGGGCCCTCTGGCGAGGCCCTCAGGCGCGGGCGCGCCCGATGGCGCGAAGCTTAAATAGGCTGAGGACTTACCCCGATTGGGTAGCGCTGGTCCGGAGGCCCCTCCCGCTGCTCGTAGCTCGATCCCCAGGGAAGGGGAGAGTTGCTGGTAGTGGCGGGGGTTTAAGGGGCCTGCGCCCGATGGCGCGAAGCTTAAATAGGCTGAGGACTTACCCCGATTGGGTAGCGCTGGTCCGGAGGCCCCTCCAGCTGCTCGTAGCTCGATCCCCAGGGAAGGGGAGAGTTGCTGGTAGTGGCGGGGGTTTAAGGGGCCTGCGCCCGATGGCGCGAAGCTTAAATAGGCTGAGGACTTACCCCGATTGGGTAGCGCTGGTCCGGAGGCCCCTCCCGCTGCTCGTAGCTCGATCCCCAGGGAAGGGAAGAGTTGCTGGTAGTGGCGGGGGTTTAAGGGGCCTGCGCCCGATGGCGCGAAGCTTAAATAGGCTGAGGACTTACCCCGATTGGGTAGCGCTGGTCCGGAGGCCCCTCCCGCTGCTCGTAGCTCGATCCCCAGGGAAGGGGAGAGTTGCTGGTAGTGGCGGGGGTTTAAGGGGCCTGCGCCCGATGGCGCGAAGCTTAAATAGGCTGAGGACTTACCCCGATTGGGTAGCGCTGGTCCGGAGGCCCCTCCCGCTGCTCGTAGCTCGATCCCCAGGGAAGGGGAGAGTTGCTGGTAGTGGCGGGGGTTTAAGGGGCCTGCGCCCGATGGCGCGAAGCTTAAATAGGCTGAGGACTTACCCCGATTGGGTAGCGCTGGTCGGGAGGCCCCTCCCGCTGCTCGTAGCTCGATCCCCAGGGAAGGGGAGAGTTGCTGGTAGTGGCGGGGGTTTAAGGGGCCTGCGCCCGATGGCGCGAAGCTTAAATAGGCTGAGGACTTACCCCGATTGGGTAGCGCTGGTCCGGAGGCCCCTCCCGCTGCTCGTAGCTCGATCCCCAGGGAAGGGGAGAGTTGCTGGTAGTGGCGGGGGTTTAAGTGTTGATATAAGGACAGAGTTTTTATATGTGGCGACATTTGTATTAGTACGTGTGTTAGTAGGTATAATTGTATGTAGCATGTAGCATCATGAATGTAATTACTAGACGACTCGGACCAAGTCGTATTAAACCAAGTAACCCCAACAGGATACTCGGCATTTAACTGCATCAGAGCACAAAGGAGAGGAGGAGGAGTATTAATACTTACCAAAAAAAAAATACAGATTCAAAACAATCACCACCACTAACACAATTGAATCTAACACACTCACTATAGCCAACAAGTACCTAAGCATCTCCCTCACATACAGGCCACCTGGAACCACAACTGAACACCTATCCACAGTAATCGAAACGATATGTGCACATAACAGATGACACAAACCTCTCATTGCACTAGGAGACTACAACCTAACATCTGCACCAGAGAAACCGCAACGTTCTTAAAGCCATGGAGTCATTAAAATACTGTCAGACAATTAACACCCCAACACACCAGCATGGTACAACGCCGGACATGGTCTTCATGCCAATGCAATTAGTGGAACAGAACAAGACCACAAAACCAACAATCACGCCAGTCCCCTGGTCAGACCACCATGTGATTGAATTCACCATGACCCTGAATAACCCCGCCCAACGCAAAGAAGATGAAAGAATAACTAGACGGTTCAAAACATTTAACAGAGACTCATTCATAAACGAAATCACTCCACAACTTCAACAGGAACACGACACCCTGGACCTAAACATAGAAGAATGGAACACAATAATATCCAACGCAGCATCTGCCCCAGCTACCAAAGAAACACAAACACGGAAGAGATCCAACGCCTCATGGTACTCACATGAAATCAGAGTTGCAAAACGCACACTCAGAAGACTGGAAAGAAAATGGAGATGGAACAAATCGCACAACCTCCTAATCCAATACAGAGACAAACAACAGGAATATAACAATCTAATAAATGAGCGTAGACAGCAACACCATACCAACCTAATCATGAAAGCTACTAATAGACCAAGAGAACTCTTTAGCATTGTCCAAAAGCTTACCAAGGATGACACGCAACAAAGCACCCACCATCTTGACCCACAAAAATATGCAGACTACACGAAGTCAAAAAACACCAACCAAACATGCTCTACTACACCACAAACAAACGATCACTCGCTAAAAAAACAACATCAAATATGGGAGAGCTTCAACATACCAACAAAGCAGCAAGTAGAAGACATTATATCTGGACTAAACACAACAACTTCACTGCCAGACCTATGCCCAGTGACGTGGCTCAAAGCTACAAAAAGCCAACTATCTCATCACATTCAAAAAACCATCAAAGATTCACTACAACAAGGATACATGCCAAAACCCCTAAAGAACGCAGTGATACGACCAATACTTAAAAGTAGCAATCTGAGCCCCTCCGAACCAAAATCATACCGTCCCATCTCCAGCCTGCCATTCCTTATGAAAATCGTGGAAAAGGCAGTGCAAAGGCAACTTCAGGACCATATTGATATAAATGCCCCACTGGACATACATCAGCATGGATTTAAGCCCCAACACGGCGTGGAAACACTACTAACCTCCCTCTTTGACAACCTCCTATGAGGCATGGACGACATAAAAAACGGCTTCCTGCTAGTGTTCATGGACATCTCGGCGGCCTTTGATACTGTGTCCCACACCAACCTATTGCAACGCTTACAACAGATAGGACTATGCAAGAATACCCTGAAGTGGTTTACATCATACTTGGAAGAGCGAACGCAACAAGTCTAATGCGACCAAAAGAAATCACTACAATTCCCTGTCACACAGGGAATACCTCAAGGCTCAGCCCTATCATCAATGCTCTTTAACATCTACATACAGCCCATATGCAACATCATCAAGCACCACCACAAACTTCACTATCACATCTATGCTGACGATATTATGGTGTACGCTCCAATCAACCTACTAGCACTAGACACCACAACAATAACCAAATGCCTCGAGGACATGAATGACTGGCTCATAGCCAACAACTTAACGGTCAACTACGATAAAACTGAGGCAATGTTCGTCACCAGGAATCCCACCTTCATACCTCCACAAACTATCAGCATCCTAGACAAACGCATAGTAGTCAAAGAAGAAGTTAAATATCTGGGCATCACACTAGACAGAGCTCTAAACCTGAAATCCCACATCACCAAAACCACAAACAAGGCCTATCAACGATTGAAAACAATCAGACAAATCAAACCAATGCTCCGTCAGGACTATGTCCGCACAGTGTGCCAAGCACTCATTACACCACTGCTTGATTACGGAAACTCACTATATCAAGGCCTACCTCAGCAGACACTCCACCCACTACAGATGGTACAAAACACCACACACGCATCATTACAGACACACCAAGGACCGAGTGCATCACTCCCGTCCTACAGCAACTGCACTGGCTCCCAATGGTGACAAGAGCTAAATACAAAACAATCATGATCAAAGTCATTCACCATCTCTCAGCAGACTCACTCCAAAACGTCATAACAAGGGACATCAGCAATAGACCAAGCAGAACCAATAACGACAACATGATCGGTATACCTGCAGGCTATCACAAAACCAAGCAAACAACTTCAAAAAGAGCACCATCACTACTGGCATCCACACTATGGAACTCCCTCCCAACGAGCCTGAGAGCATTAGATGACCTCACAGACTTCCGAAAAGCCTCAAAACATTTCTATTTATAGAAACATATGAGCATCCAGGCAACATCCCATACCCAAACTGAAATACCACTTACGCCGCCAACTAAGTACGCACCATCCTATCCACACACACAAGTTTATCATACCACGTTATTAAATACCCTCATATTAAATGTTATCTTTAATTGTACTGTCTAAATGCTGTTATGTAACTGTACCGTCTAAATGTTTACAAGTACCCTAATGTTAAATGTAACCCTCCAATTGTGATTTGACGTGATGTGACCACCTTGATTGAAGGATAAAGTGGCATACAAATCTGTCTAAATAAATAAATAAATAATGTATGTGGTATTAAATTCTTTCTGAATAATATTAAAAAATATGTATGTAACACACTGTGAAATCTGATTAGTCACATATAATATATATGTGATATGCGATGTCATATTATTTATAGGTATAGAAAATAGTTTCATTGTGAGTACCTTTCCTTTTGCATAGTGTTTTGTCATGTATTTCCCCACATATGCAGTACTTACATGAGAAGAGCTCCTCAATCAGCTGTCGCCTGATTGCCGTATCCTCACGTGTGTCACCACGGGCACGTACAGGACAGCACATAGGATCACCTTCCAGATCCTCATTAATTTCACTTGGATATTGTGCCTGAGAGCAATGTTGTGCAGGATGCTACAGGCCAGAATGATCTGTGCCACAGTAATGGGTCGGTATTGTAAGGTCCCGCCTGTCCTATCCAGACACCTGAAGCGACTCTTCAAAACACCAAAGGTGCGCTTGATGACTGAGTGGCTGGAGGCATGGGCCTCATTGTATCTCATCTCTGCACGTGTCCATGGTAGACGCACAGGGGTCAGCAACCAGACACGACACCCATATCCCGCCTCATCTGCAGAAAGAAATGTGGAAAGGTCAGTCAGGAGCTGATGTCCACACACATGCACACAAGCATGTATGTGCAAACCAACAACAGATAACATGATGGCACAAAACAGCTATGCACCAACATCTGGAGGACTGAGACACAGAACACCGAGGAAGGGGAAGGAGGGCAAAACACATCATCTGTAATCACACCAAACACATGACCAAACACTTGTATCCCAAAGGTCATAGCGACAGTTGTGAACACATCAGGCAGACACATGCCACTGCACCCTGGACAAAGGCAGAGATGCACATTTGTGCAAGCATGTGATGGCCATGATACTGTCCACACACAGCAGGTGTTACAGGAACATGGACCAGAGGAGGCCAGATAGGATGGCACAGACAGCAATACACTGTTGATAGACATGAAGCATATATGTGTGTTGTAACCTGCACACACAAATTAGACAATGTTCAATGCACAAAATGGTCAAACGTGAATTTGCTCCCAACACACAGTACCACTGGAACGAATATCTGGCAACAAATCCAACACCCCCACGTTAACACACACACACAGATGACACACACACACAAATGGTGACACACCACAAAGACAGACATGTGCGCATACGGCTACTCAGAGGAACACCATGTGCATGTCTCAGATGACAAATACCCACCCAGCAGGACACAGTCCTCATATTGTCCGCCCTCAAATTGTTGGAATAGTGCCAAGTGATGCAGGATATAAGAGTCATGGGTGGATCCTGCAAACCTGGGAACCACATTCAGAATACGCACATTTGTATCACATACAACCTGCATATTCAGGGAATGGTAGTGTTTGCGGTTACGGAACACTGCCTCCCTGTCTCTGGGTGGGACCAGGGCAACATGTGTGCAATCAATAGCTCCCATCACGTCTGGTATTCCTGCAACCCATTCAAAGGCCTGGTTCAGGGTCCCCCACTGTTGCCTGTTGTCAGGAATTGCAATGTAATTCCTCACCCTGCTGACCATGGCCCGAAATACCTGGTGGAGACAGCATGAGAAGGCCGGCTCATCCCACCAACTGTGACCACTGATGACTGGAAACAGCCAGAGGCAAAGAAATGTAGGGCACCCAGGAGCTTGACCAGACCAGGTATGGCATGTGACCGGCCAGTCAGGGGCTCAAGGTCAGGTCTCAGATCCTCATAGAGCTCCCTAATAGCCCCTGTGCTCAGACGGTAGAGGGAGTTGACCTGGTCCTCACGCATGTCCTGGAGCTGGCCTGTCCGGGCCTGTAGTGGCGAGGCAACCGAGGGCGGACTTCGACCTGCCTCCTGCACCATGCCGGTACAGCCCTGGCATGTAGAGCCTCCACAACTGCAGGTCTGTGTTGCAGTGGGACTGCACCCATGCCCTGTGCCACAGCCCCATGGACATCATCTCCCTCTTCCGGCAACCGCAGCTCCAGCTCCAGCTCACCCTCCGACACGGCACATGCAGCAATGACAAAGTCAGCCATTATGGACAGCAGATAGAGCAGAGACAGAATCTTAATAACACCTCGCCTGCTCCGCACCTCGCCTGCTCCGCACCTCACCTGCTCTACACCCTCAGCGCTTGGCGCATGTGCGGGACTATTTATGCATTTGCACGCGTTGTGCATGCATGTGATATTGTGCATGTTGTGCATGCACATAGAGTGTCTGCGCACACATTGCATATGCGCAGGATATGTCCATACACGTGGTGCATGGAACTGCATGTTGCGCATGCGCTGTGCACGTACCTGCACGCACCATGTGCATGCGCCACACAGGGTTCCATGCACAGTGCTGCACGTGTTGCACATGCGCTACAGAGGATGCGTATAAACATGGCAGGCATCATTTGTGGCACCCCATGTGGTGCATATGCACGGCGCACGCAGGTATGCACACAGTGCATGCACAATGTGCGGTTACACGCACGGCGCATACAGACATGGCCTGCACAGACACTATGTGCATGCACAACACGTGCAGCACAGCAAGCACAAATGCATAAATAGTCCCGCACATGTGCGGAGCAGGCGAGGTGTGGACCAGGAGAGGTGCAGAGTAGGCGAGGTGTGGAGCAGGAGAGGTGGAGAGAAAGCGGGGTGGAGAGCAGGCGAGAGATGTGTGACAGGCAGGGAGATGACAGTGAGAGCAGGGATATGCAGCGAGAGGAGACAACAGGAGGGGAGGGTGGGGGTGGACCTGGCCAGAAATCCCCAGAGGCATCAGGAATGCATGAGCCAGAGGTGGAGGTGGCAGGACCATCGTGTGGGTCCCAGCCCATACAGGAGAAGCCTGAGATGCCAGCAGGTACAAAGCATAGGCATAGGCTGGTGCCCGTGGAGGAGAGGAAGAGGGCCCATAGATTCAGCCAGCTCCTGAGATCCTGCTGGCCAGTGTTCTCGAACGCTACGAGGTCCTGTATGGGCGGCTCAGCTCACGAACACCAATGAGCACAGGGACCCTGGTATGGGAGGAGGTTCAGGAGGCTGTGGCAGAGGCAGATGGCCCACACAGAGACCTGGACAGCCTCCGCAAAAGATTCAATGACATCAAGCGTGGGGTCCATGCCCACATGACGGCCGAGAGACGGCATGCTATGGGCACCGGTGGGGGCGGACCCATTGGTCCTGGCCTGACACCCCTGGAGCAGAAGCTGGCGGAATGTCTTGGCCTGGTATACCTGCACGGACTGTCACCAGCGCTGGACACGTCCCATCCACAGGCAGGTAGGTCTGAGATATGCAGTCTACATACAGCTAACGACCCAGCACATGCAGGACCAGCCTCAGGGGGGTGTGGGGCCATGTCCTGAGACCAAGCATGGCCCAACATAGCCACGGATGAAGCAAAGGGTGCCTAATGGGAATGTGGGAAGGTCTGGATAGGTACCTGGGGGTGGGTCCCTGACCAATCATAGTAAGGGACATAATAAAGCAATGTCTGTCCCAATGCAGGCAGTGTGTAGACTGTGACATCTGGGAACACCACCCAGTGGACAGTCATGTGTTGCCCACATTATAACCGCATCGACATTAGTTTCAGGCGGTATACACACTGCTGTAGGTGAGGATGTAACATGGAGCTATACATATGTGTCCTGGCCAATCATCTATATATATGGAGGAATTAGTGGAGGAGGGATAGTAAGGAAATCCACAGTACTACCCTTCAACTTTCGAAAGGGAGACTATGATAAAATGAGGAAAACAGTTAAGAAAAAACTAAAAGGAGCAGTTGCAAAGGTTAAAGACGTACATCAAGCTTGGATGTTGTTGAAAAATACTATCTTGGAAGCCCAGACCAGCTGTATTGCACGCTTTAAGAAAAGTGGAAGGAAGTCCAAAAAACTGCCAGCATGGTTTAAAGGTGAGGTCAGAGAGGCTGTTGTTGCCAAAAAAGCATCTTTCAGGAAATGGAAAAAAGAGCCAAATGACGAAACCTGGAAACAGCAAAAGCACTGGCAAGTCAAATGCAAGGCATTGATAAGGCAGGCAAAGAGAGAATTTGAGAAGAAGCTTGCTGCGGAAGCAAAAACACGAAATAAAGACCTTTTCAAGTACATTCATAGCAAAAAACCTGTGAGAGAGTCAGTTGGTCCATTAGATGATAAAGGGGTTAAAGGAGCACTAAGAGGCGACAAGGCGATAGCGGAGAGACTGAATGAATTCTTTGCTTCAGTCTTTACTGAGGAAGATGTAGGGATGTTACCCATGACTGAAGTGGTATTTAAAGGTGCGGAAGAATTGAAGGAAATATTGATACATCGGGAAGATGTCTTACAACTATTAGATAAACTGAAGAGTAGCAAATCACCTGGGCCAGATGGTATACATCCAAGGGTGTTGAAAGAACTGAAATATGAGATTGCAGACCTGCTATTAGTAATCTGTGAACTATCATTAAAATCATCTCTAATACCTGAAGATTGGAGGATCGCCAATGTAACACCAATTTTTAAAAAGGGTTCCAGGGGTGATCCGGTAAACTACAGACCGGTGAGCCTGACGTCAGTACCGGGAAAAATGGTAGAAACCATCATAAAGAATAAAATTACTCAGCATGTAGATAGTCACGACCTAATGGGAGACAGCCAACATGGCTTTAGACAAGGAAGATCTTGTCTTACTAATCTGTTATGTTTTTTTGAAGGAGTGAATAAACCGGTGGACAAAGGTGAGTCGGTTGATATTGTGTATCTGGACTTTCAGAAAGCCTTTGACAAGGTCCCTCATCAGAGACTTTTGGCAAAACTAAAGAGTCATGGGATAGGAGGCAGTGTACTATTGTGGATCAGGAACTGGTTAAAAGATAGAAAGCAGAGGGTAGGGCTAAATGGCCAATTTTCCCAATGGAGAAAGGTGAATAGTGGTGTACCCCAGGGATCTGTGCTGGGTCCGCTGCTTTTTGACATATTCATAAATGACCTGGAAAGTGGAATAACGAGTGAGGTTATCAAATTTGCAGATGACACAAAACTATTTAAAGTTGTTAAAACCCAAGAGGATTGTGAAAAATTGCAAGAGGATCTTGATAAATTGGAAGACTGGGCATCAAAATGGCAGATGAAATTTAATGTGGACAAGTGCAAGGTTATGCACCTAGGGAAGAACAACCCAAACTATGGTTACACGATGCAAGGTTCCACATTAGGAACCACCACCCAGGAAAAAGATTTAGGCGTCATTGTGGATACCATGTTAAAGCCCTCGGCCCAGTGTGCAGCGGCAGCGAAGAGAGCAAATAGAATGCTAGGTATGATAAGGAAAGGAATAGAAAATAAAACAAAAGATATTATAATGCCTCTATATCGTTCCATGGTGAGACCGCACCTTGAATATTGTGTGCAATTCTGGTCGCCGTATCTTAAAAAGGATATAGCGATTTTAGAAAAGGTTCAGAGAAGAGCCACCAAAATGGTAAAAGGGATGGAAGGATACTTCTATGAGGAAAGGCTAAAAAGGTTAGGGCTCTTTAACCTGGAAAAGAGACGGCTGAGGGGAGATATGATAGAAGTCTATAAATTAATGAACGGAGTGGAACGGTTAAACGTAGATCGATTGTTTACGTTATCAGAATATAGAAAGACTAGGGGACATGCAATGAAGTTACAGGGTAAACTATTTAAGACTAATAAAAGAAAATATTTTTTCACTCAACGTGTAATCAAACTCTAGAATATGTTACCGGAGGATGTAGTAAAGGCTGTTAGTGTAGCTGGGTTTAAAAAAGGTTTGGACAAGTTCCTGGAGGAAAGGTCCATAAACCATTATTAAGAAGTGACCGAAGATATCAATGCTTGACCCAGTACAAGCATTGTGGAACTTGTGTCTCTTGGGGAAACTGCTAGGTACATATGACCTAGATTGGCCACTGTTGGAAACAGAATACTGGGCTTGATGGACCTTGGTCTGACCCAGTATGGCATATCTTATGTTCTTATGTTCTTATACTGTGTACCTTGTTCCCACCCCCAGGTGACATCCAGGCCATGGAAGAGGAGGAGGATACGGAGGATGGGGCAGAGGCAGGGGCAAGAGATGTGGCTGAGGTGTCAGATGTCAATGTTGATGCCAGCACCTATGTGGAGGCTCCAGGGGGTGATGTGGCGCAGGAGGTGGAGGAGGCAGCGGCTGTCCACCCCCCATCGGAGAGCAGCAGCACCAGCACAGTGGCCGGGGAGGGGCCGGAGACGACACTGCCAGCAACAAGGCCAGCGGACACAGCACCCACCGCCCTGGCCATACCGCCTCATCACGTGACAATGCTGAAGGTGGGTGACTGCCCAGATGGGTGATATATTCCAGGTAATAAATGCATGGTAAAGTGATAGTGTTGTACCTGTTGGGCATGTTTATCTCAGTTGCAACGGCTCCAGCCACCGTCATCTTGTGTCCCTGTGTCTCCTGCTAGCTCACCATCGTCTGCTGTCCATGTGTCCATTTGTCGCTCCCCTGGTTTGTTCCCATTCTGTCCCGAGATCTGCAGTAATGGGCTAATTCGTCTCCATAAGAACATAAAATATGCCATACTGGGTCAGACCAAGGTCCATCAAGCCCAGTATCCTGTTTCCAACAGTGGCCAATCTAGGTCATACATACCTAACAGTTTCCCCAAAAGACACAGGTTCCACAATGCTTGTACTGGGTCAAGCATTGATATCCTGGGTCCCTTCTTAATAATGGTTTATGAACCTTTCCTCCAGGAACTTGTCCAAGTCTTTTTTAAACCCAGCTACACTAACAGCCTTTACTACATCCTCCGATAACAAATTCCAGAGTTTGATTACACGTTGAGTGAAAAAATATTTTCTTTTATTAGTCTTAAATAGTTTACCCTGTAGCTTGTCCCCTAGTCTTTCAGTGTTTTTAATGAGTCAGTCAGGTCTTAGAGGTATGTTTAATAAACAGCGCTAACATCGCAGCGGCAATGTTATCGTGCGATAAGTGACGTTATCACGCAATAATGTTAAATTACCGTGCGATAACGTCTCCGGCGGCGTTAAGGCGCACAGAGGGTAAGTCTCTCCAGAGGGCGGAGAGAAGGGGTCAATGGGTGGAGAGTGGGCGGTGAAAGGCTCCAGGCACACTAACACCGTGAAATCAGGGTCTGAAAATTAATGCCAGTGAAAACCTCGCGTTAGAGGCACATTTGTAGGAGAGAGAAACCATTTCAGTCAGCAATGTACAGCAAAGGCAGGGAAACCAAGAAAAGTGATAGTAGTGATACATGTGCAGCAACAGCATAGTGCCCAATTATGAAAGGGCATGACGGTGACGCTGCAAATGGGGTACAAGGAGCTGCAGTCGGGACATGCAGTGGGGCAGCTGGGGCACAGGGTGGACTAGGCAGATGCCTAGGTGACACATAGGAACCCAGAAACTGCAAATTAGCAAGCCAGCAACTGACTAAGGTCAAACATGCCCACGAGTGTGTGTCCCACAGTGTCCCAGGGGACAGTACCCAGCAAGTACCCCAAAGGGCACATAACATTGGCAGGCGGTGCCGTGGGGAAGCGTGGATGTCTATGCAGGCACCCCTACCCCATATCACGCACAATAGGCAGCTGCCTACTGGCACACTGGATGGCCTGGAACTGCATACCACCAGCACCACCGGCACAAGGGCATGTCAGCATGGTGGCAGAGGGGTGCTGGTGGTGGAGGGGACAGTGGCATCTGCCCACAGCAGACCAAGGCCAAGTCCTGTTTAGGTGGGTGCCGTGCACTGCAACAGACAAGGTCTGTCTGAAGAACACTCATGGTATCTGCAGGGAATGACCTGCCTCTGTGGCAACAGTTTGGTGCAGTACACACAGCCAGTATATTCAGGGGCAGAAGGTCACAGGTTCAAGTCCCAGCTGTGGCTCTTGCAGACCATGTCCCTATATTTTACCCAGTACTAAACCATGGTAATAAAGATGGAACCTTTATTGCAGATAAAATAAAAATGCCATAAACGCCTATATTTTACCCTACAGAGCACATACACCATAAAAATGTACAATCCCTAGAGCAGAGTTTCCCAACTGCAGTCCTGGAGGGCCAAACACCATTCAGGTTTCATGCTGTCCCTAATAAATATGCCTGTGATGCATTTGTATGCACTGCCCCATTGTATGCAAATGTACCTCATGCATATTCATTAGGGACTAATAAAAATCACTCCAATTCAACAAATTTCCTTCGTGGAAAATAAATTTGATGTCAAAATCTAAATGGTGTAAATATTAAGGTAACTAGTAACACCGGTGTTTAGAACTTTTATTAGTAGTTAGTATTGTTAATAGCCCAGGGGGTTTCAGCTCCATATAGCGCTTAAAAATGCTTTTCAAAAGATTGTTTTGAGCATCAGCGCATAGATAACATCAGCAACCACCCTGGAATTTTTCAGAATAAACACCCGTTCTCCGTCACCAAATAAATTAGGGGACTACTGAGAGGATCTCAATTTTACTACCATATGTTCCTCATAAGAAACATTTTATATTGAACTTCTTCAAATGCACTATTCGTGCTCAATTCGTGGTCTCATTTCTCTCTGTTGTCCCAATGTGAACACCAATCTTCTTTTACCAAATGTCCAAAAACTATTGCACAAAAAACTTTTTAAAACCTATGTTTCAACAAGAAGCTTTGCGTAGCTTAAAAATTCTGAAATCTTATCTTCTCAAAGAATGGCCAGCTGCTTGTTTTTCATTTTCAGGCAATGTGCTGTAGGGTGCCTATTCCCCAGCAGGACTGGGGTTGATGGTCCCCTCTACTGCTACTATTGCAGAGATGTAAGATGTGGATCTGTTTGTGGGAGATCTTGTCCCCCACCCTGACCCAGAGAAGGGCCTTTTGGGTGGTGCTACATAATCTGCTTTTGGGTCCAAACACCACCCTTCTCTTATAACATGTGATCATGGCAAACAACACAGGATATGTGCTATTCTGGGCACATTATAGTCCAAAAGAGTTAGACGTGACTGGGAGATACAGATGGACACAGGTATATCCTAGGCTAACACGGGCACTGATGAGGACCTACAGCACAGCCTATCTCAGCCAAGCCAGGTGCTGCGGACCTGGTGCTGGACGCCCCACCTCACCCTCAGGGTGTGCACAGGAACCGCACAATGTCACGGTCTGTAGCTACTCTGTGCCAGTAACACACACGGTCAGTTAACCCTACCAGGCCGGGGTGCAATAGAGGCGCATACCCCATCTTGTGATCAGATGTAGGCTGCTGATCTGCATGTGCAGTGCATCATGGGTAAGGGTGGGTTTACCCTATCCTGGTACCACAGCAGACAGTTTGTGTGGTGACCTGCAGTCTTTCTGTAGCCAGCCAGCAGTGCATTAGACCCTATGGGAATGTAGCCCACTGGTTACTTCAATGAGTGCAAAGGGAGAGGTCATGGGTTTGATCCCACAGTGGTGTTATTTAATGTGGCTGTCTGAGGCTTTTCCTTTTAATTTAAATCAGTGCTTCCAGCAGAAACACCCTCACAGTGCTGTAGCCTAAGGTGCCTCATAGGGTACCCTATAAAGCGCCCTATAAGGCGCCCTTTAAAGCACCCTATAGGGTACATTATAAGGTGCCTTGGCAGACAGGGCACTTTATAATGTGCCCTATGGAGTGTCTTATAGGGCGCCTTATGCGGCATCTTAGGTTACGGCACTGTGAGGGTGTTTTTGCTGGCAGCACTGATTTAAATTAAAAAAGGAAATGCCTCAGATGGCCTTCTTACATTACACCACTGCGGGATCAAACCCATGACCTCTGCCTCCACAGTCAATGCAGTAACCAGTGGGCTACATCTTTATAGCTTCTACCAGTGCGCTGGCATTAATGTGCGTTAACGTGCCACAGCGCCCACTATTGCACAATAGCGATTCCTTGCAACCTTCCCTCCGGACCGCCCACTACCTTATATGGCATTCTTCACATTAACGCTGCAACTAGTGCCAGAAACATTTAGATGTTTTAGTAAACATACCCCTTAGGGGCATGTTTACTAAACTGCAGTAATGCTACTCGTGTTAGGTTCTGTGGTAAAGGTACAGATGCCCATATAAAGGTGTGGACAGGGCATCATTAGGGCAAGCCGTGTCAGATAACGTGCGTTATAAGGCAAGTTATAAGGCACGTTACAAGGCACCTTATTAGGCACAGTACAAGGCACGTGCCTTAACGTGCCTTCTACTGTGCCTAATAAGATGCCTTGTAACGTGCCTAATTAGGAGCCTTATAACGCCTTATAAGGATTGTTGGCAACTGTGGTGAGGGTACTATGGGCTGGCAGCATGGATCTGCAAAGATATGACTGTCACAGGCAAGCAAAATGTCTGCCTTGGACAGGAGGGAACAACAAGGAATCAAGCCCATGACCTCTGCCTAGAACGTCAGTGTATTAACCAGTAGGCTATACCTCTATGGCTTGGTGCATAGCAATGGCTGGGTACAAAAGGACTGTAGGTCACCACACAAACTGTCTGCTCTGTGTGCCAGGATAGGGTAACCCCACCAGCAGCCATGATGCATTGCACATGCAGAACAGTGGCCTACAGCTGATCACCAAATGGGGTCTGCACCTCTCCGGTACTGCAGTGTGGTAAGACGGACTGACAGTGCATGATACTGGCACAGAGTAGC
Organism: Ichthyophis bannanicus; assembly: GCA_033557465.1. NCBI lineage: Eukaryota > Metazoa > Chordata > Amphibia > Gymnophiona > Ichthyophiidae > Ichthyophis > Ichthyophis bannanicus. The sequence goes on along the minus strand of CM066044.1, from coordinate 278,116,269 downwards.
TACAGACCATGCCATTCTGCAGGTTCTGTGTTCACCCTGATGGATAGGATGGGCACCCAGCACTAGGCCCACAGTACATGTGGTGCTAGAGATAGGTCCTGCTGCACATCCCCAGCACTACCTGTGTGTGACAGGTGTTCCCAGCAGTGCAACCAAAGGTACATCTGTTCCAGCAGTCACATGTGGCCCTGTGGGACTGGACAACACCCAGATTAGTGCGTACCCAGTGTTAAGGTCTGGCTGCCATGGGTACCTGTTATCAGGGCAGTGGGGTGTCTAGACTTACATGAGGGCTATGTAGCACTGCCACTATGGGTCTAAGTGGTATGCACTATATACCCCAAGGAGCCTCAATCACCCCTTTTGTAGATGAGAGTGTTGGGGGCACAGGTGCCTGCACCCTGGTTGTAGCACCAGCAACCACAGTCCTGCTGGCGGATGACAACTCTCCAGAGCTGCTGGGACAGTGTCATGCCTGTGACCATTGCAGACCAGCAGTGACGCTTGGGGTAGGCAGGGGAAGGCTCAATTGCAGTCAGACTGCACCTGCAGCATCCTCAAGGTGCTCCCACCATGCCCAGGCAAACTGCAGACAGCCCACTAACTAGTCCATAGTTCATGCTCACAGGGTAACCCTGTACACCCAGAGGTGGGATGCATGCATGCTGGCTGAATGTACTGCACCACAGGGGGCAGGTAGGCGGCTGCCTAAGATGTGGGTTCTGGGGTAGGGGTGCCTACATAGATATCCACGCTTCCCCCGGCACCACCTGTCACTGTTATGTGCCCCTTGGGGTACCTGCTGGATAATGTCCCCTGGATGGGACACTGTGGGACACAGACTCATGGGCATGTTTGACCCTGGTCAGTTGCTATCCTGCTGGTTTCCATTTTCTGCATTCCTATGTGCCACCTCGGCAACCGCCTATTCCACCCTATGCCCCAGTAGCCCCCACTGCATGTCCCGCCTGCAGCCCCCATGCCCCATTTGCGCCATCACCATAGTGGCCTTTCATACCTGGGCACTATGCTATTGCTGCAAATGGAGCACTACTATCACCTTTCTTGGGCTCCCTGCCTATGCTGTACATTGCTGACACGGAAATGGTTTCTCTCTCCTACAAATGTGCATCTAACGCCAGGTTTTCAGTTGCGTTAAGTTTCAGCCCTTCATTTCCCCGAGTTAGTGTGGAAGGGGCCTCTCCCCGCCCACTCCCCGCCCATTGACCCCTTCTCTCTGCCCTCTCTCCACCCTCTGCGGGACTTACCGTGGCCGGGAGCACTAACGTGCATTATGTAACGTTAAGGCGCGTTAACGTTATGTAACGTTACGTTAACGCGCCTTAATGTTACATAACGTGCATTAACGTAGCCGCTGCTACGTTACCGCAGTTTAGTAAACATGGCCCTTAGTGTCACCAGAGAGTTTTGCATTTAAGTCAAACCAGAGTATAGCTTATTATAGAATATAAAATAAGAGTATTTTTCACCCTGAGTTATTAAATTCGGTCAATTGACCACTAAGCGAGAATACAACTTGTATAAAGTTATGATACCTGAAATGTCGTCATTGACATGGTATCTGTTTCAGTTTATGTTATCGTAATAGTTACTTGTTAAGGCATTTGCCCACTGTACATAGTTTACCGATGTTTCTTGTAAAAAAACAGACCTCAAATCTGTTCATTAACTTGTTCCATGTAAACCGCACCTGATACATGGGAAGGTGCGGTATATAAAAGATTGTTAAAATAAATAAAATAAAATAAATAAATAGACTTTCAAATAAATGTGTTTCTAGAAAGCTTTTTATTTAAATCAAATCAGAGAATAGCTTAACTTAAAATAAAGTAAAATAGAGCAAATAATTACTGAAATAACTTTTGTTTCTAGAAAACTTTTTTATTTCAATGAAATCAGAGTATACCTTAGCATACAAGTAGTCTCTGAGTACAAAGAAATACTAAACTTGTTTCTAGTGGCCTGTAGTTGTAATACATCTTCCCGATGTATCGATATTTCCTTCAATTCTTCTGCACCTTTAAATACCACTTCAGTCATGGGTAACATCCCTACATCTTCCTCAGTAAAGACCGAAGCAAAGAATTCATTCAGTCTCTCCACTATCGCCTTGTCGCCTCTTAGTGCCCCTTTAACCCTTCTATCTTCTAATGGACCAAATGATTCTCTCACAGGATTTTTGCTACGAATGTACTTGAAAAAGTCTTTATTTTGCGTTTTTGCTTCCGCTGCAAGCTTCTTCTCAAATTCTCCTGCCTTGCATTTGACTTGCCAGTGCTTGTGCTGTTTCCAGGTTTCATCGTTTGGCTCTTTTTTCCATTTCCTGAAAGATGCTTTTTTGGCAACAACAGCCTCTCTGACCTCACCTTTAAACCATGCTGGCAGTTTTTTGGACTTCCTTCCGCTTTTCTTAAAGCATGGAATACAGCTGGTCTGGGCTTCAAAGATAGTATTTTTCAACAACACCCAAGCTTGATGTAAGTCTTTAACCTTTGCAACTGCTCCTTTTTGTTTTTTCTTAACTATTTTCCTCATTTTATCATAGTCTCCCTTTCGAAAGTTAAAAGGTAGTACTGTGGATTTCCTTACTATCCCTCCTCCATTAATTAAATCAAATGCGATCATGCTGTGTTTTAAATCTAAAGTAAAAGTACTTTGCTGATACTAGGCCCTGAGTGACTATTAAATTTAAACTACAAGCTCTCTGCTGGGTATGAAATGTAACCAGAAAACTCTCTTCTGTGTTTTAAACTTAAACTGCTGCTACTAGGCCCTGACTAACTTAACAAAAAACAATGGGTTCACAGATTAATCGGGATAGAGCGCCTGAGCGGGAAATTCTCCCGCTCAGAAGCTCCTGCCCAATCGGGGCAGTGGGAGCACCTCAGAAGCACCACCAGAGGCCATAAAAGCGGTGTCCCTGCACAAAGGGAGCCGCTTCTACCCCCCAGAAGCCTGCAGCACTCTCCAGCTCCCCTGATTGAGGTTGAGCGCCTGAACGGGAAATCCTCCCACTCAGAAGCTCCAGCCCAATCAGGGCAGTGGGAGCACTGCAGAAGCACCACCGGAGGCCATAAAAGCGGCGTCCCTGCAGGGCGGGCCCGTGCCTGAGGGCCTCGCCAGAGGGCCCTTTGGCATGGCCCTTAGGCAAGGCACAAGGTGAGCAAAAGAAAGGGAGCAACCCCACCGAAAAGCCCAACAGAAGCCACATACAAGAGAAGAGCAGCAAAACGTAAGTGAAAACAGCAGGACTAAACAATAAGAACATGAACACATTAATCATCCTCCCTCTCAGTATCCTCCTCACACTACTCATTCCACCAGACGCAAACTACCACCATCCACACACAAATACACCATGGCCCACACCAACTGCATGGACACAGTCCAAAACGTGAGATGAGTGGAAAAACAATTTTATTGAAATTATCAAGGACCTATCACCAACCGTTGGGTTGGTGATAGGTCCTTGATAATTTCAATAAAATTGTTTTTCCACTCATCTCATGTTTTGGACTGTGTCTGTGATACTCACGTGAGTACTGCCTTCCTGTTGGACTGTTCTCCACACCAACTGCATGGACACACATAAGCCCACAGCATTTCCACAGGGTCACACACAGAACACAAATGACAAAAAGGCAATCAAGGCACAAGCCCAACAACCACGCTAACACAAAGGAAGCACACAGAACAACTAACACCCCAAGGTCAATAGCTATAGAGCTCATAAACGCCAGATCCATACGTAACAAGATCTACACTCTAGTAGACCACATAGATGACCGACAACCCGACATACTTTGCATCACAGAAACATGGCTCAGCCCTACCAACAACGTACTACTCAATCAGTTAGTGCCTGACTCATACACAGCATACAACTGCCCACATGCTCACAGGCAAGGAGGAGGAGCCCTAATAATCGCAAAAAGCAGCCTAAAGTTCAAATCAAGAAGTACCACAGACACTCAACAATGTAACACCATCACATGGCGCTATGTCTCACCTACAGAGCGCCCCGTGCTCCACCTAAAGAACTAGCCTCAACCCTCGAGGCAATCTGCGCAATCAGCTCAAGCCACAAACCCACACTACTGCTAGGAGACTTCAACCTTAAGTCCACCAACACCAAAGATGCAGAAGCATTCCTTCAAGCAATGAGTTCGCTTCAATTCACCCAAATAATCAACACCCCGACACACAGACACGGATCATCACCAGACCTCATCTTTGCACCCAACTACCTAACCATGAAAGGACTAATATCAACACCCACCATAACACCAGTACCATGGTCTGACCACCACATAATCGAAGTAAACATTATACCACAAGAAAACAAACTAGACAAATATCCAGACAACACACACACACAAAGAAGATTCAAGAGCTTTGACAGGGACCAGTTCCTACAGGATACGATACAACACCTAAACACGGAAACAGATGATCTAAAAGCCCAAATCACTAACTGGAACAACACCATCTACAACGCCGCCAAAGCAACAGATCATAGACACAGGAAACCTCGCTGCAACAAATTACAGCACAAGCCATGGTACTCAAAAACCATACGAAATGAAAAGAGGGAGCTCAGAAAAGTAGAACAGAGATGGAGACAGAACAAGTCACCAGAGACCCAGGAATTATACCTAACTAAGCAAAAACAATACAACGAACGCATCAACCAAACAAAGAGGGAAAACCACACAAACATTATATGCAACTCCAACAACAAATCTAGAGAACTATTCAAAATTGTAAAGACTCTCACCAAGGATCAGAAAACAAAAGACGAAGTGCAAATAGACCCACAAAAATTTGCAGATCACATCCAAGAAAAATTCCACTCGGCAGAACAAACAAGACCCAGCTCAGCCCCAAAGAACAATTCATCCCCGAAAACCTGGGGAACATTCAGCTCCCCATCCACAGAGCAACTCTCCCATATCATCACAGCAATCAAGACAAGCACAGCCCCCACAGATCCCTGCCCAGTGACATGGATCAAGGCCACCAAATCAAGCTTCATCCACACCATACACAAAATGGTGCACAGCTCCCTAACACAAGGGTACATGCCAAATCAACTAAAGCTCGCCACAATAAGACCTATCCCGAAGAAATCCACACTCGACAAGAACAATCCAGCAGCATACAGACCCATCTCCAGCATACCCCTACTGGCAAAAATAATCGAAAAAACAGTACAGCACCAACTACAAGATCACATCGACAACCACGCTCCACTGGACAACAACCAACACGGTTTACGCCCCAACCATGGGGTAGAAACACCTCTGATATACCTCTTCGACAGCATTCTCTGCCTCATAGACAACACTAAGAAAGGAATCCTAATAATCTTCATAGACATCTCATCAGCATTTGACACAGTTGACCACAAGACTCTACTGGAAAGACTACAAAACATCGGACTACACGGGCCCACCCTGAAATGGTTCCACTCGTACCTGACCGACAGACAGATACAGGTTAAGGTAGGCCACAACACCTCCCAACCCATAAACGTCAAACAAGGAGTACCACAAGAATCAGCCCTATCAGCCCTTTTATTCGACATCTACATCCAGCCAATATGCGACATCATGATAGAACACAACATACTTATTTATTTATTTTTCATTTGTATACCGCTACTTCCAGCGATCAGAACATACAATATACAATCTACGCAGATGACATCATGATATACACACCCATTGCAGTCGACAACCCAGACTTCTCCAATATAGCAAACTGCCTCACACAAATGACAAGCTGGTTTCAAAACAACAACCTCTCAATAAACTACAGCAAAATGGAAGCTCTGATCATCACGCGTAACTCGGACTTCGTCCCCCCACCCGACATCAAGATAAAAGACACAACAATACCGATAAAATCAGAAGTAAAAGACCTCAGTGTGACCCTGGACAAGGAACTGAACCTCCAATCACACATAAGCTGAACAACCAAAAGCTCATGCCACAGAATGAAACTCATCAGAAGACTTAAGCCCCTCCTCGCCCCAGAGCACATTTGTACAGTCTGCCAGGCACTAATAACCAGGCACTAATAACTAATAACTGGACTTCTGAAACCCAATCTACCTTGGTCTACCAAAACAGACACTCAGACTGCTGCAACTAGCACAAAACACAGCCGCCCGCATAATAGCGGGCATCTCATGACAAGAACACATCACACCAATACTGAAAGATCAGCACTGGCTCCCAATCAGCTCATGCATCAAATACATGCATCAAATACAAAACAACCATAAACATATTCAAGATCAAACAACACTCCTCAGCCATAAGCCTTCACACTCTCATACAACCTGACACAAGCACACGACCAAGGAGAAGAGGCACCTCCAATCGAGTAAACACCCCAAAAGACTTCGTCAAGATCCACAAGGACACCACGGAACGAGCACTCTCCCTGGCTGGTCCATCAATCTGGAACACCCTCCCAGATGAACTGAGACTAACCACCGACCTCAAGGACTTCCGCGAAAAGCTGAAGACAACTCTATTCACTGAACACTATGGACATGCCACATGATCCTCTAACCAAGCCAGAACTATGGACCCTCCCCCCCACCCTAAACTTGTATATAAGAATGTACTATAGCTCACAATGTATAATAGCACACAATGTAGAAAGCACAACTTAAATCAAATACACACCACCACAAACACACAAACACTCAACACTGCATGAAAACTCTTGAACACTCATTGATTCTTTGCTGTGGAGACCGCCTAGATTGAAGGAGAAGGTGGTATAGAAATACTGTTAATTAAATAAATAAATAAATAATTAGCTTTAATACAAAGAAGTCCTTTCAGTAAATTCCCAGAAGTATATTCTCACAATTGCAGATCTCTCCAGAAGTAGCAGTCCCTTTTTCTAGTCCTTCAAGACTGAGGATCACAGAGCTCTGGTTGAGCTATTTATGCCTGTGCTGCTGAGGTAAGCTCTGACCAACTTCCTGGGTGACTAACAGTCCTTGCTTGAATAGAAGGAGTCTTTCAAAATGGCCTTTTGACCTGCCACCTGGTGTTAACACCTATTGAAAATGTTTTATAGGTCTCTTGCCCCCTAGGTAGAAGGCCTCTTTGTAAAGGTCTCTAGAAGGCTTTATTTGTTGCTCAAAGAGTACTGACCCTGTTTTGCCTTTTATGCTAAGTTATATTCTGATTTGATTTAAATTGCAGCTCTTTGCTGCTGCTAGGCTCTGACTTATTATGAAATTTAAACTACAAGCTCTCTGCTGGGTTCTAAATTTAACCAGAAAGCACTCTTCGGTGTTTTAAATTTAAACTAACTTTTGCGAAGTATCCAATAAAGAAATACAAGATATTATCACATCCATTAATCTTACCACTGCCCCTAGTGACCCATGTCCAGCTAGTTGGATCAAAGAATTACGCCAAGAACTTAGTCCCGCTATAAGCAGAATCACAAACCAATCCCTCTCCATAGGATCTTTCCCACAATGCCTGAAATTTACTTCAATCCGCCCATTATTAAAAAACAACAAACTTGATTCCTCCAAAGTTGAATCCTTTCGCCCAATATCAAGCATCCCCCTACTCGCCAAAATCATTGAAAAGGTAGTTCAACGACAAATCCAACAACATATTGACGATGTAGCTCCACTGGATCCATCTCAACATGGCTTCAGAAAAGCTCATGGTGTCGACACCTTCCTCACAACTCTCTTCAATGATCTAGTTACAGGACTTGATAACATCCGCCAGGGATTTGTCCTCATTTTCATGGGTATTGCTGCAGCCTTTGATTCAGTCAACCATGAAACTGTGATACTCCGTCTTGTGGAGAAAGGAATACAAGGCTCAGCTATAGCATGGTGCAAGTCCTACCTATCTAACAGATGGCAACAAGTCAGAACAGGTCCCATGACTTCTGACCCATTCCCTCTCAATCAAGGTGTACCTCAGGGTTCATCCCTATCTGCATTAATGTTCAACATATATATGCAACCAATTTGTACCCTAATCCGCTCCTTCAACATCCAGTGCCTAGTCTACGCAGACGACGTCCTAATCTACTCACCATTCCTGATTGATCAACCTGACTTTTCACCTATATCAAGCTGCTTCAAAGCTGTATCACAATGCTTACAACACAAAATTTAAGGATCAACCATAGTAAAACAGATGTCTTATTCCTCACCAAGAACCAGATGTTCTCCCCACCCCCCACATTAAAAGTAAACAATATTGAGTTGATAGCAAAATCAACTATCCACTATCTCGGCATCACGCTTGACCAACAACTCAACATGTTTACACATGTGAAGAATATCACGAAAGCAATTTACCATAAGGTTCGGATACTACGTCACCTGAGCCCCCTATTGGACTTTAATGACTACCGAACTATCTTCCAAGCCTTGGTGCTCCCACATCTAGACTTTGCAAATATTATCCTTCATGGCCTCCCTCAGTCAACACTAGGACCTCTTCGCCTTGCAATGAATGCTGCAGCAAGGGTACTTGCAAGTACATCAAGAGCTAAACATATAACCCCAGTCATGATGGATCTCCACTGGCTTCCACTTCAGGCTAGAATCCAGTATAAGTCCTGTGATAAGGAAGCTTATCATAGTTAAGGAGGGAGCTATAATAGAGGTGAATTGGCACTGAACAAGCAACCTGTCTTTGCTGGTAGAAATACTAAAACAGAATGTTTTCATAAAAGACTACCAGTCCCAGAATGCACCAGGTTTCAAACAGCCTCTAGAAGAGCTGAAGTGGGGAAACGTGTGTTCAATCAGGAGAGCTATGAGGTAATCCCCAATCACTCATCTCCAAGGGCAGGGCTTGATTCAGCACAGCTGAGCTGTGCTAGGGTGGAGTATCCCTCTAAACAAGTTAAAAGTAAAACATATTCTACACAGAATCAGAGGGGGATCAGGAAGCAGCAGCAGCAACGTGGAAGAAAGAAGAGACAGACATCTTGGAGATCTAAAGAAGGAGCCCACAGCAGTACGTGTGTTGGGAGTCATTCCAGAGGCAAGCATACTCCATTGGACTGGAGGAAGCCAGAGGAGTGGGGTTACAGAGCCAGGAATTCCCAGACGGCACCTGTGAAGGAGACGGCTGCATTTGGAAGGGGCCCTAAGACGAGTGCAAGAAGGTATGTGAAGAGAGACCCAGTGTCCAGGGATCTTGATTGGAAGGCTGGACATAAAAGCTGGACTACTTACTGGCCAGGATATCTGGAGAGGAAACCTAACAGCAAAGGAAGCTCAGGTATGAACACTGATCTATGCCCTAGCTCTTCATTTGGAAGACAGCAGGGAAACAACTATTATCCTGAGAGTGCTCCATTAAGGAATTCCTCTGAGCCAGACCATGATATTGATTCTATGATATTTGAAGAAGAAGGAGATATTTTAAATGATCAGAATGAATACATGGATTGCTCTCTGACTAGGCTGCTGTGGTAAAATACTTTCACAAATACAACAACCATCAAAAGGAACTATAACTTGTTCTTTTATCTACCCATAAAAGTCTACAAGAAAGCTTTAGGGTAAGATTTCAGCCATGTAGAGAAAGTGAACCAGCAAAGGGGTTTGCAGCTGGCTAATTATTGGTAATTAAGCCATGCACAGTTGCACGTGAGCTCTGAAAGGAAACTACTGTTTGTGTGTGAAAATAGAAGAAAGTTATCCTTGAAAAAAGAACAGTTTTTGGTTACTTTTGGGTTTTGTTTTTGCTTTTGGAGCACTGCTAAAAGGTATTAGCAGGAGCTCTCAGAAAGACCTTTTCTGTTTCCCATTAAGGTCTTTATTGTTTGATTGATTGCTTAAGAAGTTCAGTTGCTGATATCATGATTTGTTTTTCCTAAGTACAATACTGAAAGCAAGTGTCCTTTTGTGTTACCAAGTAAATCTGTGTGGGAGAATTAACCCCATGAATAAAATATATTTTTCTTTGCTTACACTCGAGCAACACAACTCATTATTTTGTGAATGGCTGATTCTGGTATGAATGGACTACATCTCCCACAATCATTTGCAAGTCATAATAGTATTTTGCTTTTGCCAAGACTGTGGACATTCATGCCCAGCGCCCCCGTTTACAGTCCCTAGTACTAACATTCAAAGCCCTAAGGAACCAGATCACCTCACCCATCAGCAAACTCATTCAAAGACGGCCGTTCAACAGGATCAGGAGATCTAATCAAGCAAACACTCTAGAAATCCCCAACATTCTAACTAAGTGCAAAAAGGCTACTGCCAATAGAGCATTCTCCCTATTTGCACCCATGACCTGGAATGCCCTCCCCACTGAGCTCCGTTCCACCCCAGACCTATTGTCATTTAGAAAAGCCCTCAAACAACACCTTTTCCTCATCCATTACCCAGAATCCAAGCCCAGAAACAACCACCCATCCTCACATCCTACACCCTACTCCACCCCACCCAAAATCCAACACCATAAAGAAAATGACTAGCTCTACCACCATATCCCCTCTCTTATTTATTACTGGTACTGATCACACATCTTATTGATTAAACCTCTTATAAATATGTTGAAACCAAGCTATACTATATGTATAATTTCTCACCATACTATATGTATAATTTCTCACCATACTCCATGAATAATTACTCTGTAATTAGTTACCCCTGTTACCTCCAGGTTATCTCGTCCATGTTCAATGTAAAAACTCAATTGTCGTGTGACATTGCAGTATGTTTTTTGTTCAATTGTAAACCGCACTGATTTTAATAGCGCGGTATATTAGAGAAGTAAATAAATAAATTAAATAAATAAATAAATAACTTATCGAATAGAATTGTGAGAAGAGTTTCTACATTGTGCAACAATTTGAATCCATGCTGTTGAGGATCTAATGGAGCATGCAAATAAATGTGGTCTTGTAGTTGCCTTTGTACAGCCTTTTCAATAACTTTTGATAAAAATGGAAGACTTGATAAGATTTTGGGTCTGTAGAACAAAATTTTGAACCCTTGAAGACAGGTCGTATCATAGCTTGTTTAAATATTAGTGGCATATGACCTTGAATCAGTGACTGTTCTATAATTTTGTGAATGTATATTGATAGCTGGTCTTTAGAGCTTTTGATCCATTCAACTGGGCATGGATCAGATGGGGATGTGGTTGTATTCAAGGCATTTATAATATCCTCTATTTGCTTTACTGTTGGTATATTGAAGCTATTCCAAGATTGACCATTGCTAGTTCTTTTTAAATTAGATGATATTATTGAACATAGAGAAGTCCTACAGGGACATAGTACTGAGGTCCCGTCTCCAGTCTGGCAGCATCCCTGTTACCATGGAGGAGAGAGGTCACATGACAGGAGAGCATTACCCTGGTGTGCCAGGAAGTGATTTTGTAACTAGGGCCTGTCCTCCAGGTGATGTAAAACCCTCTTGCACTGAGGAGGTTTCTCCAGAGCCATGTGCCCATGAGGGAAGGGTTAGGACAACCGTTATAGTTGGTGATTCAATCATTAGGCATGTAGATAGCTGGGTGGCTGGTGGGTATGAGGATTGCTTGGTATCATGCCTGCCTGGACAAGGTCTTAGATAGTCCTGGGGAGGAGTCTGCTGTCTTAGTAATGTTGGTACCAATGACATAGGAAAGTGTGGTAGGGAGGTTCTGGAGACCAAATTTAGGCTTTTAGGCAGGAAGTTGAAATCCAGAACTTCCAGGGTAGCATTCACTGAAATGCTTCCTGTTCCATGTGCAGGACCCAAAAGGCAGGCAGAGCTCCGGAATCTCAATGCATGGATGAGACAATGGTGCAAGGAAGAGGGTTTTGGATTTATTAGGAACTGGGCAACCTTCTGGAGAAAGCTTTTCCGAAGGGATGGGCTCCACCTTAACTGGGTTGGAACCAGGCTGCTGGCATTAGCTTTTAAAAAGGAGATAGAGCAGCTTTTAAACTAGATAATAGGGGAAAGCCAACAGTTGCCCTTAGAGCACATAGTTCAGAAGGATATATCCTTGAATGATTCTAGCAAAAGACTGAAGTTAGGGCATATCGACAGAGAGGTTCCAATAAAAACAAAAGTAACCCGGGGGGGGGGGGGGGCGGAGCCTAGATTCGAGCAAGATGGATGTGTAGAGCTGATGCTCCGGAGGGGCCTGGCGAGAATCCTGGATAAACGCACTTACTTTGAAGTTGATATACTGATAATTAATAGGAATCGCTGCTGTGAAAGATGTCTGGACCCAAGCCGACAAGGCTGGATTTTCCCCCCTCGCAGAACAATAGTGCGAAGCGATCCAAAACGGAACCCCCTTCTCTGCAGAAAATGGCGGCGGGGCGTGACCCAGAGCCCATGCAAGAACTGTTAGCGGAGGTGCGGGCAATAAAGGAAAACGGTGAGGCATTAACAACAGTGCAAGAAGATGTGTGTGCACTGCGTTCCAGTATGGAGGCACTTACCCTGCGGCAAGATGCGATGGAAAGTAAGCTGGCTGTGCACGAGGAGCGGCTGCGAGTGGTCGACAAGCAGGGCAAGCAAATAAGGGCGTTACAGAGGGATCTCGAGGACGGCAACAACAGAGCTCGGCGGAACAACGTGCGCATACTGGGTGTCCCTAAAGGAGCTGAGGGAAGGGATATCTTTGTGTTTCTGAGCAAATTGATACCTTCAGTGTTGAAGATAGCGTTTGAGCTCCCGTTCGAGATTGAGCGAGCGCATAGGGTGCCCTTGCAGGCCCAGCCTAATGCTAAAAGGCCGAGACCAGGGGGGCGGAGCCTAGCTTCGAGCAAGATGGATGTGTAGAGCTGGTGCTCTGGAGGGGCCTGGCGAGAATCCTGGATAAACGCACCTATTTCGAAGCTGATATCTGGCTAATTAGTGAGAATCACTGTTGCGGATGATGTCTGGACCCAAGCCGACAAGGCTGGACTTTCCCCCTTCGCAGAACAACAGTGCGAAGCGATCCAAAACGGAGCCCCCTTCTCCGCAGAAAATGGCGGCGGGGCGTGATTCAGAGGCCATGCAAGAACTGTTAGCGGAGGTGCGGGCGATAAAGGAGCTGGTCAAGGCAAACGGTGAGGCCTTAACAACAGTGCAAGAGGATATGGGTGCACTGCATGCCAATATGGAGGCGCTTACTCTGCGGCAAGAAGCGACGGAAAGTAAGGTGGCTGTGCATGAGGAGCAGCTGAGAGTGGTTGATAAGCAGGGCAAGCAAATAAAGGCGCTCCAGAGAGATCTCGAGGATGGCAACAACAGAGCTCGGAGGAACAACGTGCGCATACTGGGGGTCCCTGAAGGAGCTGAGGGAAAAGATATCTTTGCGTTTTTGAGCAAATTGATACCTTCAGTGTTGAAGATAGCGTTTGAGCTCCCGTTCGAGATCGAGCGAGCGCATAGGGTGCCCTCGCAGGCCCAGCCTAATACTAAAAGGCCGAGGCCCATTATTTTGAGAGTTCTCCGATTCCAGCAAGTGGTTCAGATTATGGACGCTGCTCGTACTCGCTCCCCAACGGACTTTGAAGGTCATAGACTGTCATTTTTCCCAGATTTCGCCAAGAGCACTGTGGAAAGGCGTAAGCGGTTTCTGATGCTGAGGCCTCGATTGCAGCAGTTGCAGGCGAGATTTGGGCTAATGTACCCTGCCAGGATGAGGGTTACCTTGCACAATCAAACAAGGACTTTTGAAGACCCCGAGGTTCTGGGCGAGTATTTGGAAGAGAAAGAAGCAGCCCAAATGCGTTGAACTATTTTGAAGGGACATATGTGAAATGTCTCATATTGGCTGCTGGAGATATGGAGGGCGTGCAGTGTTGTACTGTTTGGCATATCTGCTGTTTGTGTGGTTGCACTACTCCTCTCGGTTTTAATTGTGGGAGTCTGGTGTGAAATGTGGAGCAAGGGTACGAAAGTGTGGGAATAGGGAGGGGCTTGGGATGTATAAGGGAGGGGGTTTTGTTTATGTTTATGTTTATGTTTATTGAATTTGATAAAACCGCCTTTCTACTGAAATCAAGGCGGTGTACAATTTTCAAAAAATGAAGGAAAATCAAGGCCAAGGCCAAGAGAAATAGGAAAAGAAGTTACAGATCTTTGACAGGAGAGAAAGAGAAAAAAAAAAAAAGAGAGACAAGACGAGACAGTAGTACATGCATTCCGGGTAGAGACAATGGGAGGGACGAGAGAGATCAGACAAAGGGGGAGGGAAGGTCAAATGCCAGGGAAAACAGGTGTGTCTTCAGGTTTTGTTTGAAAGTGGTGTGGTTAGTTTCTAGACGCAGGGAGGAGGGGAGAGCATTCCAAAAAGCAGGGCCGGCATAGAAAAGGGCAGAGGAGCGAGTGGCTTGCAGGTGAGCAGATGAAGGGGAGGGAAGGGTGAGGCGGTTGAGGTGGAAGGAACGAGGGGTGAATCTGGGAGAGTGCAAGTGGATGAGGTCTGCTAAGTACTGAGGAGTGCTGGTGTAAAGAACTTTATGGACCAGGATAAGCAGTTTGTATTGGGAGCGGACAGAAATAGGTAACCAGTGAAGACGAAAGAGTAATGGAGTGACATGGTCGCGGAGGGTAGCGTGTGTGATGAGACGGGCGGCAGTGTTTTAGATTCTTTGAAGTCGAGATGTTTGGGTTTTAGGGAGACCGAGAAGGACAGAGTTTGAGAAGTCGACGCGTGACATGACTAAGGACAGAGATAGAGTGGTGAGAGCTGCAGGGGTAAGGAAAGGGCGGATGGCCCGGATTTGCCGAAGAAAGAAAAAGGATGATTTGGAGATATGTGAGATGTGATCCTGAAACGAGAGTTCAGGATCGAAGTGAACCCCAAGATAACGGAAAGAGGTGACTAAGGGAACGGAGGCACCAGAGAAAGAAGGGGCGAGTGAGGGAAGGGGAGCACCGTGAGAAAACCAGATTGCAACAGTCTTAGTAAGATTGAGGTGAAGACAGTTATGGGTTAGCCAGTTGGCCACAGAAGATAGGCAAGAATTTAGTACGGAAAGATCAGGACATGAAGATGAGGTATGGTGCAGGAGGACAATATCGTCTGCATAGTTAAATGCAGAAATGCCGGATTGCTGGATTAAGAGGGCAAGGGGGGCCAGGAAAAGATTAAAGAGGAGAGGGGCCAACACCGAACCTTGAGGGACCCCACAGGGAAGAGGAAATGGGTCTGAGGGAGGGACAGCTGGACAGGAAGAGAGGACTGTACAGGAGCGGGAAGAAAGAAAGGAATGGAACCAGCGGTGGACAACACTGCAAAGCCCTGCATCCCGTAGACGGTGAAGGAGAAGAGAGTGGTCCACCAGGTCGAATGCTGCCGAAAGGTCAAGTGCAACCGCCACCGAGATGTCACCCCGATCACGTGCAACGTGCAGTGCGTTAGTGAAAGCAAGTAGAACTGTCTCCACACTATGGCCCTGACGAAATCCGGACTGACGTGGGTGAAGGTAGTTAGTAGAGTCGAGGTGGTGTGAGAGCTGAGCAAAGACTATTTTCTCTAGAAGTTTTGAGAGAAAGGGTAGATTGGAGACTGGGCGATAGTGAGCGGGAGACAGAGAGTCAAGCGTGGGGTTTTTGAGGATAGGACGAATCAGTGCGTGTTTCCAAGGGCGAGGAAAGGTACCGGAAGAGAGACTGGAGTTGAACATAGAGAGGATTGGGGGTAAGAGTGCCAGATGAGGGGTAAGTAACCAAGAGGAAGGAATGGGGTCCAAGGCACAGGAGGTTTTCTTGGAAGAAGAAATAAGCTGAAGAAGCTCAGGGGCAGTGATTGGGGAGAAAGAAGCCCAAGTATGAGAGTGTTGAGAGACTGGGGGGGGAGATGCAATAGGGGGAGGGGAGTGAATGGGTGCAGGACAAGAGGGTAAGGAGGCTCGTAGGGAAGCAATCTTATTACTGAAAAAGGATGCAAGCAGAGGAGGAGCAGGGGAGGGAAGGTCAGGGGGAGCAGAGGGAGAAGAATGAAGAGAGGTGAGAGTCCGAAGAGTCGAGTAAAGATGTCGGGTTTGGTTGGGTGCATTAGAAATAGCATTGGAAAAGTAGGAGCATTTAGCTGAGTGAACTTGAGAACGGTAATGAGAGTGAGTCGACTTGAAAAAAGCGAGTTTGGCAGGCGAGGGGTCCTTTCGCCATAGCCTCTCAGCCCTGCGGAGGTGAGAGCGCAGCAGTTGAAGGCCCTTGTGGTACCATGGATGGGAAGGTTTACGTGGTGGGGGTCGGGGAAGGAGAGGGGCAACTTGATCTAGTGCAGTGGAGAGGGAGGATGACCACAGAGAGGCCTGGAAGTTGGTGAGAGAGAAGAGAAATCAGGAGGGAGAACCTCAGATGCTGGGGGGAAGCGTTGAAGTGTGAGGGAGGTTATAGAGCGGGAAAGTCGTACAGGAGGGGGTGAGGAGGGGGAGGGGAGAGAAGAATGAGAAGGTCCGGAGTGTGAACACAGGATAGAAATGCAGGCATGGTCAGTCCAAGGTAAATATGTAGTGCGGAGGTCTTGGAGTGAAAGTGAGGAGGAGGAGGGAGTCAGGAGGAGATCAAGAGTGTGGCCAGCCTGATGGGTGGGAAGGGTAACGTGTTGCAACAAGGATAGATCATGAAGGAGGGAAGTAAAGGATAATTCTCTAGAAGAGACAGGAAGGTCCATATGGAGGTTAAAGTCACCTGCAATAAGGAGATGGGGGAAAGCTAGAGAAAGATCGGTGATAGTCCGAAGAAGCGCATCCCAGAGATCAGAACGAAGAGCAGGTGGTGAGTAGATAAGAAGGATATGTGGAGGAGGAGAAATGTGGAGGAGGAGCAGCAAGGATTCAGGATAGTGCAGAGAGGAAGAGAACAGCTGGGTATACGTAAGGGAGGGAGAGATTATAGCAGCCACACCACCTCCTGAGCGGCCAAGGCGGGGGGCAGAGATGGCGGAGAAACCGGGAGGGAGACAGCGTGCTAATAGAGCCTCCTCCCCCTCCCTGAGCCATGTTTCAGTGAGGAGGGTGAGGCTGAAAGAGGATTGCTGGATGAGATCCTGAATTAACAGGGTTTTGTTTCGCAGGGATCGACAGTTCACAAGACCAAGATGGAGAGGGCTAAGAGCAGAAGAGGGAGTTTCGGAAGGCAAAGGAAGAGTAGGGGGGGAGGCCAGGCAAGGTTGAAGGTTGGACAAACAGCGAGAACGGGTACAGAGTGGTCTGTACGGGCGTCTACCCCATATCACTGGAATAGAGGCCATACTAGCCGGCTGGGAAGGAGAGAACAGAGAAGCAATACAGCTACAGGTGCTTACCTGAGGAGGGAAGGACGTGTCTGCCAGGCAGGACCAAAGATTTTGAGAGGAGATGGCCGAGCTGGAAAGCGTGAGGGGGCAAAAGAGTAAAACAAGTAATGCCTGCAACACAGCTGCAGCGGGATAACCTCCGCAGCCGGAGCGGCCCCAAGGAGCGCCCCTAAGGAGCACGACGTGCTCCTTAGGTGCGCTCCTTCGGTGCGCGCCCAAGTCGCGCGCCGCGGCAACAAACGCCGCAGGCGCTGTGCTTTTATGGGTGCAGGACAGTCTACCTGGGAGCACGCGGCCGCGTTCACGCGGCCGTGGGAGATCCGGAAGGGGAGGAGCCAAGCAGTAAACAGGAGGTGGTTTCTGGCCCGGTTGGGACGGGCGCACTCTGGGAAGACAGGACACACAAACAAAATAAATAGACAGCAGGTAAAGCATATAGGACAGTAAACAGTTTGTATAATGCGATGTTCTGCAGGGCGTAAGGGGGACAGATATGGGGCGTTGTCATTTCTTTTTTTTTTCCGTGTAGATTAGCCCCTCTGTATCTGTCTTGCTTGTTGTGGGGTCACCCTTGGGGTGTGATATGCTAGCTCTCCCTCTGAGGTTCCCCGAGGAAATGGGAAAGAGTGTTTGTGTATTAATAGTATTAATCAGCAGTATGAATAGCAGCGCAAATAATTTGATTTGGTTTTGTTATCAAGAAGGAAGTGCACTTCCTGAACTACCTACAAACAAATGTCTTCTGGGGATAAAGCCTTGTACCTGCAAGATTGTAGAATAATGTGCAGACATGATCTTTAAAATACTATCCCTCAATGTGAAGGGCATTAATAATCCCATTAAAAGGAAGAAAATAATGTTGTATGGGAAACAAGAGAAAGTTGATATATTACTTATTCAAGAAACACATTTGAATATGAAGCTTAATATTATGCCCTTCACATTAGTGGCTTACTCTGCCGGGGTACATAAACGTAATGGGGTTGCCATTTTGGTACGGAAATCCTTGCTCCCTAAGGTCTTACAAGTCCGGTCAGACACGGATGGGAGATGGGCTAAAGTACTTGTGCAGATAGGAGAGTTGGAACTGGCTATTCTAAATGTATATGGCCCCAACTTGGATAGCCCCGATTTCTTTAGCTCTATAGCTGAGGAAATTTGCAATGTTTCATCCGTTCCTGTGATTTTAGGGGGAGATTTCAATGTGGTTTTAGACCCTTTAATAGATAAGAAGCCTCCCAAAACAGGCACACCTTCTAAAGCTCGAGCTGTTTTGTCTTCTCTGATGCAGGAGGCTGGGTTAGTGGATATTTGGCGTCTGCAGCACCCGACTGTACAAGATTTTACTTTTTTCTCTTATCCCCATCAAGCGCAGTCGCGCATAGATTTTTTCTTGGTCTCTAAGGTGCTGTGTGCCAATATCATATCATCAGAAATACATACGGCTCATGTCTCGGATCACGCGGCTATATCTCTGATGCTGCAAGATGGTAAAGTTGGACACTCTCATGGGAGATGGTCTTTTGATCGATCCCTGTTGGAGGTGCAGGAGTTTCGCCTGGCGATAAAGTCGGCTATAGCTGACTATTTTCAACTTAACCTCCCGCAGGCCACAGCAAGCTGGGCTTGGTGGGAAGGTTTAAAGACCTCTATAAGGTCGACAATAACTAGCTATAGTATATGCCAGGCAAGACAGCGTAAAGCAAAAGTGGCCACTCTGGAAGCACAGATAAAGGCTGGGGAATGTGTGCTGGTAAAGCGCTCGGACCCGTGTATATTAATACGGCTTCAGAGGCTAAGGTTTCAATATAATGCGCTTCTTTCTGAGGAAGCGTCACAGAGTATTAGGCTACAGAGAGGTGCATATTATTGGGAAAGCAACAAATCCAGTAGACCTTTAGCGAATGCACTGCGGGCACGGTGGGATGCAGGCCGTATTGCGGCACTACGTACCACGCAAAATCCGGAATTAGTGGTGAAGGACAAGGACATTGTAGAAGTGTTCAGATCCTTTTTTGGGCAGTTGTATGCTTCGGAAGCACAGTGCTCTCAGGTGGAGTTTGAAAACTTGGTGGCAGGGATACAGAGACCTGTGCTTAGCTAGGATGTTTCTGGAAACTTAGATGCGCCAATATCATTGGACGAAATTTGTCAGGCCATACGATCATTAGCCACGGGGAAAGCGTGTGGTCCAGATGGTCTCCCTGTAGAGTTTTTCAAGGTTTTCTCTAAGGAGATAAGTCCCCATTTGCTGGTGTATTTCCAGTCCCTAGAACAAGCACTCCCTCAAGTGGGTGCGTTTGCTCTTGCGAATATCATCGTCTTGGAAAAGGAGGGGCGCGACCCTCAAGGTGTTGGTAATTATCGTCCTATATAACTTTTAAATGCAGATTACAAGATTTATGGTCTGTTTTAGCCCGGCGTTTAGCCAAGGTGGCCCCTTTGTTGATCCATCCTGACCAATGTGGATTTGTTGAAGGACGGTCTACAGCTGATAATGCCAGACTGTTTTGCCATGTGTTGTCTAGTGCTGGGACTGTCTCTGGATGCGGAGAAAGCTTTTGATCGCTTGGAGTGGTCGTTTATGTTTGAAGCTCTCAGATGGTTTGGTGTTGGGGATGGCTTTCTTAGCCTTCTTCGGGTAATGTACGTGCAGCCGGCTGCGAGAGTCTGAGCAAATGGGATCCAGTCCAATACTTCTGAGCTAAATCGTGGCACCCGTCAAGGTTGCCCTCTGTCCCCGATATTGTTTAATATTGCGCTGGAGCCTCTCGCTCTTTTATTGCGGCAGAATCAGAGGATTCATGGAGTGCTAATTGCTGGTAAAGAAATTAAAATCTCAGCATATGCGGATGATTTGCTGCTATTTACTACTCCGGATTCAGTGTCTAATATTTTGGAGCAGATTGGGCAGTATTCCCGGTGGTCTGGGTATAAAATTAATTGGTCAAAATCAGTTGCTTTCCCGTTAAATATATATGCACACAAAGAGGATCTGGCGCAATATCCTTTTGTATGGGAGCCCGGAATGGTTAAATATTTGGGGGTGCATTATTGTTACCCCCTTGAGGATGCAATTAAATTTAATGCTGGGGCCATCCTGGCTAGGATTAGAGCTTTGACTGCCAGATGGTCTCCCTTGATGTTATCTTGGTGGGGCGTCTGGAGACTATTAAGATGGCCATAGCGCCAAAGATTAATTATGTTTTGGAAATGCTCCCGTGCTATATGCCTGTAGCCATATATAAGGATATGGAGAGGTTATTGAGTTGCTTTCTCTGGAAAAATAAGCCTCCGAGAATAGCCATCAAGAAGCTGAAATCTGGTAAGGACCAGGGTGGGGTGAATTTTCCGGATTTCCTGGCCTATCATAGAGCTTTCTTGTTGAAGCAGGGCTCTAGGTGGATAGAGCAGGTCACAGAGCGGAGTCCGGTGTGGCTGGTTTTGGAGGAGAGCCTGGTAGCTCCTGTGCCTTTGGAGTTTCTTCCAGGAGCTTTTCTGCCAAATGAGAAGGTGCCTGTGATGATACTAGATACCCAAAAGGCTTTTTTAGCATTGATGCATGTTCCGGGTTTGGGGGATAAATTCTCTGGCTTACTTCCATTGTGGTTTAACCCCTTATTTAAAATTCAGCGGAAAGTGTTTGCTTGGCAGCGATGGTTCTCCAAAGGTATTTGGTCACTTGGGCAACTGGTGAAAGATGGGGTATGGAAAGACTTTGAAAGTATTAAACGGGAATTTAACCTCCCGGGAGCTGTTTTTTTTCAGTGGCTGCAGCTTAGACATTGTGTTGAGAGCTCAGTTGTGAACATCAGGGGGTTGGATGAAGAGGCGGGGCTTATCCCCTTGATTCATAAAATTACACAAACAAAAGGGGTTGCATCCTGTTACTATAAGTGTATGCGTAGGAATTTACCTTTGCAGGTACAAGGCTTACAAAAGGTATGGGAGCATGACACTGGTGTTACCCTCTCTGAGCAAGGATGGGAAAGGTTTTGGAAGAAGCAGGTCAGGGTATCCAAATCTGCTTCTATTACTCAGACGCTGTTTTTCTTTGCTCAGAGGGCCTATGTTACCCCTGTTAAAATGGTTAAATGGGATGCAGCTGCTAGTAACAAATGCTGGTCTTGTTTAACTACTACTGGCACTCTGGAGCATATCGTCTTGGAGTGTCCCGGGGTGAGAGGGTTTTGGTCCCAGGTCTGGGAGCGTATACAAGCAGTTCTGGGGTTCAGGGCTCCTCTTACCTGGGCAATCCTGGGGTTTCGCTCTGCGGCAGCGATTCCTTCTTTGCAGATAGAGTGCTTTTTCCTGTTGGATTTTATGGTGGGAATAGCGCTACACTTAATAGTCTGCAATTGGAAGCGTACCTATGAGGTTAATTGGCGGGAATGGTGGAATCAGGTATGCCTATATAGTAAGTTTGAGAGGCTGCCCAGGAGGGGTTTAAACCAGAAACCTGTTGACCAAAGCAAGTGGAAGGCTTTGCATGACTTTGTGGAGGTGGCTCAATATGTGTACAGTTAAGTCGCTGCTTTGAGGATTGTACTGGCTTGAGTGAGTATTGCTGATTTTCTTTTCTTTTCTTTTCTTTTGTATCTTGATGGGGACCATGGGAGGGAAGGTGGGAGGTGGAGAGTTGTAATGTTGGGATGCGGCTAAGTTGTGATAGTTTTTTTTTCTTCCTTTTCTGTGTGCTGTGTATATTTTTTGTTTGTTGATTTCTATTAAAACTTTAAATAAAGATTTCAAAAAAAAAAAAAGGCCGAGACCAATTATTTTGAAGGTTTTTAGATTCCAGCAAGTGGTTCAGATTATGGATGCGGCCCGTACTCGCTTTCCAGTGGACTTTGAAGGTCACAGACTGTCATTCTTTCCAGACTTTGCCAAGAGCACCGTGGAGAGACGTAAGAGGTTTTTGATGATGCGGCCTCGATTGCAGCAGTTGCAGGCGAGATTTGGGCTAATGTACCCTGCCAGAATGAGGGTCACATTACACAATCAAACAAGGACTTTTGATGACCCCAAGGTTTTGGGCGAGTATTTGGAAGAGAAAGAAGCAGCCCATATGCGCTGAACTATTTTGAAAGGACACAGTCTTTGGTACCTTGGAGAAGTGTCTCATGTTGGATGCTGGAGATATGGATAGCGTGCAGTATTATATTGTTTAACATATATGCTGCTTGTGTGGTTACACCACTCCTCTCTGTTAAATTGTGGGAGTATGGTGTGAATTGTGGAGTACGGGAATGAAAGTGTGGGAATAGGGAAGGGTTTGGGATGTATGTGGGAGGAGTAGGGGTAAGGGAGGGGGTTTATACTGAGATGTTCTGCTGGGTTTAAGGGGGTTAGATATGGGGCGTTATCACTTTCCCTGTGCAGATTGGCCCCTCTGTATCTGTCTTGCTTGTTGTGGGGTCACCCTTGGGGTGTGGCAAGTTAGTTTTCCCTCCGAGGTTCCCTGAGGTAATTGAGAAGAATATTTGTGTTGATCAGCAGTATGAATAGCAGCGCAAATACTTTGATTTATCTTTGTTACCAAGAGGAAAGTGCACTTCCTGAGCTAATTGTGAGGCAAATGTCGCTTAAGGATGAAGCCTTGTACCTGCAAGATTGTAGGATGATATGTAGATATGGTCTTTAAAGTATTATCCCTAAATGTGAAGGGCATTAATAATCCTATTAAAAGGAAGAAAATAATGCTGTATGGGAAGCAAGAGAAAGCTGATATCCTACTTATTCAGGAAACGCATTTGAATATGAAGGAATCTTTGAAACTTAATATTATGCTCTTCACATTAGTGGCTTACTCCGCAGGGGTACATAAACGTAATGGGGTTGCCATCTTGATACGGAAGTCCCTGCTCCCTAAGGTCTTACAAGCCAGATCAGATACGGATGGGAGGTGGGCTAAAGTACTCTTGCAGATAGGAGAGTTGGAACTGGCTATTCTAAATGTATATGGTCCCAACTTGGATAGCCCCGAATTCTTTAGTACTGTAGCTGAGGAGGTTTGCAATGTTCTCTCAGTCCCTGTGATTGTAGGGGGAGATTTCAATGTTGTTTTGGACCCTTTAATAGATAAGAAGCCGCCCAAAACAGGCACACCTCCTAAAGCTCAAGCCGTTTTGTCTTCTCTGATGCAGGAGGCTGGGTTAGTGGATATTTGGCGTCTGCAACACCCGACTGAGCAAGACTTTACCTTTTTCTCTTACCCTCATCGAGCGCAGTCGCGCATAGACTTTTTCTTGGTCTCTAAAGTGCTATGTGCCAATATAGTAACATCAGAAATACATGCGGCTCATATCTCGGATCATGCGGCTATATCTTTGTCGCTGCAAGATGGTAAGGTTGGACACTCTCATGGGAGATGGTCTTTTGATAGATCCTTGTTAGAGGTGCAGGAGTTTCGATTGGCAATACAGTCAGCTATAGCTGACTATTTTCAACTCAACCTCCCGCAGGCAACAGCAAGCTGGGCTTGGTGGGAAGGTTTTAAGGCCTCTATAAGGTCGACAATCACTAGCTATAGTATAAGCCAGGCAAGACAGCGTAAGGCAAAAGTGGTCGCTTTGGAAGCACAGATAAAGGCTGGGGAACGTGTGCTGGTAAAGCGCTCAGACCCATGTATCTTACTACGGCTTCAGAGGCTAAGGTTCCACTATAATGTGCTTCTGTCTGAGGAAGCGTCACGGAATATTGGACTACAGAGGGGTGCATATTATTGGGAAAGCAACAAATCCAGTAGACTGTTGGCTAATGCATTGCGGGCGCGGGGGATGCAGGCCGTATTGCGGCACTGCGTACCACGCAAGGTCAGGAATTAGTGGTGAAGGACGAGGACATTGTAGAAGTGTTCCGATCGTTCTTTGGACAGTTATATGCTTCTGAAGCAAAGTGCTCTCAGGCGGAGTTTGGAAACTTGTTGGCAGTGATACAGAGGCCTGAGCTCAGTGAGGATGTTTCCAGAAAGTTGGACGCGCCAATCTCCTTGGAAGAAATTTGTCAGGCCATCCGATCATTAGCTACGGGTAAGGCATGTGGCCCAGATGGCCTCCTTGTAGAGTTTTTTAAGGTCTTCTCTAAGGAGATCAGTCCATACTTGCTGATGTATTTTCAGTCCCTAGAGCAAGCACTCCCTCAAGTGGGTGTGTTTGCTCTTGCGAATATCATTGTCTTGGAAAAGGAGGTGTCGGTAATTATCATCCCATATCACTTTTAAATGCAGATTACAAGATATATGCGTCTGTTTTAGCCCGGCGCTTGGCCAAGGTGGCCCCTTTGTTGATACATCCTGACCAATGTGGTTTTGTTGAAGGGCAGTTTTGTTGAAGGGCAGCTGATAACGCCAGGCTATTGTGCCATGTGCTGTCTGGTGCTGAGACCAAAGACAGTCCCCTTGTGGGACTGTCTTTGGACACGGAGAAAGATTTTGACCGCTTGGAGTGGTCGTTTATGTTCGAGGCTCTTAGATGGTTTGGTGTTGGGGAAGGGTTTCTTAGCCTTCTTCGGGTAATGTATGCGCGGCCGACTGCGAGAGTCTGTGCAAATGGGATCCAGTCCAGTACTTTTGAGCTTCATCGTGGCACCCGTCAAGGTTGCCCTTTGTCCCCGATATTGTTTAATATTGCGTTGGAGCCCCTCGCTCTTTTATTGCGGCAGAACCAGAGGATCCAAGGGGTGCTCATTGCTGGCAAAGAAATTAAACTCTCGGCATATGCGGATGATTTGCTACTGTTTACTACTCCAGATTCAGTGTCTAGCATTTTGGAGCAGATTGGGCAGTACTCTCGGTGGTCTGGATATAATATTAATTGGTCAAAATCAGTTGCTTTCCCATTAAATTTATACGTACACAAAGAGGACTTGGCACAATATCCCTTTGTATGGGAGTCAGGAATGGTTAAATACCTGGGGGTACATTATTGTTACCCCCTCGAAGATGCGATCAAATTCAATGCTGAGGCCGTTTTGGCTAAAATTCGAGCTCTGACTACCAGATGGTCTCCCTTGATGTTGTCCTGGTGGGGGCGTTTGGAGACTATTAAGATGGCCATAGCGCCAAAGATCAATTATGTTTTGGAAATGCTCCCGTGCTATATGCCTGCAGCTATATACAAGGAAATGGAGAGGCTATTGAGTCGCTTTCTCTGGAAAAATAAGCCTCCTAGAATAGCCATCAAGAAGCTGAAATCTGGTAAGGAACAGGGCGGGGTGAAATTCCCGGATTTCCTGGCCTATCATAGAGCTTTTTTGTTAAAGCAGGGCTCTAGGTGGATAGAGCAGGTAACAGATCGGAGTCCGGTGTGGCTGGCTTTGGAGGAAAGCCTGGTAGCTCCTGTGCCTTTAGAGTTTCTTCCGGGCGCTCTTTTACCAAATGAGAAGGTACCTGTGATGATATTAGACACACAAAAGGCTTTTTTAGCATTGATGCATGTTCCGGGTTTGGGGGATAAATTTTCTGGCTTGCTCCCATTGTGGTTTAACCCCTTATTTAATATTCAGCGGAAAGTGTTTGCTTGGTGGCAATGGTTCTCCAAGGGTATTTGGTCACTTGGGCAACTGGTAAAGGATGGGGCATGGAAAGACTTTGAAAGTATTAAACGGGAATTTAACCTCCCGGGAGTTGTTTTCTTTCAATGAATGCAGCTTAGACATTGTGTTGAGAGCTCAGTTGTGAACATCAGGGTGTTAGATGAGGAGGCCGGGCTTATCCCCTTGATTCATAAACTCACACAAACAAAGGGTGTTGCATCCTGTTATTATAAATTTATGAGTCGGAGTTCACACTTGCAGATACAAGGCTTACAAAAGGTGTGGGAGCATGATACTGGTGTTACCCTCCCTGAGCATGGATGGGAAAGGTTTTGGAAGAAGCAGGTTGGGGTATCCAAATCTGCTTCCATTACTGAGACGTTGTTTTTCTTTGCCCAGAGAGCTTATGTTACCCCCGTTAAAGTGGTCAAGTGGGATGCAGCTGCTAGTGACAAATGCTGGTCCTGTCTAACTGCCATCGGTACCCTGGAGCATATTGTTTTGGAGTGCCCCGGGGTGAGAGGGTTTTGGTCCCAGGTCCGGGAGCGCATACAAACAGTTTTGGGGTTCAGGGCTCCTCTCACCTGGGCAATCCTGGGGTTTCGCTCTGCGGCAGAGATTCCTTCCCTGAAAAAAGAGTGCTATTTCCTGTTGGATTTTATGGTGGGTATAGCGCTACACTTAATAGTCTGCAATTGGAAGTGTACTTATGAGGTTAATTGGCGGGAATGGTGGAACCAGGTATGCCTATATAGTAAGTTCGAGCGGCTGCCCAGGAAGGGGTTACACCGGAAACCTGTTGACCAAAGCAGGTGGAAGGCTTTGACTGAATTTGTGGAGGTGGCTCAGTATGTGTACAGTTAAGTCGCTGCTTTGATGATCTTGTATTAGATTGAGCGAGTATTGCTGATTTCTTCTTTTGTATTTTGTGGGGGTGGGAGATGGAGAGTTTTGTTGTTGGGGTGTGGCTATGCTGTGATAGTTTTTTTTTCTGTGTGTTGTTTTTTTGCTGGTTTATATTAAAACTCTAAATAAAGATATAAAAAAAAAAAAAAGTAACCCAAATGCCCTTAAATACAGAGTGCAGAGCTTAAAGATTCCTGCCCACTGATAACCAGATTAATATGAAAAAATACAGTCTCTAAAATGCTTGTATGCCAATGCTAGAAGTCTAAAAAATAAGATGGGAGAGTTAGAATATATTGCACTAAATGAGAGGTTAGATAAGAACATAAGATATGCCATACTGGGTCAGACCAAGGTCCATCAAGCCCAGTATCCTGTTTCCAACAGTGGCCAATCTAGGTCATACGTACCTAGCAGTTTCCCCAAAAGACACAGGTTCCGCAATGCTTGTACTGGGTCAAGCATTGATATCCTGGGTCTCTTCTTAATAATGGTTTATGGACCTTTCCTCCAGGAACTTGTCCAAATCATTTTTAAACCCAGCTACACTAACAGCCTTTACTACATCCTCCGGTAACAAATTCCAGAGTTTGATTACACGTTGAGTGAAGAAATATTTTCGTTTATTAGTTTTAAATAGTTTACCCTGTAGCTTCATTGCATGTCCCCTAGTCTTTCTATATTCTGATAACGTAAACAATCGTTCATTAACGTAAACTCCGTTCATTAATTTATAGACTTCTATCATATCTCCCCTCAGCCGTCTCTTTTCCAGGTTAAAGAGCCCTAACCTTTTTAGCCTTTCTTTATAGGAGTATCCTTCCATTCCCTTTACCATTTTGGTGGCTCTTCTCTGAACCTTTTCTAATAACGCTATATCCTTTTTAAGATACGGCGACCAGAATTGCACACAATATTCAAGGTGCGGTCTCACCATGGAACGATATAGAGGCATTATAATATCTTTTGTTTTATTTTCCATTCCTTTCCTTATGATACTTAGCATTCTATTTGCTCTCTTGGCTGCCGCTGCACACTGGGCCGAAGGTTTTAACATGCTATCCACAATGACGCCTAAATCTTTTTCCTGGTTGGTGGTTCCTAATGTGGAACCTTGCATCGTGTAACCATAGTTTGGGTTGTTCTTCCCTAGGTGCATAACTTTGCACTTGTCCACATTAAATTTCATCTGCCATTTTGATGCCCAGTCTTCTAATTTATCAAGATCCTCTTGCAATTTTTCACAATCCTCTTGGGTTTTAACAACTTTAAATAGTTTTGTGTCATCTGCAAATTTGAT
Source organism: Ichthyophis bannanicus (assembly GCA_033557465.1). NCBI lineage: Eukaryota > Metazoa > Chordata > Amphibia > Gymnophiona > Ichthyophiidae > Ichthyophis > Ichthyophis bannanicus. The sequence goes on along the minus strand of CM066044.1, from coordinate 278,088,237 downwards.
AACCTCACTCGTTATTCCACTTGATCCACAGAGATATGATTGGTATCTCTGAAACATGGTGGAAAGAGGACAACCAGAGTGTGCAAACTATATCACAATGATAGATAAAATTGGTGGAGGGGTTGCACTCTATGTTAAAGAAGGTATTGAGTCACACAGGATTAAATTTTTGCAGGAAACAAAATACACTGTAGAATCTCTATGGATTGAAATTCCATCTAAAGAGAATGAAGGGATGGCAGTGGGGGTGTACTATCGACTGCCTGGCCAGAATGAACAAATGGATGATGAAATGCTCAAATAAATCAGGGAAGCTAACAAAACTTACAGCACAGTAATAATAATGTGTGATTTTAATTACCCGGTATCAATTGGGTCAGTGCTATAGCAGGACATGCTAGGGAGATAAAGTTTCTAGATGAAATAAATGACTTCTTCTTGGAGCAGCTGGTTCATGAGCTGACCAAAGGGGAAGCCATTTTGGACCTACCTTAGTGGAACACAAGATCTGGTACAAGAGTAGGGTGTTGGAGTCACTTGGCAATAGTTTGATTTAATAAATGGATACTAGGCTTGATGGACCCTTGGTCTGACCCAGTAGTGTATATCTTATTTTCTTATGATCAAAAAGATACAGCATTGGAAAAGGTACAGAGAAGGATGACCAAAATGATAAAGGGAATGGAATGACTCTCCTCTGAGGAAAGGCAAAAGAGGTTAGGGCTCTTCCGCTTGGAGGTATGATAGAGGTGTATAAAATCCTGACTAGAGTGGAATGGGTAAATGCAATTTGATTACTTTTTCAAAATGTACAAAGACTAGAAGTTGTGCATGAAGTTATAAAGTAGTACATTTAAAATAAGTAGGTGAAAATAATTTTGCATTCAGTGCATAGTGTCACCCAGCGTGGGACCCCACAGGTTAAGGCAGGGTACTACACTGAGGCCTTATCTTGAACTGGCCAGAAAAATGATATAGAAAGCCTTGCTATGCTCTCTGGGAGTTGTAGTTCTTATAGACCAGCCAAGCAATGAGTTGTGGACGCGTGGTAAGGCTCAAAGACAGGATTTTATTCCCCTTCCGGGAGGATTCTTTTTGTAATGAAAAACAAGGCAGATAAACCAACTTCGGGTACAAAAAATAAGAAGACAAAATGTGAACAAAAACTGCTTCTTTTTCAGCTTCTTTACAGCAAATGAAAAGGTATTTTAAACAGTCCTTTTTCTCAAGAAACATAAACTCTTTGTTACTTCCACAGTTAGAAAGTTTCACAGCTCCTTTAACATAGAGAGGAGATCTCGTCTGCAATTGTGAGCGTACAATCCATGTATTCAACAGTGGGTTGGTCCCCCTGCACTTCACACTGCATGTCCTCACTCTCTGTTGCAAACAGTCTCTCTTTCAAATAGCTAGACGTGTTATTTAGCAGTCTCTCCCTATTACAAAGAGACTTCTTTTCTTCCTCTGTTAACGTCTGTGAAAAACAATTACCGTATTCACTAGAGTTCCTTTCTTGAGAGCCCTTCAAATGCTGCCAATCATATGGGATGTTCCTGCATACAATTCTCTTTCTATTAGAGGTAATAAGCTTACCTTCTGACTCTCTCAGCTTAGAGTTCCTCGGCACAGCTGAAGCTACCGGAGTGGAACAGGACGGCAATTCCTTACAGGTTTTCCCTTTTTGCTTTTCCCCAGGTACAAAACTGTCTTCAGGATAGAAGACTTTATCCTTTCTGTCCCTGTAGCCTGGGTAATTGGCTTTTCCAGCCTGTCTCAGCCTGGCTTTAAAACTGCCTTCTCTGTTACCTTTTGTATAAGCATTACTATGCTCAAAGGTGTCTGTGCACTGCCTTCTATGGCAGACTCCTGGGTTTTCTCTCTCAGCCTTGGAGCTAAACCCTTCGGTTCTCCCAGCCCTCTCAGTGGCTCCGCTCCAACCCAGACTTCCAGCAGAATGTCCTGGGCTCCTGGGGTTCTCTGCCCTTTCAGAGTTCCTCGCCTTCTCAGGAATTTCTGCAGTTGCTGCTCTCTCTGCCTCTCTGCTAATTCCTGTAACTCCTGGGACTTCTCTGGCTTCCAGGATTCCTGTTGCTTCTGCTCTCTCGGCTCTGTCGAACCCGAACCTGAACTTGCACTCGCCCTTCCCTCTAACTCCAAGTGAGTGAGGTTTATCCACGTGTGTCTCAACCCCGCCTCCTTTCAGCTGTTCCTCATTCCCTAATGATTCCTGAGCTTTCTTGCAGCTTGGGCGTGTTCTCAGAGCTCGAGACCTGGTTTGTTTATGTTGCCTATAGCAACTCCCTGTCATGTGCTTGTCTGAAGTGTCAGTGTCAGATCCACTATCTGTATTTCTACTTATTTCCATGGGCTCTGCTAGATCCACTTTGTGACAATAGTTAAGCTCTGAAATTAATTTCTGGAGGATATGGTAGAAGCAGTTCACATAATCGGGTTTAAAAAAAATAGACATATTCCTGGAGGTACATATAGGAAATGCCGCTAAATAATTGTGACCAGGATTAGCCAATATCGGAAACGGATACTGGCCTATATAGACCTTTGGTTTGATCCCCATTGGGAATTCTTATGTTGTTGTATTATTACACTTTATTTCATTTTCTTCTTTGTCATTCCTAATGAACAGAATATTTGGGTACCGCTCCGTTCAACTGCCTCCCCACCCCCAGCTCAAAGACATGCAGAGACAAAAGAGATATACACACACAAATATATGCCCAGCAGTTAGATATACTTCCATAAGTCACGCTCCGCATGCTTCTCCAACTGTTTTCTTTGAAGATACATATTATATAGGAAATATCAGTGTCAAGGGAAGAACATTTGTTAGAAATATTCCTCGAAAAAGACTCCAAAAAAAGTCAAACTGCCAGGTACCCAAATCTTAAAACCTAAGATGGAAAAAGAAAGAAGGAGCTAGAGCTTAACCCAAAATAATGAAAACAAATCCTGAAAAAAATGGAAAAATGAACAATCAATAATACAGTTCTATACAATGGCACAAATATCCCTACCCTCCTAACCCACCTTTTAAGCTACTGGTACCCAAAAGCATGTATGTCACTTTATGTGGAGCCATGAAACTCACTGACCCAAAAAAACATTCAGCTCGATTCTCAAAGCACGATATCCGTACAGTGGCAGCTGCTATATGTATATTGGCACCAACTGCTGCTATCCATCAGAAGCACTTTAAAGAATATCCTTCCAGATTGCCTCGGCACTATCTGGATAATGCTGGGGTGGTAGAGGACAAAGCACAGATGCAAAAAGCAGTTATCAGGAGAACAGTCATATTCAACCCACTATCTGGATAACTTTAGGATAGCAAGAAAAGCTGTCCTAAATTTTTCTGGATTGCACTCCAAATAGCAGATTCAACATCACTGCTCTATCTGCATATTCAGTCCACTTGGCACTGAATATCCAGAATATTTTTAAATGCTGTGGCCAGTGTTTTAAAAAATGCTGACCATGGTGGATTTAGTGCTCAGCAACGGTGATAGCGTGTCGAATGTCTGCGTGAGTGCCCCTGTGAGCAACAGCGATCATCACACAGTATAGTTTGAGATAAAAGCCAAGGTACATGCCAAACACAGCAAGCTCAAAGTCCTAAACTTCAAAAACACTGACTTCAATAAAATGGCCGAGTACCTAAAGGAGGAGATGATATGGTGGAAGGAGATAAAGGAAGTGGAATTGCAATGGGCTAAACTAAAGGTGGCAATAAAAGGGGCAACAGACAAATATGTAAAAAAGGTAAACAAAAACAAGAGGAAAAGCAAACCTATTTGGTTTTCCAAAGTGGCTGCTCAAATAAAGGCAAAAAACACAGCTTTCGCAAAATTCAAAAGCTTGCAAACAGAAGAACACAGAAATGAATATAGGATCAAACTCAAAGAGTCAAAAAGAGAAATAAGGATAGCAAAATCAAAGGCAGAGGAAAAGATGGCTGTAGATAGTTTCCCCTGTTATCCAAGTTGATTGCTCCTGTTCTTTGTAATGACCAGACTCTTGTTTATTGTCGGATACTGTTTGTTCTATGTAAACCGCGCTGATCGCAAATAGTGCGGTATATAAGAAATGTAAATAAATAAAATAAATAAATAAAATAAATAAAGATGTTAAGGGTGGCGACAAAACTTTCTTCAGGTATATTCGGGAAAGGAAGAAGATCAGAGTTGGAATTGCAGGACTCAGAAGTGCTGGGAAAGGACTCGTGGAAAGTGACAGAAAAAGCGAAATTGCTAAACAAATACTTCTGCTCTGTTTTTTACTAAAGAAAATCCTGGAGATGGACCAGCTATGACTCCCAAATATAAAAATGGGAATGAAGTAGATACCACACCATTCACAGAAGATGAGGTGTTGGAACAACTTGCTAAACTGAAAGTGGACAAAGCCATGGGACCGGATGAGATACATCCCAGGATACTGAAAGATCTCAGAGAGGTTCTTGCAAGGCTGTTAAAGGATGTATTCAACAGATCCTTGGAAACAGGAGAGGTTCCTCAGGACTGGAGAATGTCATACCTCTACACAAAAGTGGTGACAGGGAAGAAGTGTCAAACTACAGACCCGTGAGCCTTAACTCGATGGCGGGAAAAGTAATGGAGGCGCTCCTGAAAGAGCGAATAGTGAACTTTCTCAAAACCAACAGGTTGCAAAATCCAAGGCAACATGGTTTTACTGAAGGACGGTCTTGCCGAACAAATCTGATTGAGTTCTTTGACTGGGTGACCAAGGAAATATATCAGGGGCATGCGATGGATGTCATCTACCTGGATTTCAGCAAAACCTTTGATACTGTTCCTCATAGGAGGTTTGTCAATAAACTCAGTAGCTTGGGGATGGGTCCCAAGATGGTAAACTGGATTACAAATTGGTTGACTGACAGATGATAGAAGGTGATGGTACATGGAGCTCACTCTGATGAATGGAAGGTGATTATCGGGGTGCCCCAGGGTTCGGTCCTGGGCCCGGCACTGTTCAATGTATTTGTGAGTGATATTGCTGAAGGACTGAATGGAAAAGTCTGTCTGTCTTTTTGCAGATGACACAAAAATTTGCAACACAGTGGACTCCCCCAAGGGAGTGGATAACATGAGGAAAGATCTACAAAAGCTGTAAGAATGGTCTAATGCTTGGCAATCACGATTTAATGCGAAAAGGTGCGGTGTCATGCACTTTGGTTACAGAAATCCAAGGGAAATGTACGTGATAGGGGGCGAGAGGTTGGTGTGCATCGTTCAGGAGAAAGATCTTGGTGTGATTATCTCTGATGATCTCAAGGTGGCAAAACAGTGCGACAAGGTGGTGGCAAAAACCAGTAGGATGTTGGGCTGCATACAAAGAGGGATTACCAGCAGAAAGGAGGAGATACTTATGCCACTGTACAGGTCGCTGGTGAGGCCTCACTTTGAATACTGTGTTCAGTTTTGGAGACCATAACTTGCAAAAGATGTAAAAACATAGAAACATAATGACAGAAAAAGACCATATGGCCTATCTAGTCTGTCCTTCCATATCAACAACTACAACAGTCCACTGTTCAGAGGAAGGTGAATAAAAATGACTTGGAGCCTGCGTAAGAAACCTTATCAGAAGAGACTTGAAGACCTAAATATGTACACTTTGGAGGAGAGGAGGGATAGGGGAGATATAGAAACATAGAAACATAGAAATATGACGACAGAAAAAGACCACATGGCCTATCTAGTCTGTCCTTCCATAACAACTACAACAGTCCCCTTTTTACCTTTAGAGATCCTCTGTGTTTGTCCCATGCTTTTTTGAATTCAGTTACTGTCCTCATCTCTACCACCTCCACTGGGAGACTATTCCACGGATCCACTACTCCTTCCGTAAAGAAATATTTCCGCACATCACTCCTGAATCTATCTCCCTTCACCCTCATCCCATGTCCCCTCGAAGCAGAACTTGCTTTCAATTGAAAGAGGCTCTCTCCCTGAACATTTATGCCACGGAGGTATTTAAACATCTCAATCATATCACCTCTATCCCGCCTTTCCTCTAAGGTGTACATATTAAGATTCTTCAGTCTGTCCTCATATGCTTTATAATGAAGACCACTAATCATTTTAGTAGCCACCCTCTGCACAGACTCCATCCTGTTCACATCCTTTTGAAGGTGCGGTCTCCAGAATTGCACACTATACTCCAAATGAGGTCGCACTAAAGACTTATACAGAGGCATTATCACCTCCTTTTTTCTGCTAGCCATTCCTCTCCGTATGCACCCAAGCATCCTTCTAGCTTTTGCCGTCGCCTTTTCTACCTGTTTAGCTACTTTAAGATCATCAGACACAACACGCCTAGGTCCCGCTCTTCTTTAGTGGACAAAAGTACTTCACCCCCTATACTATATTGCTCCCTTGGATTGCTGCAGCCCAAATGCATGACCTTACATTTTTTAACATTAAATCCCAGCTGCCAAATTCTAGACCATTCTTCAAGCTTAGCTAGATCCCTCCTCATGTTATCTACCCCTTCCTGGGTGTCTACGCTATTGCAGATTTTGGTATCATCCGCAAAGAGGCAAACCTTACCTGAAAGCCCTTCCGCTATATCACTAACAAAGATGTTAAAAAGAATCGGACCAAGGACAGATCCCTGGGGCACACCACTGGTAACATCCTTCTCCTCAGAGTGAGCTCCATTTACTTGTACTCTTTGTCGCCTCCCACCCAACCAATTTCTAACCCAAGCAGAAACTTTAGGGTCCATCCCTAGGGTGCTCAGTTTGTTTATAAGTCGCCTGTGAGGAACAGTGTCAAAGGGTTTACTGAAATCTAAATATACCACATCTAGAGCTTTCCCTCGGTCCAACTCCCTGGTCACCCAGTCAAAGAAATCAATCAGATTTGTCTGACAAGACCTGCCTCTGGTGAATCCATGCTGCCTCGGATCCTGTAATCTGCTGGACTCCAGAAACCTCACTATTTTCTCTTTCAGCAGCGTTTCCAATAATTTACTCACCACCGAAGTTAAACTAACCAGCCTGTAGTTTTCAACCACATCCTTACTTCCGCTTTTATGTAAAGGCACCACATGAGCCTCTCTCCAGTCCTTTGGCACCACTCCCGACTCCAACGAGGCATTGAAAAGGTCAGTCAGTGGAGCTGCTAGAACATCCCCAAGTTCCCTCAGTATTCTTGGGTGTATCCCATCTGTTCCCATCGCTTTGTTTACTTTAAGTTGAGATAGTTTCTCACGAACACAGTCTTTTGAAAATTGTTCAAGATGTCCTTTGCTTCTGTTCCTATTTGTGGGTGTTTTCTGAGGTCCTGCTCCTGGTTCTTCATCTGTGAACACAGAACAAAAATATTTGTTAAGCAATTCCGCTTTATCCTTATCAGCTTCTACATATTCCTCCCCTGCACCCTTGAGTTTGACAATACCACTCTTGCCCTTCCTCTTCTCACTAATATATCTGAAAAATGTCTTATCCCCCCATTTTATTGCATTGGCTATTTCCTCCTCCTTTTGAATCTTTGCCTTCTTGACTACTTTGCTAGCTTCTCTAAGTTTTTCCAAATACAGATGCCTGTCTTCCTCTCTCTGTGATCTTTGTATTTCATGAAGGCCTCCCTCTTTTTCTTCACTTTTTCAGCTACTTCTTTCGAAAACCATAGCGGTTTCCTTTTCCTTTTACCTTTATTTACCATTTTAACAAAAAGTTTGGTTGCCCTTAAAATATCCCCTTTCAGTTTTTCCCACTGTTTTTCTACATCCCTCAGCTGTTCCCATCCAACTAACCATTCCTGAGGTATTGGCCCATCTTCGCAAAGTTAGTCTTCCTTAAGTCTAAGATCCTCGCCTTTGAATGGATTCTAACAGCCCTAGTCCTAATACTGAACCACACCATCTAGTGATCACTGGATGCAAAATGATCTCCCACTACAACATCAGAAACACTTTCACCATTGGTAAGCACCAAGTCCAGTATCGCCCCTTCACGTGTGGGGTCTGTTACCAATTGCCTGATTCAGACCTTTAAATACTTAGGGGTATGTTTACTAAACCGTCTTAACATCGCAGCAGTGGTATTATCGCGTGATAACGCAGCAGTGGCGTTAAGGCACACTAACGCTGTGAAATCCGGGCCTGAAGGGTGGAGTAAGACTTCCCAGAGGGCAGAGAGAAGGGGTAAATGGGCAGAGAGTGGGCGGGGAGAGGCTCCATGCACACTAACACTGTGAAATCAGGGTCTGAAAATTAGCGCCAGTGAAAACCTCGCGCTAGAGGCACATTTGCACGAGAGAGAAACCATTTCAGTCAGCAATGTGCAGCAAAGGCAGGGAAACCAGGAAAAGTGATAGTTGTGATGCATGTGCAAGGACCAAAAAGGCAAATAAACATATAAAAGGACCAGAACCACATCTAAAATCCCAATAACCAAGCTGGCCAATAGTGATATTCATTCTAAACATAAAGCAACACTACTGACAAAGTGTATAAATTAAGATATCATGTTTGGAAGGGTCTATGTTCTGTCCCTCCACAAAATGAATGATCCCACAGTGAAATAGCACTGATCAGGTTTTCTGTCATTTAGATTGGGCAGGTTTGTTATGGCGTGCACATGTGCAGCAACAGCAGAGTGGGCACATAGGAAACGGCAACTGTACTGATGCTGTAAATGAGATACAGGGGGCTGCAGGCGGCACATGCTGTGGTCCAGCTGTGGCACAGTGAGGGCTAGGCAGATGCCTAGGTGGCACATAGGAATGCTGAAACTGTAAAGCAGCAAGACAGCAACTGACGAGGGTCCAACATGGGCATGAGTGTGTGTCCCACAGTGTCACAGGGGATATTACCCAGCAGGTACCCCCAAGAGCACATAACATTGGCAGGCGGTGCGGCGGGGGGGGGGGGGAAGCATGCATGTCCATGTAGGCACCCCTACCCGAGAACCCACACCATAGGCAGCTGCCTACCAGCATACTGGATGGCATGGGACTGCACCCCACCAGCACCACTGGCATAATGGCATGGCAGCATGGTGGTGGACGGGTGCTGGTGGTGGAGGGGGCAGTGGCAGCTGTCCACAGCAGACCATGGCCTAGCCCCATTTAGGTGGGTGCCGTGCACTGAAACAGACAGGGTCTGTCTGACGAACAGTCATGGTACCCCAGGGAATGAACTGTCCTTGTGGCAACAGTGTGGTGCAGTACACACAACCAGTGTGTTCAGGAGCAGAAGATCACAAGTTCAAGTCCCAGCTGTGGCTCCTGTCAACCCTGTCCCCATATTTTACCCAGTACTAAACCATGATAATAAAGACAGAACCTTTATTTATTTATTTATTTATTTATTTAACAGGTTTTATATACCGTCTTTCTACAAATCAAGATGGTTTACATAGAACATAAAATAGAGTGTTTCCACTGTTTACATAGAAAAAGTAACATATATACATAATATAACAATGAACTAATTATATGAATAAAATAAAAGAAAAGAACAACTATTTACAAGGATATTAACCGAGGTATCAGTTGTCAGTGTGAAGGTTTAGAAGGGGTAGGCGCTGGAGGGAAGCAGAGGAGGTTAGTACTAGGGTGGAAGGGAAAAATGTTCCTGAAAAAGGAGGGTTTTTAAGTTTATTGCAGATAAAATAAACATGTCTGAAACGCCTATACTTTACCCTACAGAGCACAGACACCACAAACATGTGCAATCCCTAGAGCAGAGTTTCCCAACTGCAGTCCTGGAGGCCCAAACACCATTCAGGTTTCATGCTGTCCCTAATAAATATGCCTGTGCTGCATTTGTATGCGCCGCCCCCATTGTATGCAAATGTATCTCATGCATATTCATTGGGGAGAACATGAAAACCTGAACAGTGTTTGGCCCATCAGGACCTGAGTTGGGAACCTCTGCCCTAGAGCAGCGGCCAACAGGGGCACAAACAACCACACCCACAGGCTCCACTATCAAAAGCCTCATGGAGAGTCAGGCTGTTGGGCCCTGCATGCAGCAGCATCTCCCAATACTAGAAACATAGAAACATAGAAACATAGAAACATGATGACAGAAAAAGACCACAAGGCCCATCTAGTCTGTCCTTCCATAACAACAACTACAACAGTCCACTTTTTACCTTTAGAGATCCTCTGTGTTGGTCCCATGCTTTTTTGAATTCAGTTACTGTCCTCATCTCTACCACCTCCACTGGGAGACTATTCCACGGATCCACTACTCTTTCCGTAAAGAAATATTTCCGCATATCACTCCTGAATCTATCTCCCTTCACCCTCATCCCATGTCCCCTCGTCGCAGAACTTGCTTTCAATTGAAAGAGGCTCTCTCCCTGAACATTTATGCCACGGAGGTATTTAAACATCTCAATCATATCACCTCTATCCCGCCTTTCCTCTAAGGTGTACATATTAAGATCCTTAAGTCTGTCCTCATATGCTTTATAATGAAGACTACTAATCATCTTAGTAGCAACCCTCTGCACCGACTCCATCCTGTTCACATCCTTTTGAAGGTGCGGTCTCCAGAATTGCACACCATACTCCAAATGAGGTCGCACCAAAGACTTATACAGAGGCATTATCACCTCCTTTTTTCTGCTAGCCATTCCTCTCCGTATGCACCCAAGCATCCTTCTAGCTTTCGCCGTCGCCTTTTCTACCTGTTTAGCTACTTTAAGATCATCGGACACAACTACGCCTAGGTCCCGCTCTTCTTTAGTGGACAAAAGTACTTCACCTCCTATGCTGTATTGCTCCCTTGGATTGCTGCAGCCCAAATGCATGACCTTACATTTTTTAACATTAAATCCCAGCTGCCAAATTCTAGACCATTCTTCAAGCTTAGCTAGATCCCTCCTCATGTTATCTACACCTTCCTGGGTGTCTACTTTATTGCAGATTTTGGTATCATCCGCAAAGAGGCAAACCTTACCCGACAGCCCTTCCGCTATATCACTAACAAAGATGTTAAAAAGAATCGGACCAAGGACAGATCCCTGGGGCACACCACTGGTAACATCCTTCTCCTCAGAGTGAGCTCCATTTACTTGTACTCTTTGTCGCCTCCCACCCAACCAATTTCTAAACCAAGCAGTAACTTTAGGGTCCATCCCTAGGGTGCTCAGTTTGTTTATAAGTCGCCTGTGAGGAACAGTGTCAAAGGCTTTACTGAAATCTAAATACACCACATCTAGAGCTCTCCCTCGGTCCAACTCCCTGGTCACCCAGTCAAAGAAATCAATCAGATTTGTCTGACAAGACCTGCCTCTGGTGAATCCATGCTGCCTCGGATCCTGTAATCCGCTGCACTCCAGAAACCTCACTATTTTCTCTTTCAACAGCGTTTCCATTAATTTACTCACCACCGAAGTTAAACTAACCGGCCTGTAGTTTTCAACCACATCCTTACTTCCGCTTTTGTGTAAAGGCACCACATGAGCCTCTCTCCAGTCCTTTGGCACCACTCCCGACTCCAACGAGGCATTGAAAAGGTCAGTCAGTGGAGTTGCTAGAACGTCCCCAAGTTCCCTCAGTATTCTAGGGTGTATCCCATCCGGTCCCATCGCTTTGTCTACTTTAAGTTGAGCTAGTTTCTCACGAACACAGTCTTCTGAAAATTGTTCAAGATGTCCCTCGCTTCTGTTCTTATTTGTGGGTGTTTTCTGAGGTCCTGCTCCTGGTTCTTCATCTGTGAACACAGAACAAAAATATTTGTTAAGCAATTCCGCTTTATCCTTATCAGCTTCTACATATTCCCCCCCTGTACCCTTGAGTCTGACAATACCACTTTTGCCCTTCCTCTTCTCACTAATATATCTGAAAAATGTCTTATCTCCCCATTTTATTGCATTGGCAATTTCCTCCTCCTTTTGAATCTTTGCCTTCTTGACTACTTTGCTAGCTTCTCTAAGTTGTTCCAAATACAGATGCCTGTCTTCCTTTCTCTGTGATTTCTTGTATTTCATGAAGGCCTCCCTCTTTTTCTTCACTTTTTCAGCTACTTCCTTCGAAAACCATAGCGGTCTCCTGTTCCTTTTGCCTTTATTTACCATTTTAACAAAAAGTTGGTTGCCTTTAAAATACCCCCTTTCAGTTTTGCCCACTGTTGTTCTACATCCCCCAGCTGTTCCCATCCCACTAACGACTCCCTGAGGTATTGGCCCATCTTCGCAAAGTTAGTCTTCCTAAAGTCTAAGATCTTCACCTTGGAATGGATTCTAACAGCCCTAGTCCTAATACTGAACCACACCATCTGGTGATCACTGGATGCAAAATGATCTCCCACTACAACATCAGAAACACTTTCACCATTGGTAAGCACCAAGTCCAGTATGGCCCCTTCACGTGTGGGGTCTGTTACCAATTGCCTGAATAGTTCTCCCTGTAGAGAATCCAGGATCTCCTTACTCCTAGATGATACTGCAGCAGGATAGTGCCAATCAACATCTGGCATATTGAAATCTCCTAGCAGTAGCACTTCCCCTTTCCTAGCAATGCTGCGTATGTCTTCAATTAACTCTCTGTCCACCTCTTCCTCTTGTGAGGGAGGTCTGTATATCACACCAATGCAAATAGATTTCTCTTTCCCTCTTTCTAGTTTAACCCACAATGCCTCCTCTCTCCCTTTTAAGCTCTGTAATTCCAAAGCTTTAATAGTAGTTTTTACATATAGTGCTACTCCTCCTCCCCTTCTTCCTACCCTGTCCTTTCTGAATAAAGTATAGCCAGGTATAGTTACATCCCAGTCATGGTTTTCTGTGAACCATGTTTCTGTAACTGCCACTAAATCTAAGTCAGCCACTCCCACCAAAGCTTCAACTTCAGAGATCTTATTTCCCATGCTACGGGCATTAATACACACTGCTTTCCATATGTTACCCCTGTTACCCATTTCCATAAAGGTATTTAATGTATCACTTACCTGGGGGCTTTCACTTACCTGGGGGCTTTCTTCACCCATCCCCAATGAATGTAGTTTAAAGCCCTCTTCAGTAGATTAGCCAGTCTACTACCAAAGCCAGTCTACTAGCACATGCATAACTTAGCAATGCCGCCCTAAACTTGGGAATATGTTACACATATATCAAAAGGTTGCTATGATTAATAGCAGATAGCAATTCCTAAGTTAATCACAATTTGCTGATAGAGCTGCATCATAGCAACCTTTCTGATATCTGTGGAGTGTGTTTCGGTTTTGGTTTCTGACAGTATTTACCACCCCAGAGAGTGACCCCAACAGTATTGCATACCATAGCCATGCCTACACTGTGCCCAGGACTGGTGTGGTGGCCAGGGCTGCCAAAAGCCTCTATATTTGCACAATGCTGGCATAGATGTGGGAGTGTGTGTCTGTCTATCTGGTGTGTTGTGGCTGCCTACACCTTACTCAGCCCACACTGCGTGCACTGTTTCCAGTGTTAGCCTGTCAATGTGCATAATGAGGAGCAAGGTACTGTGGATATGGCCCGGACAGGGTGGCCTGGGCAGGATGCATCTGCACAGGGCATAGGGCAATGGCTGGGACATTGTAGTGCCCGACCACAGCATGTCATGCTGGGAGGTCACTCTCACCCTGACTGATCAGTGACCACGGCATGGCTAGGTTCCCCCATAGTGCTATATAGTATTTTTCTCAGGTGATATTTATGGGTTCTTTTTTCTGGGGCCCAATCACTGACTTACCTGCTTGGTGTGTGTGCTAACATCCCAGTTTTGGGTGCACACATCTCCTCCAGACTTCCTAACCCAAACCCTGCCTTTAGGGTTTACTACTCACGAACTCCACCAACCTTGATGACCTAATCCACAACTGTAACACCACAATCTCCTCAGCATCCAGCACAACTATAAACAAAACCAATACCAGACCCATCTCCTCAAAAGCCCGATGGTTCACCCCCGCCCTCCGAAAACTAAAGACCATTCTTAGACGAGCAGAAAGGAAATGGAGGAAAACCAAAACCGAAAAAGACAAAACAAAATACCTCTACGAACTCTCTACATACCACTCAGAAACCAACAACGTGAAGAAAAACTACCACACCAAAATCATCACGACAGCCATAAACAAACCTCGAGAACTTTTCCAAATTGTCAAAAAACTGACAAAAGTACCTAGTAAATCTGACCAGCTGCCAGATATCCCCCCTGATCTCCTAGCCCGGCAATACAAACAACTTCAACAACCGCAAAGCTCAAACCACTATGCTGAAACAACCAAGACAAATCCATGCACCATCATAAACAAAGACTGGAATACGTTCGACACAACCTCAAAAGAAGAAATATCTTCCACCATCTCCTGCCTGAACACCACCACCTCCCTGCTGGACCCCTGCCCTACTGATTGGATAAAGAAAACCAAAGAAGCCCTGAGTACACTGTTAACCCACATCATAAACGAATCCTTTACCCAAGGACACATGCCAGACACCCTCAAGACCACAATAATTCGACCGACCCTGAAAAAGCACAACCTAGACCCCCTAGACCCCACCTCCTACAGACCAGTAGCAAGCCTCCCCCTCACCGCCAAGATAATAGAGAAGGTAGTCCAACATCAACTCCAAGAACATCTGGACATCAACAATATACTAGACCCCCAGCAACACGGCTTCTGACCACTACATGGAGTCGAGACCCTCATGACCACACTGATGAACACCCTCATCATAGGAACCCAAGAAAAACACTCCGGATACATCCTGATCTTCCTAGATATATCAGCGGCCTTTGACACCATCTCCCACGACATCCTCATACACAGACTCCAAACAATTGGAATCAAAGATACTGTACTCCAATGGTTCAGGTCCTATCTAACCAACCGACAGCAACTGATCCGCACCAGCACCTCAACTTCGCCCCCCTACCGGCAACATCAAGGAGTACCTCAATGATCCACATTATCAGCCATGCTCTTCAATATCTACCTCCGTCCACTCTGCTCAGTCATACGCACCCACAACATCAACCTCCACATATACGCAGACGACATAATGCTCTACGCACCAATTACAACCACAAACCCAGCAAATGACCAGCTATCAGCCTGCTTCACTAACGTATCCAACTGGCTACAAGAGAACAACCTATCCATTAACATTAAAAAAACCGAAGCTCTTATAGTAACAAAAGACCCAGACTTCAAGCCACCTACCCACCTCAGCATGGGAACCACGCAAATTCAAGTACAGCCACAAATAAGATATCTAGGCATTATCATTGACCAAGCTCTAACCCTTAAGCATCAAATCAACAAGACCACCGGAACTATATTCCACAAAGCTAAAACTGTACAACGTCTCCGACCCCTCCTCGAACCTCAGGACTTCAGGACAGTAATGCAGGCTGTGACACTCCCACATCTGGACTTCTGTAACATAATCTACCATGGACTACCCGCCATACAAACCAACCCCCTCCGAACTGCCTTAAATACTACAGCAAGGATTATTCAGAATGCGAAAAAACGGGACCACATCACTCCAATCCTAAGAGACCTACACATTTTTCCCATCGAAGCAAGAATCAAGTACAAAGCCATCCTACTCACCCACAAAACCATCCACCAAACACAGAACACCCCGCTTCACACCTTACTGCCTCGCCCGATCCACGGCAGAACAACCAGACAATCCTCCAATAACTCCATCACCGTCCCCCACAAAAGAACCAAGTCCACACAACGGACCTGCAACAGAGCCTTTGAACTTTATGCTCCATCCCTCTGGAACTCTCTGCCGAACCACATCAGAAACAACGGTGATCTCACATCTTTCAAAAAACAGCTGAAAACGGTCCTATTCCGTGAACATCTCTGAACAGAAACACCACCACCCAAGAACCCATGATTAGAAACTGTAGGATTGTAAATGTCTATGTCCATCCCAAATCATTAATGTTGCCCCATGGTGATGGCCCCACCCTATAACCATTGATTCCCCCCCCCCCCCTGTTATGTGTTACACCGCTTTGACCCGGTGAAAAGCGGGATATAAATACAGTTAAATAAATAAATAAATAAATGCACTATGGACTAGCTAGCAGACTGTCTGCAGTTAGTATGTGTATGGCTGGCATACCTTGCAGGGTGCAGTGGCTGGAGACTCACTGTGCTTGCTTCTGGAGAATGTCAGATAGTGGTGGGGGGAAGCTGAGCCTTTCCAGGCCTACTGTCTGTCTGCCTGCCTGCCATGGCCTTATGGATGTGTACAGATCTGCATTGACTGCGCTTTAGGGTGTCTGTTCCTTAGCAGGACTGGGGTTGATGGTCCCCTCTTCTACCACCATTGCAGGGATATAGAATGTGGATCTATTGGTGGAAGATCCTGTCCCCCACCCTGAGCCCCAGAGGGCAGGTTGGGTGGTACTACATAATCCGCCTATAAGTTTGTCTATTTGGTGTGTTGTGGCTGCCTACACCTTACTCAGCCCACACTGCTGAACACCAGTGTTGGCTGAGTAAGGTGTAGGCAGCCACACACTGGCACTGATAGCGACCTACAGCATAGTCTATCTCAGCTAGGCCAGGTGCTGCAGACCTGGTGCTGGGCACCCCACCTCGCCCTCAGGGTGAGCACAGTACCCACACAATGTGACGGTCTGTAGCTACTCTGTAGCAGTAACACACACGGTCAGTTCCCCCTACCAGGCCGAGGTGCTGTGGAGGTGCATACCCCATCTTGTGATCATCTGTAGACTGCTGAGCTGCATGTGCAGTGCATCATGGGTACTGGTGGGTTTACCCTATCCTGGTAACCACAGCAGACAGTTTGTGTGGTGGCCTGCAGTCTTTCTGTAGCCAGCCAGGGGTTTGTTAGTAGCTGTAGAGATGTAGCCTACTGGTTACTTCACTGACTGTGGAGGCAGGGGTCATGCGTTCAGTTCTGCAGTGGGGTTATGTAAGAAGGCTGTCTGAGGCATTTCCTTTTTTAATTTAAATTAGTGCTGCCAGCAAAAACACCCTCACAGTGCTGTAACCTTAAGGTGCCTCATAAGGCGCCCTATAAAGCGCCATATAAGGCGCCCTATAGGGAACATTATAAGGTGCCTTGGCGGACAGTGCACTTTATAATGTGCCCTCTGGAGTGCCTTATAGGGCGTCTTATGCGGCACCTTAGGTTACGGCACTGTGAGGGTGTTTTTGCTGGCAGCACTAATTTAAATTAAAAAAGAAAATGCCTCAGACGGCACTGGTTTAAATTAAAGAATAATGCCTCAGACAGCCTTCTTACACAATCCCACT
The DNA here is from genome assembly GCA_033557465.1 of Ichthyophis bannanicus. Classification (NCBI taxonomy): domain Eukaryota; kingdom Metazoa; phylum Chordata; class Amphibia; order Gymnophiona; family Ichthyophiidae; genus Ichthyophis; species Ichthyophis bannanicus. The sequence goes on along the minus strand of CM066044.1, from coordinate 278,070,966 downwards.
GCAGAATCAAACCTATGACCTCTGCCTCCACAGTCATTGCCATAACCAGTGGGCTACATCTTTATTCCTTCTGACACTGTGTTAACGTGCCATGGCGCTCACTATCACGCGATACCGATTCTTGCTACCTTAGGACCGGAACGCTCACTCCTTATTTGGCATTCTTCACATTATCGCTGGAGCTAGCACCAGGAACATTAAGATGGTTTAGTAAACATACCCCTTAAAGAGGAACGATGAACAAACAAACCTCTTCCAAAGATGGGGAAGCTGCAAAACTAGAGGGCATAACATGAAGCTGCAAGGTGGAAAATTGAAAGGCAATGTCATGAAATATTTTTTCACTGAAAGGGTGGTGGATGCTTGGAATGCTCTCCCGATGGAAGTGGTGGGGGCAAACATGGTGACGGAATTCAAAACAGCATGGGACAAGCACAGCTGATCCCTTTACAGAAACAGGATAAAAACAAAATAAACTGAACCATCTAACTTCTCAACAAATAGGGGTATCCTACATGGAGTGGTGGGTCCACCCCTAGACAGAGACATGGGGAGGGATGGCCTGCACAGAGCGACAGGTGCACCTACTCTTGCCATATTGCTGGACAGACTGGATGGACCATGCTGGTCTTTATCTGCCGTCATTTACTATGTTACTATGTATTTCAGTTTTGACATGACTGCTGCTTAAATCCAAAGAACATGTTCATTAATATCAAGCAAAAGTCAAAATCTTCCAAAAGTCCAGTCACATCCAAACCAAGTCAAAGAGCCTTCTCCTACACTGCCTCTACTCTCTGGGTTCTCTGTCAAGAAAACTAAGGTCCATTAAGGACCTGCAAACATTTCAAAAGGAAATTAAAACATATCTATTCCTTCAATATTTTGGGGATCCACCAGAACAGAACAAGATATTACCAACCTAACATAAGTTCCTCAAAACATCCCGTCTCATGATATAACCACCTTGCAACTATGTTATTTGTAAATAGGTCAATTGTAAATATGTTATGAAAAATCATATTGTAGATACAATGGTCAGTCTCCTTCCTGACAATTGACAGTCTCTGATTACAATGTTAACTTTGCGTTCAATGAAACAAGATTTGGGGTATGTTTACTAAACCACGAAAACATTACCAGCGAAAATCGCAGCGCTAACATGAGCAATGCCATATAAGGAAGTGGGTGTACCGGCGTCAATGTAGCAATCACTGTTAACACGTGATAGAGGGTGCCGTGGCTGTTTATCGTGCGATAGAGGGCGCCGTGGCTCATTATCACACGGTAACCTTAATTTTATGCCAGCGCTGTGAAAATCACTATAGAAAATCACTGGTTAATACAATGGCTGCTGAGCCAGCAGTCATGAGTTCAATCCTCAGTGGGCTAATTTAATAAGGCTGTCCAAGGCAGTTCCTTTTCATGCTTGTAACAGTCAGACACATCTCAAAAATCTGTGCTGCCAGCCAAAAAAACCCTCACCACAATGCAGTAACCTAATGCGCCTTTTAGGGGCGCCCACCATAAGGCACCTTAAAAGGCGCCCTATGAGGCACTGTAGGTTGGCACCCTCCAAGGCACCATATAAGGCACCCCATAAGCTGCCAGAAGCTAAGGTGCCGTGAAAGATGCCCCAAGGATGTTAAGGTGACTCAAGAAATGGTGCCCAAGGGCAGTAAGGTGCCCCAAGGTGACAAGCATGAAATGTATGGCCCAAACACAGATGTAACCCTAACACTGCACAGAGCACCAAGGAAAGGCAATGAACAAGTGATGGAAGGACGTAGATGTCGGAGCTGATGGATGTGCCAAATCTGCGTGCAGCCCATGTGGCAGCTGGTAGAGTGGTCAAACATATCGGAGGCAGCTGTACCGATGCACAGAGTGATGGCAATGTAAAGTGCAACAATGACAGTGGGTGGCAGAGGATGGGAAAACGTGTCCACTAGAGGAGGTAGATGTGGCAGGATAAGTGCAATGACAGGAGGACAGAGGAGTAGCAGTGCCATGCACAGCAGACACAGGAAAGGCAAGCATGAGGAGCCGCAATGCAGAAAAGGGTACCTGTGCAGGACATGGGATAGTAGCCTGCACATTAGGGCAGGATGCCACACAGCTGGCATACACAGATAGACGGACAGAGGGATGGTTGGCAATGGTGATGAGGGTATAATGTGCTGGCAGCACAGATATGCACAGATATGACTGTTACAGGAATGAAAAGTAGTTGTGTAGGACAGTCATAAAAAAAGGAGAGCAGAAAGGAATCAAGCCCATGACCACTAGCACAAAAGTCAATACACAAACTGGTAGGCTACACCACCAATATGAGGTCCATAGCAAAGGCTGTATACAAGAACACTGCAGAGCACCACACAAAAAGCCTGCTGTCTGCCAGGATAGGGCAACCCCAACAGTAACCATGATGCAATGCACATGCAGAACAGCTGTGTACAGCTCATATCACAGTCTGTAATTGGGACGAAAGCCACATATAAACACATGCACACACACAATGAAACGTTATGCAGTGGAGACAGCATGCAAAAGAGCAAAGAACCTAAACCCAAAGGGCGGCAGGGGATGCTCTGTTGAGCAGGGCAAAATGGGGAACAGAACGGAAAAGGAGAATTGAACCTGCAAACTGATGTGGCCCGGACCAGCTCAACAACAGCAACACCAATCCCCCAAGCTGACTGCCCACATGGACAATACAAAGAAAGAGCCATATGTAACAGCTAATATGCAACAGATAGGATGCATAGAGGGCACACTGTGGTGTACAGTGAAGAGATGGAAGGGTGTGTGGAGAGGTGATGAAGCCACAGCCAGTTCATGGTCAGGTTAGCACAACACAAGAAAAGAAAAAAGGAACATGTGGGAATCAAACCTGCAATCTACAGGGCTCCAACACATGCCCTTAACCACTATCCCAAACAGCCACAGCAAGTGCAGCTCAAATATGTTCCTTCAAAGGGAATGTATGTATGGAAACCCGTAGCACCCTGTGATGTGGCAGACGGCTGCCACATAGACCACTACCACCGTATAAGGATGTGAGCACAGGTGGGCCATGTACATCAGCAGTAAATCACTAATTACCTGTGTCAGTGTGGTCAAGCAGCAGCAGAGACAAATGTGCATCCAACACATATTTTTATTTTTGTTAATTAGTAGACATATCGTATATACCGCCTTTCATGATATCAAGGTGGTTGGTTTACAGTGAACAAACTGAAATCACATTGAGCAGGGCAGCAACCCACATGTCACAAAAAAGTCACTGGCCCGTCTACAGATGATGAGCAGGACAGATAATGTGCAGTAGCTGCATGGTGTGCACTATGCAGTAGCCCCCCCACCCCCCACATGCTGCTGCACGCCCCAAATGCCTTAGACACATATGAGTACATGTAGACAGTAGGCGGTGCATGATAAGGGCCCAACACACATCAGTCATGAATTGTCCCCAAAAACATATCTGTCCGTCAATACAGGAGGTACAAACCTGAGAAAACATATGTAGCAAAATGTCAGCAAGTGTTCACACAGATATATATATATATATACATATATAAGAACATAAGATATGCCATACTGGGTCAGACCAAGGTCCATCAAGCCCAGTATCCTGTTTCCAACAGTGGCCAATCTAGGTCATACGTACTGTGATAAGGGAGCTTATCATAGCTCAGGAAGAAGCTATAGAAAAGGTGAAGTGACTCTGAACAAGCAACCTGTCAGTTCTGGTAGAAATATGAAAACAGAATTTTGCCATAAAAGACTACCAGTCCCAGAATGCACCAGGTTTCCAACAGCCATTAGAGGAGCTGAAGTGAGGAAACGTGTGTTCAATCAGGAGGGCTATGATGTAAACCCTAAGCACTCATTTCAAAGGGCAGGGCCTGATTCAGCACAGCTGCGCTGTGTTAGGGAGGATCACTCATCTAAGCAGAATAAGAGTAGAGTTTATTCTACAGAGGACCATCTTCATGATCACCTTGGATATCCAGAGAATTGTCCTCAGTATCCTGAGAATCAGCTTGAGTTTGATCATCAGTTTCATCTGAAGGATCATCAGAAGCAGAAGCCAAACCGGACGGACAGAAAGGGAAAGAGACCCTTTGGAAGAAGGAAGAGAAAAGCCTTTGAGAGGTCTAGAAGAGTCCAAAGCAGTACGTATACTGGGAGGTATTCCAAAGGGCCAGCATACACCATTGGACTGGGGAAAGCCAGAGGAATGGTGCTGCAGAGCTAGGAATCACCAGAGGCTACCTGTGAGGGAGACGGCTGCACGTGGAAGGGACCCTAAGACCTGTGCCAGAAGGTATGTGAAGAGAGATCCAGTGTCCAGGGATCTGGATTGGAAGGCTGGACATAAGAACTGGACTACATACTGGCCAGGCTATACAGAGAGGAACTCTAGCATCAATGGAAGCTCAGGTATGAACACTGATCTATGCCCTAGCTATAACCTTGAAAGACAGCAGGGAAACAAGTATTCTCCTGAAAATGCTCCATTGAGAGATTCATCTGTGCCAATCCATGATATTGAACCCATGCTTGTTGAACAAGGGGGAATAATAGCAGATGAGGATCCTGTTTATATGGACTGCTCTCTATCTAAACTCCGTTGGTAACTTTCTGTTATAAAGTACAGCAACCATCACAAAGAAATACAAATTTGTTCTTTAATCTACTCAAAAAAGCTCCTGAAGCAGGATTTGACCCACACAGTGGAAGGCAAGCCAGCTAAGGGGTTTCAGCTGGTAACTGCTAGCAATTAAGCCTTACCTAATTGCTTGTGAGTTAGGAGAGAATCACTTCTGTATCTATGTGGGAAGTAATCAGAAGTTAACCTGAAAAGAACAGTTTGTTTCTTGCTTTGTGGCTTTTCATTTGTTGTTTTCCTGATTTTAACTTTGTTTTTCCAAGTTAACACTGAAAGCAAGTAACCTAATTTATGTGCTACCAAGCATATCTGTGTTGGGAGAAATAACCCCATAAATAAATATCTTATTGGCTTTACCCAACAGCACAACTAAATTATTTGTGTCTGGTGTGAATGAACTACATTGCCCACAATACCTTGCAAATCATATAGATATATGCACTTGACAAGACTGTGAAGATTCTCACCCAGGCAGCCGTCTGACAAATGGCGTAGTTGGCAGGATTGCTTTTGCACAAAGGGGATTTACTTGCTGAGGATTACAACTAAAGTTCAAGTTTAAAGCTGGAAAAAAAGATTTTCCCTCAACTGCACTTTGGAGGAGAAGTGGCTGTCCCAGGAGGAAAAGACCCTGTGCAGAGCTGGATTCATCACTGAGACAAGGTAATAAGTACCTGGGCATGTCTAGTGGTGGATGGGAGTAAGCACAGGGGTAATTGGAAAAAAAAAAAGTAGAGAAAACACACCTGTTTGGAAGGTGGTGCACTTTGGTTTGTTTTTTTTTCTTTGTTTCTTGCAGGGTTCAAGATGGATCCAAGGGAATTAGCTGAGTGGTTGGCAGCCCAGTTCAGCAGGCAGCAGGAGCTAGCACAGCAGGCTCAGGACACTGCTATGAGAGCCTTAATGGACCAGCAGAAGCCAGTGCTTGATCTGGTGCAAGCCCTAGTTGAGCTGAAGAACCAAAGTGGAACAGATGCAAGACCAGCAGTAAATACTGGTACACCACATGTGGACAGTATGGGACTCAATCAAGGGATTGGGGCATTTAGTTTTGGGAAGCTAACTCCAGATGATAATGTTGATGATTTTCTAGAGTCTTTTGAAAGAGTGGCACAAGCATTAGCATGGCCAGAGACCCAGTGGGCAGTAAGGCTGGCAGCCTCATTAACTGGAGAGGCGCTTGCAGCTTACAGAGCAATGCCAGCAGCCCAGGCTTTGAATTATAAGGATGTAAAGGCTGCTATTAGAGATCGCCTAGGGTTGTCTATTTCAGAGTATAGGCGAATGTTTAGAGCTACTACATTGAAAGTGGGTGAAACACCCAGGGCTCTGAGTCAGAGAATCAGAGGTTTAGCTGTAAAATGGTTGGAGCCTGAGCAAAAGACGGTAGAAATGTTATTAGATATTATAATGCTTGAACAATTTATGTCTGGGGTGCCTAAAGATTTGCACACTTTCCTTATACAGCAAAATTGCCAAAATCTTGGAGAGGCAACCATGCTAGCAGAGAGATTCTTGGAAGCCACGCAGGCTTGCCATAGAATGGGTGGCCCTCTGAAGATTGGTGCTGAGGCAAGATGTGCTGTATCAGAAAAGAGAATAATTAAGAATGTTTCTGAAAATGAATGTACTGTATCAAACCAGATGACACAGTGGAATAGAAAGAAATGTTTCAAGTGTGGAAAATGGGGACATTTAGAAAAGGGATGCCAGACACACACTAGCTTAATGGGTGTGGATTTAAAACAGCCCAAAGAAGGATTTCTTTTGATGGTTGATGTGCAAGGAATTACCACAAATGCTTTGTTAGACTCTGGGGCAGACCAGAGTATGATGTCAAAAAGGCTTTGGAAGAGGATAGAGGCCCAAGAAGGATTTGTGCCTAAAATCCCTGAAAGCCAAGTTCACATCAGATGCATTCATGGTGCTGCAACATCATATCCCACCTATAGGCTAAAGGTTAAGTGCCTGGGGGAACAAGAGGAAGTCCTGTTAGCAGTGGTGCCTAGGCTACCCTTTGATTTGGTTCTAGGAAGAGACTGGCCAAGATTTAAGCAGGGTCTAGTGGAAGGACTAGGAAAGAAGGAGGGAGAAGGTTTAATGGTAATAGTTCCTGGGCCTTTATTTGGAAGTCCTCAGACCCCAGCTAAAAAGATGGTTAAGCGTCCAGAAGACCAAGCTACCCCAAAGCAGACATTCGTCCTAAAGTACCATAGGGTCACAGAGAAGGCCCAAGCTCCTAAGCGGGCAACCCCTCAAGCTGCTGGGTTTGACCTGTGCAGCATAGAAAATGTGACTGTACCTAGCCAAGGGAGAGCCCTGGTTGACACCGGTCTCCAAGTGGAAATACCTATTGGATGCTATGGGAGAGTAGCCCCAAGGTCCGGATTAGCCCTTAAATATTTCATCGATGTGGGTGCGGGAGTAATTGATCCCGATTACAGGGGCAATATTAAAGTTCTGTTGTTTAATTTTGGACAGAATGATTATCACGTGAAGACAGGAGACAGAATTGCCCAACTGATCTGTGAGAGGCTGGGTTTTCCACCTGTGGAGGAGGTCACATCCCTGGAGAATTCTGAACGTGGAACCAAAGGCTTTGGTTCTACTGATGTCAAAGGGGTTAAAAGCCTAGCTGCCACCCCTGCCCGAGAGAGGGAGGTGAATGAAGAGGAAGATTTGGGACCCCAGGTATCTGATTGTAAAGAAAAATCAGAGCCCCAAATAGGTGAGGACCTGACAGTGGTACAACAGGAAGAAATTAGGAAATTGCTTAAAGAATTCCCAGATGTGTTGACACCCATACCTGGGGAGACACACTTGGTTGCCCATGAAATAATAACTCCACCTGGGAAATTAGTTCGTCAAAGGCCATATCGCTTGCCTGAAGCCAAGAGACAGGAAGTAGTGGCACAAGTCCAGGAGATGTTGGACATGGGAGTAATAGAGGAGTCAAAGAGTCCCTGGAATAGCCCCATAGTCCTGGTGCCGAAGCCTGATGGATCTTTAAGATTTTGTATTGACTTCCGGCAGGTAAACGCCATATCAGTTTTTGATGCATATCCAATGCCAAGAATTGAAGAGCTGTTGGACCAGCTGGGACAGGCTCAATACTTAACCACCCTTGATATGACAAAAGGATATTGGCAAATCCCTCTAACCAGGGAGTCGAAGCCGAAGACTGCATTCAGCACCCCCGTTGGCCTTTTCCAGTTCAAGAGGATGCCTTTCGGACTGCATGGAGCAGCGGCTACCTGCCAAAGGTTAGTGGATCAGGTACTTCGACCCCACCAAAATTATGCTTTTGCATATATGGATGATGTCATAATCCATAGTAACACCTGGGCGGAGCATCTGAAGAGAATCAGGGCAGTCTTGAGCTCCATGAAGCAAGCGGGAATCACTTTAAACCCGAAGAAGTGTGCCTTTGCAAATAGGGAGGTAAAATACCTGGGCCACCTAGTGGGAAGAGGAAAAATTAAACCTGTAATGAGTAAAGTAGATAGCATCAGGAATTTTCCTCCTCCAACAACAAAGAAACAACTAAGAAGTATCTTAGGACTTATTGGATACTACCGCAGGTTTATACCGCAATTTGCAGAGAAAAGTGCAATTTTCACGGATATGCTGCGGAAGAATTGTCCAAACCAGCTAAAGTGGACACCTGAAGCTGAAAAAGCGTTTTCAGTCTTAAAAGGAAAATTGTGTACAGGACCGGTACTGAAAGGGGTGGACTTCAAGAAACCCTTTCTGGTTCAAACGGATGCATCGGACGTAGGGCTAGGAGCGGTTCTATCCCAGTGTCATGATGGGGAGGAGCATCCTGTGATGTACCTGAGCAGGAAGTTGTCACCGGCTGAACAAAAGTATTCCACAATAGAAAAAGAATGTTTAGCTATCAAGTGGTCAGTGGAGGCGTTAAGGTTTTACCTTATAGGGAGAAAGTTCCAGTTGGTCACGGACCATGCCCCACTTAAGTGGTTGCAGCAAATGAAGAACCACAATGCCAGGTTGACACGCTGGTACATGGCCTTACAGGTATTTGATTTTCAAGTTGAACATCATGCTGGGAAGCTACACAAGAATGCGGATGCCCTTTCCCGTATTACAGACTGTAGAGAAGAAGTTTCACCAGTGACACCAGTCCGTAATAACTTAAGCAGGGGGGTATGTGATAAGGAAGCTTATCATAGCTCAGGAAGGAGCTATAGAAAAGGTGAAGTGACTCTGAGCAAGCAACCTGTCAGTTCTGGTAGAAATATGAAAACAGAATTTTGCCATAAAAGACTACCAGTCCCAGAATGCACCAGGTTTCCAACAGCCATTAGAGGAGCTGAAGTGAGGAAACATGTGTTCAATCAGGAGGGCTATGAGGTAATCCCTAAGCACTCATCTCAAAGGGCAGGGCCTGATTCAGCACAGCTGCGCTGTGTTAGGGAGGATCACTCATCTAAGCAGAATAAGAGTAGAGTTTATTCTACAGAGGACCATCTTCATGATCACTTTGGATATCCAGAGAATTGTCCTCAGTATCCTGAGAATCAGCTTGAGTTTGATCATCAGTTTCATCTGAAGGATCATCAGAAGCAGAAGCCAAACCGGACGGACAGAGAGGGAAAGAGACCCTTTGGAAGAAGGAAGAGAAAAGCCTTTGAGAGGTCTAGAAGAGTCCAAAGCAGTACGTATACTGGGAGGTATTCCAAGGGCCAGCATACACCATTGGACTGGGGAAAGCCAGAGGAATGGTGCTGCAGAGCTAGGAATCACCAGAGGCTACCTGTGAGGGAGACGGCTGCACGTGGAAGGGACCCTAAGACCTGTGCCAGAAGGTATGTGAAGAGAGATCCAGTGTCCAGGGATCTGGATTGGAAGGCTGGACATAAGAACTGGACTACATACTGGCCAGGCTATACAGAGAGGAACTCTAGCATCAATGGAAGCTCAGGTATGAACACTGATCTATGCCCTAGCTATAACCTTGAAAGACAGCAGGGAAACAAGTATTCTCCTGAAAATGCTCCACTGAGAGATTCATCTGTGCCAATCCATGATATTGAACCCATGCTTGTTGAACAAGGGGGAATAATAGCAGATGAGGATCCTGTTTGAAGAGCTTACTTGACTCTCCCCTCACCAGTAACCTCACTGGGCTCTTGAAGCTACAAAGAACTACATTCACAGACAATGGGAAGGTTATCAAATACTCACACACAGTTCTATAGAAAAATACAACAAAGCTTTGCGGAGAGCAGACTGAGAGAAGCACGTTCTCCCTGTCTACTCTAACGTACTAGCCATGGTTCACTTTATTTATAAGACTTTTTTAGATGATACAGCATAATTTCACTTTATCATTATACGTCATGTATGTTTATCATATTGTAGGTCAACTTATTCGGTGTGGGTCAATGTGGAGCCATAAATGAAGTCCAAGACATAATTGTTTACTGTTACATGGCCATTATGAGGAGACATACAGGATTCCAGGATATAGAATGACCTAATTGACATAATTGTTTACTGCTGATAACTTGATATCTTCTAACCTTGAGCGCTTCTCGATATCTACTAATTACTAATTACTAACCCTCAAAGTATTTTAGCTAATAACCCTGAGACTGCTATCTGGTATCCCTGAGACAGAGAGGCTGGGGTACAACGTGCCCTTTCATTATTTATGTAAACCTTCACCTAGTAAGCTAATATATGAAGTTTTATTTCTAAGCAAGGTTCTGAACAGAATTAACTCTTTCTCAGTTTTAGTTAGTCTAATAGTGTATGGCACCCCATACTAATATACATGCTTTCACTGTTTATATGGACTGCTCTCTATCTAAACTCCGTTGGTAACTTTCTGTTATAAAGTACAGCAACCATCACAAAGAAATACAAATTTGTTCTTTAATCTACTCAGAAAAGCTCCTGAAGCAGGATTTGCACCCCACACAGTGGAAGGCAAGCCAGCTAAGGGGTTTCAGCTGGTAACTGCTAGCAATTAAGCCTTACCTAATTGCTTGTCAGTTAGGAGAGAATCACTTCTGTATCTATGTGGGAAGTAATCAGAAGTTAACCTGTAAAGAACAGTTTGTTTCTTGCTTTCTGGCTTTTCATTTGTTGTTTTCCTGATTTTAACTTTGTTTTTCCAAGTTAACACCGAAAGCAAGTAACCTAATTTATGTGCTACCAAGCATATCTGTGTTGGGAGAAATAACCCCATAAATAAATATCTTATTGGCTTTACCCAAGAGCACAACTAAATTATTGTCAGCAGTGTGTCTGGTGTGAATGAACTACATTGCCCACAATACCTTGCAAATCATATAGATATATGCACTTGACAAGACTGTGAAGATTTTCACCCAGGCAGCCGTCTGACAGTACCTAGCAGTTTCCCCAAAAGATACAGGTTCTGCAATGCTTGTACTGGGTCAAGCATTGATATCCTGGGTCCCTTCTTAATAATGGTTTATGGACCTTTCCTCCAGGAACTTGTCCAAACCTTTTTTAAACCCAGCTATACTAACAGCCTTTACTACATCCTCCGGTAACAAATTCCAGAGTTTGATTACACGTTGAATGAAAAAATTTTTTCTTTTATTAGTCTTAAATAGTTTACCCTGTAGCTTCATTGCATGTCCCCTAGTCTTTCTATATTCTGATAACGTAAACAATCGATCTACGTTTACCCGTTCCACTCCGTTCATTAATTTATAGACTTCTATCATATCTCCCCTCAGCTATCTCTTTTCCAGGTTAAAGAGCCCTAACCTTTTTAGCCTTTCTTCATAGGAGTATCCTTCCATTCCCGTTACCATTTTGGTGGCTCTTCTCTGAACCTTTTCTAATAACTCTATATCCTTTTTAAGATACGGCGACCAGAATTGCACACAATATTCAAGGTGCGGTCTCACCATGGAACGATATAGAGGCATTATAATATCTTTTGTTTTATTTTCCATTTCTTTCCTTATGATACCTAGCATTCTATTTGCTCTCTTGGCTGCCGCTGCACACTGGGCCGAGGGTTTTAACATGTTATCCACAATGACGCCTAAATCGTTTTCCTCGGTGGTGGTTCCTAATGTGGAACCTTGCATTGTATAACCATAGTTTGGGTTGTTCTTCCCTAAGTGCATATCTTTGCACTTGTCCACATTAAATTTCATCTGCCATTTTGATGCCCAGTCTTCTAATTTATCAAGATCATCTTGCAATTTTCCACAATCCTCTTGGGTTTTAACAACTTTAAATAGTTTTGTGTCATCTGCAAATTTGATAACCTCACTCGTTATTCCACTTTCCAGGTCATTTATGAATATGTCAAAAAGCAGCAGACACAGCACAGATCCCTGGGGTAAACCACTATTCACCTTTCTCCACTGGGAAAATTGTCCATTTAGCCCAACCCTCTGCTTTCTATCTCTTAACCAGTTCTTGATCCACAGTAGTACACTGCCTCCTATCCCATGACTCTTTAGTTTTGCCAAAAGTCTCTGATGAGGGACCTTGTCAAAGGCTTTCTGAAAGTCCAGATACACTATATCAACCGATTCACCTTTGTCCACCTGTTTATTCACACTTTCAAAAAAACATAACAGATTAGTAATACAAGATCTTCCTTGTCTAAAGCCATGTTGGCTGTCTCCCATTAGGCCATGACTATCTACATGCTGAGTAATTTTATTCTTTATGATGGTTTCTACCATTTTTCCCGGTACTGACGTGAGGCTCACTGGTCTGTAGTTTCCCGGATCACCCCTGGAACCCTTTTTAAAAATTGGTGTTACATTGGCGATCCTCCAATCTTCAGGTATTAGAGATGTTTTTAATGATAGTTCACAGATTACTAATAGCAGGTCTGCAATCTCATATTTCAGTTCTTTCAACACCCTTGGATGTATACCATCCGGCCCAGGTGATTTGCTACTCTGCAGTTTATCTAATAGTTGTAATACCTCTTCCCAATGTATCGATATTTCCTTCAATTCTTCCGCACCTTTAAATACCACTTCAGTCATGGGTAACATCCCTACATCTTTAACTCCTCTATCATCTAATGGACCAGCTGACTCTCTCACAGGTTTTTTGCTGCGAATGTACTTGAAAAAATCTTTATTTCGCGTTTTTGCTTCCACAGCAAGCTTCTTCTCAAATTCTCTCTTTGCCTGCTTTATCAATGCCTTGCATTTGATTTGCCAGTGCTTGTGCTTTTTCCAGGTTTCGTCGTTTGGCTCTTTTTTCCATTTCCTGAAAGATGCTTTTATGGCAAAAACAGCCTCTCTGACCTCACCTTTAAACCATGCTGGCAGTTTTTTGGACTTCCTTCCACTTTTCTTAAAGCGTGGAATACAGCTGGTCTGGGCTGCCAAGATAGTATTTTTCAACAACACCCAAGCTTGATGTACGTCTTTAACCTTTGCAACTGCTCCTTTTAGTTTTTTCTTAACTATTTTCCTCATTTTATCATAGTCTCCCTTTCAAAAGTTAAAAGGTAGTACTGTGGATTTCCGTACTATCCCTCCTCCACTAATTAAATCAAAGGCGATCATGCTATGATCAGTATTACCAAGTGGCCCCAACACCCTTATCTCTTGCACTAGATCTGGTGTTCCACTAAGGACTAGGTCTAATATGGCTTCCCCTCTGGTCGGTTCATGAACCAGCTGCTTCAAGAAGCAGTCATTTATGTCATCTAGGAACTTTATTTCCCTAGCATGTCCTGCCGTGACACTGACCCAGTCGATACCGGGGTAATTGAAATCACCCATTATTATTACTGCGCTGTAACTTTTGTTAGCTTCCTTGATTTCTTTGAGCATTTCATCATCCATTTGTTCATTCTGGCCTGGTGGTCGATAGAGGCACAGAGAGAGCGGCAGTTCTTGCAGGGCCAAGCAGAAAACACACAGAGCAAGAGAAGTGATGACACAAGCGCTTTATTGGGATCCCCAACGCGTTTCGGCAGGTTGCCTTCTTCAGGGAGTTGATATCACTTATAAACACAAAACATAATAAGCATAAAATAATATATCAATTACTCATGGAAATAAAACTCATATTTAAAAACAATAAACACAATCAAAAACATTTATATCAATGTTGAACCAAATAAGAGTTGACCAGGCATGTTAATACCTGAGATGATAAACAATGATATGAACTTATCCTACTATACTCAAATTAAAAATTTATATATAGTGATTAAGTGACATGGAGGATAAAAATTGCATAATGAATAAATAATAAAATGTAAAATAATAAATAGTTAAGAATATGTACAAAAGGGTTGATGGACTTGTAGCAACATATTGTACTCATGTTTTGTGTTTATAAGTGATATGTGTTTCCTGGTGGTCGATAGTACACCCCCACTGCCATCGCCTTCCCCTTTTTACATGGAATTTCAATCCATAGAGATTCTACAGCAAATTTTGTTTCCTGCAAAACTTTAATCCTTTCTGACTCAATGCCCTCTCTAACATAGAGCACAACCCCTCCACCAATTTGATCAGCTCTATCATTACGATATAGTTTGTACCTAGGTATCACAGTGTCCCACTGGTTGTCCTCCTTCCACCATGTCTCTGATATTCCAATCATATCTAACCTCTCATTTAGTGCTATATATTCTAACTCTCCCATCTTATTTTTAGACTTCTAGCATTTGCATACAAGCATATTAGAGACTGTATTTTATTCATATTAATTTGGCTATTGGTAGACATGGGTAATTTGGGATCTTTAAGCTCTGTCTGCTCCATACTTGAGGGCATTTGGGCTACTTTGCTCTTTTTTGGAACCTCTCTGCTTTTGGTAGTATCCTTCAAGGATACATTCTTCCGAGCCTTCTGCTCTTGGGTGACTGTCGGCTTTCCCCTATTATCTAGTTTAAAAGCTGCTCTATCTCCTTTTTAAAGGTTAATGCCAGCAGCCTAGTTCCATCCCGGTTAAGGTGAAACCCATCCCTTCGGAAGAGCCCCTCCTTTCCCCAAAATGTTCCCCAGTTCCTAACAAATCCAAAACCCTCATCTCTGCACCATTGTCTCATCCACACATTGAGACTCCGTAGCTCTGCCTCCCTTTTGGGTCCTGCACGTGGAACGGGAAGCATTTCGGAGAACGCTACCCTGGAAGTTCTGGATTTCAACTTCCTACCTAAAATCCTAAATTTAGCCTCCAGAACCTCCCTACCACATTTTCCTATGTCATTGGTACCGACATGTACCAAGACAGCAGACTCCTCCCCAGCACTATCTAAGACCTTATCTAGGTGGCACGTGAGGTCCGCTACCTTCGCACCAGGCAGGCATGTTACCAGGCGATCCTCATGTCCACCAGCCACCCAGCTATCTACATGCCTAATGATCGAATCACTAACTATAGCGGCTGTCCTAACCCTTCCCTTATGGGCACATGGCCCTGGAGAAACTTCCTCAGTGCAAGAGGGTTTTACATCACCTGGAGGACAGGTCCTAGTTACAGGATCACTTCCTGCCGCACCAGGGTGATGCTCTCCTGTCACGTGACCTCGCTCCTCCATGGCAACAGGGATGCTGCCAGACTGGAGGTGGGACTTCAGGACTATATCCCTGTAGGTCTCGTCTATGTACCTCTCTGTCTGTCTTATGCATATGTTACAGCTGTCACATAATGCTTGATATAGCAATCAAAGCAGCACCAATGTAACTAAAAACACTGCCCAAATGTAAAATGAGGATATGGTAACAGGTACAAGAGGCACATGATCTCAGAGAATAAACAAAGTGGAACCTCACAGACAGAGGGATGGTTGGCAACCCTCCGTCCTCCCAGAGATAGCACTATGCAGAAGTTCATCTGCAATGGGTGGTGTGGATACAGTATCCGCACACATATGTCACGGTACATGGAATGCACAAATGAAGGAAGAAAACAACAACATATGTGCATTGGACAGATAATCTCAGACATGTGCTGTGCCTGATTGTCCCCGCAGACCATTTACCTGTAGTCCAGCTACCCCAGTCTCCTGCACGTTGAATGAAGTACACACAGCTGCCACTGCACCACAGCACCAGGATGGTCACCAAGCATATCCTGGGGATTGATAAACACAAGAGAAACATACATATGTCATGTTGGAGCTGTGCAACACACACAGCACCTTCACTTCCCACCTCTCATGCCCCCCTTGATCCTTTACAGTCTGGATTTTGTCCTTTACTGTACCGAATCGCCTCCTGACAAAGTCTCCACTGAAGTGTTCTTGGCAAAATACAAGGGCCTGTATTCTGTCCACACCCTTCCTGACCTCTCTGCTGCCTCCGACCCCATTGACCACAACTGTCTCCCCGATACCCTGCCCTTGCTTGGCCCTAAGGCCTCTGTACTATCCTGCTTCCCCTCATATCTCTCCCATTGCTCCTTCAGTGTGTGTTTTGGTGGCTCTACCTCCTCTGCTACCCCGCTCGCAGTTGCTGTACCACAGGGATATATCTTGGGGCTGCTTCTTTTCCCTCTCTCCATACCCAGTTCCTTGGTGCGACTATCTCTTCCCCTGACTTTCAGTACCAGCTGTATGCTGATGAGTCCCAAATATCTCTCTCCACACCTGAACTATTTCTGGCAATCCACACCCCAAGCTCTGCTTGCCAGCTGACATTGCTGGCTGCATGTCTCCCCGCTGCTTGAAAATGAACATGTCCAAGACCGAACATCTTATCTTTTCCCCCTAAACCCTCCCCTCCTTTTTCAGTGTCTGTGTATAGGTTGGTACACCTTCATTTCTCCTCAGTCTGCAATGTAGGGGTTGTCTTTAACGCCACTCTCTCCTTCTCCACACATTCCCACCTTGTAGCTAAGGGCTGCGGTGTCTTTCTAAATAACAATGGCAATTGCTAGCTCTCTGACTGGGAGCTCTTAAAAGGGTTTTGTGTATATTTTTAAAAGCAAGGTTACTTCATTTTTGCTGTTTTAGGGGATCTTTAATTGAGCACAGTAGGTTGCTGACTCCAGTGACCTCCTCAGCTTTAGAAGCTGCTAACACCTAATCAGGTGTTAGTGGGCCTGTTTCCTGAGTGCAGTTGAAGCCTGCATAAATAGGCTCCTGTGCCCTGCCCCTTTGAGGCTTTTCTAACCAGGGCTCCACACATCAAACAGTAAGTAAGGTTTTGAGGGTTTCTTTGTTTGGTTTGTTTTTATTACATTGCTAGCTCTCTGACTGGGAGCTCTTAAAAGGGTTTTGTGTATATTTTTAAAAGCAAGGTTACTTCATTTTTGCTGTTTTAGGGGATCTTTAATTGAGCACAGTAGGTTGCTGACTCCAGTGACCTCCTCAGCTTTAGAAGCTGCTAACACCTAATCAGGTGTTAGTTCCCGCCCTACCCACCCCGACTCCCACCCACCCCTAGTGAGCAGCCTTGCTTTATAGGGCGCCTCCCCTTTCACAAATCACAGTGAATTGGACCAGCACATTTGTATGTAATTAAAGTGTTTTAACTGCTTTTTCTCTATAAAGACAGCTGCGAAACCGGCTGGTACTTGGTAGATCTCTCTCTTTTGCTCTAACAGATACCTAAGCTCCACGAAAAGAACAATGGCTGGGAAAAATCGTATTGCTAAAGCTGTTGCTCCCGTTACAGCTTCTGCCTCGGTCCAGACAGAGGTCCTAATGCCGGTTGAAGGACCGGTTCCATGTGCAGGGTGCCTGCATGCTGAAGCTCTGAGGAAAGAGGTGGAGGAACTCAGAGAGGAGGTGGCGAGGCTGAGGAGCATTCAAGACAGTACATTGATGAGATGCTACTTGCAGCAACCAAGCTCTCCAGCTCCGGAGAAGATGGGTGCCAACAGAATGTCGATGGTTGGACACAAGTCACCAGGGCCTGCAAAATCACCAATCCAACTTCTCCATCCCTTGAATTGAAGAACCATTATGCAGCCCTGGAAGTGGAGGAGGTGAAAGCATCCCTGGAAAGGGAAGAACCAGAGTTCAAGTACCCCAAAGTTGCGGAATCAGTCACCAGAAGGAAACGAAGGGTGGTGGTGGTTGGAGACTCTCTTCTGAGGGGTACTGAGGCGTCCATCTGCCGACCAGACTTGATGTCCAGAGAGGTATGCTGTCTGCCTGGTGCAAAAATCCAAGATGTTACGGAGAGTTTGCCGAGACTCATCAAGCCCACAGACTATTACCCAATGTTACTAATCCATGTTGTAACAAATGATACTGCCAGGTATACCTCGGAACGTATCAAAAGTGACTTCATGGCTCTGGGACAGAGGGTGAAGCAGTTAGGTGCACAGGTGGTGTTCTCTTCAATCCTCCCTGTTGAGGGTAAAGGCCAAGGCAGAGAGGCCCGCATCCTGGAGACAAATGCATGGCTGCGTGGATGGTGTCATCGAGAGCGTTTTGGTTTCCTAGACCATGGGATGCTTTTCCAAGGGTTGCAAAGCAGAGATGGCATCCATCTGTCCAAGAGAGGTCAACGCATCTTTGGTAGTAGACTGGCTAATCTACTGAAGAGGGCTTTAAACTAGATTCCTTGGGGATGGGTGAAGAAAGCCCCCAGGTAAGTGAAAGCCCCCAGGTAGGTGATACATTAAATACCTTTATGGAAATGGGTAACAGGGGTAACATATGGAAAGCAGTGTGTATTAATGCCCGTAGCATGGGAAATAAGATCCCTGAGGTTGAAGCTTTGGTGGGAGTGGCTGACTTGGATTTAGTGGCAGTTACAGAAACATGGTTCACAGAAAACAATGACTGGGATGTAACTATACCTGGCTATACTTTATTCAGGAAGGACAGGGTAGGAAGAAGGGGAGGAGGAGTGGCACTATATGTAAAAACTACTATTAAAGCTTTGGAATTACAGAGCTTAAAAGGGAGAGAGGAGGCATTGTGGGTTAAACTAGAAAGAGGGAAAGAGAAATCTATTTGCATTGGAGTGATATACAGACCTCCCTCACAAGAGGAAGAGGTGGACAGAGAGTTAATTGAAGACATACGCAGCATTGCTAGGAAAGGGGAAGTGCTACTGATAGGAGATTTCAATATGCCAGATGTTGATTGGCACATTCCTGCTGCAGTATCATCTAGAAGTAAGGAGATCCTGGATTCTCTACAGGGAGAACTATTCAGGCAATTGGTAACAGACCCCACACGTGAAGGGGCCATACTGGACTTGGTGCTTACCAATGGTGAAAGTGTTTCTGATGTTCTAGTGGGAGATCATTTTGCATCCAGTGATCACCAGATGGTGTGGTTCAGTATTAGGACTAGGGCTGTTAGAATCCATTCCAAGGTGAGGATCTTAGACTTTAGGAAGACTAACTTTGCGAAGATGGGCCAATACCTCAGGGAGTCGTTAGTGGGATGGGAACAGCTGGGGGATGTAGAAAAACAGTGGGCAAAACTGAAAGGGGGTATTTTAAGGGCAACCAACCTTTTTGTTAAAATGGTAAATAAAGGCAAAAGGAACAGGAGACCGCTATGGTTTTCGAAGGAAGTAGCTGAAAAAGTGAAGAAAAAGAGGGAGGCCTTCATGAAATACAAGAGATCACAGAGAGCAGAAGACAGGCATCTGTATTTGGAAAAACTTAGAGAAGCTAGCAAAGTAGTCAAGAAGGCAAAGATTCAAAAGGAGGAGGAAATAGCCAATGCAATAAAATGGGGGGATAAGACATTTTTCAGATATATTAGTGAGAAGAGGAAGAGCAAAAGTGGTATTGTCAGACTCAAGGGTGCAGGGGGGGAATATGTAGAAGCTGATAAGGATAAAGCGGAATTGCTTAACAAATATTTTTGTTCTGTGTTCACAGATGAAGAACCAGGAGCAGGACCTCAGAAAACACCCACAAATAAGAACAGAAGCGAGGGACGTCTTGAACTATTTTCAGAAGACTGTGTTCGTGAGAAACTAGCTCAACTTAAAGTAGACAAAGCGATGGGACCGGATGGGATACACCCTAGAATACTGAGGGAACTTGGGGACGTTCTAGCAACTCCACTGACTGACCTTTTCAATGCCTCGTTGGAGTCAGGAGTGGTGCCAAAGGACTGGAGAGAGGCTCATGTGGTGCCTTTACACAAAAGCGGAAGTAAGGATGTGGTTGAAAACTACAGGCCGGTTAGTTTAACTTCGGTGGTGAGTAAATTATTGGAAACGCTGCTGAAAGAGAAAATAGTGAGGTTTCTGGAGTCCAGCGGATTACAGGATCCGAGGCAGCATGGATTCACCAGAGGCAGGTCTTGTCAGACAAATCTGATTGATTTTTTTGACTGGGTGACCAGGGAGTTGGACCGAGGGAGAGCTCTAGATGTGGTGTATTTGGATTTCCGTAAAGCCTTTGACACTGTTCCTCACAGGCGACTTATAAACAAACTGAGCACCCTAGGGATGGACCCTAAAGTTACTGCTTGGGTTAGAAATTGGTTGGGTGGGAGGCGACAAAGAGTACAAGTAAATGGAGCTCACTCTGAGGAGAAGGATGTTACCAGTGGTGTGCCCCAGGGATCTGTCCTTGGTCCGATTCTTTTTAACATCTTTGTTAGTGATATAGCGGAAGGGCTGTCGGGTAAGGTTTGCCTCTTTGCGGATGATACCAAAATCTGCAATAGAGTAGACACCCTGGAAGGGGTAGATAACATGAGGAGGGATCTAGCTAAGCTTGAAGACTGGTCTAGAATTTGGCAGCTGGGATTTAATGTTAAAAAATGTAAGGTCATGCATTTGGGCTGCAGCAATCCAAGGGAGCAATACAGTATAGGAGGTGAAGTACTTTTGTCCACTAAAGAAGAGCGGGACCTAGGCGTGGTTGTGTCTGATGATCTTAAAGTAGCTAAACAGGTGGAAAAGGCAACAGCAAAAGCTAGAAGGATGCTTGGGTGCATACGGAGAGGAATGGCTAGCAGAAAAAAGGAGGTGATAATGCCTCTGTATAAGTCTTTGGTGCGACCTCATTTGGAGTATGGTGTGCAATTCTGGAGACCGCACCTTCAAAAGGATGTGAACAGGATGGAGTCGGTGCAGAGGGTTGCTACCAAAATGATTAATGGGCTTCATTATAAAGCATATGAGGACAGACTTAAGGATCTTAATATGTACACCTTAGAGGAAAGGCGGGATAGAGGTGATATGATTGAGATGTTTAAATACCTCCGTGGCATAAATGTTCAGGGAGAGAGCCTCTTTCAATTGAAAGCAAGTTCTGCTACGAGGGGACATGGGATGAGGTGAAGGGAGATAGATTCAGGAGTGATATGCGGAAATATTTCTTTACGGAAAGAGTAGTGGATCCGTGTAATAGTCTCCCAGTGGAGGTGGTAGAGATGAGGACAGTAACTGAATTCAAGAAAGCATGGGACCAACACAGAGGATCTCTAAAGGCAAAAAGTGGACTGTTGTAGTTGTTATGGAAGGACAGACTAGATAGGCCATGTGGTCTTTTTCTGTCGTCATATTTCTATGTTTCTATGTCTAATATTCCCCCCATCCTCCCTGAACACACAACTAAAACGCTAATGCACCCCTTAATCACCTCCCGTCCTGGCTACTGTAACCTACACCTTGTTGGTCTCCCTTTGAATCATCTCTGTCCGCCTCAATCTGCGCAACACACCGCTGCATGGCTAATCTACCGCCAGACTCATCATGGCCATATGACCCCTCTTGTCAGGTCACCTCACGGGCTCCCTATCTGTTTCCGCATCCAGGTCATGCTTCTCCTGCTGACCTATGCATGCATTCACTCTGTGGCTCCTCAGTACCTTTCCTCTCTTATCTCAACTACTACTAATACTACTACTAGTGAGCATGTATATAATGCTACTAGTCATATGCAGCGGTGTACAGAAACATGTAACAGACAGTCTCTGCTAATCAGAGCATATAATCTAATCAATCCCCTTATATCCCCCATTGTGAACCCCACACGTCTATGCAACTGAACCTAACTATGGCCCGCTCTCCTACTGTTAACCCCAGACTACACTCCTTTCACCTTGCTGCACCCTACGCCTGGAACAAACTACCTGTATCTGTATGCCAGCCACCTTCTCTAACTATCTACAAATCCCGTGTGAAAGCTTACCTCCTCGCCACTGCCAACTAATCCTGACTCATCTAATCCCCTTCAACCCACTGTTTTCCTCTGCTCACACTTTCTGTGTTTGTTTTTGACTAGATTGTAAGCTCTGATGGGCAGGGATTCTCTCTTATATGTCTGTGCAGCTCTGCGTATGACTAGTAGTGCTATACAAATGCTCAGTAGTAGTAGTAGTACATAGATACCCAAATGTATTTTCCAGCATATGCAGTACTTACATGAGAAGAGCTCCTCAATCAGCTGGTGCCTGATTGCTGTGCCTTCATGTGTGTCATCACGGCCATGTACAGGATGGCACATAGGATCATCTTCCAGATCCTCATTAATTTGGACTGGGATATCGTGCCTGAGAGCAATGTTGTGCAGGATGCAACAAGCCAAAATGATCTGTGCCACATTCATGGGTTTGTATTGTAAGGCCCAGCCGGTCCTATCCAGACACCTGAAGCAACTCTTCAAAATGCCAAAGGTGCACTCTATGACTGAGTGGCTGGAGGCATGGGCCTCATTGTACTTCATCTCTGCACGTGTCAGTGGTAGAGGCACAGGAGTCAGCAACCAGGGACGACACCCATATCCTGCATCACCTGCCGAAAGAAATGTGGAACGTCAAAGCAGGAGCTGATGTACACACACATGTACAAAAGTATGTACATGCAAACCAACAGCACATACAAGTCTGACAGAATCATATGACATCACATGATGGCACACAACAGCTATGTGCCAGCGTTTGGAGGTGTGAGACACGGAACATGGGGGAGGTTTAAGGAGTGCAATCTACATCATCTGTAACCATAGCAAACACATGGCCAGACATCCAAAGCTGAAAGGTAGTAGCGCCAGTTCTGAACATATCAGCCACACACATGCAATGCACCCTGGACAAGGGCAGAGATGCACACCTGTGCAAGCATTTGAGGGTCATGATACTGTCCACACACAGCAGGTGGTACAGGAACAGGTACCTGAGTTGCCCAGACAGGATGGCAGAGACAACACTACACTGTTGATATACATGAAGCATACATGTGTGTTGTACTGTGTCAACACAAATCACACCATGTGAAATGGCCATAAATATCAGAGGTGAATGTTCCACCAACACACAGCACCATAGTAAAGAAGATCTGGAAGCAAACAAACCCCTCCCCCCCAATGTTAAATCTACACACAGATGACACACACACACAACTAGGGACACACCTTAAAGACAGTTACTCAGAGGAACACCATGTGCATGTCAGAGATGAGAAATACCCACCCAGCTATATACAGTCCTCATATTGTCCGGCCTCAAATTGTCCGAATAGTGCCGAGTGATGCAGGATATAGAAGTCATGGGTGGACCCTGCAAACCTAGGAACCACATTCAGAATACACATAGTTGCATCACATACAACCTGAACATTCAGGGAATGGTAGTGTTTGCAGTTGAGGAACACTGCCTCCCTGTCTCTGGGTGGGACCAGGGCAACATGTGTGCAATCAATAGCTCCCATCACGTGTGGTATCCCTGCAACCTCTGGTTCAAGGCCCCCCACTGTTGCCTAGTGTTGGGAATTGCAATGTAATTCCCCACCTGGCTGACCATGGCCCGCAGTACCTGGTGGAGACAGTGTGAGAAGGTGGGGCGGCTCATGCCACCCACTGTGGCCACAGATGACTGGAAACAGCCAGAGGCAAAGAAATGTAGGGCACCAAGGAGCTTGACCAAACCCGGTATGGCATGTGACCGACCAGTCAGGGGCTCGAGGTCAGGTCTGAGATCCTCAAAGAGCTCCCTAATAGCCCCTGTGCTCAGACAGTAGAGGGAGATGACCTGGTCCTCATGCATGTCCTGGAGCTGGGCCCTGGCACAGGAGGCTGGCGAGGCCATACCTCAGCATACCTCCTGCGCCATGCTGGCACAGCCCTGGCCTGCATAGCCTCCACAGCTGCAGGTCTGTGTTGCAGCGGGACTGCACCCATGCCCTGTGCCTCAGCCCCATGGACACCATCTCCCTCATCAGGCAACCGCAGCTCCTCAACACTCCCCAATGCACATGCAGCAATGACAAAGCCAGCCATCATAGACAACAGAAAAACAGAGACAGAGGGTTACCTCTCGCCTGCTCCTCAACTCACCTGCTCCTCATCTCACCTGCTGCACTCCTCACGTACTGTACACCTCACCTAACCTGCTCCTCACCTTGCCTGCTCTGCACCTCGCCTACACAAAACCCTCGGTGTGCCCCATGTGTGCATGGCTATATATGCATTTTTAGCCGGGGGCGCGGCCTTGTGTGCGTTGTGCAGTGGCACATGTGTGTCATCTGTGTGCGTTGCGCATGCGCAGGCCAGGTGGTAAGCTGCGTGCACAGTACCCCACGTTGCGCATGTGCCGTACGTGTATGATTGAGAAACGTGTGCATGTGCTGCATGGGGTTCCATGCATGCCACGTATGGACATGGTGTATGTGCCGTGCAGGCCTGGCGCATGCACACTCGATGTGTCTGTATGACACGTGGTGCACATGCACACCTTGTGCCGTGGAACCCCGCGCAGCATATGCGCATGTTTCTTGATCATACACGTACAGTGCATGCGCAACCGCACACAGCTTACACACCTAGCCTGCGCATGCGCAACACACGCAGATGACACACGCGCGCTGCTGTGCATGCGCAACACGTGCAAGGCTGCGCCCTCAGCCAAAAATGCATAAATAGCCATGCACACTTGGGGCATGCCAAGGGTTTTGTGTAGGCAAGGTGCAGAGCAGGCGAGGTGAAGTTTGGTGAGGTGTACAGCAGGTGAGTGCAGCAGGTGAGGTGAGGAGCAGATGAAGTGAGGCGCAGGCGAGAGGTAAAGTAGGTGAGGTGGGGAGCAGGCGAGAGGTAGAGCAGGTGAGGTGAGGAGCAGGCGAGAGGTGGAGTAGGTGAGTGGGAGATGAGGTGAGTGGCAGAGTAGGTGAGGGTCGGTGTAGGTGAGGGGCGGAGTAGTTGAGTTGCAGAGCAGGTGAGGGGAGAGTAGCCGAGGGCCAGAGGAAGTGAGAGATGTGTGACAGGCAGGGAAATTACACCAAGAGCAGGGATATGCAGCGTAAGGACACGACAGGAGGGGAGGCCGGGGAAACACCTGGGCAGCAGTCCCCAAAGGTGATAGGGATGGGTGAGCCTGAGGTGGACGTTTCAGGGCCATCGGGTGTGTCCCAGCCCACCCAGGAGCAGCCTGAGAGGCCACAAAGTGCAAAGCTCAGGTGGAAGCCAGTGCCAGTGGAGAAAAGGAAGAGGGCCCTCAGATTCAGCCAGCAGGAGAATCACAACCTGCGGGCCAGTGCACTAAAACATTACGAGGTGCTGTATGGGCAGCTGAGCTCACAAACAACAGTGAGCACATGGACCCAGGTGTGGGAGGAGGTCCAGGAGGCCATGGCCCAGGCCGGGGGACCACCCAGGGACCTCGACAGCCTACGCAAGAGATTCAATGACATAAAGCGTGGGGTTCATTCCCACATGACAGCCGAGAGACGACATGCTATGGGCACTGCTGGGGGTGGTCCCTTTGTCCTCGGCCTGACACCCCTGGAGCAGCAGCTGGCCAAACGTCTTGGCTCGGTCTACCTGCTTGGACTGTCCCCAGCACTGGATACGGCCCATCCACAGGCAGGTAGGTCTGAGATATGCAGCACACGCACAGCTAACGACCC
Organism: Ichthyophis bannanicus; assembly: GCA_033557465.1. Classification (NCBI taxonomy): domain Eukaryota; kingdom Metazoa; phylum Chordata; class Amphibia; order Gymnophiona; family Ichthyophiidae; genus Ichthyophis; species Ichthyophis bannanicus. The sequence continues at coordinate 278,045,517 of CM066044.1, read as the reverse complement.
AGCACATGCTGGGTCAGCCCCGGGGTGGTGTGGGTCCATGTCCTGAGAACAAGTGTGGCCCAACAGAGGCAAAGGAGGCCACAGAAGCAGCAACAGTTGCCAAAGTGTTTCCAGGGAGGCTAGGACAGGTACCTGGGGGTGTATCCCAGACACTCACAGTGATGTACATGGTATAGCACTGAACAGGTGTATGGAACGGGGGGGGGGGCAGTCCGTTGTCCAGGCAGATTGCCACCCCTCCTCCTCCATGCAAGAGAGGAAACAAAGACCTAACATACAGGGAGGGCCTACCACCTCCTCCCAAAACATCTCACCTCATGCAGCTTATATTCATACCTGGCACATAAGTCACACAGATTCGTCTTACAAATGAATCCATTATTTCCTTCTTATATCACAGAAGCAAACATACAGGAAGCCCAACCAAGACTAACTAAATACAAAGTGGCTTGGGGAATTCCCCCACCCTCTTCCTATAACAGCTATAACGTAAGTAAGATATGCCCTGTCCATAGACAGATCCTAGCACAGTGAAACAGAAAGAACTATGACAGTGAGATTCTGAGCTATACGCAAAGTTAAGCTAAGGAGCATCTCACACAGACATCAGACACATACTAACTACTCTCTCATTCGCAGACATACAGTAGGAATAACACAATTATGTGGTCGATTCTACGGAGTAAATTAACTGTTAAGCTGTATATAGGCAATTATTACTCCATTATATCCTCCAGAACTCTAATCTATTTCTCGTTCCCAATGCTTTAACAAGTAGTATGTGTTTTTTTTAGAAGCAACAGGTCTCAGACTTCAGAGAGCTACGGGTCTTTATGGTTTCGACCCAATGCTCTAATTTGCATCAATGACCCATTTGTTGCTTCATACTCAACTTTCTACTTTTAACATAATTTCAAAACTGGAACTTATAACTTATAAGAAGAGAGAGTATATGCTTATCTTCAAAAGTGTCCAACGCCAACTTCAGCGCTGCTGCATTCCACTGCCGAGCTGTTTCATCAGGGGCTGTGATTGCTAACTCGTCCTCACTTCATTTGTTCCAAACAGTGAATTCTTTCAAAACATTCTTATATTCATCGCGCTCTAAAGAGGGAATCATGTGTTAGTTCTGTATATTCATAACATGAATTATATTCCACCATTCATATATCAAATTATGCAACAATGAAACGAGATGGATTTTACCGTGAACTTCCTTGCTGGTTTCTTCTCATTTCCCAAACCGTTTGATTCTGACAACGCCGCGCATGCGGACTACTTGCTGGGCGGGCTATTTATCGCATTTCAACCCTCCTACTCATATTTAAACACATAAGTTCCAATCAATTTGCAAGTTAAGCCCCCCTGGTTTCACGGACTAGAGCATAAAAATCCATCTCTGTTCCTTTACTATCAATGCCTGATCCCTAGATTTACCCTCGAATCCCGTTATACTCCTGTCTATACAGAAGCATTTCAGGTCCTCAAATTGGTGATGTTCTTGGAGACAGTGCTCAACTTTGCGAAGATGGGCCAATACCTCAGGGAGTCGTTAGTTGGATGGGAACAGCTGAGGGATGTAGAAAAACAGTGGGAAAAACTGAAAGGGGATATTTTAAGGGCAACCAATCTTTTTGTTAAAATGGTAAATAAAGGTAAAAGGAAAAGGAGACTGTTATGGTTTTCGAAAGAAGTAGCTGAAAAAGTGAAGAAAAAAAGGGAGGCCTTCATGAAATACAAGAGATCACAGAGAGAGGAAGACAGGCATCTGTATTTGGAAAAACTTAGAAAAGTTAGCAAAGTAGTCAAGAAGGCAAAGATTCAAAATGAGGAGGAAATAGCCAATGCAATAAAATGGTGGAATAAGACATTTTTCAGATATATTAGTGAGAAGAGGAAGGGCAAGAGTGGTATTGTCAGACTCAAGGGTGCAGGGGAGGAATATGTAGAAGCTGATGAGGATAAAGCGGAATTGCTTAACAAATGCTTCTGTTCTGTGTTCACAGATGAAGAACCAGGAGCAGGACCTCAGAAAACACCCACAAATAGGAACAGAAGCAAAGGACATCTTGAACAGTTTTCAAAAGACTGTGTTCGTGAGAAACTATCTCAACTTAAAGTAGACAAAGCGATGGGACCGGATGGGATACACCCGAGAATACTGAGGGAACTTGGGGATGTTCTAGCAGCTCCACTGACTAACTTTTTCAATGCCTGGTTGGAGTCAGGAGTGGTGCCAAAGGACTGGAGAGAGGCTCATGTGGTGCCTTTAAACAAAAGCGGAAGTAAGGATGTGGTTGAAAACTACAGGCCGGTTAGTTTAACTTCGGTGGTGAGTAAATTATTGGAAACGCTGCTGAAAGAGAAAATAGTGAGGTTTCTGGAGTCCAGCGGATTACAGGATCCGAGGCAGCATGGATTCACCAGAGGCAGGTCTTGTCAGACAAATCTGATTGATTTCTTTGACTGGGTGACCAGGGAGTTGGACCGAGGAAGAGCCCTAGATGTGGTGTATTTAGATTTCAGTAAAGTCTATGACACTGTTCCTCACAGGCGACTTATAAACAAACTGAGCACCCTAGGGATGGACCCTAAAGTTACTGCTGGGGTTAGAAATTGGTTGGGTGGGAGGCGACAAATAGTACAAGTAAATGGAGCTCACTCTGAGGAGAAGGATGTTATCAGTGGTGTGCCCCAGGGATGTCCTTGGTCCGATTCTTTTTAACATCTTTGTTAGTGATATAGCGGAAGGGCTTTCAGGTAAGGTTTGCCTCTTTGCAGATGATACCGAAATCTGCAATAGAATAGACACCCAGGAATGGGTAGATAACATAAGGAGGGATCTAGCTAAGCTTGAAAAATGGTCTAGAATTTGGCAGCTGGGATTTAATGTAAAAAAATGTAAGGTCATGCATTTGGGCTGCAGCAATCCAAGGGAGCAATATAGTATAGGGGGTGAAGTACTTTTGCCCACTAAAGAAGAGCGGGACCTAGGCGTGGTTGTGTCTGATGATCTTAAAGTAGCTAAACAGGTAGAAAAGGCGACGGCAAAAGCTAGAAGGATGCTTGGGTGCATACGGAGAGGAATGGCTAGCAGAAAAAAGGAGGTGATAATGCCTCTGTATAAGTCTTTGGTGCGACCTCATTTGGAGTATAGTGTGCAATTCTGGAGACCGCACCTTCAAAAGGATGTGAACAGGATGGAGTCGGTGCAGAGGGTGGCTACTAAAATGATTAGTGGTCTTCATTATAAAGAATATGAGGACAGACTGAAGGATATTAATATGTATACCTTAGAGGAAAGGCGGGATAGAGGTGATATGATTGAGATGTTTAAATATCTCCGTGGCATAAATGTTCAGGGAGAGAGTCTCTTTCAATTGAAAGCAAGTTCTGCTACGAGGGGACATGGGACGAGGGTGAAGAGAGATAGATTCAGGAGTGATATGCGAAAATATTTCTTTACGGAAAGAGTAGTGGATCCGTGGAATAGTCTCCCAGTGGAGGTGGTAGAGATGAGGACAGTAACTGAATTCAAAAAAGCATGGGACAAACACAGAGGATCTCTAAAGCTAAAAAGGGGACTGTTGTAGTTGTTATGGAAGGACAGACTAGATAGGCCATGTGGTCTTTTTCTGTCGTTATGTTTCTATGTTTCAATATATGCTCAGGGTGCCATCAATGCCCCTAACAACCTCTGTACTGGGGCATGCAACATAACCCAGACCTGGACACTACTATTGGTAATGAGCATGGTGAAAAGGCACTACCTAGGTCAGAAGGCAGTAGAAATACACAGCAGACCATGCTTATTACCAATAGTAGTGTCCAGGTCTGGGTTGTACGGAATAAATAAAATAAATATGCTCAGAGTGACATCAGTGCTTGAATAACCACCTCAGTACTGGGGCATGCATGGTGAGCCAGACCATGCCCTCACTGTTGGTAGTTGACATGGAGATAGAGTCCTACCCAGGCAGTATTTATTTATTTATTTACATTCTTTTATATACCGCGCTATTCCACATCAGTGCGGTTTACATTGAACAAACTGAAATTACATTGAACAGGGCATTATAACTTGGAGATAACTATTTTACAGGGAACATGGGCTATGGAGGGTTAAGTGGCTTGCCCAAGACCACAAGGAGCACCTGTGGGACTAGAAACCCCAGTCCTTCCGGCCCAAGATTGCTGTCCTCTAGTGGGATTACTAGGCAGTACACTGACTATCTATACCACTGGTAGGTGCAGGCTGCTGGCAGCAACAAGCAGCATACAATAAGGCAAGTAAAAGCAAGCACAATCACCCCCAAGATGGCTGTTAAAAAAAGGGGACCGAACACCAGGTGTATGGGGAATCAGCATCCACAGGGAGCTCTATGGTTTATGGTTTATTACATTTGATATACCGCTCAGGCCGAAGCATTAGAGCAGTTTACAATATGATATCATTTAAGAAAATATGAAAAGAATGCCATTTATGAGATAGGACAGAATAGAGGACAGAAATAGTTAAAAAGATAAGGGAAGGAGAAGGAAAGGGAACAGCAGGTTACCACAATAAACAAGCATGATAATCCAGTACACGACTTTAATGTAAACTTCAGATCAGACGCCACGGACTCACGCCTAAGGGCCACGCCAAAGGGCCCTCTGGCGAGGCCCTCAGGCGCGGGCCCACAAGGTGCGGGTGCGCCTCTGAAGCGGCGGTTTTCAGCCGTTATGGCTGGATGCTGATTGGCAGGCTGAAGGGAGAAGGAAGGGCTCCTGCTCACACCTCCAGTGTCACTGCTGCTCTCCTGCGTGCCTCTGAAGCATGACGCTGCATATCAGCCCCACTGAGGTACATATGGGCAAGGCTGTGTCCTGCCCATGGTAAAGTCTGCTATCCCAGCTGAAACATGCTATCACCATGAGCTGCAAACACCCTGTACCTATCTGCCTCAGTGGTACAGATAGTCAGTGTATTGCATGTAGAGCCCCATGAAGAAGCTGATTGGCAAGACACCTGCTGTCAGTGCTCCTGTGGACAGTCGTAGCTCATGTGTGTGGGCTTTGTTGTCCTGCATCATCATATGCTGCCTGTTCTGACTGCCTGCTGCTGCCTGTTTCCACTGCCCTGTGGCCTGGGTAGGACTCTGTCTCCATGTCAACTACCAACAGTGGGGGCATGGTCTGGCCCATCATGCATGCCCCAGTACTGAGGTGGTTATTCAAGCACTGATGTCACTCTGAGCATATTTATTTTATTTACTTATTATACGGCACTCTTCAGAATCAGTGCAGTTTACATGTATACTAACAGGTACTTTTTATTCCCTTGTCCCTGAAGGGCTCACAATCTAAGTGTACCTGAGGCAATGGAGGGTTAAGTGGCTTGCCCAAGGCCACAAGGAGTGGCCATGGGACTAGAAACCCCAGTCCCTCCAGCCTGAGGTTGCTTGTCCCCATGCAGGGGGTGAACCCCCAGCCTTCCGGCCTGAGGTAAACTGTTCCAACCACTGAGCCACTCCTCCCTATTGCAAGTTGCGAGTTACAGCACTGTTGTGGTGTTAACTGAGGTACTAGTCCTCTCAGTTTGTATCTGTGGGTGCATGGCTGAGGGACACATAACTCTGTTACTAATGTGACCTCTTACTACGTGATCTGGCTTAGTGCAGCTTATAGATTTTGCAATGATCCCGTGTTGTGCAGTGGGAAGTCTACATGTTCATTGATACATTTCTGACACCTTGGAGTATATCGTATACTATATAGCAACCTGTGAGGGGTATGTCATGTCACAATGTCTGTCCCCATGTAATGTTATCATGCACCAACCGACCACACACACCTGAATCCCCCACCCTGTGCCACCACCACTAGCATATGTGAGCCCCCAGTCAGCCAGTCAAAGTGCAGACCACCCCAGGACACACAACACAGCCGGCCTATCACGCTGAGACTATGAGGTAGATGCAAACAAATGTAAACGCCCACATCACACAGATACCAGACACATACTACCCTGTCAATGGCCACCACACAGTACGGATCCCGCATCCACCCTCACAGGCCATTGAGGTGCACAATTCCAAAGCTTCACCAACTGCACCTAACACAAACCTCACACCACCTGGAGCTAGCTCCTCTACAGGCACCGCAGTGTCACAGCCACATTTGCATGGCCTCCACCCACAGTGCAACCTCATGCCCAGTATCACTACACCCATTCCCCGGAGCAGTCCACCACAACACACAGAATGCTGGATAGCTATACACCCACAACGCACAGTGGTTGCCAACGCAGCAGTCCCCACACATGTCTGGCTGATCCGGTTGTATGGTGCAACACGTACCGTGCATACCACACAGGCCACTACATACATATTGCTCATGCACACTATGATAGGCCACAGTCACATTGAGGGCTCCCACACGCACCCAGGACACATGTAGTGTGGGCCCCCATCACACGCACAGTGCATACCTACTGCTGCACACAGTGGCCCTGGCACTCGCCACCCCATCCCTCCAAACAACACCATCAAATGTGGCAAAGCAGCACCAGCGCAAATGGCTGCTCCACCCCCTCCTGCCAGTACGGACATGTGTTGTCCCCATTGTAGGCGCAGGGACAGCAGCTACAGGCGGACAACACATTGCTGCTGGTGTGGGTATAAAACACAGCTGCACATATATGTACGTGGTAAACCCATCTGTGATGTATACCCTGTTCCACCCCTCAGGTGACCTCCAGGCCATGGAGGCGTATGAGGAGGAGGATGTGGGTGAGCAAGGCGATTTGGAGGGACCAGAGGGGGCAGAGTCAGAGGTCGCCGCCAGCACTGGTACGGAGGCCCACAGGACTGATGTGTTGCTCGAGGCAGAGGATGGCCCAGCGGATGTCCGCTCCACAGCGAGGGCTTCCAGCAGCAGCGCACTGGCTGTAGAGGACACCGACATAGAGGGGAGCTGGCACACAGTGCAGGCACCGGGGCCATCCCTCAACCCACCCACCAGCATGGATGTCATCCTGGCAGAGCTGAGGGCTCATACTGCCTCTTCAAGGCAGGATGCTGAAGGTAGATAACAGAATAGACAGGATTTCCCCAGGGAGTTGAGATAACATTCACACTGACATCCCATGTGCTCCCCAAGATGATGGCTCCATGGCACGTAGTTCCGTATGTTTGGTGGGACTCTGTGCCATGTGAGAACCTCCTCTTGTGGCATGGGTCACCTGTTGCCATCCATATACCCCAAGGAGATGTACAGCACCCAAGCCCTATCCCTGATAACCTAGACAGCTTACTCTGTGGATCCCTCATTCTGGGTGATAGTACCTAGCTTATGTAGTGGTGGTAGGCAGGACTGTGCATCAGGTGTACAGCAAACAGAGCCCCCCAGATATATATCTGCTTGGCATGAACCCCACGTTATCCAACCAGTCCCATGCGATCAGTACACAGATCAATCATTGACACAATGAATTGCAACACAGTATCATGTGTCATATCTGGGATCCCCATGACCTGTCATCAAGAACATTTCCTGCAGTGAGGATGGATCATGGGACACATAGACATACACATGGTAACATGTTGCTAGTCTTCGCGTGCAGACTTGATCTGAGGAGTGTTCTGTTGAGATAGTGGTTGGGGCAAGGTACTTCAGGCCAGAAGGTCGGGGGTTCAAATCCCACTAGAGGACAGCAACCTTGGGCCGGAAGGACTGGGGTTTCTAGTCCCACAGGTGCTCCTTGTGGTCTTGGGCAAGCCACTTAACCCTCCATAGCCCATGTTCCCTGTAAAATAGTTATCTCCAAGTTATAATGCCCTGTTCAATGTAATTTCAGTTTGTTCAATGTAAACCGCACTGATGCAGAATAGCGCGGTATATAAGAGAATGTAAAAAAAAAACAAAAATGGAAATGTGCATGGGTCACGGTGGGCGGTGCAACACATGTCTCACACATCCCTTTGTGTTTCACCCACATGCACACATCAGGCTCTGTTGACCCTACGGGATGAGGTCAGCCAACTGCGTGTCACAGCTGAGGTGATGGCAGCGGCGCTACTGCATATAGCAAATGCCCAGGAGGCCATGGCTGGGCATCCCCAGCAGCCAGCTGCAGTGCCAGAGGCGGCGCCAGCAGAACCGGCACAGAGGGGTGGTGTGGGGCGTGGTCGCCGTGGATGTGGGTGGTGACGCAGGCTCTGATTGTGGGGAACAGGGCACTCTAACTGTACCAAAAAAGAAAGCTCAACCTGTTAACACCTCTGTGCATGTCTCTAGTATCTCTCACCGTGCTCCCCTGGTTACCCTGTCCTCCTCCTCCCCCCCCCCCGTTGCATCGGACACACCCTCACCCCCCTTCCTCCCGCCCCACCCCATCCTCCGCCCCCTCCATGTTGTCGCCGTCCTCTCCCTCCTCAGCCTCCTCCTCCTCCTCTACCTCCACCGTCGGGGACAGGGCTTTGGGGCCTGTTGTGGGGGGCCCTGATGTCAACGGCCCCTCACCAGCAGCAGCATCCTCTGTGGGGGAAAATAAGCATTAGCACACTATCATGCGTTTGCCACAACACATAAACATGGTATGGGCTCTCACAGGCTGTTGGGCCACTCACCATCATTTTGCTGCAGTGCCCTCTGTTGGAGGCGGTCAAGGTATTCCGGGCAGTGCAGCCGCAACTCCCATCCCTTCTTCTGTAGGTCCTCCACCTGGGGGTGAATGCAATGGATGGGAACATTAGGGACCAGATATCTCTGGTGGGTGCCCAAAGCATATAACACATCGCTGCGAGCAGCCAGGTGCTGCTGCTGCTCTGGCCAGTGTGTCTGCTACTACCTGTTGCCAGTGCCGCCTGCATGTGTGGCTGTGGGTCTGGGCATTTGTGGGGTGCCACCTACGCGTCCTGTGTGCTACCCCCAGACACCCCACCCCTTTTCCTACACTCTCCTTGCATGACATGGCAGCACCATGCCATGTGTGAGGTAGGCACGCGGATCACCAGGGGAGGTGTTTCCTACCTCTCTGTGTGGTACGGCACACACCTGTGTGTTTGCCTGACTTACGCACATCAGCAGAAACGCCTGCCATGACACCATGGTATCTGTCGTTGACATGTGTAATGGGTCTGTACGGCTCACAGGGATTGGGTGGACCTGACCACATCAACAGGAGCCAACGCCGGAACACCAGGACTACAGCCTCCTGGGAATAGGGCAGGTGTGGGTGACTACAATAGGTGCATGCACCATAACACCAACCTCATTAATAGACCTATGTGAGCAGGTCTCTGGTCTCCTGGGGATGGGGGGACCATGACAACAACAACATGAGCAACTAACATTAAAGCAGGATGTATAATAGACCTCTGGACCCAGGTGTAAGACCTGCTGGAGATGGGGCAGATGATTGCACGTGCAGCATGGCCAACTACCATACCACCATGTGTAACATTGGACCTCTGCACGGAGGTATTGGGTCTCCTGGGGATAGGGTCGACATGATCACTTCAACAGGAGTAGCTACCATAACAACAGGATGAGTCATTGAAATCTGTATTCAGGTCTGGGCCTCCTGGGAATAGGGCAGATCTGTGAAACAGATGCACAGGCAGGTACCATATCACCAGGAGCTATGACAGAGCTCTGTGATCAGGTCTAGGGCCTCCTGGGAATAGGGTAGATCTGTGAAACTCAGACAGATGCAGGTACCAAAACACCAGGAGCTATAATAGACCTGTGTAATCAGGTCTAAGGCCTCCTGGGGGTAAGGCAGAGCTATGAAACTGAAACAAATGCAGGTACCATAACACCAGGAGCTATGATAGACCTGTGTAATCAGGTCTAGGGCCTCCTGGGGGTATGGCAGAGCTGTGAAACTCAGATGCAGGTACCATAGCACCAGGAGTTATGATAGACCTGTGTAATCAGGTCTAGGGCTTCCTGGAGGTAGGGCAGAGCTGTGAAACTCAAACAGATGCAAGTACCATAACACCAGGAGCTATAATAGACCTGTGTGATCAGGTCTAAGGCCTCCTGGAGGTAGGGCAGAGCTGTGAAACTGAAACAGATGCAGCTACCATAACACCAAGAGCTATAATAGACCTGTGTAATCAGGTCTAAGGTCTCCTGGAGGTAAGGCAGAGCTGTGAAACTGAAACAGATGCAGCTACCATAGCACCAGGAGCTATAACAGACCTGTGTAATCAGATCTAAGGCCTCCTGGAGGTAGGGCAGAGCTCTGAAACTGAGACAGATGCAGGTACCATAGCACCAGGAGTTATGATAGACCTGTGTAATCAGGTCTAGGGCCTCCTGGAGGTAGGGAAGAGCTGTGAAACTCAAACATATGCAGGTACCATAACACCAGGAGCTATAATAGAACTGTGTTATCAGGTCTATGGCCTCCTGGAGGTAGGGCAGAGCTGTGAAACTGAAACAGATGCAGCTACCTTAGCACCAGGAGCTATAACAGACCTGTGTAATCAGGTCTAAGGCCTCCTGGAGGTAGGGCAGAGCTGTGAAACTGAGACAGATGCAGGTACCATAACATCAGGATCTATAATAGGCCTGTGTAATCAGGTCTAAGGCTTCCTGGGGGTAGAGCAGAGCTGTGAAACTTAAACAGATGCAGGTACCATAACACCAGGATCTGTAATAGACCTGTATAAGTCAGGTCTTGGGCCTTCTGGGGGTGGGGCAGAGCTGTGAAAATGAGACAGATGCAGCTACCATAACACCAGGATCTATCATAGACCTCTGTAATCAGATCTGAGGGCCTTGTGGGGATAGGGCATACTTGAAATCAACACCATACCCATCTACATTAGCCACAGGGTGGCACACAGACTGGTATTTCCACCATGTTCTGCATGTATGATATGTGATGATTGCTGTGTTGCACAACTGCCATTGTGTGACCTGTCTCCATACACTTACATCACGTGGGTAGTCAGCACATCGGTTAAATCGTCTGGTGAGGCACCTCCATGCCCTCCTCACCCTGCCAAGGTACTGGCATCTGGAGTAACCAGGGAAGAGTCACCTCTGCCTTGTGCCGATCATTGTTGCAAGTTGTTCTTACCTCCCTCCTGGTGAACACTGGCTTTCATGACCTCCTGTCCATTTTTGCTGATGTGGATGGTGTGCTGACACACATCGCACATGCGCCATAGCGTGCATATACACATGCTATCTCGCGCTATTACACGCTACCTCGTGCTACTACAGCGCACAGCACACATGGCATTGTCACGCCTGGTACACGGCAAAGTATTTTTAGCAGATCAGTCAAACGTGCCACGAACAGTATAAGACTCTTTTACAATCCCCATATACCCGATCTCGTAACCACGCCACCATTCATTTATTTTGATTGTGGACTGGCTATTTATGGCGGGCCAGGCTTTCTGGCGTTTCAACATCAGACGCATCATAGGGCGCCTTAGCTTGTGGCTCTGTAGTGTATAGGACTAAGGTGAGTGTGTGTTTTGTTTTAACCACAGACTACAGAGATGTGTAAAACTGTTACAGCCATGAAAAAGGATGCTGCCTCAGACCCTCTGCCTGATGTTGAAGCACTGGGAATTTGAACCCATGAGTGTGGATTGCAAAGTCATTGTATTAACTATTGTGCTATGCCTCTATGGCTGGTAACATATGAACAGCACGTCAACCCACAAACATTCTGCTGTGCTTACTGGGATTGGGGAGACCCACAGCTAGGGCAGTTTCCAGGCGATGTTACCTTGGGCAAATGAAGTGAGGGTGTTTTGGTTTTGAAAACAGCATTTCAAATATATGTTTCACTGTTACAGTTTTACTGATGGGAGCCCGCTGTGAAATTGAACCCATGACGTATGTCACTGGGCTCATCCTATTAACCTTTGTACTACATCAATATGGGGTTTTCCATACCAATGGCTGGCCACAGAATGTGTGCAGGTCACCGGACATACTGTCCGCAGTCGTCACCAGGATAGGGTAGAAACAACAGTACCCATGATGCAATTCACATGCAGAACAGCCATCTACATCTACAGCACGTGAGCTTGGCAGGGGGGACTGCCCATGCATGCTACTGCCACTGACTACCTACAGGCCATGCCATTGTGCGTGTTCTGAGCTCACCCTGAGGGTGAGGTGGGGTGGCCAGCACCAGGTCCGCAGTGCCTGGGTTGACTGAGGTAGGCTTTGCTGCAGGTCTCCATCAATGCTCGTGTGTGACAGGTATTTGTAGGGATGCCTGTGAATGTCATGTTTCCATTTGTATTTGCCAGTCATGTCTGCCCCTTGTGGACCATGATGCTGCCAAAGTGGTGCAGAGCCAGTGTGCCTGCCATGGTCACTTGTTCTCGGAGCAGGGGTGTGTGTGGACTCACATGATGCTGATGTACATATCAAAACAGCCTCTATGAGTCAGGGTGGGGGACATCATCTGCCCCCAACAGACCCACATGCTGCACATTTCCAACAGGGGTTGTAGTGCAACATGATGACAAGCTGTGGGACCAGCAGCCACCTCCCTTTTGGGAACCCCACAGTTGATGCAGGCAATAGGCATTCTCAGCTGAGCTGCTCCCCACCACAATCTACCATTCACCAGCAGAGGGCACAGTCAGTGTGCACCTGCTGCACCCTGCAAGGTGTTCCAGCCACACACATGCTAACTGCAGACAGTCTGCTAGCTAGTACATAGTGTATGTTCCTAGAAGAACTGTGTGCACCCAAAAGTGGGAAGTAAGCACACACAACAAACAAGCATGTCAGTGATTGGACCCCAGAAAAAAGAACTCATAGATATCACTTGAGAGAAACAGTGTACAGCACTATGTGGGAACCTAGCCATGCCATGGTCACTGCTCAGTCAGGGAGAGAATGACCTCTCAGCATGACATGCTGTGGCCACCCTGTCCATGCAGGTGGTGGTCGGGCACTGCAATCTTCCAGCCATTGCCCTATGCCCTGTGCAGATGTATCCTGCCCAGACCGCCATGTCCGGGCCATACCCTCAATACCTTGCTCCTCATTATGCACATTGGCAGGCTAACACTGGAAACAGTGCAAGCATTGGGGGCTCAGTAAGGTGCAACATCTCCGACCCCTGCTGCAACCAGATGACTTCAGAACAGTTTTTCAGGCACTGGTGACCGCCCATTTTAACTATGCCAATGTGATCCTGCACGGTCTACCCAAAAACACACTAAAACCATTACAGCTGGCAATGAACGCAGCTGCACGCTTCCTACACGGGGCCTCTAGAAGAGCCCACATTTCCCCAATCCTAAAGGATTTGCACTTGCTACCAATCTCCTGCCGGCTCACTTATAAAGTAGTCCTGAGGACCTTCAAGGCCATCAACATAATATCACCCACCTCTCTGACAGACCATCTCTATCCCACTCCAGCAAACAGAGCAAGGAGGACATTCACCACCAACATGCTACAGACCCCCAAGGAAATAACAAAATGCACCCAGGCAAGAAGGACCTGAGCCTTTAAGTTCTATGCTCCCAGCTGCTGGAATGCGCTCCCAACTACCATCCGAGCGATCACTGACTTTGCTCAATTCAGAAAAGCATTAAAACACCATCTTTTTCTCCTGCACTACTCACAGCCCAGTAATTCAACCCCACCCGCCATACACCCAGCTAGCCATCTGTAAATAACAAACAACTCATGTGTATATTGTAGATAGTGGTAGATAGTTGTAGATAGTTTCCCCAGTTTGAAATCCAAGTTGTATTACCCGTTCAATGTAAGTGCATAACAGGCTTCCTGTTCTGTACAAAAGGGTTATCTGTAAACCACACTGATTTTAAAGAGAGCGGTATATAAAAGCGATAAATAAATAAATAAAAATAAAATAGGCAGCCACACAACACTGGATAGATATACACACACTCCCACACCTATTTCAGCATTGTGCAAAGATAGAGGTGGTTGGCAGCCCTGGCTGCCACACCAGTCTTGGGCACAGTGCAGGCATTGCTAAGGTATGCAGGTGCTAGTATCGGTAGCTGCTGCTCCGCGCAGGACCCAACATCGTGACTCTCCATGAGGCTTTGGATAGTGGAGCCTGTGGGTGTGGGTGTTTGTGCCCCGGTTGGCCGATGCTCTAGGGCAGAGGTTCCCAACTCCGCACCTGGTGGGCTAAACACGATTCAGGTTTTAAGGCTGTCCCTAATGAATATTGTGACATGGTGGATTCCTCCAGCCCTTTAGAAAGAGCCAAAAAGGAGGAATCAGAAGCAGTGCTGGATGGTAAACAAAAGCACATGGCTAGTAGCTACCAGGGAAACCAGACACAAGGGAAAGAAACACGCCCTTGCTGCCAGTTAGCTCAGGAGTCACGAGCTGAATCAGAGCACCTGCTAGGAGGAGGAGTCAGGCACTGCCCTAGAGGGCAGACACATAAAGAGGCCTCAATAGAAAGAAAAGGGTCTCGATTAGGAGCCACACAGGAAGCTCCAACACAAGCTCAGCTGGGAGGTTACCTACAAGGCCAACCGAGGGTTCCAGTGAGAGGCCAGCAAAGAGGGCAGCTAACAGACCAAGAGGAGGACCAGGGAGGAGTCCGAGTTCCAGGCCTAGGCAGAGCTACCGGTTTAGTTCCAGCCCAGAACCGTGGGAGAGAGACCGTGGCAAGCCCAGAGGAACACTCATTATAACGGAGAGAAAGCCCAGAGCCAGAGCCAAGTTTAAAGGTAGAAGGAGCACCATTTATAAAGTGTTTTTCAAGAGAAGAATACAGCAAAAGCAGGCCAGGCGGTTTGCAGTATTCTGGGAATTACAAGGATAGGAAAAAGCCAGGAAGGCAGTTGCAACCCACAGCTCACAAATCAGGTTTGGAATCAACAGCTGTTTCCAAAGCCCAGAGAGAGCCGTTTGCAGGCAGACGAAGAGGTAAGCCCAGAGACTGGGTTTCAAATAAGGCTGTTGATAATCAGTGCGATTTTACTTACCCAAAGGGTTGGGACTGTGGTTTTAATACCTGTAATGAGGATGATTGTTTACAGCAATACATGTGCCAAGAGTATGATATAAAGCCTAAGCCAGAGAGGAAGGGCGTGGCCTCTGAAACAACGTTGCAATCATTTCTGCCTGACTTCCATGAGGAGTTAATGGAAACAGAGCCAGGGCTAGGCAACATATCTGAAGAATTGATGGACTGTACGATTACAATATCGAATGAGATATTTTCCCTGCGTTGAGTTTAAGCAGTGCAGAGAACTGCAGGAGTGTTAAGAGAAAAAGTACAAAGCTGTGGGAAATAGAACTGTTTATTCTAATTGCTGGGAAGCAAATGTTTATTACTGCTGAAGTTAAGCTATTTCTGTTGGAGACTTTTCATTTTGTCCTTTGCCAGAAGTATATGGTTTATGTTTCCTTTGTTCCATGCTGAAATCCGCCCAGAGGGGAAATAAATCCTGTTTGCTTAAAACCACTTTGAGTTCACACTACTCTTCACTGGACAGTGAAAGAAACTACATTTCCCAAAAGGCTTTGCCTCAGGAAAAGGTCAGACAACTGTTCAAAGAAGGATAACAGGTCGCTTAAGCCCTACACGCTTTGGCTGGGGGCACTAAAAGGCGGTTACAATATGCATGAGATACATTTGCATACAATGGGGACACTGCATACCAATGCATCTCATGCATATTTATTAGGGACAGCATGAAATCCTGAATGGTGTTTGGCCCTCCAGAAGTGCAGTTGGGAACCTCTGCTCTAGGGACTGCACATGTTTATGGTGTATGTGTGCTGTAGGGTAAAATATAAGGACATGGTCTGCAGGAGCCACAGCTAGGACTTGAACCTGTGACCTTCTGCCCCTGAACACACTGGCTGTGTATACTGCACCAAACTGTTGCCACAGAAGTGGGGTCATTCCCTGGGGATGCCATTACTGTTCATCAGACAGACCTTGTCTGTTGCACTGCACATCACCCACTTGAACAGGGCTTGGCCTTGGTATTCTGTGGGCAGATGCCACTGCCCCCTCCACCACCAGCACTCCTCCGCCACCATGCTGATATGCCCTTATGCCGGTGGTGCTGGTGGTGCGCAGTCACAGGCCATCTAGTGTGCTGGCAATCCCTATGGTGTGGGATCTGGGGTAGGGGTGCCTACATAGACATCCACGCTTCCCCCCGGCACCACCTGTCAATTTTATGTGCCCTTTGGGGTACCTGCTAGGTATTGTCCCCTGGGACACTGTGGGACACACACTCGTGGGCATGTTTGACCTTGGCTTGCTGATTTGCAGTTTCTGCATTCCTATGTGCCACCTAGGCATCTGCCTGATCCACCCTGTGCCCCAGCTGCCCCACTGCATGTCCCGCCTACAGCCCCCTGTACCCCATTTGCAGCCTCACCGTAGTGCCCTTTCGTACTTGGGCACTATGCTGTTGCAGCACATGTATTACTACTATGACGTTTCTTGGTTTCTCTGCCTTTGCTGTACATTGCTGACTGAACTGGTTTCTCTCTCCTGCAAATGTGCCTCTAGCTGGAGGTTTTCACTGGCGCTAATTTTCAGACCTTCATTTCACAGCATTAGTGTGCATGGAGCCTCTCCCCGCCCACTCTCCGCCCATTGACCCCTTCTCTCCGCCCTCTGGGGAACCTTATTCCACCCTCTGTGTGCCTTAACGCCGCAGGAGACGTGTTCGCGTGAAACCTCATGCTATCGCACGCTAACGTTACGTATCGTGCAATACCATTATGTATCGCGCGCAAACAGCGCTGCTGCAACATTATCGCTGTTTAGTAAACATGCCCCTTAGAGTGTATAACGGTAGGAGAAAGTTCTAATTCTGCTATATCTTTTTGCAGTTACAAGAATTGTGCACAAAGATCCCCACTATTCTTTTATTAATAATGCATAACAATTTTTTGCTTTTTTGGCAACTTCCACACATGTATTGCGCACAATGATGCCAAAATTATTTTTCTGAGTGGTGACTCCTAATGTGTAACCTAGCATTACATAGCTATAATTTGGGTTATTCATCCCTTATTGGACTTTTGAGGAAACTGAAAAGTCATGGAATAGGAGGCAATGTATTACTCTGGATTAGGAAATGGTTAAAAATTAGACAATAGAGAGTAGGACCAAATGGACAATTTCTTAATGGAGAAAGGTGAATAGTGGAGTACCCCAGGGATCTGTGCTGGGTCCACTGTTTGTTAACATATTTATAAATGATCTGGAAATGAGAACAATCATATTTTCAGGTGACACAAAATTATTCAAAGCTGTTAAAATACAAGAGGATTGTAAAAAATTGCAAGAGGATCTCGATAAATTGGGAGACAGGGCTTCAAAATGGTGGATGAAATTTAATGTAGACAAATGCAAAGTTATGCATGTGGAGTGTGATTCCATAATGTGCATGTCCAGCCCGCAGACATGTCTAAATCAAAAGCTGGCTCCCTTTGGACCTAATTCCTCATCCGCGGGTCTGGACATGCTCGTAGGTCCGGAATCGGTGACATAGATGTGTTCAGCATGGCAAGAGCAAGCGCTATTACATAAGAACATAAGATATGCCATACAGGGTCAGACCAAGGTCCATCAAGCCCAGTATCCTGTTTCCAACAGTGGCCAATCTAGGTCATACGTACCTAGCAGTTTCCCCAAAAGAGACAGGTTCCACAATGCTTGTATTGGGTCAAGCACTGATATCCTGGGTCCCTTTTTAATAATGGTTTATGGAACTTTCCTCCAGGAACTTGTCCAAACCTTTTTTAAACCCAGCTACACTAACAGCCTTTACTACATCCTCCGGTAACAAATTCCAGAGTTTGATGACACGTTGAGGGAAAAAATATTTTCTCTTATTTGTCTTAAATAGTTTACCCTGTAGCTTCATTGCATGTCCCCTAGTCTTTCTATATTCTGATAAAGTAAACAATCGTTCTACGTTTACCCGTTCCACTCCGTTCATTAATTTATAGACTTCTATCATATCTCCCCTCAGCCGTCTCTTTTCCAGGTTAAAGAGCCCTAACCTTTTTAGCTTTTCTTCATATAAGTATCCTTCCATCCCCTTTACCATTTTGGTGGCTCTTCTCTGAACCTTTTCTAATAAAACTATATCCTTTTTAAGATATGGCAACCAGAATTGCACACAATATTCAAGGTACAGTCTCACCATGGAATGATATAGAGGCATTATAATATATTTTGTTTTATTTTCCATTCCTTTCCTTATGATACCTAGCATTCTATTTGCTCTCTTGGCCTCCGCTGCACTCTGGGCCGAGGGTTTTAACATGTTATCCACAATGATGCCTAAATCTTTTCCTGGGTGGTGGTTCCTAATGTGGAACCTTGCATCGTGTAACCATAGTTTGGGTTGTTCTTCCCTAGGTGCATAACTTTGCACTTCTCCACATTAAATTTCATCTGCCATTTTGATGCCCAGTCTTCCAATTTATCAAGATCCTCTTGCAATTTTCCACAATTCTTTTGGGTTTTAACAACTTTAAATAGTTTTGTGTCATCTGCAAATTTGATAACCTCAGTCATTATTCCCTTTTCCAGGTCATTTATGAATATGTCAAAAAGCAGCGGATCCAGCACAGATCCCTGGGGTACAGCACTATTCATCTTTCTCCATTGGGAAAATTGGCCATTTAGTCCTACCCTCTGCTTTCTATCTTTTAACCAGGTCCTGATCCCCAATAGTACACTGCCTCCTATCCCATGACTCTTTAGTTTTGCCAAAAGTCTCTGATGAGGGACCTTGTCAAAGGCTTTCTGAAAGTCCAGATATACTATATCAACCGACTCACCTTTGTCCACCTGTTTATTCACACCTTCAAAAAAACATAACAGATTAGTAATACAAGATCTTCCTTGTCTAAAGCCATGTTGGCTGTCTCCCATTAGGCCATGACTATCTACATGCTGAGTAATTTTGTTCTTTATGATGGTTTCTATCATTATTCCTGGTACTGACTGGTACAGACCGTAGTTGCCCGGATCACTCCTAGAACCATTTTTAAAAAATTGGCGTTACATTGGCGATCCTCCAATCTTCAGGTATTACAGATGATTTTAATGAAAATTCACAGATTACTAACAGCAGGTCTGCAATCTCATATTTCAATTCTTTCAACACCCTTGGATGAATACCATCCGGCCCAGGTGATTTGCTGCTCTTCAGTTTATCTAATAGTTGTAATACATCTTCCCGATGTATCGATATTTCCTTCAATTCTTCCGCACCTTTAAATACCACTTCAGTCATGGGTAACATCCCTACATCTTCCTCAGTAAAGACCAAAGCAAAGAATTCATTCAGTCTCTCCGCTATCGCCTTGTCACCTCTTAGTGCCCCTTTAACCCCTCTATCATCTAATGGACCAACTGACTCTCTCACAGGTTTTTTTGCTACGAATGTACTTGAAAAAGTCTTTATTTCGCGTTTTTGCTTCCGCAGCAAGCTTCTTCTTAAATTCTCCCTTTGCCTGCCTTATCAATGCCTTGCATTTGACTTGCCAGTGCTTGTGATGTTTCCAGCTTTCATCGTTTGGCTCTTTTTTCCATTACATGGGACTAATGGCTGCAACTATTTTTAACTTCTTCATTTACATCTCCCTCCTCCCTTTTTTGAGTTGTCTGCTTTTCTCATTAAAATGTTTGTTCCTTAGAAATTGTAGAGTCTAATCTAAAATAGTTCACTCTAGTTACATGAGATTGTATTAACTTACTTATGATTTCACACTTCCATAGTTTGTTCATGTCTAGACGTATATGTCCTGCAGAAAAGCGTTTGTCTCATTTAATGCCGCAAAGATGATAATTATATGTTTGGTTCACTTTCACTCCTGTTTCATGTAACAAGTTTCTTTCCCTTGTGGATATATTGTTTAGTAATGGATACATTTGTTATAAATATGTTTTTTCCTCTCTCTATAGTTTGCAAAACATAACAGAAGGGGATTACTTTTAGAAGGAAGCATTTATTGACGATCTGTAGTCTTTTCCATGTCACATCCCTTGTTTCTATATTGATTTTATAAATATCATTTTATTATTCGTATGAGGATTCCTTTTACTGATTATTTATGTATTTACATATTTATTTACTTATTTATTGTTTAGTGTCTTTTAGCTGTATATATAATTTTCCAT
The DNA here is from genome assembly GCA_033557465.1 of Ichthyophis bannanicus. NCBI lineage: Eukaryota > Metazoa > Chordata > Amphibia > Gymnophiona > Ichthyophiidae > Ichthyophis > Ichthyophis bannanicus. The sequence goes on along the minus strand of CM066044.1, from coordinate 278,025,377 downwards.
GTTATATTGTATTGTTATTTTCATGTTTTAATTTGTTTATTTTGTATTTATGATTTTAGTACAGCCAAATAACCTCCTGAGGCAGGCATAGTGGAAACACTGCCCATGTCGGGTAAAGGGTTAGTTGTGACACCCCTTCGGGGTTTGTATTGTGCCCTGACAGACCTGCTAATAAAGGCAATTTCCTGGTTTACCATGCCTGGACTGGACTCCTGTTGCTTTACGTGGTATTGTGCTTCTTTCTTCAACCTTGACATCATACCTGCCGAGTACAAAATAGACATATACAGGTAACTCACCGCCGTACCAGTCCTTAAACAGCAACATGTCACAGAAAGGGCAGGAGAGGCACAATCATGTCAAGAAGGCAAATTTAAGCCCCTGGGAGACCTCCATGGCCATGGGGCTTATCCTGAGGCACCATGCTAACCTCTTTGGGGCTGAGGATGCCAGTACCCAACAGAGGGCATGGCAGGATATTGCAAAGAAGGTGAATGCAGTGCATCACCACAACAAGGACATGGAGGACCTGAAGAAGAAGTGGCGAATGGTGCTACTAAAGGAAAGAATAGTGTATATGCATCTACACCAGAGACCATCTCTAACACTGCAAGCTCTGGGGACCAGGTGCTGGGCGCCCATCCTCATCCTCAGGGTGACTGATGAAATTGCTCAGCAGCATGGTTTGCAGCTGTTATGTGCCTGTAGAACGCACTGTCAGTCTGTCTTACTGAGCTGATGTGATGGATCAGTGTATTCTCCATTTGGTGATCAGCTGCAGACTGCTGTCCCACATGTGGAGTGCCTCATGGGTACTGGAGAGGCTAACCTATTCTGGCACACACAGCAGACATTTTAGGCAGTGACCTGCAGTCTCTTTGAATCCAGGCATTGCTGTGCAGAGAGTTGTGGAGGCACTGACGCACATTTTCCATACAATACGAATATGTTGGGGATGGCACCTATGGCATATTGGTGCTGGCAGCCCATACCACCTCAGCTGCCATCCTTCCTTCAGCCCATCCATCTGCATCTGTCAGCTGTGTGCATCTTGTTTTCTCATGCAAGCTGCTATACTATGGCCTACTCAGATACTCATTCCCACATTTCAGCTCTTCACGCATGCCTCTCCTGTGCCTGATCTGCACATCACAACTCCTGCTCCATCCTCCTTTCACTGCACACATCCTGCCACTCCACTAGGGGACATGTCTTCCTCATCCTATGCCACACTCTGACATTGTGCTGTTTTACAATGGCACCTCCCACATGCTCGACCAAATTACTGGCTGCCATGTAGGGTGCCCATGGATCTGGCAAGTCCATCGGCTCCCGCCTGTCCTTCCATCCATCACCTTTAAATTAACTTTCCTTGGTGCTCTCTTATCCAGCCTTAGGTTTAAAGCCATTTTCAGACGTTAAAGTGCATGATTGACACTTTAATGCCCGATATCCTGTTAACCCATGATAAATGGCCCATAGCGCCTTTTACTCCAGAATGCCTCCTACCTGTCTAGCACCCTTTACACATGTAACACCCCTTATTGCTGCCATTAATACCTGCTACCTTAACGCCCTTTAGTAAACATACTCCTTGGTGTGCCTTGGGATGAGGATTTGCCATTTTGTTCTGCATATATTGGCCATAGTTCATTTTAATTTTGCAGCATTACGTTTACTGAGGAGGGCAAAATAATTTCTGTGTCCTGAAGATTTGGTGCTTTTGGTTCATGCCTTTGTGACAACTATAATGAATTATTGTAATGGTCTTCACAGTGGCCTCCTAAAGCAACAATTACACAGGTTACATTTGGTCCACAGACAGAATAAAAATTAATTTGATCATGTGACACCTCTTTTGATTTCTGTGCTCAGTGATTTTCTGGGCTCAGTTTAAGACCTTTGTTTGGTGTTTAGAGGGCTGCATATAGAATGCCAGAATTGTTTGAAGAATTTTTTGGTCCCATATTTGCGGGCTAGATCATGCTGTTCTTCCCAGCAGGCTCTGCTACAAGTACTGAAAATACCATAGATGCAAGCAACATACCAAGATGCCTTCTGTCTTTTTTTTTTTTTTTTAATTTATAAAGGTGCCTTCTCTTATGTGGCACTGAATTTGTAAAATACCCTTCCATTGGAGTTTTGGCAGGAAATGAATTGTCTTTCCTTTCGAAAATGGACAAAAGCTTGGCTGTTTGTACAGACTTTCAGGCCTTTTCATTAATGGCAGTAGAAGTCTAGATTCATGGTTGGGGATGGATAGCTAGGAGTGTACTATTTGGATCAGGAACTGGTTAAAAGATAGCAAGCAGAGGGTAGGGCTAAATGGCCAATTTTCTCAGTGGAGAAAGGTGAATAATGGAGTACCCCAGGGATCTGTGGGTCCGGTGCTTTTTAACATATTTGTACATGACCTGAAAATGGGAATAACGAGCGAGATAATCAAATTTGCAAATAACACAAAATTATTCAAAGTTGTTAAAATCCAAGAGGATTATTAAAAATTGCAAGAGGACCTTGATAACTTGAAATACTGAACGTCCAAATGACAGATGGAATTTAATGTGGACAAGTGCAAAGTTGTGCATCTAGGAAAGAACAACCCAAACTATGGTTACATGATGCAAGGTTCCACATTAGGAACCACCACCCAGGAAAAAGATTTAGGCGTCATCGTGGATAACATATTAAAACCCTCCACCCAGTGTGCAGCGGCAGCCAAGAACGCAAATAGAATGTTAGGGATCATAAGGAAAGGAATGGAGAATAAAACAAAGGATATTATAAAACTTTACATGCGGTATAAGATTCCAAACTTAAAGCCAGATAATATGAGGTTAATCTCTGCAAAACTTTAAAAGTAAACAGCTAATCTTTATACTGCTATGGATGTCCCTTACTGACCACTGTATGCCTGCTGAACCTGTTAGTGTGTCTGTGACCAGCAATTTTGGATTTACCTGAATTCTTCTTTAATAAAATGGCAGCTAGAAGCTGGGTAAGAACAGATTGCTTTCATAATGGCAGTCTGGGTGCTCCGTTGTTGCCCCTACCTGCCCACTAGCAGCTTCGCAATGGGCCTCAGAACCCTTATCATTATGGGCACAGCTAGTCTCACACTGCCATAACACTGCCAAAAGGTTGCTATTTTTTTGTTTCAGGAAGGAATGGAGAGGGGGGGGAGGCAAAATAGACTCTTGTTTGGCAATACTATGATCTCAAGCTCAAAATACTATTTTACCGCTGCTGTCTTGCTGATGCTGTGGTGATCATTTGTCCTTGGAATGCATCACTTTCTCTGAGCCACTGCTGATTTGATGGAGGGAAAATTATTTGACTGCAGCAAGACCTTTCCTTTTACTCACCTATCTCCCCATCATCACTTTTTCCTTCATTGTCGCTTCCCACTACTACTACTAATAATAATGATCATTTGTATAGTGCTACAAGGTGTGTGCAGTGCTGTACATAAAGATGTAAGACACAGTCCCTGCTCATCAGAGCTTACAATCTAATCGCAATGAAAAAATATAGCAAAACTAGGGACTAGAGTATGATAAGATAGACATAAGTAGTGAATGAGAGAGTGAGCAGCATCAGGATCCAAAAGCAGCCTCAAAGAGGTGAATTTTTAGCCTGGATTTGAATAGGGCTAGAGAAGGAGCCTAATGCACCCAGGGCCAGCCCGTCCATTGAGCGAGAATATTTTTTGCACAGGGCCCCGCGTTTCAGGGGGCCCCGCACAAAAAACATTCTGATCCAAAAGTAAAATGAAAAATAAATTTAAAAAAGCTGTCTGCTGCCACTTCCGGGGCCGCCGCAGCAGAATCGAGTGTGCCGCGGGGCCCCCCATGTGCCCGGCAGAGCCTGCCCTCCCCTGTATCAGCTCTCTCTTTCCAGCGGCAGTCACACGCGCCGGCTTTCAGAGCGTGATGGGAGAGTTTCTCCCTCGCTGCTCTGTTAAGCCCGCGGGGGCTGATGGGAACTCCCATCAGCCCCCGCAGGCTTAACAGAACCGCGAAAGGGAAACTAGTCCCTTCGCGCTCTGAAAGCCGGTGCATGTGACTGCCGCTGGAAAGAGAGAGCTGATACAGGGGAGGGCAGGCTCTGCCGGGCACGGGGGGGGCCCCACGGCACACTTGATTCTGCCGCGGCGTTCCCGGAAGCGGCAGCAGCTTTTTTTATTTTAAATTTTCCCTGGGCTGGGCTGGGGGGGGGTTTAGGAGTGGTGATGGGTGATGGGCGCTGGGGGGGGTTAGGAGTGGTGATGGGCACTGGGGGGGGTTAGGAGTGGTGATGGGCTATGGGGGGGCTTAAACTAAAAATTGGGTGATGGGGATTAGGACTGGAAATGGGCTGGTGGGATTAGGACTGGAAGTGGTTTGATGGGGGGTTAGGACTGGTAAGGGGCTATGGGGGGGGCTTAAACTAAAAATGGGGTGATGGGGGATTAGGACTGGAAATGGGCTGGTGGGATTAGGACTGGAAGTGGGTTGATGGGGGGTTAGGACTGGCAATGGGCTATGGGGGGCTGACTGGAAATGGGTGATGGGGGATTAGGACTGGAAATGGGCTGGTGGGATTAGGACTGGGAGTGGGCTGATGGGGAGGTTAGGACTGGTAATGGTCTATGGGGGGGCTTAAACTAAAAATTGGGTGATGGGGATTAGGACTGGAAATGGGCTGGTGGGATTAGGACTGGAAGTGGGTTGATGGGGGGTTAGGACTGGAAATGGGCTATGGGGGGCTGAAACTAAAAATTGGGTGATGGGGGATTAGGACTGGAATTGGGCTGGTGGGATTAGGACTGGGAGTGGGCTGATGGGGAGGTTAGGACTGGTAATGGGCTATGGGGGGGCTTAAACTAAAAATTGGGTGATAGGGGATTAGGACTGGAAATGGGCTGGTGGGATTAGGATGGAGTGGGCTGATGGAGGGCTAGGAATGGTAATGGGTTGGGGGGTTGCTAGGACTGGAAATGGGCTGAGTGGAAGGGGGCTTGAACTGCAAATAGCTGATGGGGACGGGGCTTTGAATGGAAATGGGCTGAGGGGAAGTGGGGGGCTTGAACTGCAAATAGCTGATGGGGACGGGGCTTGGAATGGAAATGGGCTGAGGGGAAGTGGGGGGCTTGAACTGCAAATAGCTGATGGGGAGGGGGACTTGGAAGGGAAATGGGCTGAGTGGAAGGGGGCTTGAACTGCTATTTGCTGATGGGAAGGGGGGCTTGGAATGGGCTCTTAGGGGAGGGAGCTAGGACAGGAAATGGGTTGATGGAGGGGCTAGGATAGGACTGGGAATTGGGTGTTGGGGGGAGCTAAGATTGGAAATGGGCTGTGATGGGGGCTTGGATTGAAATGGACTCATGGAGGGGCTAGAACTGGAAGTAGGCTCATGGGGGGCTTGGATTAGAAATGGGCTGAGTGGAGGGGAGCTAGGATTTAACATGGACTGATGGTGGGGCTAGGAAAGGATTAGAAATGGGCTGATGGGAGGCTGGTATTGGAAATGAGCTGATGAAGGGACTCGGATAGGACTGGAAATGGATGGGGGAGCTAGGACTGGAAATGGACTGATGGGGGGCCAGGACTGGAAATGGGCTGATGTGGGGACTAGAAGGGAGTGGATACTGGGTGGGGCTGGAACTAAAAGGGAGCTGATGTTGGGGGAGATTAGAAGGGGATGGGGCTGGGAGAGTGAAATGGACAGGGGAAAATATTTTGTGTGGGAGGGAAGAAAAATCTACAATTGGCCGGGTATTGGGAGACTAAGTGGGGATTGAGGATGGAGGGGTAAAATTTGAGTGGATGAAATAGGAATGAGGAAAGAGCAAAAGGAGAAAGATTATTATGTTAAAGCAGATGTAGAGAGAGAATGGAAAAAAACTAGAAGAGAAGAAAGGACAAATGGACAGCAGACGATGGAGAGATAGCAGAAGACACAAATAAACCAGAAGAAAGTGGCTGGAACAATTGCAACTGAAAAAAAAATGCACAAAAGGTACAAAGATATCTCTTTATTTTGAATTTATTAACTGGAATATGTCAGCTCTGGGAAATGTGCATCATTAATGTCTGTGCTTTGTTTAGTACAAGAGGAAATTAATTTATAGTTTTATTTCTACATTGTTGTTGTACATTCCAAGTTTGGCTTTTAGGGTTCCCAGTTTAATTATTGTCTTTCTGTTTTTAAATTGTGATTCCTTGTTTGGTGACGGTCTATGTTCTGCATGTGTAACTGAGCTGAGGTATTCTGTTTATGTAATTCCTATTTGACATTGTCACTTGTTCTCTTTCCCCAGTAGGTCATATATTGTTATTCTCTGAAATGTATTGGTTTAATATTTGCAGTGTTGCCTTTTGATAGGTAGGGTATGGTGCTTTATGAGTCCTGGTAGTGCTGTTAGGATACGGTAGGTTTGCTATGGGTTCTAAATGGGCAGTGTTTGTAGTAGTTCCTAATGTGCCTGGCGGTTGGCACTGGATTATAGTAATGTAGAAATCTTTGTCTTTCTTTATCCATACACTCATGAAGAGGCATGTTTACTAAAAGTTAGTGCATGGTAACATTATGCAAATATTTATTTGCATTTTATTTATTTATTTGCATTTCTTATATACCGCACTATTTGCGATCAGCGCGGTTTACATAAAACAAAAGGTATCCGACAATGAACAAAAGTCAGGTCATTACATTGAACAGGAACAAGTAACTTGGAAAACAGGGTAAACTATATACATATGCGTAGCATTGAATAGGTAACTATATACATGTCAGATGGAGTTATTGGGTATTGATCATACTTGGTGGCTGGGGTTCGGGGCAGTCAGTGAGATATTTGATAAAGAGGAAATGTTTTAAGGCCTTCCAGAACAGGCTCAAGTTAGGGATTGCTCTGATGTGTGGTGGTAGGGAGTTCCAGAGACTTGGGGCACATAGTCTAAAGGCTCTGTTCGATGTTGCTTTGGAGCATTTTGTTATGTCTCTCGGTATCACTAGCATGTTAGCTACTGAGGTTCTTCTTAGCCTGTTGGGTATGGGTGGTCGGATGAGGTCACATAGTGAGGAGGAGGAGAGCCCCTTGATGGCCTTGAACGTCATCACTAGGGTTTTGAAGCTTAACCTGGCTTGAATGGGGAGCCAGTGAAGCTGTTTCAGGAGGGGTGTAATATGCTCTCTTCTTGGCGTGCCGAGGAGAATCCGTGCTGCACTGTTCATGGCAAATTGCAGGGGATGTAAGGTGGCTTGAGGGAGTCCTTGTAGGATGGCGTTTGAGTAATCAAAATGAGGAATGATGAGGGCTTGATAAATGGTGCGGAAGTCGCTTGGTTCGAGTAAAGGGCGTAGGTGTCTAAGGGATTTAATCTTGAAGTAAATCGCTCTTACAGTGTTGGTTATGTGTTGCTTCATGTTGAGGTTCTGATCCAATGTGACTCCGAGGTAACGAATAGCTGATTTTACTTGTAATTCAGCGTTGTCCACTTCCAAGTAGCTGGGTGTTGTAAACTCAGGATTTCTGGAGATGAACAGGACCTCCGTTTTCTTGTGTTGGATGCGCAGATTCTGAGAGAGGAGCCATTCGGATATGACGTTGAAGCACTCAGTCAGGGGGGTAAGGTCTGGGCAATCCATGGATATTGGAAGGTACAGTAAGACATCATCTGCATATATCATACAACTCACATTGAATGATCTGATGATATTACAGATAGGTTGGATATAGATGTTAAATGTTGAATATGTATGCAAATGAGGCCCCTTATGCAAATGAGGCCCCGCACCGAGTCTCCGCACATGGCCCCGCACCCCCCTTGGGCCGCCCCTGGATGCACCTACTCAGATAGTTTGTTCCAGGCATATGGAGCAGCAAGGTGGAATGGATGAAGTGTGGAGTTTGCAGTGGCAGAGAAGGGCACAGAAAAAAAGAGATCTACCAGAGGAGCAGGTTCCCAAGGAGTGTAGAGTGAGATAAGTGGCCTAGTGGTTGGGGCAAGGTACTTCAGGCCGGAAGGTTGGGGGGTTCAAATCCCACTAGAGGACAGCAACCTTGGGCCGGAAGGACTGGGGTTTCTAGTCCCATAGGTGCTCCTTGTGGTCTTGGGCAAGCCACTTAACCCTCCATAGCCCATGTTCACTGTAAAATAGTTATCTCCAAGTTATAATGCCCTTTTCAATGTAATTTCAGTTTGTTCAATGTAAACTGTACTGATGCAGAATAGAGTGGTATAAAAGAGAATGTAAATAAATAAATAAGAGATTTTCAATGTGTCTGGGCACACTTGCTGCCATCTATCCAGTCAGGAATCTAGCCCACTACACTCCTATTAATTTCATCTACTATCAGGGCCAGTGTTAGGTATGCAGGAGCCTTGGGTTGGACCTAGGGCGAGAGCCCCAAAGCCTATCTTCAAGCTATTCCTCCTTCAGATTGAGGCAGGCTTGGGGCCCCTTGTGGCAATGGCACCCAGGGCAATTGCCCTGTTTGCCAAACCCCCGATGCCAGTCCTGTCTGCTATATTTGTTTTTAATCCAAATGGTCTTTAGGAACCACCTAGGGGTTAGAGACAGCAACCATTTTAGGACTCTTTTACGCTTTAGATATGATCAGGCTGATTGTTTAAATTGAATTTCAGACTTCAGTAGCCTATCTAATCTCTGTTTAACATTTTACAATCTGTGTTACCATCCTGATCTAGGGAATGATAATATAAAGTAACGCCACTGCTATACTCCCATCATGCATGGAATTTCCGTCCATGTAGATTTTAGACTACAGGTTGTTTCCTGTAGAATTTGCATCCTATGTGACTCTATGGAACCCGTAACATATGGCACCAGACCATCACTTCTATCGCCTCTGGTAGCAGCATCCCATTTGTTATCTTCCATACCCCTATTCAAAATAAGAGCCTGATTTACATTTCAGGCTATAAAATATAAAAGACTGCAAGCCATAATATTCTGCCCAATATTGAAACATTGCGGTCAACATTTTATTTTAATGCTGGCCAGTGATTAAAAGTATTCTGGATATTTAGTGCTGCTATCTGGATTGCACACTACTACTAGTAACTACTGAGCATTTGTATAGCACTACAAGACGTACACAGCGCTGCACAGCACTGGTCCAACCACCAATGCCACCTAGACATCCCCTCTGAAGAATTGCCACAGTTAGGAAATAACCCTTACTCCTATTATGATATCATTACTTATTGCCATATAATTATTTCATGTATGCATATAGTTGTATATAGTTGACCCCTGTTATCCATGTTTGTACCCCTGTTCGATGTAAAACCTAACAGCTTGTTGTTATGGTCGTTGTGTTATAATGTAAACCGCGCTGATGCCGAATAGTGCGGTATATAAAAAATTGTAATAAAAAATAATAAATAATATAAGAGACAGTCCCTGCTCATCACAACTTACAATGTAGTCAAGACAGACAGCACAGTAGGTGTAGACATGGGATACATCTAGGGGGAATGGAAAGGAAACACAAAGGAGATCAGGTGAGTTAAGATCCGAAAGCAGCAGCAAAGAGGTGAGTTTTCAGCCTGGATTTGAAAAGGGCCAGAGAAGACGCCTGACGTACAGACTCAGGTAATTTGTTCCAGGCATAAGGAGCAGCAAGGTGAAAGGATGGAGTTAGCAATAGAAGAGAAGGGTACAGATAGAAGCAATTTGCCAGAAGAGCGGAGTTCCTCAGGACAGGTGTAGGGAGGTATAAAAGAGTGAGTAGCTGCAGAGTGAATGCACTTATAGGTCAGCAGGAGAAGTTTGAACTGGATGTGGAAACGGATAGGGAGCCAATGAAGTGACTCGAGAAGAGGGGTAATATGAGCATGATGAGGCTGGCAGAAGATTTGCTGCGCAACAGAGTGTTGAACAGATTGAAGGGGAGAGAGATGATTCAGCAGTGCTTATATCCAGAGAGAGCAGTGAGCAGCTGTAATATCCAGATATGGTGATATGGAATCCATTATCTGGATAACTTTAGAACTGTTTTTTTTTTTTGCTGTCCTAAAATTATTTGGATAATGGGTTGAATAATGCCACTCTCCAGATAACGTCTTCCCAGTACTTCTCCAACACCACCCAGATGGTACCAAGGCAGTCTGTAAACATTTTCAGTGGCAGTATATGGATAGGTTATTTGCATACTGAGCCAATTATTTTCCTGAAAAATGTATTTGCCTGCAACTTCTGAAAGGTGAATGGTTCTCTGTAGAAAATTCATGCAAGCAAAGATTTATTCAACTTTCTACGCATATGAAATTTAGGAACTATTCAAAAGCGGTAGCATGCTTTTTGAAAAAACCTTTGCACAGATTTTCTGTGAATATTTTTCTCTTCAAGTTGTAAGTAGTTAAATCCTTGCATAAAACATCTGCAGCTTCAAAACCATGTGAGTGAATTGACTTGCAATTTCTGCATTTTTTGGTTCAAAATTTAAACATTTACATTTAGGGCATCATTTTAGAAGCTCAATTCGTGATTTGTACATCTGAAACTGCCCATTCAGACGTGCCAATCGTGTTCAGTGTGATCATGTCTGTCACATGGGGATGTGGTCAAAGCATATCCAGGGCAGTCTGTAAAAGATCCACTTGTACATATGGTTTGCTGTTTATAATTACCATCAGACACATCTGTACACCGGCTCCTGGGCATGAAGGTGACATTTTACTTACCAGATATTCATGTACTTTCCTTGAGTCCGGACAAGTGGATTGTATTCTCCTACCAGCAGATGTGGAGAGAGAGAAACATTCCAGATGCTTCTTATGATATCATTGTGCCATTAACAATCTATGCCTCTAGGGGTATAATCCAGTACCCAGGCATATGGTCAGGAATCTCTGATCTCACACAACTTCAGTGAGATAGCAGAGATAACAGAACAGGAAAAATAACTATGTACAGGATCATATTCAACAGAAGACTTGTCAAAAGGGTATCCAACCACAGAGAATAACAGACCAAAACAGTTTCCAGGGCAGATCCTGGACTGGTCTAGTAGGACTCAAGGAAAAGATACCTTCTATATAGTCCTGCTAGGCCAGTTCAGACAAATGGGACGTACTAAAGCTACAACTCTACTGAGTGAGAAGAAGATATGGCAGCTTTTAAGTCTCTGAGACCTTTAGTGCTTGACAAAAGAGGAAAGTGATGCCCACGTTGACTCCCAACAAATGTCTTAGGGGGCAACCGGGTACGCTACGCCCACGAGGATGCTCACGCACACAACACTCTGGAACCGGCTGGTTCTGCAACAGATATACTGAGGAAATAGCATTTTTGATCCAGCATCTCAGAGTAGACTTGGGGACCGTGTCACCTTTACATGGTCCCACAAACTGCACAGATGGTCTAACTTGCGAAAGGTGTTAGTAGTGTTCAGTACATAAGAACATAAGATATGCCATACTGGGTCAGACCAAGGTCCATCAAGCCCAGTATTCTGTTTCCAACAGTGGCCAATCTAGGTCATATGTACCTAGCAGTTTCCCCAAGGGACACAGGTTCCACAATGCTTGTATTGGTTCAAGCATTGATATCCTGGGTCCCTTCTTAATAATGGTTTATGGACCTTTCCTCCAGGAACTTGTCCAAACCTTTTTTAAACCCAGCTACACTAACAGCCTTTACTACATCCTTTGGTAACAAATTCCAGAGTTTGATTACACGTTGAGTGAAAAAATATTTTCTTTTATTAGTCTTAAATAGTTTACCCTGTAGCTTCATTGCATGTCCCCTAGTCTTTCTATATTCTGATAAGGTAAACAATCGATCTACGTTTACCCGTTCCACTCCGTTCATTAATTTATAGACTTCTATCATATCTCCCCTCAGCCGTCTCTTTTCCAGGTTAAAGAGCCCTAACCTTTTTAGCCTTTCTTCATAGGAATATCCTTCCATCTCCTTTACCATTTTGGTGGCTCTTCTCTGAACCTTTTCTAAAATCGCTATATCCTTTTTAAGATACGGCGACCAGAATTGCACACAATATTCAAGGTGCGGTCTCACCATGGAATGATATAGAGGCATTATAATATCTTTTGTTTTATTTTCCATTCCTTTCCTTATCATACCTAGCATTCTATTTGCTCTCTTGGCCGCTGCTGCACACTGGGCCGAGGGTTTTAACATGGTATCCACAATGATGCCTAAATCTTTTTCCTGGGTTGTGGTTCCTAATGTGGAACCTTGCATCGTGTAACCATAGTTTGGGTTGTTCTTCCCTAGGTGCATAACCTTGCATTTGTCCACATTAAATTTCATCTGCCATTTTGATGCCCAGTCTTCCAATTTATCAAGATCCTCTTGCAATTTTCCACAATCCTCTTGGGTTTTAACAACTTTAAATAGTTTTGTGTCATCTGCAAATTTGATAACCTCACTCGTTATTCCATTTTCCAGGTCATTTATGAATATGTCAAAAAGCAGCGGACCCAGCACAGATCCGTGGGGTACACCACTATAAGTACTCTCTGGACATTCACCAGGCGAAGGTCCATGTCCTTCCCTTGGCACTGCTCCTTGGAAAAGGAGGGCAGACAAACCGCTAATTCACATAGAAGGAAAATACCACTTTGAGTAAGAAGGAAGGAATGGGCCAAATGCTCACAGCCTCCTCCAAGAAAAATAAGTGCCCTTGCATGATAGTGGTTATGTTTCACCGAACAGGAAGACAGACTTAAGGACCAGATCGTTAAGCATAGCTTGGTTCAAGGGCTCAAAGGGCTTTGACATCAGGACCCGGAGCACCGGGCAGAGATCCCACTAGGGCCAACTGAAAGCAGGGGAGTACACAGGTGTCGTACCCCCTAAAGGAAACAGGACACATCTGGGTGCAAGGCAATGGACCACCCAGCACTGGTCCTCTGAAATAGGATAAGGCCGCAACCTGAATTTTCAGGGAACTAAGGGAAATATCTTTGTCTAGGCCAGCCTGAAGAAAGGCAAACAAGAATGGCAAGTATGCTGTATTAGGTCTAGCCTGACGCTCACAGCACCAATGCTTGAAAAGGCACCAGACGCGCACATAGGCCAGGTTGATAGAATCCTTTCCTTACCTTGAGGAGTGTGGAAACCACGGTAGGAGAACAGCCCTTATGCACAAGCAATGTCTCTCAAGAGCCATGCCATAAGCAAGAAGGGAGTCAGGTCGCCCAAAAGGACCAGCCCTTGAAATAACAGCCCTGGCAAGGGGCAGTCACAGAGGAGGCTCCTGCAGGAGCTGTATCAAGTCCACCATGATAACCAGGGTTGGTCCTAGGCATGTCGCCTGCACAAGGCCCCACTCCCCAAGGAGCCCTATGGTGCTAGCCAGCTTAGGAGGTGAGCCAGTGAGGGCTGAAGCCTGCCTCACCAACTCACCTCTGCATAGCCATGGGAGCATTTTTCTTCACTCTCACACCTGTGCTATTGCGGCCACTGATGACTACTATTTATTTATTTATTATTTATTTTATTTGCAGTCTCTTTTATACCGCGCTATTCGACATCAGTGCGGTTTACAATGAACATAAGAGTTGCACATCTCATTTTCGTGATTTGTGCTTACAGTGAAACAGGTATAATAACTTGGGTATACATTAAACAGGAAAATTAAACTTGGGTATGCTTTAAGCAGGTATAACAGGTAAAATAGGGTATAAATAACCAGTCCCTTAACAAGGAGACATGATGAATAAATACAGTCTACTTTATGCAACAATATAATGAGTTATGCGGCACTGCATAAGTTTCTCATGGTGGTTGGAGGGGAAGGTGTGATTGCGAGTGATCAGTCTGGGAATCTGACGTGCATGAGTTTGAGGTGCTGCATTGAGATGTGAGAGTGGGTGAGTGTGGGGAGAAGACTGCATCATCGTAGTGATGAAGAAAGAGGTGCCGTACTACTACTACTACTGATCATTTGTATAGTGCTGCAAGGTGTTGCAGCACTGTAATACCACAGAGTTCATGTAAGTCAAACTGGGGCACTTCTTGTCTTGCACCACAGACAGGAAGTGCCCTGGTTTCACTTCTACAAACTCTTTGGTGCCAGTGGCTGCAACTTGCATAGCTGCTACAAAAATACTGTTGTCTAAATTTATCATGACCTAATGGCTTTTTAACAATATGCTACCAATAACCGGAACTCAAACCGTGGACTTTACTGACTTGGGAAAATCCCCTTGCCACACCACCTGGTCACCCTCATCATCATTCCAAGGGTAAAGAATTTGCTATTCATATACTTTTATACAAATTCATACATACTTTTATTCAAAACTTCACAATCACTTATATAAATATTCCCACATGATTTCACTTAAAACACTACTATCAGATAGTATGCTCTAGAGTAATCATTTCCTCAAAACCTCTAATTATATACAAAAACACTAGTTTTCTAATACACTAAAACATAGACACCAAACATATACAAAACACATATTTTTCATTATACACAATCATATATAATGAAATGTGCAAAGATGCAGATGTAAAAGATATAGCTGTCCCTCCCTCCAGGGAGTCCTTTAGAAATACTGAGAAATTTTGGGGGTGAATAGGCACCCGCTCTCAGAAGACTTTACTCCGAATGCTCCATAAATGATAAATCATCAATGAAAGTTTCTTCTCTGAACCCTGACCTTGGCTGTAGGTTTCACCGTTCAAACCATGGCTTTTTCAAAGGAAACCTTCAACCCTACCTTGATTGCGAAACTGCCAAAAAACACACAAACACCTAAAAAAAACACTGAAAAGCATACGTAAAACCCCACTTACTTCATTTTCTGTTTCATTTAAAGGAGACTAAAACTTACTCAAACCTTAATACACTTCATTTTGAAAGTATACTTCCCAAGCTTATCCCGGCCAGAACAGCTCCCTCCTCCTTCACATCGCAGCCCACCTCCTATTAATCACGAGAGGACCAATAGACAATGCCCATGTCATACATATTTCCAAACAATGATGTGTCAGCCCTTACACAACAACCTCTACCCCATCACACCCAAAAACTTTAACTTGATGTTCCAGTCTAAATGGTCAACCAAATTCTATCCGACCCTATCAGAGCTTCAATAAAACCAATGCCATTCTACGGCCACATTAAGGCCATGAGGGATCACCATGTTCCACTGATAAATAAATGCTTGTTTACACTGAAGCAAATGGCGTGTTAAATCCCGACCTCCCACCACTCCCACTGTAACTGGGTAACCTGATGTCTGGTAGTCTGCCAATGCTCCACCAAAACTGCAGTAAGCACCACTCTGCCGCACGTATTCTTACCTGCTCCTCTCGTTTTGATCATATCACCCCCATTCTCATCCGTTTGCACTGGCTCCCAATACCCTTTCGGATCCACTACAAACTTCTCCTTTTTGTTCATAAGTCTATTCACACCGGCACCCCCCTTTATCTTGCTGATTTGAGCCATCTTCACCCCCCCCCACACACTGTTCCCTTCGCTCCATTCATGCAAATCATATGGTCATTCCTTCCCCCTCCCAGGCAGTCTAGAATCCACCTGTTCCTCCACTTTCTATTTCCTTGGCCCCCGTCTCTGGAACTCGCTCCCCCCAGACCTCCACCTAGAGCCCTCCCTCAAAACCTTCAAAGCAAACTTAAAAACCCACCTATTCTGTCTAGCTTTTGACCTTCCTCCTCCAATCTCCCCTCTCCCCCCTCCCCCCCGGTGATGCTTGCTAGTCCTTCTTCTCCTGTTGCCTCTCCTACTTTCTTTTTTTCTTAATCTCTTTTTAATTCTTTCCTATCCTATCAAATAATGGCGTTCTTTTCTACCTTTAGCAGCCTTTTTTTGTTGTAAACAGCTCAGATGCTGTTGTGATGAGCGGTATATTAAGCATCCTAATAAACAATAAACAAACTCTCCTCAAGGATGACATAAGCTCAATGATTTTGTTTTTAAATTTATGGGTAATTTGGCCAATGTACAATTTATTGCAGGGACATACTATCAATAGACCACATAGACCTGCACAGAGTGGTGTGCGCACCTACTCTTGCCACCTTGCTGGGAGACTAGATGAACCATGCTGGTCTTTATCTGCTGTCATATACATGTTACCCCCCTCTGAATTACATGTTGTACATGACTGTAATCTATAAGGACGATTCAGTGAAGTATGATTAAATTCAGATGTCTCAATGGTCAATGGGCAAACCACACACCCTCCACACTGGATATGTCCTCGCCCCTCAGGCAAGGATTGAATTCATGGACGGGTGATCACCAGTTCATCATGCAAATTATAGACCCTACTAAAAGCAAAATGTACTCCTTCTGTAAACATATCATGAACCTCCAAAAAATGCCAACACTGTCTAATAATGTGCTTCACTGTGCATATATCAGATACATAAGTCAGGGCACGAACCTGACCCTTAAACTCTGATTCCTCCATGCGTAAAAGAAGATAATCCCTATTGGAATTCTTAGCTTTAGTATATGCCCTACTGATGACCTTCTGAGGATACCCCTTGGCACTAAACAGCTGACTTAACAACCATGCCTGTACCCTAAATTAAGAATCCACACATGTCTCACCCTTAAAAATTGGCTCACAGGTATATTATCCCTGAGGTGCCGTGGGTGAAAACTAGAGTATTTTAAAAGATTATTGTGGTCAGATGGCTTATGAAACAGGTGCCGTGGGTGAAAACTAGAGTATTTTAAAAGATTATTGTGGTCAGATGGCTTATGAAACAAGGTGGTATGTAAACCCCCATCACCCGAATAATTTATGTCCACAATCAAAAAATGTACTCAGCAGTAAATTTCAGATGATCATGGGCCTGAATCAACCACGTGAAGATAGCTCGGTAGTGGTGGACGTGAGGATCGCCTGGTAACATGCCTGCCTGTTGAGAAGGTAGAGGACCTCACGCGCTACCTGGACAAAATCTTAGATAGTTCTGGGGAGGAGAATGCTGTCTTGGTACATGTTGGTACCAATGACATAGGAAAGTGTGGTAGGGAGGTTCTGGAGTCCAAATTTAGACTTTTAGGTAAGAAGTTGAAATCCAGAACTTCCAGGGTAGCATTCTCCAAAATGCTTTCCGTTCCACGTGCAGGACCCAAAAGGCAGGCAGAGCTCCGGAGTTTCAATGTTGATAAGATGATGGTGCAAGAAAGAGGGTTTTGGATTTGTTCGGAACTGGGGAACATTCTGGGGAAATGAGGGGCTTTTCCCGAAGGGATGGGCTCCACCTTAACCAGGATGGAACCAGGCTGATGACATTAACCTTTATAAAAGAGAGAGAGCAGCTTTTAAACTAGATAATAGGGTAGAGTTGACAGTTGCCCAAGAGCACATGGTTCAGAACAATGTATCCTTGAAGAATACTACCAAAAAAATGAAGTTAGGGCACATCAGCAGAGAGGTTTCAATAAAGACAAAGGTGTAGCCCAAATGCCCTTGAGTACAGAGCAGACAGAGCTTAAAGATTCCAAATTACCCCTGCCTACTGATAACCACCCATCTGGACATCAGCAGAATGGTGTTGACGGCGGAGGATCACATTTCTGTGACAATGGCAACAACACCAAACTTAAACTGCGCAGAGGAAAGGCCCGGCAATCTACTTCTGTATCTTGCCATGAAAACCCAATGGATAGTTACAACAAAACAAATTGCACTATAGTGCTGGAAGATGAGACCCCCAGGTCAGAAGGCACTGAACTAGCTACTGGGGAAGAGCTGAAGACTTTTCAGAGTAAAGCCAGCATTTATGATGTGGTTGGATCAAAGCCCTCGGGACGTCTGACTGCTGATGTAGTTGCGCATGAAATGAGAGTCAGAAGCTGTAAAGATGTCTTACACATTGGAACATAGAACGTATGAAGCATGAACCAAGGGAAGTTGGAGGTGGTCAAGAATGAAATGGAACGTGTACAACTTGATCTGTTGGGTGTCAGCGAACTGAAATGGACTGGCATCGGGCACTTTGCATCAGATGATCATATGGTCTGCTATGCTGGAAATGAAAGATAAAGAAGAAATGGTGTTGCATTTATAATAAAGAAGAAACTTGCAAGAACTGTAATGAAATACAATGCAGTCAGCGAACGCTTATTCTCTATTCATCTACAAGGAATGCCTATCAACACAACTATAATTCAAGTATATGCCCCAACAACAGCTGCATAAGAGAATGAAATTGAAGAGTTCTATGAACAAGTACAAGCTGAAATTGACAGAACATGCAAACAGGATATCCTGAAAGTCATGGGTGACTGGAACGCAAAGGTTGGCAACAAAGAAGAAGGCAAAGTAGTTGGAAAATATGGACTTGGCAACAGAAATGAAGCTGGAGAAAGACTGATAGAATTCTGCAAGACCAACGATCTATTCATCTCAAACACCTTCTTCCAGCAACACAAGCAGCGACTGTACACATGGACCTCACCCAATGGATTGTATAAAAATCAAATTGACGACATCTGTGGAAGTCAATGATGGAAAAGCTCTGTAACATCAACAAAGACAAAACCTGGAGCTGACTGTGGTACAGATCATCAACTACTAGTATGCAAACTCAAGCTAAAGTTGAAAAAGAGAAAACTACTCATGAATGCAGCAAAATATGACCTTGAGAATATACCACTGGAATTTAAAGACTGCCTGCAAAATTGATTTGCTGCTTTAGATACAAATGACAGATCTCCAGAAGAGTTATGGAAGATTGTGTTGGAAGAAGGTTGTGTTGGAAGAAAGCGAGAAGTCTCTACAAAAGGTGAAAAAGCAAAAATGGCCAAAATGGATGACGGAAGAAATTCTGAAAATTATCCAGAAATGCAGAGAAGCTAAAGCAAGAGGAGAAAGAAAGACAATCGCAGAACTCAACAGAGATTTCCAACGTGCAGAAAGACAGGACAAGGAAAAGTACTACAATGACGCCTGCAAGGAAATAGAAGCAGAAACTATTAGAGGACGAACAAGATCGGATTTCCTAAAGCTACTAGAGTTAAAGAAAAAGTTCCAGCCTCAAACTGGAATGTTACAAGATGCTCAAGGTTCTATGTGGAATGATGCTGAGAAGATCAAGAAAAGGTGGAAGGAATATACAGAGATTTTATATGATAAAGATCAAGTGGACCAACAGCCGTTTCAACCTGTACATTTTGATCTGGAACCACTGGTGATGAAAGAAGAAGTTGAAGCAGCATTGAAAGCCTTATCAAAGAACAAAGCACCAGGCATTCATAGCATTCCCATAGAAGTATTACAGCAATCTGATGCAGCTGTTACCATACTTACAAGGCTCTGCCAAGAAATATGGAAGACAACATCATGGCCAAATGACTGGAAAAGATCTGTGTTTATACCAATATTAAAGAAAGGTGATCCAACTGACTGTGGAAATTGTCGCACAATCGCTCTGATCCCACATGCCAGCAAGATTCTACTGAAGATTATTCAAAAGAGACTACAACCATACCTGGAACAAGAACTATCTGAAGTTGGGTCCTGCAAGCAGGGTTCAGGAAAGGTTGAGAAACGAGAGACATCATTGCGGATGTGAGATGGATCCTTGAAAAGACCAAAGAATACCAAAAGGATATCTATTTGTCCTTTATCGACTATAGTACACTTTATTGACTATAGTACAACCTTGTACACTCACAGACCCCTAACAGATCCAGAAGATCAATTGCAATGAATACATTAATAATCCCGAAACAAACAGTCAGATACACTAAGGAAACAACCAAAAGAGCCTTCAGTATGCACGCCCCAAAAACCTGGAATGCCCTCCCACTAGAACTGAGAGTTATAACCAGCTTAACACAATTCAGAAAGAGTCTCAAACACCACCTCTTCCTAAGCTATTTCCCAATCTAACCTTCGCACATGAAAATATCACAGACACTTTTCTGACCAAGACATTTCCCCAACTGATATCCAAATTTGACTAATGTATTTCAATAATCTGTATATAGTTAACTAGCCTTATATAGTTGTACCTTGTTACTCCCAAGTTCAATAACCCTGTTACTTGTAAAATGCATTACAGTTCTTTGTATGTATATGTTTGTTACATGTAAACCGCGCTGGTGACAATAGTGCGGTATATAAAAGATGTTAAATAAATAAATAAATAAATAAAATATAGCAAGGCTTTTGACTGTGTAAACCATGAGAAACTCTGGGCCACATTAAGAAGCATGGGTATACCAGAACACCTGATCGTTCTCTTGCACAATCTGTACATTGATCAAGAAGAAATAGTTTGAACGGAACAAGGAGAAACAGAATGGTTTAAAATAAGCAAAGGTATAAGACAAGGCTTGTCAGATGGCTGCCTAGGGTGAGAACTTACACAATCTTGATGATGCATATATTCATATGATTCTTGCAAGGTATTGTGGGTAATGTAGTTCATTCACTCCCAAACACAGCTGAAGACAATAATTGAGTTGTGTAACCAAGTGGTAAAGCCAATAAAATTCTTCTTTTATTGATGGGGTTTAATTCACCCAGCACAAATATGCTTGGTAGCAATATAAATGAGGATACTTGCTTGCAGTGTTTAAATGGATAACATAAAGTCACAAAGCAAACCAGAAAACAACCTTCAGCTTGTCAGGCAATTAGCTAATGTTTTCTTAGCAAATAATTACCAAATAAAAAGGCACAAAGAAATGAATAAACTTTGCTTGTTAGGTTAACTTCTGCTTATTTTCCACGCAGATCCCAGCAGTGATTCTCCCTTGCTCACACACACAATCAGGTGCAGCTTTAATTACTATCAATTGACAAGCTGAAACCCTTTAGCTGGCTGGCTGCTACTGTGTGAACCCAAATCCTGCTTTAAGAGCTGTTTGCAGTGGAAATAAAGAACAAAGTTAGGTTTCTTTGTGATGGCTGAGGTGTTTGCTCACAGAAAGCTAGCAATAGCATTTAGATAGAGAACAGTCCATGTAATGAATAGTTTCATCTGCTGTATCTCCCCCTTCATCAATCAGCATAGGGTCACTATCATACATTGGCACAGACGAGTCTTTCCATAAGGCACTATCATGAGAATGCTTATTCCCTTGCTGCCATTCACTATTATAGATAGGGTCTGGATCAGTGTTCATACCTGAGCCTCTCCTGCTATCATAATTCCTCTCTGTATAGCCTGGCCAGTATGTAATCCAGTTCTGATGTCCAGCCTTCCAATCTTGATCCCTGGACACTGGATCTCCTCTCACATACCTTCTGGCCTTGGTCTGAAAGTCCCTTCCACGTGCAGTCTTCTCTCTTCCAGGTAGCCACTGGTGATTCCTATCTCTGTCATTCCATTCCTCTGGCTGACTCCAGTCCAATGGACTCTACTGGCATTTGGAATACCTCCCAGTATAGGTACTGCCTTGGGTTCTCCCAGACCTTCCAATGGCCTTTCTTCTCTTCCTTCCAGAGAGTTTCCTTCTTTCTCTATCCGCTTGGCTTGGCTTCTGTTTCTCCAGGTGATGCTTAAACCTGTAGCTGGGCTGGAGCTTGTAGCCGTTGCTGAAGCTCTCCCTGAAGCTGTTATCTGAAGAATAAGCTCTATTCTTATTCTGTCCTAATGTGTGCTCCTCCCTAACACAGCGCAGCTGTGTTGAATCAGGCCCTGCCCTTTGAGATGAGTGCTTAGGGATTACCTCATAGCTCTCTTGATTGCACACACGTTTTCTCACTTCAGCCCCTCTCATGGCTGCTGGAAACCTGGTACATTCTGGGACTGGTAGTCTTTTATGTGAAAACTCTGTTTTCTTACTTCTACCAGAACTGACAGGTTGCTTGTTCAGAGTCACATCATCTTTTCTATAGCTCCTACCTGAGCTATGATAAGCTTCCTTATCACAGGCTGCATACTTTCCCCCTACCTGTTTAATTTATATGCAGAACAAATCATCAGAGAAGCAGGATTGTATGAAGACAACAGAGGTGTGAAGATTGGTGGAAGACTCATCAACAACCTTCGCTATGCTGATGATACCACATTACTGGCTGAAAGTGAAGATGATCTGAAACATTTGCTTCTCACAATCAAAGAACATAGTCTCAAAATGGGCCTGCACCTTAATGTAAAGGAGACAAAGATCATGACAACTGGCATAATCAACAGGTTCATCGTTGAAGGGGAAGAAATTGAAATTGTGAACAACTTTAACCTACTTGGATCAACTATCAATAAAGAAGCAACAAGCAGTCAAGAAATCAGATGACGCATTGCTCTTGGCAGAATGGCTATGAAAGACCTAGATAAGATTCTCAAGAGCAGATTTGTCTCTCTCTATACAAAGATTTGACTTGTTCAAGCCATGGTATTTTCAATAACATCATATGGATGTGAAAGCTAGACAGTGAAAAAGATAGACAGGAAGAAAATTGATGCCTTTGAATTATGGGGCTGGCGGTGAATACTGTGTATGCCATGGACTGCCCGAAGAACAAACTAGTCGATACTAGAGGAGATCAAACCTAAGCTTTCTTTAGAAGCTCAGATGACAAGACTTCAACTTTCATACTTTGGACACATCATGCGAAGAGAGAGATCATTAGAGAAAGACATCATGCTTGGCAAGATAGAAGGTCAACGCAAAAGAGGAAAGCCAGCAATGAGAAGGATCGATACAATAACAGCAGCTACAGGTACCAGTCTGTCAACAATGAGCTGCCTGACTGAAGAGCGAACACAATTTAGGATAGCTATCCAGAGAGTCGCCATGAGTCGACTCCGACTCAACGGCAGTTAACAAAAACAACACTGATAACCGGATTAATATGAATAAAATACAGCCTCTAAAATGCTTTTATGCAAATGCTAGAAGTCTAAAAAATAAGACAGGAGAGTTAATATATATATATATATACTAAATGAGAGTTAGATATGATTGATACCTCAGAGACATGGTGGAAGGAAGACAACCAGTGGGACACTGTGATAACTGGGTACATATGTTTATGTTTATTTGTTCTTGACATACCACCCTTTATAACATAAGGCCGGTTTACAATCAAAGATAATATTCAGAGTTGGCTCTAGGCCAGAAAAGGAACTACAATTATGACAGAAAAGAGAAGGCAGCAAACAACCAGACAAGACATAGAGGAGATGTCAACAGACATAAATATAGCCAGGTCATTGATGTGAGTCTGAGAGATTATGAGCAGAGCCGAAGAGGTGTTACATACTATCTTGTAATGACAGAGCAGGTCAAACTGGTGGAGGGATTGCACTATATGTTAGAGAGGGCATTGAATCACAAAGGATTAAAGTATTGCAGGAAACAAAATACACTGTAGAATCTTTATGGATTGAAATTCCATGTAAAAAGGGGAAGGGGAAAGTAATGGCAGTGGGATGTACTATTGACCGCCTGCCCAGAATGAACAAATGGATGATGAAATGCTCAATGAAATCAGGGAAGCAAACAAAAGTTACAGTGCAGTGATAATAATAGGTAATTTCAATTACACCGCTATCGACTGGGTCAGTGTCACGGTAGGACATGCTAGGGAGATAAAGTTTCTAGATGAAATAAATGACAGTTTCTTGGAGCAGCTGGTTCATGAACTGACAAGAGGGGAAGCCATTTTGGACCTAGTCCTTAGTGGAACATGAGATCTGGCACAAGAGATAAGTGTTGGGGCCACTTGGCAATAGTGATCGCATTTGATTTAATAAATGGAGGAAGGACGGTAAGGAAATCAATAGTACTACCTTTTAACTTTCAAAAGGGAGACTATGATAAAATGAGGAAAATAGTTAAGAAAAAACTAAAAGGAGCAGTTGCAAAGGTTAAAGATTTACATGAAGCATGGGTGTTGTTTATAAATACTATCTTGAAAGCCTAGACCTAAGAAAAGTGGAAGGAAGTCCAAAAAACTGCCAGCATGGTTTAAAGGTGAGAAGAGAGAGGCTGTTATTGCCAAAAAAAGCATCTTTCAGGAAATGGGAAAAGGAACCAAATGATGAAAACTGGAAACAACATAAGCACTGGCAAGTTAGATGTAAGGCATTGATATGGCAGGCAAAGAGAGAATTTGAGAAGAAGCTTGCTGTGGAAGCAAAAATGCAAAATAAAGTCTTTTTCAAGTACATTCATAGCAAAAAATCTAGGAGAGAGTCAGTTGGACCATTAGATGATAGAAAGTTAAAAGGAGCACTAAGAGGGAACAAGGCCATAGCGGAGAGACTGAATTCTTTGCTTCAGTCTTTACTGAGGAAGATGTAGAAATATTACCAATGACTGAAATGGTATTTAAAGGTCATGCTATAGAAGAATTGAAAGAAATATTGATACACCGGGAAGATGTATTACAAGTATTTGATAACTGAAGATCAGCAAATCACCTGGACAGGATGGTATACATCCAAGGGTGTTGAAAGAACTGAAATATGAGATTGCAGACCTACTATTAGTAATTCATGAACTATCATTAAAATCATCTGTAATACCTGAAGCTTGGAGGATGGCAAATGAAACTCCAATTTTTAATATGGGTTCCCGGGGTGATCCGGGAAACTACAGACCGGTGAGCCTAAATTCAAAACCAGGAAAAATGGTAGAAAATCATAATTAAGGACAAAATTACTGAACATGTAGATAGTCATGGCTTTATGGGAGACAGCCAACATGGCTTTAGCCAAGGAAAGTCTTGTCTTACAAATCTGTTATGTTTTTCTGAAGGTGTGATTAAACCGGTAGACAAAGGTGGGCCAATTGATATAATGTATATTGTTGGGAAATTTGACTTAAGTCTGCCTTAGGTCTGCTTATATATTGGCTTTATATGACTGCACCCTTGCCTGGTGAAACTACACAACATATGGAAGGCACAGAAGACAAGCATGTGGGTATAAAGGAGTAGATGCGGCCTGCTATGGAGGATTCTGGGTAACCATATTCTGGATAGGAGTATGCAAAATATTGGGCCTAGTTATATCAGCAAGAAAATACAGGTCAAGCAAAGAATTCAAACTAATGAGCACAAAAGCACTCTCTCTTGCCCTGCACGGTTTCAATTAGTGCCAAGAAGGAAAAACACAGGAAGGGGCAGAGGTCACAGGCCATGCATAGATGAGCAGACCTAAAAGCAGATCCAGATGTATAGAGGTCACAGGCCATGCATAGATGAGCAGACCTAAAAGCAGATCCAGATGTATAAATGTAAAGGGATCCTCCCCTGGGGAAAAGTGTTACAGGACGCCTGGGGCCTTGCAGACACTTAAGAACTTATGATGAATTCACTGAAACTAATTTGAAACAGACATTTGAGACAAGGAGAAATGTATATAAATCAGCCATTTTAGGGAAGGGTGGGCAGTGCTTTCTCCCTTTACAGAGAGAAAGTACTGTCTGCCATTTCTAGACAGACTTTGCTGTTCTGCATGACACTATTATTTTGTTATGCTAAAATAAAAGTTTTTGTAATTAAAGCAACTGCCGTCTAAGTAATTCTTTGATTGGTGATATTTGGGCAACTGCTTGTGGGAACCAGGCCACAATATTGATATTCAGAAAGCCTTTGACAAGGTCCCTCATGGCAAAATTAAAAAGTCATGGGATAGAAGGCAATGTATTATTGTGGATCAGGAACTGGTTACAAGATAGAAAGCAAAGGGTAGGGCTAAATGGCCAAATTTCCCAATGGAGAAAGGTAAATAATGGAGTACCCCAGGGTTTGGTGCTGGGTCTGCTGCTTTTTAACATATTCATAAATAACCTGGAAATGGGAATAACGAGTGAGGTAATCAAATTTGCAGATGACACAAAAGTATTCAAAGTTGTTAAAATCCAAGAGGATTGTAAAAATTGCAAGAGGATCTTGATAATTTGGAAAACTGGATGTTCAAATGGCAGATGAAATTTAATCTGGACAAGTTCAAAGTAATGCACCTAGGAAAGAAAAACCCAAACTATGGTTACACGATGCCAGGTTCCACATTAGGAACCACCACCAGGAAAAATATTTAGGCATCATCATGTATAACATGTTGAAACCCTTCACCCAGTGTGCAGTGGCGGCCAAGAAAGCAAATAGAATGCTAGGAATCATAAGGAAAGGAATGGAGAATAAAAACAAAGAATACTATAATGCCTCTGTATCGTTCAATGGTGCAACTGCACCTTGAATATGTGTGCAATTCTGGTCATCGTATCTTAAAAAGGATATAGTGTTCTTAGAAACGTACAGAGAAGAGCCACCAAAATGATAAAGGGATGGAAGGATACCCCTCTGAGGAGAGACTGAAAAGGTTAGGGCTCTTCAAACTAGAAAAGAGACAGCTGAAGGAAGATATGATAGAGGTCTATAAATTAATGAATGGAGTGGAACAGGTAAACGTAGATCGATTATTTACACTATCAAAATATAGAAAGATTAGGGGACAGGTAATGAGGCTACTATGTAACCTATTTAGACTAATAAGATAAAATATTTTTCACTCAATGCGTAATCAAAGCCTGGAATTCGTTACCAGAGAATGTAGTAAAAGTTGTTAGTGTAGTTGGGTTTAAAAAGGTTTTGGACAAGTTCCTGGAGGAAAGGTCCATAAACCATTATTAAAGAGGACCCAGGAAATCCACTGCTTGCCCCAATACAAGCATTGTGGAACCTGTGTCCTTTGTGGAAATTGCTAGGTACTTATGACCTAGATTGGCCACTGTTGGAAACAGGATACTGGGTTTGATGGACCTTGGTCTGACCCAGTATGGCATATCTTATGTTCTTATAAACCTAGCAAACCCGATTTTGTTCCATACCAAATGAAAAATAATATCATTTATGAACCTAACCCATACCACTACCTCCAACCAGTAATCAGTGGACATTATCACCTCTTCCTCTAAGCACAGTACAAACAGGCAAGCAACCGAGGGGGCCACTGTCGCCCCAATTGCCACCCCATGAACCTTGTGGTAAAACTCATCCTCAAAAGAAAAATAATATCTCTCCAAAACCAAATGGAGCACATGTTTCTGTGACCTCATCCACTGATGATGGGACCCCCTTTGGGGTCCTGACCCCAAGTTTGAGCATCATTGTGCTAGTTCATCCTTCCTGAACAGGTGGATACTACCGAATGTGCCATGATCTTATGAAGATGATGTCTCAGCCTCCAGGCTGGAATCATCGCCCAAGGCATCCGAGCCTCAGCTAAAGGACTGCTGATCTGAATCTCCAGATTCCAATCTTTGCCAAGATCACTTAAATGGCAGTGCCTGTGCTGGGCTTCAACTTGCCACCTGCCACTCTTCTGAGCGAGCGGAAAGAGATTGAGAGAACCAGGAAGTTCCAGAGTCTGAGTTGCCACTCCAGAAAGATCAGGCTCGCTGCAGAAATGAGAAGAATTCCGGGGAAGACATCCTGGACCTTGAAACTCTCTACCAGGAATATGGCTACTGGTAGAATAAGCCTGCTGCTGGACCCTTGCAAGAAGAGGAACGGCCAGAGGAATGAGTACTCAAACTCAAGGCCTGTTGATGAGCTTTTTCCAGTGCATTGTCTGCCATCTCCTTCAGTGAAGACGATAAGGCCAGGGCACCTGTATCTCTCTGCACGAGGAGAGAGGGGCCTTCCCAGTGGAGGTGGTAGAGAAGAGGACATTATCTGAATTCAAAGAA
Organism: Ichthyophis bannanicus; assembly: GCA_033557465.1. Taxonomy (NCBI): domain Eukaryota; kingdom Metazoa; phylum Chordata; class Amphibia; order Gymnophiona; family Ichthyophiidae; genus Ichthyophis; species Ichthyophis bannanicus. The sequence continues at coordinate 277,997,743 of CM066044.1, read as the reverse complement.
GCATGGGACAAACACAGAGAATCTCTAAAGGAAAAAGGGGGACTGTTGTAGTGGTTGATATGGAAGGGCAGACTAGATAGGACATGTGGTCTTTTTCTGCCATCATGTTTTTATGTTTCCAAGTGCGAATCAAAAGCATCCATATAAGAGTTGCAAACACTGGAATCCAGTAGCAAACTCATACACTTTCCACAGACCAAGCAGCACTTCTTCAAAGTAGGCATATGGAGCTCAAATGCTACTGTTAGCCAGGTAATGCAGGCTCGAGGCACATAGGAATTGTATGGTGTGCCATGTGCCAAGGCTGTGCAAACTGTAGTAGCACATGCGAGCAGTAATAGCATGTGCTGGGGCTGCATGGACAACACAACACGTGCTGCAGATGCACACAGAGGGAAGGTATGCAAGAAGCATGGAAAAGCACAGGAAGCGCAATGAATATGCGCAGGCAATTGAATGAGGTGAGCCAACAGATGCTCTAAGAGACCCAACCCGACTTTCCCACCACAGAGCAAACAAGGTTGAGAGCCCCACCAAAAGAAGTCAGACAGAGACTTAATTTTGGTACTCAACCCCGGGGAGGCCAAGGCAAGTAAAAACCATGCCAGGCTCAGCACTACTCCCCTGTTGCCAGACCTGCAGTCATATAGCTCTGAAGAGCCACCTTCAGATCTTGTGGAAGAGCCAGGGGGAAAGAGGAGGGAGGGAACTCTGAAGCTGTGTGAAGTTTGAAGAATTTTTTTCCAGACTCTTTTTCCAATCTTTTGGCTGTTCAATAGGTCCTCAACAGAATAAAGACACAGAGCTGAACAATTTCCCTCCTTCTTATGGCATCCAAAAAAGAGCACCGGTTTTAAGGGTGATTCTAGTGCAGGGGTTCCCAAAATTGCCTCCCCGCCAGTTGGAATTTCATGATATCCACAATGAATATGCATGAGAGCGATTTGCATGTGCTGCCTCTGCTGTATGTAAATCTTTCTCATTCATTGTGGATATCTGAAAAATCTGACTGGCTGGGGAGGCCCCAGGACAGGTTTGGGAACCCCTGCTCTGGTGAATCCTCCTGTATCATGCTCCATTGAGAAAGACACTGCCTGGGTGGTCGCTCACGAGAGAAATCAGTCTTTCCTTCTTTGGTATTTCTGTGTTTTTCCAGATTTCCTCAGAGCTGAAAAACATGCATCCACCATCTGCTGGAGACATAGAAATAGTTACAGTTTGATTTTATTTTGATATACCGCCTATAACCATAGCAACTAGGTGGTTAACAAAGTAAATAACATTGAAGAAAAAACAAAGAAGAGTACAGAGAAAACTAAACAGGGGTACACAAGAGGACAGAGGATGAGGAGAGGGATGGAGGGCCTAAGTTATAAAAAATAAACGAAAGACACAAAAAGGGAGGACGGGGAAAGGGGGAGATGAAGACAAACCATTGGCCAGTGCTGCTCCATGGGAGACCAAGAAGGAGAAAGGGAGGATGAATACTAGGAGAACAAGGGATTAAGAAGACTCATCTGAGGGAAAAGCTAGAGCAAAGAGGTGGGTTTTCATTTGGGACTTAAAGCAGGTGAAGGAGGGTTGGTTGCAGAGAACAGAGGAAAGCGAGTTCCATGGGGGGAGGGGGGGGGGAGCCACGACCTGAAAGGTAGAAGAACATGCTATAGATGAGCAGATGCAGCGGAGGCTGAGAATCTCAAGAAGATACTTGATTATGTCTCTAGGGGCACAGACTGTTAATGGCACAATGATAAGAAGCCTTTGAAATGTTTCCCCATCTCCACATCTGCTAGTAGGGGAACACAACCCACTTGCCTTGACTAGTCTAGCAGAACGGTATGGTATAGGCTTGAAAAGTGCTTGTTACAGCCAGCAAACAACTGTAGGAAGAAGAGAAAAATGTCCTTTGACTCTACTAAAAAATGTTGCCCCCTCAAAAAAGCACACAAGTAAATATAGAAGGCTTTCTATGAGCTGTCTGGCTGCTGCATGTTTCGGGCCTTTAATGTAGTGACAGATACACCTGCACATTCTGAAATACCATTGAAGACACGTCTATGTTCTGTTTTGCAGATGCGTATATTTTACACCTGCACATTTCTAAAACTGCCTGTTTCTCTGCACATGTCCGAGTGCTGTTGTTGTTGTATGTCCCTGTTTCCTTGTATGCTGGAGGAGGTGTTTATCTTCTGGGACAGAGATAGATCAGTCATCCATGCCCACCTTCTCTGCTGCCCCTCCCACAGAATTTCTAATGATTTGAGCGGGACATCTCACATATCACCTAAATGGCATTTCTAAAATGCACTTTATGTAAACTCTTTTAAGGCAGGTGCATTATAATCATGTATCCTATGCAGCACCATATACTATTAGAGGGTTAAGTAAAGTTCAGAGGGCCAATATTTAGCAGGGTTGATCTCCCCCGGAAAGGTGTGAGCTAAATACTACTTAAGATGTACAAATAAGTTTTCCATATATCCGTATACATATATTCATCCATCATATCTGTTTAAGTTAAATTGCTGAATATGATGGTCTAACATTATATGGACAACTTTTCCATATTAAGTTAGGACAGCTATTTATGTGATCCTCTTATACTGATAAATTTATCTGTATAGCATCCAAGATTGCTGTAAGACATGCTGGGGTCCAGGTGGAAATTGGTAAGGGGACCCCAAAGCCTCACAGCAGGCTATGCATTCTTCACCTATGGTCATGCTTGGAGCCCCCACCAGTGTGTAGACTCAAGGATATTTTCCTGTTTGCATTTCCTAAGGCCAGTTCTGATAGTAGCTGAATATTGCAGCTATTTATTGCATTAATTTAGACATTTGGAACGCTCCTGGTCCCTCCTAAAAACAGATGGATACATTTTGATCATATATCTATTTTATATGGCCAAATATTATCTTCACAGTGGCCCAGTATTTAGAAAAAAAACACACTTTTGGTCAGCATCCTAATTATTAGTTGAGGACAAGAGAGAAAATAAGAAAGATAAGGAAAATGAAGGAATTTGCAGCTAGGAAAGGGGAAATCCCCTGGCCCCTTGATATTGAAAGATGACTGAAACACCTCATGAGCAGAATATGAAACATCTATTGATAAATTCCACAAACAGTATGTAAACATTAAACCATATTAAAGAACAGCAAAGAACACAATTCTTATTGTGATATTAACAAAAAAGCGTGAAATGAGAGGAGTGAAGGTCACTGCACAAACCACAAGTGATAAAGCTGATCTGAGATTATATCCATATATGGTCCAATGCTTTTATCATAAGCCTCCCTGCAAACAAACACAATTAAAGAAAGCACAATTAAAGCACAACTTTATACATAGTTGAATGTCACTATTTATCCAATGCATGCTGTATACAGTTCTTGTTCCACTGTAACTGTAAATATCTTAGTTTTAATGTAAATTGTCTTGACCCAGTGAAAGACAATATATGAATACAGCTAAATAAATAAATTAAAGAGAGCACTAAAGCAAGCAGAAAATGCCTGAAAAACAGAAAAGATTAATTTAAAATGAGCACAAAGCAATTTTTTAAGGCCTGTGACCACTCTTACTAAATATAGTAGCCTATTTCCATTAGCAGTGAGCTTAAGAACTGCCACTGAATATTACCTCTGATGGTTTTGGGACTGTCTGGATAGTGATGGAGTGGACTGTGGATGAAGCTGGGGGAGAGTTGAATATTATCTAGTTAGCAGCAATTTTCAGTGTTGCTATCTGGATAATAATATGCATAAGGGGCACATTTATTAAATAACATTAGGTGTCAATGCAACAGATAGATTGATCTCTTATCACTACAGAAACCATTTTGCAGAGTGCAGAGGGGGGCTGCTCCTGCTCTATACATTGCTGGACCACCAGGGACAGCCCAGTAAGGTCTGGCCTTGCTAGAGGGGAGGTCTGGGGTTCTCAGCTGGCTAGCCAGGAGCATCTCTGTTGGGGTTATTTATTTTATTTTATTTTATTTATTTCTCTTATATACCGCGCTCTTCCACATCAGTGCGGTTTACATATAACATGGGTGGTTTACGATGGGGGTAACACCGTAATTACATATAACAGGAAGCTCAACTTGGATAACAGTATTAACTATTTACATCTCTATAAATAACAGAAAAGTATTGAGTATTGATAACAGAAAAGGGTTGAGAGAAGGGGGGTCCAGACAGCAAGACCCAAAAGGCTGGATACTGTCCAAGGGGGTTGAGGGGACATGTTGATAGTGTGGATTATTTATTTATGTCAATATGGTTTACATTGTAACTTAAACTTGGTAATGTACATTAAACAGAGACATTGATAACTTGGATGTTTCTCAGGCAATGGAGGGTTTACTGACTTGCCCAAGGCCACAAGGAGTGCTAGTGGGAATCAAACCCTGGTCTCTTGGTTCTCAAGTCAGTGCTCTAACAATTAGGCTACTCCTCCCAGGGGCAATGCTACCATTAAGCCATCTGAGGCAGCTGCCTCAGACAGTGGTTTTCAGGGGGTGGCACTCCGGCTCTGGCGGACAAATCAGTGTGGTCACCTGCCGATGTTCCTGCAAGCAATCAGGCTGATTCATCTGGTGGCAGCACTCCGGCTGTTTTCATTTTAGATTTTGCCGCCTCTGGCCTGTCTCTGCCTTCCTGCCACTTTCTTTTTCACACTCAAGCATTCTTGAGAAAAAAAAGCAGCAGGATGGCAGTGGCAGCAAAATCTAAAATAAAACAGCTGGAGTGTCGCCACCAGACGAATCAGCCTGAAGGCTTGCAGGATGGCAGGAAGAGAAGTGCAGGTGGAGGGAGGGGGGAAAGCAGGACAAGTGCTGGAGAACAAGGGAGGAGGGCAGGGGGACAAATGCTGGACAAGGGGAGGGGGAGACAGGAGGACACAGAAGGGCAGACAAGAGGACACATGCTGGTCAATAGGGGGGCAGGAAGACAAATGCTGGAGGGGGGAAGTAGGGAGACATGTTGGACAATGGGGGGGAACAAGAGGACAAATGCTGAACAACGGGGGGGGGGGACAGGAGGACAAATGCTGGATAACAGGGGAGGGGGCAGGAAGATAAATGCTGGAGGGGAAGAAGCAGAGAGACAAATGCTGGATGGGGGAGGAAACAAGAAGACAAATTCTGGACTAGGGCCAGCATTACCCAGTAAGCTGGGTAACTATGATAGGGGGTGACAACGTCACGAGGGTGCTATTGCTAAATGCCCACCCCCCACTCCCCATTCAGGATGACCTGCAGAGCTCTGGTGGCCTAGTGGAGAGCCTGCCCACAGGACATGCTGCTTCTGCAGGCAGAAGGTTGTGACTAGCAATTGCGTCTTCTCACAGCATTCTGCCCATGGGAACAGCAAGTCCTGCGGGCAGGCTCTCCATTAGGCCGCCGGCATTCTGCCGAGAGTGAGGGGTGGGTGATCAGTAACAGTGTCCTCCTGATGGTCGTCTCCTGCGGGCAGGCTCTATTTCTCTGGGCCACAGTAATGGCTTGCACTTCTTGCACAACCTCTGCCTGCATGATATACTGCTCCCACAGGCAGAAGGGTGGGTGAGGCAATGATCATGGCCAAGAGAAGCAGAGCCTGCCCACGGGATCAGCATGTTCTGCAGACAGGCACTGTGCAAGGCCATTTGTGTCCTGCCACTCTGAGTTTGGATCATGGTCTGCACAGCACCTGCTCGTGGGACATGCCGCTCTGTGGGCAGGCTCTGCCTCTTTTACATTAAAGGGGCCATTTGGAAGGGGGGAGTGGACATTGGGAGATGAATGGGCACAGGGAGATGCTGGGTGCGGAAGGGGGGAATAGGGAGGCAGCGGGGATAAGATTGAGGTGGACATGGAGATACATACTGGACATGGAAATGGGTATAGGGAGAAGCACGGAGGGGTGATGGAGGGGTGATGTTGGCCAGGGGGTTAAAGGGAGATTATGGGAAAATGCTGGACTTGTGGAGGGGGAGACATAGTAACATAGTAACATAGTAAATGATGGCAGATAAAGACCAGTATGGTCCATCTGCCCAATATTCAGTTTATTTTGATTTTATCCTGTTGCTGTATAGGGATCCACTGTGTCTGTCCCATGCCATTTTGAATTCTGTCACTGTGTTTGCCCCCCACCACGTCCATCAGGAGGGCATTCAAACCATCCACCACCCTTTCAGTGAAAAAGTATTTCCTGACATTTCTTTTTAATTTACCACCTTGCAGCTTCATGTTATGCCCTCTAGTTTTACAGCTTCCCCCTCTTTGGAAGAGGTTTGTTTGTTCATTATTTCTCTTTAAATATTTAAAGGTCTCAATCATATCTCCCCTATCCCTCCTCTCCTCCAAAGGGTACATATTTAGGTCATCAAGTCTCTTCTCATAAGGCTTCTGACGCAGGCTCCAAATCATTTTGGAGACAAAGGGGAGATGCTGTACACTGGATAATAAGGAGAGAAGGAAATGCAGGACATTCGGGTAATAGGGAAAGAGAGGAAACAAGACAGACATGGAGTAAAGAGGTTGAGAAAGAGACGAGATGCTGGACATGTGAGTAATAGGGAGGGAATGGTTTGGCACGGAGATTGGGTAAATGCTGGTTGCAGGGGGGATAGGAAAGGAGATGGCAGACATTAAAAGAAAGAGAGAGAGGAGGTACTGGATGGAGGGAAAGAGAAAGCCAGAGAGTGAGAGATACTGGATGGGTGATAAGAAATCTTAGACATGGAGAGTGAACAAAAGACTGGAGAATAATGGACCAGGGAAGAAGAGCTGGGGAATGGTAGGACTAGGGTGAAGGTTGAAAAGTGGTAGGTAGATGACGTAAAAAAGAGGGAGATTGAGAACTGAATAGTAAGGAGTAGTGAAATCTGGATGGCCGGAGAGAGAAAGCAATAAATGGAAGAAAGGTGGAAAGAAAAAAAATCAATATCCAAGATGGAAGGAAATGAAGAAAACAAAAGGAGAGACAAGAATGGCTGATGGAGCCAAGACCATAGAAAGAGAGCTAAGAGAAGACAGAAGAAAGCAGAAGCTTCAGATCAGGACCACCATGATCAGAGTATAAAATGGTCAGACAACAAAGGTACATAAGAACATAAGATATGCCATAATGGGTCAGACCAAGGTCCATCAAGCCCAGTATCCTGTTTCCAACAGTGGCCAATCTAGGTCATACGTACCTAGCAGTTTCCCCAAAAAACAAAGGTTCCACAATGCTTGTATTGGGTCAAGCATTGATATCCTGGGTCCCTTTTTAATAATGGTTTATGGACCTTTCCTCCAGTAACTTGTCCAAACCTTTTTTAAACCCAGCTACACTACATCCTCCGGTAACAAATTCCAGAGTTTGATTACACGTTGAATGAAAAAATATTTTCTCTGATTTGTCTTAGTTTACCCTGTAGCTTCATTACATGTTCCCTAGTCTTTCTACATTCTAATAATGTAAACAATCGATCTATGTTTACCCGCTCCACTCCATTCATTAATTTATAGACCTCTATCATATCTTCCCTCAGCCGTCTTTTTTCCAGGTTGAAGAGCCCTAACCTTTGTAGCCTCTCCTCATAGGAGTAGCCTTCCATCCCCTTTACCATTTTGCTGGCTCTTCTCTGTACCTTTTCTAATAACGCTATATCCATTTTAAGATATGGTGACCAGAATTGCACACAATATTCAAGGTGCGGTCGCACCATGGAATGATACAGAGGCATTATAATATCCTTTGTTTTATTTTCCATTCCTTTCCTTATGATATCTAGCATTCTACTTGCTCTCTTGGCTGCCACTGCACACTGTACGGAGGTTTTTAACATGTTATCCACGATGATGCCTAGATCTTTTTCCTGGGTGGTGGTTCCCAATGTGGAACCTTGCATCGTGTAACCATAGTTTGGGTTATTATTTCCTAGGTGCATAAGTTTGCACTTGTCCACATTAAATTTCATCTGCCATTTGGATGGCCAGTCTTCCAATTTATCAAGATCCTCTTGCAATTTTCCACAATCCTCTTGGGTTTTAACAACTTTAAATAGTTTTGTGTCATCTGCAAATTTGATAATCTCATTCATTATTCCACTTTCCAGGTCATTTATGAATATGTCAAAAAGCAGCGGACCCAGTACAGATCCCTGGGGTACTCCAATTTTCACCTTTATCCATTGGGAAAATTGGCCATTTAGCCCTACCCTCTGTTTTCTATCTTTTAACCAGTTCCTGATCCACCATACACTGCCTCCTATCCCATGACTTTTTAGTTTTGCCAAAAGTCTCTGATGAGAGACCTTGTCAAAGGCTTTCTGAAAGTCGAGATACACTATATCAACCGACTCACCTTTGTCTCCCTGTTTATTCACACCTTCAAAAAAACATAACAGATTAGTAAGACAAGATCTTCCTTGTCTAAAGCCATGTTGGCTGTCTCCCATTAGGCCATCACTATCTACTTGCTGAGTAATTTTGTTCTTTATGATGGTTTCTATCATTTTTCCCTGTACTGACGTCAGGCTCACCGGTCTGTAGTTTCCCGGATCACCCCTGGAACCCTTTTTAAAAATTGGCGTTACGTTGGCGATCCTCCAATTTTCAGGTATTGCAGATGATTTTAATGAAAGTTCACAGATTACTAATAGCAGGTCTGCAATCTCATATTTCAGTTATTTCAACACCCCTTGGATGTATACCATCCTGTCCAGGTGAATTGCTACTCTTCAGTTTATCAAATAGTTGTAATACATCTTCCCGGTGTAGCGATATTTCTCTCAATTCCTCTGCAGTACCACCTTTAAATACCACTTCAGTCATGGGTAACACCCCTACATCTTCCTCAGTAAAGACCGAAGCAAAGAATTCATTCAGTCTCTCCACTATAGTCTTGTCCCTTCTTACTGCCCCTTTTACCCCTCTATCATCTAACGGTCCAATTGACTCTCTCACAGGTTTTTTGCTACAAATGTACTTGAAAAAGTCTTTATTTCGCATTTTTGCTTCCGTAGGAAGTTTCTTCTCAAATTCTTGTTTTGCCTGCCTTATCAATGTTTTGTATTTAACTTGCCAGTGCTTGTGCTGTTTCCAGTTTTCATCATTTGGCTCTTTTTTCCATTTCCTGAAAGATGCTTTTTTGGCAACAACAGCCTCTCTGACCTCACCTTTAAACCATGCTGGCAGTTTTTTGGACTTCCTTCCACTTTTCTACTGTTTTTCCCGGTACTGACATCAGGCTCATCGGTCTGTAGTTTCCCGGATCACCCCTGGAACCCTTTTTAAAAATTGGTGTTACATTGGCAATCCTCCAATCTTCAGGTATTACAGATGATTTTAATAAAAGTTCACAGATTATTAATAGCAGGTCTGCAATCTCATATTTCAGTTCTTTTAACACCCTTGGATGTATACCACCCGGTCCAGGTGATTTGCTACTCTTCAGTTTATCAAATAGTTGTAATACATCTTCCTGGTGTTGCTATATTTTTTTCAATTCCTCTGCAGTATCACCTTTAAATAATTTTATTTTCAAATGAGTGATTGGCTCTGCGCTACTTTTTTATTTTGCACAGTACAGGGAAATGCATCTCTTTTATTTCTCTGGTATTGCACTGCATGCAGAGTCTGGCTTCTTGGACTTTCGGTTTAATTTTTGTCTACGTATTTTTATTTTTATTTAAGGTTTGTGGTCACTTATTCTCTTCTTGGTGAGGGTCTGTCTTCTGAGTGTGTGACTGAGGCCAGGCGTTCTGTTAAAATGGTGTTTATACGAAGGGATCTGTACTGCAGTAATTTGACTTGTTTAGCTTTTCAATAGGTGTATGGATGTTCTAGGGCCCGCTACAGTATTTTAGTGCTGCTTTATCTGGGTAGACCCCTTGTTGTATGAGTTTTGGAAGTTTATGCTGGTATGATATGATTGATTTGACCTTGTAACTCATCTGTGACTTTTGTAGGGTTTTGTAATAGTTCACAATATGCCTGGTACTGGAGAATGTTTATGTTAGTGAAATGATCAGAATCAGAATGTTTTTTAATATATTGAATTCTGAGGGTGAATGTACCACCTCTGCTGTGCACTCATTGTCCAGGGAGACGTTTCTGTGGATGCAGAATATATATTCAAAAAAGAAAGAGAACTTTAATGCAGTTTATAACAAAATAAAATTAGTTATAATTTTATAATTTGGTATTATAAACTGCGTAGTGATTCTCACTTTTTCTTTTAGTTCCTTGGCATGTTTTTTTCAGAGGGTGGGAAGTGCTCTGTTGGAGCACCAAGTCACTCATGATATATGGAAGTGGGAGGTGCTGCATGGTGCATATTTGCCATATTTGGCATAGTTAGCAGTATGTTTCCTAAGCTTTGTGCTGATAACATATGAACATAAGAACATAAGATATGCCATACTGGGCAGACCAAGATCCATCAGCCCAGTATCCTGTTTCCAACAGTGGCCAATCCATGCCACAAGTACCTGGTAGGTTGCCAAAATGGTACACAGGAAATCCACGAGATCAAACCTAAGCTTTCTTTAGAAGCTCAGATGACAAGACTTCGCCTTTCATACTTTGGACACATCATGCGAAGAGAGAGATCATTAGAGAAAGACATCATGCTTGGCAAGATAGAAGGTCAACACAAAAGAGGAAGGCCAGCAATGAGATGGATCGAGACAATAACAGCAGCTACGGGTACCAGTCTGTCAACAATGAGCCGCCTGACTCAAGACCGAACACAATTTAGGATAGCTATCCAGAGGGTCGCCATGAGTCGATTCCGACTCGACGGCACTTAACAACAACAACAACTTTATGCTCCTTTCCTCCAGCAACTTGTCCAAGCCTTTTATAAAACCCAGCTACACTAACAGCTTTTACTACATCCTCCGGTAACTAATTCCAGAATTTGATTACGAGGGGCCATAGACTAACTGCAGGAAGGCAGGTACATCCCCCTGCAGTTACTGTATTTCAGTGTGGCAAAAGCTGCCAGTGCACCACACACTGAGGTGGCATTAATTGCATTCACGCTACTTGCGCTGAGCCATTATGTTAGTCTCTGCTGACAATGCAGATGCCTGTGTGAGAATTCTTTCTCTCGCCTCACTCTGCTGTAAAGTATAATTTTGGGAAAGAATCCTGTAAACCGAAGAGTAATGGGGTAAAAGCATTTTTTGTCTACATATATCTGTTTTTAGATTGTATTGATATGTTCCCTATTTGGTGAAGATCTATCTCTGTTCTGCATCTGTGACTGAGGCTGTGTGTTCTGTTAGCATGGAGTTTCGATGTAAGGATCTGTAGTAATCCGACTTGCTCAGTATTCTGAATAGGAATATGGATGTTGTAGGGCCCACTGCAGTATTTATGGTGCTGCTCTTTTCTGGGTACTCTCCATGTTATGTGAGTTTTGGAAGTTACTTGTTATGGAATAAAGATTTGCTCTGTGGGTCCTGTATTCTGGATTCTTGGTGTAGTCAACTGAAGGGTGCTGGATGGAGGGATACTGGAATATGAATTGTGTTCTTTATGCTGCCAGACTGAAAATTAAATATTTTATAAATTCAGATTCATGAAAATTTCAAATTTTAAGGCAACAGCTCAGTTTAATTTTGTTTAGTAGCCTAATAGTGTCATTGCTGCTGAGTTTTAGACTTTTCCAGCTTTAGAGTTTGTACATAGGGATCTGTACTGTAGTAATTTGAATTGTTTTCAAATAGATGTGGGATGTTCCAGGGCCCGCTGCAATATTTATAGTGATACTTTTTTTGGGGTAGGCTCCTTTGGAAGTTGGTGCTGTTATGGCATGGAGATTTGCTCTACAGATCCTCAGTGACTTTTGTATTTTATTTAACAGCTTTTTTATACTGCTTTTATCATTTTAAGTCAAAGCAGTTTATATTGTAGCTTAAATTTGGTAATGTACATTAAATAGGGACATTGATAGATGGATTCTTCTGAGGCAATGGAAGGTTAAGTGACTTGCCCGAGGTCACAAGGAGTGTTAATGGGCTATACATTTCAAGCAAAGGTAAGAGTTTGTGGCTCTTTAAATTACAGCTCTCTGCCTGGGAGCTCTTCAAAGGGTTTTAGTACATTTTTAAAACAAAGTTACATTCTTTTTGATGCTTTAGTTTAAAAGGGGAAATATTTTCTTTAATAGGGTAGGTTTAAAATTCTGTTTTAGTATCTTTCTCAGCTCCTGGAAGCCACTGACACCTCATCAGGTGTTAGTTCCCTCCCTACCCCCCCCCCCCACCCCCCAATTTCCACCCACCCCTTGTGAGCAGCCTTGCTTTATAGGGCACCTCCCCAATTAACTACACACAGGGACTTGGAACACCACATTTTGAACACACTTAAAGAGATTTAACTTCTTTTTCTCTGAAAAGACAGCTGGATCTCTCTCTTTTGCTTTAACAAATACCTAAGCTCCACCGACTGAACAATGGCTGGGAAAAATCATATCGCCAAAACTGTTGCCCCCGTTACAGCTTCTGCATCTGTCCAGACAGAGATCCCAATGCCAGTTGAAGGACCAGTTCCATATGCAGGATGCCTGCAGGCAAAAGCTCTCAGGAAACAAGTTGAGAAACTCAGAGAGGAGGTGGTGAGGCTGAGGAGCATTCAAGAGAGTGAGAAATAGATCGATGAGATGCTTCTTGCAACATCCAAGCTCTCCAGCAGAGGAGAAGATGGGAGCCTACAGAATGATGAAGGTTGGACACAAGTCACCAGGACCTGCAGAATCACGAATCCAACTTCTCAAGCCCTTGAATTGAAGAACCATTATGCAGCCCTGGAAGTGGAGGAGGTGCAAGCATCCCTGAAAAGGGAAGAACCAGAGCTTGAGTACCCCAAAGTTGCAGAATCAGTGACCACAAGGAAGTGAAGGGTAGTGGTGGTTGGTGATTCTCTTCTGAGGGGTACTGAGGCGTGAATCTGCAGACCAGACTTGATGTCCAGAGAGGTATGCTGTCTGCAAGCAGCCAAAATCGGAGATGTTACGGAGAGTTTGCCGAGACTCATCAAGCCCACTGACTATTACCCAATGTTGCTAACTAATGTCGGCACAAATGATACTGCTAGGTATCCCTCTGAGCATATCAAAAGTGACTTCATAGCTCTGTGATAGAGTGAAGCAGATAGGGGTGCAGGTGGTGTTCTCTTCAATCCTCCCTGTGGAGGGTAAAGGCCAAGGCAGAGAAGGTCGCATCCTGGAGATGAATGCATGGCTGCGTGGATGGTGTCATCGAGAGTATTTTGGTTTACTGGACCATGGAATGATGTTCCAAGGTTTGCTGATCAGAGATGGTGTCCATCTGTCCAAGAAAGGTCGACATGTCTTCAGTACCAGACTGACTAATCTACTGAAGAGGGCTTTAAACTAGATTCATTGGGGATTGGTGAAGAAAGCCCCCAGGTAAGTGAAAGCCCCCAGGTAAGTGAAACATTAGATATCTTTATTGAAATGAGTAAAAGAAACAACATATGGAAAGTGGTGTGTATAAATGCCCATAGCATGGGAAAATAAGATCCCAGATTTTGAAGTTTTAATGGGAGAGGATGACTTGGAGTTAGTGGCAGTTACAGAAACAGAGGGAGGAGTGGCTCAGTGGTTGGACAGGTTACCTCAGGCCAGAAGGCCAGGGGTTCATAAGAACATAAGAACATAAGATATGCCATACTGGGTCAGACCAAGGTCCATCAAGCCCAGTATTCTGTTTCCAACAGTGGCCAATCTAGGTCATATGTACCTAACAGTTTCCCCAAGGGACACAGGTTCCACAATGCTTGTATTGGTTCAAGCATTGATATCCTGGGTCCCTTCTTAATAATGGTTTATGGACCTTTCCTCCAGGAACTTGTCCAAACCTTTTTAAACCCAGCTACACTAACAGCCTTTACTACATCCTCCGGTAACAAATTCCAGAGTTTGATTACACGTTGAGTGAAAAAATATTTTCTTTTATTAGTCTTAAATAGTTTACCCTGGAGCTTCATTGCATGTCCCCTAGTCTTTCTATATTCTGATAACGTAAACAATCGATCTACGTTTACCCGTTCCACTCCGTTCATTAATTTATAGACTTCTATCATATCTCCCCTCAGCCGTCTCTTTTCCAGGTTAAAGACCCCTAACCTTTTTAGCCTTTCCTCATAGGAGTATCCTTCCATCCCCTTTAACATTTTGGTGGCTCTTCTCTGAACCTTTTCTAAAATCGCTATATCCTTTTTAAGATACGGCGACCAGAATTGCACACAATATTCAAGGTGCGGTCTCACCATGGAACGATATAGAAGCATTATAATATCTTTTGTTTTATTTTCCATTCCTTTCCTTATCATACCTAGCATTCTATTTGCTCTCTTGGCCGCCACTGCACACTGGGCCAAGGGTTTTAACATGGTATCCACAATGACGCCTAAATCTTTTTCCTGAGTGGTGGTTCCTAATGTGGAACCTTGCATCGTGTAACCATAGTTTGGGTTGTTCTTCCCTAGGTGCATAACCTTGCATTTGTCCACATTAAATTTCATCTGCCATTTTGATGCCCAGTCTTCCAATTTATCAAGATCCTCTTGCAATTTTCCACAATCCTCTTGGGTTTTAACAACTTTAAATAGTTTTGTGTCATCTGCAAATTTGATAACCTCACTCGTTATTCCACTTTCCAGGTCATTTATGAATATGTCAAAAAGCAGCGGACCCAGCACAGATCCCTGGGGTACACCTCTATTCACCTTTCTCCATTGGGAAAATTGGCCATTTAGCCCTACCCTCTGCTTTCTATCTTTTAACCAGTTCCTGATCCACAATAGTACACTGCCTCCTATCCCATGACTCTTTAGTTTTGCCAAAAGTCTCTCATGAGGGACCTTGTCAAAGGCTTTCTGAAAGTCCAGATACACAATATCAACCGACTCACCTTTGTCCACCTGATTATTCACTCCTTCAAAAAAACATAACACATTAGTAAGACAAGATCTTCCTTGTCTAAAGCCATGTTGGCTGTCTCCCATTAAGTCATGACTATCTACATGCTGAGTAATTTTATTCTTTATGATGGTTTTTTACCATTTTTCCTGGTACTGATGTCAGGCTCACCGGTCTGTAGTTTCCCGGATCACCCCTGGAACCCTTTTTAAAAATTGGTGTTACATTGGCGATCCTCCAATCTTCAGGTATTAGAGATGATTTTAATGATAGTTCACAGATTACTAATAGCAGGTCTGCAATCTCATATTTCAGTTCTTTCAACACCCTTGGATGTATACCATCTGGCCCAGGTGATTTGCTACTCTTCAGTTTATCTAATAGTTGTAATACATCTTCCCGATGTATCGATATTTCCTTCAATTCTTCCGCACCTTTAAATACCACTTCAGTCATGGATAACATCCCTACATTTTCCTCAGTAAAGACTGAAGCAAAGAATTCATTCAGTCTCTCCGCTATCGCCTTGTTGCCTCTTAGTGCTCCTTTAACCCCTTTATCATCTAATGGACCAACTGACTCTCTTCAATTCCCACATGGGGACAAGCAACTTCAGGCCAGAGGGACTGGGGTCTCTAGTCCCATGGCCACTCCTTGTGGCCTTGGGCAAGCCACTTATCCCTCCATTGCCTCAGGTACACTTAGATTGTGAGCCCTTCAGGTATAAGGGAAAAAAAAGTACCTGTTAGTATACATGTAAACCACACTGATTCTAAAGAGCATGGTATAAGAAAGAAAGAAATAATAATAAATAATATAAAGAAATAAACATGGTTCACAGGAAACCACAACTGGGATGTAACTTTGGGCCGGAAGAACTGGGGTTTCTAGTCCCACAGGTGCTCCTTGTGGTCTTGGGCAAGCCACTTAACCCTCCATAGCCCATGTTCCCTGTAAAATAGTTATCTCCAAGTTATAATGCCCTGTTCAATGTAATTTCAGTTTGTTCAATGTAAACCGCACCAGGCTATACTTTATTTAGGAAGAAGGGGAGGAGGAGTGGCACTATATATAAAAAATAATATTAAAGCTTTGGAACTACAGAGCTTAAAAGGGAGAGAGGAGGCACTGTGGGTTAAACTAGAAAGAGGGAAAGAGAAATCTATTTGCATTGGTGTGATATACAGACCTCCCTCACAAGAGGAAGAGGTGGACAGAGAGTTAATTGAAGACATAACGTAGCATTGCTAGGAAAGGGGAAGCTCTACTGATAGGGGATTTCAATATGCCAGATGTTAATTGGCACAGCCCTGCTCCGGCAGTATCATCTAGTAGTAAAGAGATCCTGGACTCTCTACAGAGAGAACTATTCAGGCAACTGGTAACAGAACCCACATGTAAAGGGGCCATACTGGACTTGGTGCTTACCAATGCTGAAACTGTTTCTGATGTTATAGTGGGAGATCATTTTGCATCCAGTGATCACCAGATGGTGTGGTTCAGTATTAGGGCTAGGGCTGTTAAAATCCATTCAAAAGCAAAGATCTTAGACTTTAGGAAAACTAACTTTGCCAAGATGAGCCAATACCTCAGGGAGTCGTTAGCAGGATGGGAGCAGTTGGAGGATGTAAAAAAACAGTGGGCAAAACTGAATGGGGATATTTTAACGGCATCCAACCTTTTTTAAAATGGTAAGTAAAGGTAAAAGGAGAAGAAGACCGTTATGATTTTTGAAAGAAGTAGCTGAAAAAGTGAAGAAAAAGAGGCAGGCCTTCATAAAATACAAGAGATCATGGAGAAAAACTTAGAGAAGCTAGCAAAGTAGTCAGGAAAGCAAAGATTCAAAAAGAGGAGGAAATAGCCAAGGCAGTTAAATGGGGGGATAAGACATTTTTCAGATATGTTAGTGAGAAGAGGAAGGGCAAAAGTGGTATTGTCAGACTCAAGGGTGAAGGGGAGGAATATGTAGAAGCTGATGAGGATAAAGCGGAATTTCTTAACAAATATTACTGTTCTGTGTTCACAGATGAAGAACCTGGAGCAGGACTTCAGAAAACACCCACAAACAGGAACAGAAGCAGGGGACATCTTGAACAATTTTCAGAAGACTGTTCGTGAGAAACTAGCTCAACTTAAAGTAGACAAAGCAATGAGACCGGATGGGATACACCCTAGAATACTGAGGGAACTTGGGGACGTTCTAGGAGCTCCACTGCCCAACCTTTTCAATTGGAGTCAGGAGTGGTGCCTAAGGACTGGAGAGAAGCACATGTGGTCCCTTTACACAAAAGCGGAAGTAAGGATGTGGTTGAAAACTACAGGCCGATTAGTTTAACTTCGGTGGTGAGTAAATTATTGGAAGCACTGCTGAAAGAGAAAATAGTGAGGTTTCTGTAGTCCAGCGGATTACAGGATCCGGGGCAGCATGGATTCAGCAGAGGCAGGTCTTGTCAGACAAATCTGATTGATTTCTTTGACTGGAGATCAAACCTAAGCTTTCTTTAGAAGCTCAGATGACAAGACTTCGACTTTCATACTTTGGACACATCATGCGAAGAGAGAAATCATTAGAGAAAGACATCATGCTTGGCAAGATAGAAGGTCAACGCAAAAGAGGAAGGCCAGCAATGAGATGGCTCGATACAATAACAGCAGCTATGGGTACCAGTCTGTCAACAATGAGCCGCCTGACTCAAGACCGAACACAATTTAGGATAGCTATCCAGAGAGTCGCCATGAGTCGACTTCGACTCGACGGCACTTAACAACAACAACAAAGCCTTTGACACCGTTCCTCACAGGTGACTTATAAACAAACTGAGCACCCTAGGGATGGACCCTAAAGTTATTGCTTGGGTTAGAAATTGGAGGTGACAAAGGATACAGGTAAATGGATCTCACTCTGAGGAGAAGGAGGTTAACAGTGGTATGCCCCAGGGATCTGTCTTTGGTCTGATTCTTTTTAACATCTTTGTTAGTGGTATAGCTAAAGGGTAAGGTTTGCCTCTTTACGGATGATACCAAAATCTGCAATAGAGTAGACACCCAGGAAGGTATAGATAGCATGAGGAGGATTAGGATCTCAAGATAGTTCTCGTGCAGCTCTTGGCAGCTCCCTTTGAGCTGCTTGCTTCCTGCCCTTTGAAATTTCTGACTTGTCTTGTTCCTGCTGGCGGTTACTTTGGCACGTCATGTCAGTGAGCTCCAGGACTTGGTGGCTCACTGGCTGTACACCAGGTTCTACCACAATAGGGTCTTGAGAATGCATCCAGGTTCCTGCCCAAGGTGGTCTCTAATTCAAGTAAAAGGCAATCAGTCGTCCTGTCAACTTTTTTCCACAGGCCTCATGCCAACCGGGGGGAGGCTGCTTTGCACATGCTGGACTGCAAGTGAGCTTTGGCCTACCTTTAGGGTATGAAGGCCCACCAGAGGTTCACCCAGTTGTTCGTCTCCTTCGACCCTAGCAAGCTGGGGACTGCCATCTCCAAACACATGCTGTCCATTTGGCTAGCATATTGCATCTCTTTTGTTTATACCCAAGACGGCCTGAGCCTTCATGGTCATGTCACAGCTCACAGTGTCCAAGCCATGGCTGCATCAGTAGCCAACTTGTGCTCGGTCTCCATGGAAGATATTTTCAGAGCTACAACATGGTCTTCTGTTCACACATTCACAGCTCATTACTGTCTGGATGGAGATTCCTAATGTGACAGCAACTTCAGCCACTTCAGGGACTTAGATTCAACTCCTCCCACTGGCAACTAAAATGAGACTTCTCAGTGAAGAAGTATGCTAACAATGCTGAATCATTTGAGTCCCCTAGAGGGACTACCCAGTCCTTCGTGGAACACCAGATCTGGTGCAAGAAATAAGGGTGTTGGGACCACTTGGCAATAGTGATCATAGCATGATCGTGTTTGATTTAATTAGTGGAGGAGGGATAGTAAAGAAATCCACAGTACTACCTTTTAACTTTCGAAAGGGAGACTATGATAAAATGAGGAATATAGTTAAGAAAAAACTAAAAGGAGCGGTTGCAAAGGTTAAAGACTTCCATCAAGCTTGGGTGTTGTTTAAAAATACTATCCTGGAAGCCCAGACCAGCTGTATTCCATGCATTAAGAAAAGTGAAGAAAGTCCAAAAAACTGCCAGCATGGTTTAAAGGTGAGGTCAGAGCGGCTGTTGCTGCCAAAAAAGCATCTTTCAGGAAATGGAAAAAAGAGCCAAATGACGAAAACTGGAAACAGCACAAGCACTGGCACGTTAAATGCAAAGCATTGATAAGGCAGGCAAAGCGAGAATTTGAGAAGGAACTTGCTACGGAAGCAAAAACACGAAATAAAGACTTTTTGAAGTACATTCTTAGCAAAAGGCCTGTGAGAGAGTCAATTAGACCATTAGATGATAGAGGGATAAAAGGGGCAGTAAGAGGAGACAAGGCTATAGCAGAGAGACTGAATGAATTCTTTGCTTCGGTCTTTACTGAGGAAGATGTAGGGATGTTACCCAAGACTGAAGTGGTATTTAAAGGTGATACTGCAGAGGAATTGAGAGAAATATCGCTACACCGGGAAGATGTATTACAACTATTTGATAAACTGAATAGTAGCAAATCACCTGGACCAGATGGTATACATCCAAGAGTGTTGAAAGAATTGAAATATGAGATTGCAGACCTGCTATTAGTAATCTGTGAACTTTCATTAAAATCATCTGTAATACCTGAAGATTGGAGGATCGCCAATGTAACGCCAATTTTTAAAAAGGGTTCCAGGGGTACTGGGGAAAATGGTAGAAACCATCATAAAGAACAAAATTACACAGCGTGTAGATAGTCATGGCCTAATGGGAGACAGCCAACATGGCTTTAGACAAGGAAGATCTTGTCTTACTAATCTGATATGTTTTTTTTGAAGGTGTGAATAAACAGGTAGACAAAGGTGAATTGATATAGTGTATCTGGACTTTCAGAAAGCCTTTGACAAGGTCCCTCATCAGAAACCTTTGGCAAAACTAAAAAGTTATGGGATAGGAGGCAGTGTACTATTGTGGATCTGGAACTGGTTAAAAGATAGAAAGCAGAGGGTAGGGCTAAATGGTCAATTTTCCCAATGGAAAAAGGTGAATAGTGGAGTACCCCAGGGATATGTACTGGGTCCACTACTTTTTGACATATTCGTAAATGACCTGGAAAAGGGAATAACTAGTGAGGTTATCAAATTTGCAGACGACACAAAACTGTTTAAAGTTGTTAAAACCCAAGAGGACTGTGGAAAACTGCAGGAGGATCTGGATAAATTGGAAGACTGGACATCCAAATGGCAGATGAAATTTAATGTGGACAAGTGCATAGTTATGCACCTAGGAAAGAACAACCCACACTATGGTTACACAATGCAAGGTTCCACATTGGGAACCACCACCCAGGAAAAAGATTTAGGATTCATCGTGGATAACATGTTAAAACCCTCCGCCCAGTGTGCAGCGGCAGCCAAAAAAGCAAATAGAATACTAGGTATCATAAGGAAAGGAATGGAAAATAAAACAAAGGATATTATAATGCCTCTGTATCGTTCAATGGTACGACCGCACCTTGAATATTGTGTGCAATTCTGGTCACCGTATCTTAAAAAAGGATATAGCATTATAAAGAAATGGTATAGAGAAGAGCCACCAAAATGGTAAAGGGGATGGAAGGCTACTCCTATGAAGAGAGGCTACAAAGGTAAGGGCTCTTCAACCTGAAAAAGAGACAGCTGAGGGGAGATGTGATAGAGGTCTATAAATTAATGAATGGAGTGGAACGGGTAAACGTAGATCGATTGTTTACGCTATCAGAATATAGAAAGACTAGGGGACATGTAATGAAGCTACAGGGTAAACTATTTAAGACAAATAAGAGAAAATATTTTTTCACTCAACGTGTAATCAAACTCTGGAATTTGTTACCGGAAGATGTAGTAAGAGCTGTTAGTGTAGCTGGGTTTAAAAAAGGTTTGGACAAGTTCCTGGAGGAAAGGTCCACAAACCATTATTAAAAAGGGACCCAGGATATCACTGCTTGACCCAATACAAGCATTGTGGAACCTGTGTCTCTTGGGGATACTGCTAGGTACGTATGACCTAGATTGGCCACTGTTGGAAACAGGATACTGGGCTTGATGGACATTGGTCTGATCCAGTATGGCATATCTCATGTTCTTATGTTCTTACCCACACTGTTCATTGTTGTTTCTCTAGTTGTGTTGCCCGTTGGGCTTTTGGCCTCCTCGGCTTTCGGTAACCTGTAACTTGGAAGTCCCATATATGAGGACTTACTTCCAATCTGTCCACGGAGAAAGGGTAGTTACTCACCTGTAGCAGGTGTTCTCCATGGACAGCAGGAATAAGTCCTCACAGCCCTCCCCCCTCCGAGGAACCTTTTGGCTGTTTTGGCTACCTCTATGTTATTATACTGAAGAACGTGGCCCTGCGGTAGGTGGGAAGGCAGACGTACATGCACGGTGGAGCCTCCCAAAAGCTTGCAAGGAAAGCTAGGGAGTGTTCCCATGTGGGACTCCATCGGGGATGTCACCCATATGTGAGGACTTATTTCTATTGTCCATGGAGAACACCTGCTACAGGTGAGTAACTACACTTTATTGCAGGGAGTTCTATAAACTGTATTATTTGGTGGTGTTAATATATTAAAGGAATACCCTCACTATATCCAGGCTGGATTTAAGATTTCAGCATCTATAGATAAGACTGTAAAGAAACAGCAGAGCTTGAAGAGCCAAGGGGGCTGTTCTATATGGTGTGCCATCAGGGTCCTGCTTGATCATATTGCACCCATGCACCGACGGCCCTGAACAAATGTGCTGATTGTACTTGGTCTCCAGGCCCTCCTGGCACTTGTACTCCCCTTCCCCCAACATAGGGTACTCACTTCACAATGGTTTAGGTGCTGCCAAAAACCTTGTACTGTGTTCTCTGCAGCCTAATTGAATAGCCACACTCTGTGCCTTGGAGTGAGGGAGTCCATATCCCTATCCCCCATGATGGATACGGTGGACATCCTGCCTGATCCCACATATGGCTCCTGCATCTCCAGATGCCACATTTGTGCCCTATCACCTATGGTTTGGGACGCAGCACATACTTTCTGCATGTGTTTGCTTTTTGCATGTCCCTCTTGTATTTAGCTCCTGTGCTCTGAGCTGTGCTGGCTGTTCAGCCCACTCCCAGTCATCTCTCTATTCTGGACTAGCCAGTTGCTACCTTCCTGAATGGGTGCTAGGAACACAGTTCTTACTGTCCATGGTGAAGTCAAAGCCCACAGAAGCCCTAATATCATTCTATTTTCTGATGCACGTTGACACCGTGCACACTGTGCTCACTAGTAATGTGACTAGCGTGGCGGTTGTACCAACCCATGGCCATGCCCCTTGCTTCTACCACTACGCTGAGCTCCAGTGTGGTAGTAAGATGTGAATCCACAAGATAACTATGCATTCCCTACCACACTTTAGTAAACATGCTCCAGTGTTGTCTATGCCTAAATGTGGTTCTGCACTATACTTATACCTACTACTACTACTATTTAGCACTTGTATAGCACCGAGCACGTAGCACTGTACAGATATGACGTGCATATAAAAGATATACATATAACAAACAGTCCCTGCTCATCAGAGTCATGCTCATCCAAGCTTACAATCTAATACTCATCCGAGTTTACAGTCTAATGCAACAAGTTTACAATCTAATACAACAATACAAAGCAATAGTCAGTTTGGTGCAAAGCATAATAATAAGTCAGGATCTAAAGGCAACAGTGAAGAGGTGGGTTTTCAGCTTGGATTTGAAGAGGGCCAGTGAGGGTGCTTGGCGTATAGACATAGGTAGGTTGTTCCAGGCGTAGGGTGCAGCGAGGTGAAAGGAGCGAAGGCATGAGTTAGCCATGTGAGTGAAAGGCCTAAATAGAAGCAGTTTGTTAGCGGAGCAAAGTTCCCGAGAGGGGATGTAGGGAGAGATAAGGGATGAGAGGTATTGAGGGGCTGCAGAGTGGATGCATTTATAGGTCAGTATGAGAAGTTTGAACTGTATGCGGAATTGGATGGGGAGCCAATGAAGTGACTTGAGAAGAGGAGTAATGTGGGCATGGCGGGACTGGCGGAATATTAGTCGAGCAGCATGATTTTGTATAGATTGAAGGCGAAAGAGATGATTCGCGGGGAGACCGGGAAGAAGCAGGTTGCAGTAATCTAGGCGAGAGGAAATGAAGGCATGGATAAGTGTTTTGGTAGTGTGTTCAGAAAGGAAGGGTCGGATTTTGCTAATGTTGAAGAGGAAGAAGCGGCAGGTCTTAGCTACAAGCTGGATGTGTGAGGAGAAGGAGAGAGTGGTGTCAAAGATAACCCCCAAATTGCGGGCTGAGGGAACGGAAAGGATCATAGATCTATCCACTGAGACTGAGGAAGGGGAAAGAGGATGGGCAGAGTTGGGGGAAAGATGAGGATTTCAGTCTTGGCCATGTTCATTTTCAAGCGGCGATGGGACATCCAGGCAGCGATGTCAGAAAGGCAGGCTGAGATCTTGGTTTGGACCGTTGGGGAGATATCAGGTGCAGAGAGGTAGCTCTGGGAGTCATCGGCGTAGAGATAGTACTGAAAGCCATGGGAGGAGATAAGTGTGCCAAGGGACTGGGTATAAAGGGAGAAAAGGAGGGGGCCCAAGACGGATCCCCGTAGAAGACCAACATGGAGCGGGGTAGGGGAGGAAGAGGAGCCCCCAGAGCATACACTAAAGGAGTGATGGGAGAGGTAGGAGTAGAACCAGGATAGCACGGAGTCCCTGAAGCCAAGCGAGGAGAGGGTGTCAAGGAGAAGATTGTGGTCAACCGTATCAAAGGCCGCGGAGAAGTCGAGAAGGATGATGAAAGAGTAGAGTCCATTAGATTTAGCCAGGAGCAAGTCGTTGGAGACTTTTGTAAGGGCCGTTTCAGTGGACTGTAGGGGCTGGGATCTGAGTGTAGTGGGTCCAAGAGGTCATGGGAGGTGAGGAAGTTGAGGCAGCGGTGGTGGACTGCTCGTTCTAGTAGCTTAGAAATGAAGGGAAGGAGGGAGATGGGTTGATAGTTAGAAGAGCAGGTGGGATCGAGTGAGGGTTTCTTGAGGAGAGGTGTGACAACAGCATGCTTGAAGTCGACTGGGACAGTTGCAGTGGAGAATGAGAGGTTGAGAATATGAGAGATGGATGGAACAATGGCGGGGGAGATGGGATGTAGGAAATGGGTGGGGATAGGGTCAGAGGAACAGGTGGTGGGTTTGGAGGAGGAGAGGAGGAGTGTGGTTTCCTCTTCAGAGATCGTGGGGAAGGAGGAGAATTGGGGAGGGGGAGAGGTAGATGATGGAGTGGGGAATTGGAGGGTGATCTTGTGGATTTTGTCGTGGAAGTAGTCAGCTAGGGTTTGGGCAGAGAGGGAGGGGGGACTGGTGGTTGGGGCACCTTGAGGAGAGAATTGAGGGTACTAAAGAGGCAGCGAGGATCAGAGGCAAGGGAGTTAGTCAGATGTATAGTATTCTTGTTTGGCAAGTGCTATGGCTGACTGGAAGGCGCCAAGCATGAATCTGAAGTGAATGAGGTCTTCCGAGGAGCGGGATTTGGCCCAGGCGCGTTCAGCAGAACAGGCACATGTGCGCAAATAGCGGGTTGTGGGTGAAAGCCAGGGCCGGGGGGTAGAACGTCTGACAGGACGAGAGGTGGGTGGGGCAAGAGTATCAAGAGCAGAGGATAGTGCAGCATTATAAGAGGATACTGCTTCATCGACAGACTTGGAGGACACAGTAGAGGAGAGAGATGGAGAAATGGTAGAGGAGAGAGTCAGGGGATCAATACCTGATGTGAATTCTGTAAAATATATGGCTATTTGTATTCACTCACTTTATTTTCTTCTCAATCTCAATTGATTTGGCTGCCTCCACCCAATTCTGGGTTGTAGAGCTCACTTGGGCCCAGGATCTCCTAGCCACATCTTGTATTTGTTCCAGGTAAGTAGGAGCCTCTCGCTTTTCTATCCTGTAGCCTTTGATCTCTACAGATACAAAACATGAGAAAACAAATTTAATGTGGAAGTAAATATTTCAAGAGGTACAATAGGACTGCCAGGGTTAATGGAGAGAGGAAAGTGAGAGAAGCATCCATTTTTGCAGAAGCTGTCCTTGTGCTGATATTCTCCTCCCACGCAGAGAAATCCCATATTCTCCACCACAGGGGCAAGAACTTATTGTTTTACTCAGTGGTCAGAGTAACTATCAAAATCAAAGTTTAAGCTCTCTGATGTTCCCTGTGATCTTAGGAGGGTTATATAACCTCCAACATCTCAGGTAAAAACTTATAGGCTGATTTACTAATATGTTAAATAACACTAGCTTTAACATGGCCTAGTTGTTAACAATGGAATTCACTGGAATTAATACAACTTAGTATGCATTAATTCACATTTATTTCTTTAGGGCTCGCTATTTAAAGTGATTAATGCGGTTAGCAGACCTGCTAACCGCGTTAATCGCACTGACCGGGATATTCATGGTTAGTTTCACTGATTCTGTGGGTGCCACTGCTAGGTGCCTTGATTCTAGCCAGCTAGCATTGGGATGTTCTGGGGGTGGAGTGGGGGTAGCACCCAGGATAACTGAGCAGTGGCAATGTTCAGCACCTGCCTGGTTATCCCTTGGCGGCAAAAGTTAGTCTTAGGCTAACTTTTGCTGCTGAAGCAAACCGGACAGTACTTGAATATTATCATTTATTTGCTTTTGATTGACCACCCTTTGCCAGGCAGAATATTGCCACTGCCCGGTTAGCTTCTGTGCTATCTGGTTGACCCAGATATTCAATGCCAGTGGCCGTATATGGCCCCAGCATTGAATATCCAGTCTAAGGATCAGCGGCAGTGGCTATCTGCTGCCGCTGAATATCGGGTTCCTTTCTAGAAGTAGTTCAAAGCAAGTTACAGTAAGTATTTCCCTCTCCTTAGAAGGCTTACAATCTAAGGGGCTGATGCAGAAAACAAGCGTGGCCTTTACGCGCAGATAAGGCAACTTTTAGGCACAATTACTGCTACTGCCAAATGCAGAAAAAATGGCATGTTAATATTGTCTGAACCCAAAAAATATAGAGAAACGCATAGAGGATTTCATAACCAGCCTTAGCACCAATATCTCTACATCTGGTCTTGAGGTGGCTTAGGTCCACCAAAGGAGCACCACCCCACGTCGCTCAGAAGACACCCAGTCAAAAATACGTGGTTTAAATAGGAAGGATACTTTTATTCAATAACTCAACAACCTGAGAGCCCGACACAGGCCGTGTTTCGTTTTCACTTCCTCAGGGGATTCAGGCGTGCTGCATAAATATGAACACAAATAACATAATACATACAAATCAAATCATGATAATAAAACATATAGAATATTGTCATAAATATATAAAAAAACAATTAAAACGTATAAGAATAAAAACATGCATAAATAAACCCACTACAGCATAATATGGGTAGAATTATTGAAAGGAGTAAAAACACAAACTAATATAAAACCATTGCACTATGTGTATAAAACAACCATTTAAAAATTAATAAGATCAAAATCTAAAAAAATAAATAAATAAATCACATATTGATGTAAGTGAAAATTTATGAAAGGGTGTGTAAAATTACATGTAATTAATGTATACTCATTAGGCTATGTGTAACCACCATGGTTATGTGATAATCACATTTATGATAGACAAATAATAACACTCACTCCTTGCTCTTATTTGTCTATCATAAATGTGATTATCACATAACCATGGTGGTTACACATAGCCTAATGAGTATACATTAATTACATGTAATTTTACACACCCTTTCATAAATTTTCACTTACATCAATATGTGATTTATTTATTTTTTTTAGATTTTGATCTTATTAATTTTTAAATGGTTGTTTTATACACATAGTGCAATGTTTTTTTTTGTTTTGTTTTTTTATATTTTTATTGAATTTTATACCAACACACCATTACAACACCAATACAGAAAATAGAATATACATACAACATTCCGTTCCCCTTCCCCCCTCCTCCACCTTCTAGTCCCCCCATCTCCCTCCCCTATCCTCCCCCCCTCCCCCGTCTCCTCATGCGCTCAACTCTACAACTCGAGCTGCATGTCTTACCCTAATCATCCCACCTCAGCTAAATCAGAAATCAACACTCAAAAATATAATTAAGAAAAATGTAATCAAAAAAGCAGTACTCTGGCCTTGGCAGCAAAGTCATCTAAATATTTCCATTTGGACTTTCCTGATGTGGCCATATACCCTTTCCAACCGGAACTCAAACCTGCAGCAAGTATCCCTTTCTGACAGTTTTTTTTGTACTGTTCTTTCTCATAGCCTGCATACATACATATTAAATTCCACCGGTACATAGCGTCCAACTTTGTTGAGTCCTTCCAACAACTTACAATCAACTTGATGGCCACGGTCATCATGAAATCAAACAGGAATACTGTTGCCCTAATTAAGGATATGCCACAATCTTTGGATCGAAGGATTACAGTCTTCCAAGTTAGCTGTCCTTGAAATCCCAAAATCTCTTGCATCTTGCACCAAATACTCCTCCAAAATACCTGAACATGTGGGCATGCAAACATCATATGTTCCAGGGTGCCAGGGGAATGACCACAGGTCCAACACTTATTTCCTGCTGTAGGGTCCCACTTGGTAAGTTTAACAGGGGTTACATAAGCTCTGTGCGTGAAAAAGAACAACGCCTGAGTTATTGATGCCCCCTTGGAGACCCGATTAACCCGCCCCCAGATTCCCTCCCAGTGCACTTGTGGAATACTAACCCCCAACTCAAATTCCCATGCTTTGCCAGGACCTGACCCTGTTGCGGGGGGGGGGGGGGGCCTATCCCTTAACATCCCATAAAATTTGGAGGATGCACCCTTCAACCCCGCATGCTGTTCAGCCACCTCTTTTAGCTTCCACTCCTCCACCAACTCCTCCGCCTGGATATTGGCTTTTAACAGGCAATGGGTTAACTGCAACCACTGAAAATATTGCCTTGCAGGTAGAGCAAACTCTTGAATCAACTCTTCAAAGGTTTTCCACCTCTGACACCGGACTAACTGCCCAATTTGCCAAATGCCTTTATTTGTCCATTCTTTCCATAGTGTTAATTTGTGACCAATCTTAAGCCTAGTACTATACCACAATGGCTGAGGACCAGCAGGAGGGTCCTCCAAAACCTGCGCTAATTCATGATAGGATTGCTGAGTAGCACGTATTACTCTGCCTGCCACAAAGGACTCCGGGAGCTTCATACCAATTAGCAATGCTAAAGGAATAGGAGCGACCAGTCGTTCCTCTATACTCAGCCAGATAGGTTTCTCACCCCTCGAGTCCGGCCCGACCCAATATGCTCCCTGCTTAAGTCTGAACGCATGATGATACTTCCGAAAATCTGGAAATTGCACTCCCCCCTCGCTTGTTTTAGCCTTCAGTTTTCTAAGGGCAACTCTGGGCAGCTTACCTTGCCATAGAAAATTCGTTAACAACCTCTCTATCGCACCATAGAAGTGTGGGGGAAGTTCAATTGGAAGCATTTCTAAGATATAATTGATCTTGGGCATCAAAACCATTTTAATTGATTCTATTCTGCCCCACCAAGACAAATGCAGTGGCAACCACTGAGCAGTAAAGGATCTTATAATTTCTGTCATGCCCTTGACATTTAAAGCGATGACTTCATCTACAGTACTACAAAATTTTACTCCCAAATATTTAAAATCGACCGGGGCCCAAACAAAGGGATAATCCCAACCATCTCTTTCACCATCCATCTATTCATAGGGAACACCACGGATTTCGCCCAGTTTATTTTATAACCAGACAGTCGCGAGTACTTCTCTATAATATGCAACACTGCCCCTATCGAGGGAGGCTGAAGAAACAGAAGAAGATCATCCTCATATGCAGATATCTTTACTTCCAAATCTGCAACCTTTATGCCCTTTATATCCTTATCCTGACGGATCAACAATAACAAAGGCTCCAAGGCAATATTGAACAGTAGTGGGGAAAGAGGGCAGCCCTGCCTAGTGCCCCGATGAAGGGGGAAAGAGGCAGAGAGCACCCCATTGGCCAAGATTCTCGCGGATGGATTAGAGTATAACATCTGGACATACCGAAAAAACTGCTCCCCAAAACCAAACCATCTCAATATCGGAAATAAAAAAACCCACTCCAACCTGTCGAAAGCTTTTTCGGCATCCAAAGAGAGGCCCACAACTGGATCCTGCATATTTTCGGAAACAGACAAAAGATTCAGCAGCAAACGCGCATTATCCGACGTCGCTCTCCCCTTGACAAACCCACACTGAGCAGGGTGGATCAAGTCAAGCATAGCCAATTCTATTCTTCTCGCCAGGATAGATGAGAACACCTTATAATCAGCGTTCAACAGCGAGATAGGCCTATAATTTTCGACCTTCACCGGATCTCTACCAGGCTTACTCAAAACAACTATCGTGGCCTCATTAAAGGCTCCTATAGCCGGCATTTGAGCCTCCAAACGCTCAAAATACTCCCTCATATAGGGGATTACCTCACCACTAAAAACCTGATAAAACTCTATGGGGATCCCATCGGGGCCTGCCGCTTTCCCCTTAGCAGCGGTTCGCACCACCTCCCCAATCTCCCCAACCGTAATTCGTTTATCTATCTCTGCAGCCTGCTGAGCTGTTAAAGAGGGATGTGGCAGATGCGCTAGCAAGGAAAGAAACTCCTTCCTTTCCAACTCCCCTTCTGAGGAATATAAATGCTCATAAAAGACCTTAAAGGCCTCTGCTATTTCTACATCCTTTACCAGAAGTTCCTGCTGTCTGGTCCTTATAGCCTCTATTTTGACCTTTCCTTCACGCGGCCGCAGAGTACGCGCTAGGAGGCTGCAAGCTTTGTTCTTTTCGAGATAATACCCTGATTGCTGTTGAGATAGAGACTGTACAGCTTCTGCACTAAGAATTTGGTTATACTGATATCTTAAGCATTGCAGCCGTAACAAAATGCGGGGCTCTGACCCCCTCACTAGTAACCTCTCTCCCGCCTTAATTTGGACATCCAAAGCTGCCAACCTGGCTGCCTTTGCCCTGCGCTCCCGGATTGTATAACTCATTATATGCGCTCTACAGAAGGCCTTAAAACCCTCCCACCAGGCCCATCCCGCGGTAGCGTCCGGCTGATTCATATGAAAGTACTCCCTGATACCCTGCTTCATATAGACTCTAGACTCATCCTCCTCCAACAACGTTCGCCTAAAGAAGAAGCCGGATCGCGAAGCACATTCAGAGGATAGGGCAACCCTTAAGGTAACAGCCGCATGGTCGGAAATATGAGTGGCAGAGATCTCAGCCCTGTCTATCACAGAAACTAAGGATTGGGAGACTAAGAGGTAGTCAATACGGGAGTGCGACTTATGAGGAAGAGAGAAAAAGGAATACTCTCTCTCTACAGGGTGCAATAACCTCCAAATATCCACTAGATCAAAATCTCGCATTATGGAAAGGAGCGTTGAGGTGGCACGCCCCTGTCTGTAGGGCTTGAAGGGTGCACAGTCCAGTAATGGGTCTAACACAAGATTTAAGTCTCCTCCCACTATTAACTCAACCTTCAAGAATTCTTGTAGCTCCATCGCCAACCTCTGGAAAAACGAAACATCATCGATATTAGAGGCATAAATATTGAATATTGCTAATCTCCTTCCCAGTATCTGCAATAACACTGCTGTCCAACGACCCTCTAAGTATGCCCGCGACTGCTCAATACTTGGGGCCAGCGCCCTTTTAACAAGAATTATTACCCCATTCTTCTTACACCTAGCCTCAGAAAAGGCCACCACCACATAATCCCTCGTTCCAAGTTTCTGAACTTCAGTGGCCGCTAGCCGTGTTTCTTGCAGAAGAACCACATCGGCCTGCTCTTTTTTGCAGTAAAGGAGTATCTTTTTTCTTTTAATAGGGTTATTAATGCCCTTCACGTTCAGGGATAAGAAGTTAAGGGAACCCATGGTGCAAGATGCAAAAGAGAGTCGGCCAGAGAAATGCAACTGTCAGTGATAACAAACATATGCAGCCAGAACTACTAGCAAAATACAGTAAAACATGTACATTCATACTCACACCCAGCCCACAAGGAGACATAAACC
Organism: Ichthyophis bannanicus; assembly: GCA_033557465.1. Lineage (NCBI taxonomy): Eukaryota > Metazoa > Chordata > Amphibia > Gymnophiona > Ichthyophiidae > Ichthyophis > Ichthyophis bannanicus. The sequence goes on along the minus strand of CM066044.1, from coordinate 277,966,576 downwards.
TATCACCGTATAAGGTTCTAAATGGGTGAGCCAGCTTTACCGATAGCCGCCCAAGCTATCCGCCAACAGCCTCAATCTTTTAACTCTCCTCTTTCCACCCTTTGCAGCCCCCCCAGCAACCCAGCCTACTTTCAATCCCAACTTGTTGGCACACTTGCCAGATTTAACAACCCTCACACACCCAACCATAGGACACTACCCTCACATAGAACACTCCACACCCCAGTCCTGGTAGCACCGGATAACCCTCAGTCCGAGCTCCTCATCTCATCACCGCAGCTTCTTGTTCTTCCAGGAAGGCACGCAATGCAGATGGATCCTCGAACATCCGAGTCTGGTTATGAAGAGTCACTCGCATCTTAGCCGGGAACAGTAGGCCATACCTGGCCTGAAGGGCCTGTAGCTGAGGTCTCAAAGCTAGCAGCCGCTTCCTCCTTTCGACGGTCGTCTTATGGAAATCCGGATAGAAAGCAACTTTATGGCCTTCCAGCATAAGTATTTGGGAGCGCTCGAGCAGCCGCTAAAATCTGAACCACCTGGGAGTGCCGCAACGCACAGAAAATTATGGGTCTCGATTGCTTCACCTGAGGGCCCGGGTGTGTCGGTATCCGATGAGCCCTCTCGATCTCAAACGGGAGCTCAAATTCTAATCGCAACATTTTCAGGATTGTGGCCCTTAGGAAAGCTTTGATATCAGTGCCTTCCGCTCCTTCTGGGACACAGACTACGCGGACATTGTTTCTCCTAGTTCTATTATTCAACTCCTTGAGGTTCCATTCCAAGGTTGCGATTCTCCTAGTGTTCAAGCCAACTTGCTTAAATCGCTCCTCGTGGGCCGCCACCTTGCAATCCAGTCCGCTTAGTTTCTCCGTCAAAGAAGCGATTTGCTGTTTTAGCTCTTTAAGCTCCGCGACATCAGCCTGAACTTCGTTTAGGGTTTCCCCATTGACAGCAACCATCTCTCGCATGGCGCAGATCTCCGCCAACACCTCTCGTAGCCCCGCCGGGCCCTCCCTGGCGCCCGCCATCTTTTGCGGTGAGGGTGGATCAGGTTTAGCTCTTTTCACTCCAGATCCCGTTGCCGTATTGTACTCTAAACGCACCGGTTTGCTCACCGACATTTCATAAGCTTATATGACAAGTAAGCAGCAATGCAAAATCCTCCCGCAGGGTGCTAGGGAGCAGGATTGTGATCGAGGTTGCTGAGCTCAGGGCTTAGGCAGCCATCTTAGAACCTGCTGGCTCTGCCATAGTGCAATGGTTTTATATTAGTTTATATGTGTTTTTACTCCTTTCAATAATTCTACCCATATTATGCTGTAGTGGGTTTATTTATGCATGTTTTTATTCTTATACGTTTTAATTGTTTTTTTTATATATTTATGACAATATTCTATATGTTTTATTATCATGATTTGATTTGTATGTATTATGTTATTTGTGTTCATATTTATGCAGCATGCCTGAATCCCCTGAGGAAGTGAAAATGAAACACGGCCTGTGTCGGGCTCTCAGGTTGTTGAGTTATTGAATAAAAGTATCCTTCCTATTTAAACCACGTATTTTTGACTTGAGGTGGCTTATACATCTAGTGCGTGCCCCCGACAGTATTTTGATGGCATCGGGGGCTTCCCCCGATGTCTGGATCATCTGTGGGGAAGCCTGAAAGCCCCGATGCCATCAAAATACTGTTGGGGCGCATATGCAAATTATCCATGCAGTGCCCCTGTTTCTCTGGGAGAGCATACCAAACTTGCACCGACTTCTGTGCGCATGTGCTTGGCTTGCTCTCCCAGTTTAACGCTGCCATTTGCACCACAGTTTAATGTATGGCTAATTTGCATATGTACCCCTTTCTGCATGCCAGCACTGAAGTCATGCGCTATCGGTGCACTGCAAAGAGTCGTCCTATAAGTTTGTAGCTGAGGAAGTGGAAGCTGAAGTGACTTTTCCAAGGCCACAAGCGTGCTAGTGGGATTTGAATCTTGGTCTCCAGCCACTTTGCTAACCACTAGGCTACTATTCCACTTTATTAATACAGAAACTCTGTTAACTCATTAACACAAGTTAGTAAATGAGGCCATTAGATTATAGGCTCCTGTGCACCAGGAAATGCCTCCTATTCCTAAATGTAATTTGCCTTGAGCTGCTACTGAAAAGATATGAACTAAAATCAAATAATAAATAAAATACTCTTTATAGCACTTCATAATGATATTGCTCATTTTTCTAGCTGTATTATGGTGTTTGAATTTAAAATGTTCTGAGTCAGAGTCTCTGAGCTGAAGAAACAGCTCCCCGAAATGAATCCGTGTCAGGCTCTCTGTAGATCAGGCTTGCGTAGCATACATTTCTTTCCCCTTCTTAATCCATCATATCAGACATATCAGACAGAGGGAAATTGGAAATGAGAGAGAAAGAGACTGAGGGGGAGTGAGTGATAAATGGAAAAAGAAACAAAAAAATAGGGAAAAAAGAGAGAGGCTGCAAGGGAGAAAGGAGGTAATTTTCTAAAGCATGTTTTACATGTGAAAAACAACTTATAAAACAGTATGACCGAATACATGCATCCAAGTATGTGCATTGCTAAAATTGTGTATCATTACATACATGCCACATGCAGGTATTCCTGAGGGCATAGTTTGGGTGGATTTGGAATGGAGGAACATACACATTTACACCTTCTTTGGACTGAATTTATGTACATCTGAGCCTATTTTATAAAGGGCCTTTATAGGAGCTTTTTTTTGGATATTATGACGCGTTGTTGCTGTGACATTACCCCCTGAAAGAGATATAATCGGCAGAGAGATAAAGAAAGGAGGGAAAGGGTGAAGGGGTGAATAAAATGAGAAGAAGACAGAGAGACATGGAGAACACAGAAAGAAGGAATGCGGCAGAAGGGAAGAGTCTGGGCCTTATTCAATAAGGAATTTTTCCACAGGAACAAAATGAAATAAACCTTTTTTGAGTAAGGTCCAGACAGAGAAATGTGAATTGTAAAACTGTCCACCTACCACAGCATAGAAACAGCAGGACCAAAGAAAGCAGAACAAGTTTCCAATTCATTGTTCAGCAACTGAGTTCGGAAAAGGATTTAATTCTGGAAAAGAATAGCGAGGCATAGAATTATTGGAGTACTGGAGATTGACACTAAGGGTTAAGGTTACAAGGATTTACTTAATCTACTTGTTTCTCTGCTAGATAAATGACAATGTATATTTGAGATGTTAAAACCTATGAAAACAAAATCACAGAACAGTGTAAGGATCATGATAATACTGTTCCCGCCTGAGCTCTCTGCTCTCTGCATGACAGAAATATTCTCCAACAAATAATTTTATGTTGATATACAGCACACACGTTTAATGATGAACTTTCCTCACCTGTAGCTCAGTCTACCAGCTTCTTCTATGCTTCGGGCAAGTCCTGGAGATTTATAATCTGTGACCAACCTTGCTCAGAGTGCTTGGCCTCTGGTATGGAAAAACACAGATGAAACATCGAATAAATGAAGTAAGTCATCTGTGCCACTGCTCTGATTCTAGGTCCTAAGTCCAAACAAACAGCCAACATTGCTGACTTTACTTAAACTGATATCTAGGCCAACTTCAAAGAGCCCAGAAGGGGGCTGCATGTAAACTTTTCACCTTGCATGTACTTTGTGCATTAGTCAGTAATATAATAGAAACTGATGTCATGTGTTCTTCCTTTTCTGGGTGCTTGGCTTACCCACGTTTACCACATCTCTGCACAATGTGTCTAATACCATAACCCCCAGAACCACTGGTTGGTTTGCTTATTTATTTAAGGGGTTTTTTTTATACCACCTTATCGTGTAATTAAGGCGGTTTACAGTGTGAACAACAAAGATACAGTATAACATACTGTATGAACTACTTACAAGTAACACAGTATTTTAGAGCATGGCAAAAATGTTCTATATATACATAATTGGATTATTATTATTTATGGTATAACTTATATACAGTGCAACATATAAACCATTATAATTATGTACATAAATAGTTCATTGTTTGAAAGTGTTTTGGTTATGACATTATTACATAGTAGATGTTATAATGATTATGGTGCACAGAAGGATCGTTGGTCATGCATAGATGGAGAGGATGATTCATGTCTGTGCTCACCAACGAACAAATAGAGGTGTCCTACATGGAGCGGTACGTTCACCCCTAAACAAAGACATGGGGAAGGGTGGCCTGCACAGAGTGGCAGGTGCATCCCTGGACAGAGACATGGGGAGGGTGCACCTACTCCTGCCATCTTACTCCTGCCATCTTACTGGGCAGACTAGATGGACCATACTGGTCTTTATCTGCAGTCATTTACTATGTTACTATGTTGGGTATAGGTCTATGTTCTCTTCAGTGTTGCCAAAATATTCAATGGTTCAATGAAAAAATATGTTTTTAGGTCTCTCTGGAAAGTGGACAAAGCAGAGATAGATCTTAGCCTGTCTGGAATCATGTTCCATAGCGATGCGGCAATGTAAGCAAAGGCTCTATTACTAGTGGTGTGTTTCATTTTGAGATATTCAGGTGGGACAACTAAAGTATTCTGTGTACATCCTGTTCTTTGGCGATCGTTAGGTGTTGATTTTGTTAGGTTTATAAGGGGTGAAGGAGCTATATTTCTGATCAGTTTAAATGTGATCATAAGTAATTTATATTGTAGTGTATTGGTAGTCAATGGAGAGCATAGAGCATCGGTGTCATGTGTTCAGAGAGATGTGCTTTGTGGGTAATGCATGCAGTCATGTGTTGGGCAATTTGGAGGCTGTGTAACATTTGCTTGGGTAAACCCAAGCAGGCCCTTCCTCCATCCAAAAGGGGAACCACTCAGAAAGGACATATCACTTCCCAATAAAAGCAACATACAGGAAGACTTACACTTGCCAATAAAATCTCACCTTATTCAGGACAGCACGCTTGTACATGGTAATAACTATCTCACAGATTTTTCTTTGCAAAAGGATCCTTTTATTATTCCCTATCTTACAGAAACAAAAAGACTAAGAACAAAGGAAAAAGCACTCTAGTAGAATTACAGATCTTGCTACCACTCACAGCAGAGTCATTCTATGCTTACGTATCCCGGATGCAGATCTCACTGGTCAACAAATTTTTACAAAAGTCATGTTACTGAAATAAAAATAGTCATTTATCAATTTTTATATACTGAACAGGAATATGACAGTGAAATTGCAAAGTTGGCTCTAGTTTTTTTGTAATCTACAAGAATTAATGTTTACAACACAAAATGCATGCCAATAGTAAATATAATAGGCCTTCGGTTAATACCTGTAAAAAAGCAAGTCATAGACTACGTCTTAGATTTTTTCACCTGTCTCTTGTACAGCTTTTCGGGAGCTTCTCTGGGGAGTGTCCAGCAGTAGTCAGCTAGCATTGTAGTGGACCATTTTCCCTGGTATCTTTGCTCCATCATTGCGATATCCTGGTGAAAACGTTCGCCCTGTTCATCACTAACCATACCACAGTGGTCAGGAAAGAAATCGAGATGGGAATCAAGGAAATGGATCTTTAGAGACATATTGCAGCCAAGTTTCTGATACTGCATCAGCATGTCTTCTACTAATTCCTTGTAGTTTTCTGCCCTGACATTCCCGAGAAAGTTTGTTGACACTAGGCATGCTTGTTTCGCATCACCCTGCAGCAAGTTGTTGAACCGGTCATCTTTGAAGAGCTTGCGAATCTAAGGACTCACAAAAACTCCCTCTTTAATCTTTGCTTCGCTGAGTCGAGGGAATTTTTCATGCAGGTATCGGAAAGCTGGCGAAGTGCAGTCCATGGCTTTCATGAAGTTTTTCATCAAACCTAGTTTGTTGTGAAGGGGTGGTAGCAGGATTTTGTGAGCCTCCACCAGAGCTGGGTGCTGGATATTCTTCTCTCCAACTGTTAAATTTTGTCTGCGATTCCATTACTTCCGCAAGTAGTGCCAATCCCTTGCTCGGCTATCCCACTCACATAAGAAACACATGTATTTTATATATCCCTGCTGCAGTCCCATTAAAAGGGCAACTACCTTCAAGTCACCACAGAGGTGCCAGCTGTACTTGTTATCGTTAATGGAAGTCAGTAGATGCTTTAAGTTATCGTATGTCTCTTTCATGTGGATGGCATGCGCTACTGGAATAGATGGAAGACAGTTTCCATTGTTCAAAAGCACAGCCTTCAGACTCAGTTTCGAAGAGTCTATAAATAGTCTCCAGTCTTGTGGGTCATGAGTGATTTTTAAGACATTCATGAGGCTTTCAATATCAGAACAGAATACCAGATTACTTTCCTTTCTGAAGAAAGGCTCCAACTGCTGGTGGCACATTCGATATGGAGTAATGTTGACATCTTCTTCTAGAAGATTCCATTGCTGGAGTCTTGATCCTAGCAATTCTGCCTTGTTCTTGGATAAGTCCAAATCACGAACCAGGTCATTTAGTTCTTCCTGTGTTAAGCTGTGTGGAGTTGATAATGCATCCCAGTGAAAATCTGGGTCACTGCATGCTGACGGACCAGGAGAAAAACAGGTCGGCTCACCCTTGTCCTCATCAGATGAATCAAGAGAATATTCTGATAGAGGTTCTAGAATAGGAAGTCCCTCACCATGTGGAACTGGTCTCAATGCAGACGGAATGTTTGGGTAGACTATGCTCGACTTCTTTTGCTTCGTTATTCCGCTGGAAAGAGGAGGAACCAAGCAGAAGTAACAGTCATTTATGTGGTTGCTTGGCTCTCTCCACACCATGGGGACTGCAAACGGCATTGATGGTCTTTTGCAATTCAACCACTGTGAAAGCTCTGTTGTACATGTAGCGCAGCATATATGTGGGGCCCAAGGCTTGTCTTGGTCACCAGTCTTGCATCCGAAGTAAAGATGATATGCCTTCTTCAGTTGAGAAGTGATACTTTTCTTCTGGTTGGTAAATGTCACTTCCCCCACAAATGTAGCAGAAATTGTCAACGGTATTAACGCACTTTCGCGGCATTACTGTTCTGTATTGTACCTAAATGGCTAAAATTATATGAGTAATAAAAGTTACATGTAACAGAAGCTTAAACTGTCTCGCACACAGTCTGAAATATTTTAAATGCTCAACCTTTCCGACTGTCTATAGTACACTGCTTACGTCAGATGGCTTCAGCAGCCATCTGGCAGTAGTATTGCATTGCATCAGAAGCAGCCATCAGCAGGGGGAGTGAGCAGGAGCTCCTCCTCATCCCCTGGCAGTACCAATCAGCGGCTTTGACAACGGGCCCAAACAGCCGCTTTGGGTGCATGCCCGCGACCGGGACAAAAGCAGCCATCAGCAGGGGGAGTGAGCAGGAGCTCCTCCTCATCTCCTGGCAGCACCAATCAGCGGCTTTGACAATGGCCTCAAACCGCCGCTTCAGGTGCGCACCCGTGCCTTGCGGGCCTGCGCCTGAGGGCCTCGCTAGAGGGCCCTTTGGCGTGGCCCTTAGGCGCGGGCCCGCAAGGCCAAAGAGACGGCTATTCTGTTTTAATTCTTTAACTCTGTGTAACGGTATGTTATTGTAGCTTTTAATTTAATTTAATTTAATTAGCAGGTTTTTATATACCGCAACTTCCATAGATCAGTTTCGGTTTATAATGAACAACAATAAACAAGCAAGGCTGTTTTACAGGGAACGGCAGTAAACATCAATGCTGTTTTTACAAGGAACGGCAGTAAGCATCAATTTTTGTTTTTACATATAACAGTGTAAAATAATGGGTTCAATCTAACAGTAACAGATTGATAGATTGATAACTATATACAGCGAACATGTTTAGAACTATAATACAGTTTTAAAAGAATCTCTGGATATTTTACAAGGCTTTAGTCTTTATTCCCGATCGAGGGTCAATTGTAATTGCTGGTACGGCTATCCCTTATCTTGTTGTATTGGTGAGTTTGATACGGAGGCATAATGTGTTGCGAATAAGTATGTTTTGAGTTTTTTCCTAAACTCCATGATTTGGGGTAATGCTCTTAATTCAGCTGGGATGTTGTTCCACAGTATGGGGGCAGCATGGGAGAAAGCTTTCCTGTTCGTTGATTTTTTGGCTTTTATAAATTCTTTTGGTGTTATTAACTTATTTAATTGGTCTCGTCTTTGGAGGTTGTGACTGGATTCCTTGATGATTAGGTTATTTAAAGTACAGGGTGCCGTGTTATTTAGGGCCTTGTATGTGGTTAATAGGGTTTTATACTGTATGCGGCATTGGATTGGGAGCCAATGTAGGGACTCTAAGATAGGCGTTATATGTTGGAAGGGAACTGTTTTTATGATGGTCTTGGCTGCTGCATTTTGAGCTAGTTGTAGTTTTTTTAAGTTTTGATTTGTTACGCCTAGTAAGGTTAAGTTTGCAAAGTCAAAGTGGGGGGTTATGATAGCTTGTATTATGCGTTGAAAATCCTGTAGGTGCAATAGGGGGCGGAGTTGCTTTAGTATTTTAAGTTTGAAATAAACTTTCTTTGTTATATTTCTTATCTGTGAGTCCATACTGAGGTGTTTGTCTAGTATTACTCCTAGGTACCGTATTTCAGTTTTTATTGTGATATCATTGTTTTGCAGTGAGATCTTTGGTGGTGGGGTGAATGTTGTGTTTTTGGTTACTATTAGGGCTTCCGTTTTTGCATGGTTGATGTATAGGTTATTTTCATTTAGCCAATTGTTTATTTCGCTGAGGCATGTATTGACAAGTAATGTAGGGATGTTTGGTATTGTGAAAGGTACATACAACATTATGTCGTCTGCGTAAATGTGATATAGTACATTGTGTTTTTTGAATATTTTGCAAATGTGTTTTATGTATATATTAAATAGAAGCGCTGACAGGGCAGAGCCTTGGGGGAGGCCTAGTTCCTGATTGTATGTTTTTGATGTAAGGTTACCGATGCGGACGGTTTGGGTTCGGTTGCTTAAGTATGAGGAAAACCATTTTAGAACGGTGGTTTTTATTCTTATTTGTCGCAATTTACTTATCATCGTTGTATGGTGAACACTATCAAATGCTGCAGATATGTCAATGAAAATGAGTAGGAATGCCTGTTTTGAGCTATCAATGCCTCTTACGAGCGTATCAATTAGAACTGTTAGCAGTGTCTCCACCCCATGTCGAGGGCGGAACCCATACTGCTGATTGTCAAGGGGGGCTGAGCTGTCGATGTATTCCTGTGTCTGGATTTGAACTGCTTTTTCGATCAATTTAGCCAAAAATGGGATACTTGATATGGGTCTGTAGGACTTAGGTGATGATTTGTCAAGAGTGGAGTTTTTTAAGATAGGGCGGATTTGGGCATGCTTTAGTGATGGGGGTAAGTACCCATTTTTTAGTGAGAGATTTATTATGGGGAGTATGAATTGGGATAGTATAGATATCGAATTTTTTAGCCAATTTACAGGGCATGGGTCAAGGAGTGAGGTTGTTGTATTAATATTTGTCATAATGTTCTTGAGTGAGACAGTAGTTAGAGATTGGAAGTCCGTCCATTCGTCAGTATGTTGGATTCGCGACGGTTGTTTAGGTCTTGGTAACTGGGGGTGGGACGTTATTTTGTTCATGTAATAGTTTGCCATTTCCTGTGGTGAGATTTCTATGGTATCATTGCTGGAGATGTGGTTGTTGTTTGTTAGCTTTTGGACTATTGAGAATAGTTCTCTAGGTTTGTTTATTGCATTGTTTATTATAGAGGTATGGTAGTTTTTCTTGGCATTGTTAGTTGCGTGTTTATATGAATTAAGGAGAGTGATGTATGATTCCTTATTAATGGTGTTTTTATTTTTCCTCCATTTGCATTCTGCTTTCCTTAGATTTCTTTTTAGTAGGTGTAGTGTATTATTATACCAAGGAGCTTGGGCAGCTTTAGTACGGGTGTTTTTCTTGGTCACCTGTTTATTAGCAGCAGCATTGTGAATGATTTCGTGCCAGCTTGTTACTGCTGTGTCAAGGTCCTGCGGTGTGTTAGATAGTTTGGGGATTATCAGGTCTAGAAATTCTTCTTCATTATATCTTTTAAATCTGTGGGGTAGTGTGGATGTTTGTGTTCGTCCTACTGTCTTGTTGTTAATTGTGATATTGAAGTGAATGAGGTGATGGTCTGACCAAGGGGTTGGGGTGCATTTGAGAGAGTTTGGGTTATAGCTTTTGTAGAGGACATCTGGCAGCAGGACTAGGTCAAGTATATTACCTTTACTGTGTGTGCTGTTGGTTATTATTTGATGAAAATCCATGTCTGTAGTGGCATCTAGAAAGATAGAGGCATTTGATGCTGCTAAGGATGGGAGGTTAAAATCACCGAGCATTAGTATTGGATTCTGGTCAGTGGAGGAGCTTAGGTAATCGATTAGAGGGTCAAGGCCTTCTGCTGATTGGTCTGGGGGTCTATAGATAAGACAGATTGTTGTTGAGCCAATTTTCATGATGATTGTATCGATGTTTGTCGGTAGTTTGGATTGCAATTTTTTGGCTTTGAGTTCTTTTTTTGACATTATTAGCACTCCACCACCTTTTTTGTGGGTTCTATGTGTGTAAAAGGTGTCATAGTTATTATTGCTTAGTTGGTTTATGTAGACGTTATCTGATTCTGTTAACCATATCTCTGTTACACATAAAACGTCTGGGGTATTGTTTTCTAATATATCTGTGAAGATGGGCAGCTTATTTTTCATTGATCTGGCGTTAATTAGGGTTATTGTTAAGCAATCAGTACTTGTACATGGGTTAAGGTTTTTAGTCTGAGTGTGGGCCATGCAGTTTAAATGGATTAGTCTACTGTGGTTCACCTTGGGGTGGTGTTCTTGGTGAGGTTGCCATTCTGAGGGGTTATTTCTTATTGGGCTGTGTATGATTGGTATGTTTTTAAAGTTATTGTTATTTAGGCTGTTGGCTAGGATAGTTAGTATAGCAATAGTGAAGCAAATTATTGATAACACAGGTACACTACCAAAAAACTGCCTCCAGTTTTGCAACTGATTCCTATAGATTTTGGGGTGCTGAATCCAGGAAAAATAGCCAAAATGTTCCATCACGTCACGTTTTCTTGCAAAATTAGATTTCTTACCCATATAAGGAATGTTCACATAATTTCTTTTTAGCCGACTGCAGTTTATTTTCTTGGCCCAAAATAGAGGTTGTAATGGTTAACTAACTAGAAACACTCCCTCATGATATTTTAGAGTGTTTTGTATTCATTTTATACATTAACAGGACAATTGGGAGGCGGGGGGCTAAATCCAGTACTCGCGCTGGCACATGTTCTTTCCTGTTCGCCTCGCCTCGTTCGCTCGCTCAAACACGGTGGTTGCGACATGAACGTTCCTGTCAAATTTCAGTTTCTTGCAAGTTCATTATTACCGTTTGTTTGCTCAGTCGTAATCCAGCTTTATTCGGAAGGGGTTCACTACAGTTGTAGTTTGCAGTGCTGTGTATTTGTGATGGCTCACAGAGCCAGAGGTTGCGTCAACTCTCCGGACAGTTTTTGTTTTATTTGTGAGGAATATACCGTGAAAAAGCGGCAGAGGAACATTTCTGCATTTATTAAAAAAGTATATTTCGCCTATTTCGGTTTGAAGTTAGGCGATCAAGACAAACCGTGGGCTCCTCACAAAGTGTGCAAGACATGTGAGGAAGATCTACGCTTATGGATGAAAGGTAAAAAACAAGCATTTCGTTTCGGAATACCTATGATATGGCGTGAACAAAGAGACCACAGCAGTGACTGCTATTTTTGCTCTTGCATTGTGAAGGGATACAACTTAAAAAATAAGAACGTAATAAGTTACCCCAACCTTCCCTCAGCAATTAGGCCTATGCCTCATAGCAACGAAGTACCTGTGCCTGAACCACCAAAATCTTTGGATCATATTTGTGTGGACAGTTCTGATCATGATGAGACTCATCAGATGGCTTTTCCCGATGAGTCCAGTACTTCTGAGTTTGAAACTGAACCAGATCCAAAACCTGAACTTTTCTCTCAAGCTGAATTGAATGATTTAGTCCGGGATTTAGGACTCCCAAAAGATGCTGCCCAACTGCTAGGTTCTCGGCTTAAACAGAAAAATCTATTGTCACCAGGAACAACTTTTTATTGGTACCGCAACCGCGAGACACAATTTTTGAAGTATTTCAGCAAAGAGGAAGATTTGGTATTTTGCAACGATATATACGGAGTGATGGAAAAGTTTAAACTCAAGTATGATCCTGCTGAATGGCGGCTGTTCATTGATTCGTCAAAAGACAGCATAAAAGGTGTTCTTCTTCATAATGGCAACACATTCGCTTCAGTTCCTATTGCTCACTCTGTTATTCTCCAAGAAAAATACGAGAATTTGGCCCTGATTCTTCAGAAGATTCGTTATGATGAGCATAAGTGGATGATTTGTGGAGACTTTAAAATTCTATCCATGCTATTAGGGCAGCAATCCGGTTTCACCAAATATCCCTGCTTCCTTTGCTTGTGGGATAGCCGGGCCCGCGACCTACACTGGGGGAAAAAAAGACTGGCCAATTCGGGAGTATTTGAGACCCGGTGAGAAAAATGTTCTTCATGAGAACTTGGTACCTCGTGATAAAATTCTATTACCACCTCTCCACATTAAGTTGGGTCTCATTAAGCAATTCATCAAGTCCCTTCCAAAAGATGGTGAGTGCTTTCGGTACCTTTGCTCAAAGTTCCCCCGACTTTCTGAAGCAAAGCTAAAGGAAGGAGTGTTTGTTGGCCCTGATATAAGGAAACTCATTTCAGATGGAGCATTCGCTGAAACGATGTCTGAGAAGGAAAAAGAAGCCTGGGATTCCTTCAAGGATGTTGTTCTCAAATTCTTGGGGAACAGGCGGGATGAGAACTATTAGGATATTGTTGCCAGGATGCTCAATGCCTTCAAAGAACAAGGCTGTAACATGAGCCTGAAAGTCCATTTCTTGCACTCCCATGTGAACTACTTTCCCGAAAACTTGGGGGCGTACAGTGAAGAAGAACAAGGTGAAAGGTTTCATCAGGACATCAAGGACGCAGAGAGAAGGAACCAAGGAAGATGGAACACCACTATGATGGCTGATTTCTGCTGGTTGCTGCTGCGGGAAACCCCAGATGAAAAATACGCCAAGCAGCGCACCAAGAGAAGCATTCGGGGGAAGAAGAAACGGGCCCACCAGGAGATTGATTGACCCAAGAATGACTTTAAAATCTAAACTGTGTTGACAAATATCGTGTTTTTACTAAACTTTGAAATAAAAATTTGCTAGTTATTACCACAGTGTCGGATCTCATTTATTAGTATTTTATTTTCACACCATCGGGTGTTTGTCTTCATGTATTGTAATGGTGCGGTTTGCGTTTTCTATTCTTACATACATACCTGTACAACATTTTTTGCACATTTCTTTGCTTTGCTTTGTGTCTAACCTCGCTCTTATATGCTCAATGTTTGTGCACATGTATGTGGCTGTTTTAAGTGCAGACAATTTTGCTACCATCACAGTGTGTTTTGTTGACATTACTCTATTCTTATGTGCTGCCTTGTTACAATTTTCTTTATTCTTATTTGAATAACTACTAAACAATTAGTATAAAGAATTCATCCAAGAAACTTTTATCTCGATCGCACTCAATCTGAAACGTTCACCTCAAACTGCTAACCCAATGTAGCAAAAAATCTATACGTGATGGAGCAAATTGGTTACCAGATTTGGATTCAGCGCACCAAAAAATGTAAAAATCAATCGAAACATTAGAGGCAGTTTAAAAAATTTTTTTTTTAGTGTACCTGTGTAATCTGGTTTTGGAGAAGCTAATTAATGGCATTTTGGCTGGAGTGGTGAAGGATAGTGTACTGTCAATTGTAAGTATATAGTGAGGTAATGTAGTAAGAGATATTGTTAGTATTGAGAATGGTTTTACTGGTAACAATAGCTCATTTGAGACGTACTGGCAGTAGTAATAGTATGCACGAATGAGACTGCTCACAGAGACTAATTGTGAAGCTCAGAAGGTAGTATGACAGTAATATAACAGTAGTGATTGTATTCAACAGTATTTAGGTATAGTGTATCTAATATTGGCTACTGACAACAGTAATTAAATATTGTTTATCTATTACTGGCTACTGACAACAGTAATTATGTATAGAGCCTCTGATAACATTGGAAAATAAAGATTAGTACCTTCTACAGTGGTGGATTGTGTTAATGCTACTTACACTGTAATTGTCGGTACTAACAACAGCTACTGGCAACAGTAGTAAGATGAAAAGCTACTTACACCTGTAGTTAGATATAATTACCGGTACTGACAACAGTATCAAATGAAGTACCGGTACTGACAATAGTAACGATACTGGCATTGGCAACAGTTATGGAATTGAGGTAAAACTGTTAGCAGTAATGGTATATCGAGTCAATTAGTCTGTAACAGTGTCAGTTAAGTAGTATTTGTCGAAGGTATACTTGCTGTGATTGGGAATCCTTGGAGATGTGGTGTGCGAACTCAACCTAGAGGGAGCTAGGCAGTACTTGGACGTAGGTGTTGGACGTCGCGATGGGTCTTTCGTCGTTGTTGCGTTGGCAATCTGGGATACTTTCAGAGCCTTAGCCTAAGGGCCGTGCCAAAGGGCCCTCTTGCGCGGCCCTCAGGCGCGGGCCCGCACGGCGCGGGTGCGCCTGTTCACGCTCTCCTTTTGAAGTGGCGAGCTGTGCCCCGATTGGGTAGAGGTGAGCGGTGACGCGATTCAGCTCTCAGGCCCGAGGGAAGCTCTTTTGTGCAGCCGCGTGTTCCGAGCGGTCTGCAGCTTCGGCGGCTGGTAGCTCAGCTCAGGTCGCAGTCGGTGGTGTCCCAGCTCCTCCTGGAGCGACTGTGTTAAAGATCTTGCTCCTGTTTGCGCTCTCCTTTTGAAGTGGCGAGCTGTGCCCCGATTGGGTAGAGGTGAGCGGTGACGCGATTCAGCTCTCAGGCCCGAGGGAAGCTCTTTTGTGC
The DNA here is from genome assembly GCA_033557465.1 of Ichthyophis bannanicus. NCBI lineage: Eukaryota > Metazoa > Chordata > Amphibia > Gymnophiona > Ichthyophiidae > Ichthyophis > Ichthyophis bannanicus. Next base: position 277,951,563 of record CM066044.1, on the reverse strand, counting down.
AGCCGCGTGTTCCGAGCGGTCTGCAGCTTCGGCGGCTGGTAGCTCAGCTCAGGTCGCAGTCGGTGGTGTCCCAGCTCCTCCTGGAGCGACTGTGTTAAAGATCTTGCTCCTGTTCGCGCTCTCCTTTTGAAGTGGCGAGCTGTGCCCCGATTGGGTAGAGGTGAGCGGTGACGCGATTCAGCTCTCAGGCCCGAGGGAAGCTCTTTTGTGCAGCCGCGTGTTCCGAGCGGTCTGCAGCTTCGGCGGCTGGTAGCTCAGCTCAGGTCGCAGTCGGTGGTGTCCCAGCTCCTCCTGGAGCGACTGTGTTAAAGATCTTGCTCCTGTTCGCGCTCTCCTTTTGAAGTGGCGAGCTGTGCCCCGATTGGGTAGAGGTGAGCGGTGACGCGATTCAGCTCTCAGGCCCGAGGGAAGCTCTTTTGTGCAGCCGCGTGTTCCGAGCGGTCTGCAGCTTCGGCGGCTGGTAGCTCAGCTCAGGTCGCAGTCGGTGGTGTCCCAGCTCCTCCTGGAGCAACTGTGTTAAAGCTTTACGTAATGTAATGTATCTGCTGTCTTTCCTTATGTGATGTAATCCATGTGTTCATTGTTTTGTTTTCCCTAACCTTTGTATAACCCTGTGCTGTATTTACCGCTTTGATTGAAGGAAAAGGCGGGATACAAAACTGGTTAAATAAATAAATAAAATAAAATAAATGATGCAATCAACTCTGGATGATGTGTGCATGCTGGTATTATGCAATGTGATGCAATATTACATCATTCAAGGCTTATTTAGGATGTTGTTGATGTCCTACTGGATAAATTTACACGGTGAAACGTCAAAAATGAATGCAATATCTTCAAAACGAGAGCCAATAACATTTTTTTAATGTTATATTCGTGTTCAGTTCACCAAGATACTACAGATTAGGGCCTTTTAAAGTCAGTAATGATTTCAATGTTGACCAGTGTAATGTAAAGTATTTAGGGATTACTCCATAAAAACACTAAATCAATGGCTTGAAAAATGCAAACCTAGAGATTAAATAAGTATAGTGAAAAGAACTATAGAACACTTCTTCTATTGATGTAGCGATTTTTTTCTTTTATTGCTCCCACTATATTGTCTCAGACCAGATAGCACTCAAAACCAGTGATGTGTTCTATATAAAAACAGAACATCAGCGCTTAATTGCATCAATGACTCAGTGGGAGACTCTTTTTTCCTTTTCTGCTTTAGTTTAAATCCTTCTTTCCTCCATCACCATGTGTCAAAAGTACTATTAAATTATATAATTATTCATTTGTCCTCTTTGAAATATATAAATTGCTTATCTTAATTTTTTTAATTTTTTTTTTAATTTGTATTTTTTTTGAATTTGTATTATTATACATATGACCAGTGTAATGTGACAAGACCAGATAGGCGATGAATTTGTCTCCTGCGCAATGAAGACTGTGTGGGGTATGGATTCCCTGGGTTTCCTACAGACCCAGTATCCCTATTGTCATGTCAGAGTTTTATGTATGTGCTAGTAAGTCTTGTGTAAATTGTTCTAGTGTCATGAGTGTGTCTAAAACTGATTTCTTTTGTCCAGGATGCCTGTCAGACATTCTCTCTTTTGTGTTACAGACAGGACAGAAGGATGTACTTTTGTTTGCTATTTCCAAGTCAGAAAGTAAGACAGAATCATGCAGGGAGGGCAAGACATTCTTGCTTGTAGCTGTTCAGTCTGAGCCTTGTCAGATTTATATTGTTCTCTGACCTCCGCCCCCACTCACTCGGTTCTTTACCTGGTTCTCTTGCTTGGTTCTCTCCTACCCCTCAGTTCCCAAGAAATATATCTCTTTAACTCCCAGTTTTCTGACAGCTATACTGGGAGCCATTTCTTCTTCTTCATGCTAAGCTGGCATGTTTATATCTCATGATTGTCTTTTACCCTCTCTCTGTTCACCACTAACTGGTGTGTTTTCACAATTTTTCCATATAATGTCACATACCTCTGAAAGCTTCACGTATGTACCTCAGTACAACTTCAGCATTCAGACAACATTTTCAATTATTTTTGGGTTGCTGTGTTAACCCTTACTCCGCTGGCTCTCACACCCTGTAGTATTAATCTATCTGGGGAAATATCATGGCCTGTAGTACTGTTCTAAATTCATTGCTTGGAAGAAGTAGTCTCATCTACTGAATCATTCTCAATTTGTTGTAGATGGTTCTTGTAGTGAATTTAATATGGGATATAAAGCTGAGGGTTTGATCGATTGTGACTCCCAAGTATTTTATTTTCTCTTTTACTTTGAGCATGGCCTCTTTAACATCAATGGTAGTTGGTGGGGAGAAGTTTTGGTTTCTGGTAATGAATAATACTTCTGTTTTTTTATAGTTTATGTTTAGGTTATCAACTTTCAGCCGCTGAGCTATTTCATTGAAGCATGATATAATAATTTCTAGGATGGGGATGGTTATATCAGATATAACATCATGTCATCAGCATAGATGGCATATCCAACTTGGAATTATTTTATTATTTGGCAAAGAGCCTGGAGGCATATATTGAACAATAGTGCCGATAGCGCTGTTTCTGTTTGTAGGTGTCAGATAAGTATTAATCAACTCTAACCTGTTGTGTGCAGTCAGATAGATATGACTTAAACCATCTAAGCATGGTGCCATTTAACCCATTTTGTTGTAGCCTTTGAATTAAGATGTCGTGATTAATAGAATCAAAGGCTGCCATTACATCTACTGCTACAAGATTCTCACTTTGGTGCATCACATTATCTACACCCACACGCCTCAATATCTAGTTGATCTCCTACACTTCTACGTCCCCACACGTAACCTTCTTTCACTTCACATAAACCGTCTCTGCCTTCCCTCCCCATCACGTGCACACCTGCAATCCACGCGTCACTCAGCTTTCTTTTTCCTCGGTCCTGCCCTTTGGAACTCCCTGCCCACATCCCTCCATCTGGAACAGACTTACTCAACATTCAAAGCCTCCCTGAAAACACACCTGTTTACTTCAGCCTACAATCTCTCAGACCCACCTCCATAACCTGGTGTCTTATTTATGTTTGTCAAACTCTTCTCTTTGTCCTGTCTGATTGCTTGATACTTCTCTTTCCTGTTATAATTGCAGTTCATTTTCCTCTTCCTCTGGCTAGTGCCTACCCTGATTGTTACTTTTTCTTTGTAAATTGCCCTGATGTCACAAAGGGCGGTATATCAAGAGCCAATAAACATAATCATAAACATAAACATAAGTATGAATGCCTGCTTGGAATTGTCTATTACTTTTATGAGGTTATTGAATAATGTTAGTAACAGTGTTTCTACACTGTGGTGTAGTCTGAAGCCATATTGATGGTCATCCAGAGGAGCATGCAGTTCAATATGGTCCTGAAGTTGATTAAGAACTATTTTCTCAATAACCTTAGCCATGAATGGAAGGCTGGAGATAGGTCTGTAAGATATAGGGCATTTTATGTTCAGTGTTTTTTGTTTTAGGGCAGGACAGAATGTTGTTTGTTTTAAATCCACAGGCATGTGTCCTTGGGTAAGTGACATATTGATCATTCTGAGTATGAATGGTGCTAGCTCATCATGGGTGGCTTTCAACCAGCTAAATGGGCATGGATCTAAGTTAGATGTTGTGGTGTTAATATTTGAAATTATTTTTTTAAGGGATTCCAGGGAGATCTGGTAAAACTCTGGCCAGATTTAAATGTCTAATGTTGTAATGTGTGTGGCCTGGGTCGGGTGATTATTCAAAGGGTTTAATTTAGAAATATAGAAACATGATGGCAGAAAAAGACCACATGGCCTATCTATTCTGCCCTTCAGTAATAATCTGCTAGGACCTGGGAATTGATATTTTGGTTTTCAGACTTGTCTTTTGGGGGGCTAGTCAGCGATTTTACAATTTCAAATAGCTCCTGTGGTTTATTCAGCGATTTCATTAGTAAATTTGTATGTAATTCTTTCTTTTTAGAGTTTATGTGAATGTGGTATGCTAAAAGAGTTTTCATGTAGTTTGCTGTATTTTCAGTAGATTTTGAAGTTTACCAGATGCATTCAAGTTTCCTCAGTTGTATTTTTAGTCCCTTTATCTCTTGTGAGTACCATTGTTTTGAGCTATTTTGTCTTCTGTTATGTTGTTGTCCTGGCCTAGAGGCAATCTTAGTGATGCTAGAGTTCCAGTTGACTAGAAGTCCATCCAGGTCTTTTATGTGATGGTCAATGCTATTTAGGGCATCTTTTATGAAAGTATCCTTATCAAAGTACTTCAATTTGGGGTATTGCTTAGTTATTTGGTTGGTTGTTTGGTCAGGGGTTTGGTCTGATGAGATAGTGAAGTTAATTATTTATTTATTTATTTATTACAAGTTCTTATATACCGCACTATTCGGCATCAGCGCGGTTTACATTATAACATAAAGACCATAACAACAAGCTGTTTGGTTTACATCGAACAGGAGTACAAACTTGGAGAACGGGGGTAAACTATATACAAGAGATAATTACATAGAACAGAATAGAGTCTTAATAATATCAAGAACGGCATGGTGTGTTCATGAGTGGGTGAAGGTGATCTGACCATGGCACAGGAAACGTTTGAAAGCTGTTCATTTTTGATCGCTCATAGATGTTCTGTGGGAGGAATACCAGGTCTAGAGTATTCCCTTTATTATGAGTGGGAACATATATTATTTGCTGGTACTGTAGATCGTGTATGGTATTTAGAAAGGTGGTAGCTTTGGCATGTCATAAGGAGGTAAGGTTAAAGTCCTCTAATAATATTGTTTCTTAGTTGACACGGAGCAAACAGTTTCCAGAATGGTTGTTAGGCCACTGGAATCAGGTGTTGGATGTCTATAGAACAGACAAAATGCTAGGTGCCTGTTTTTTATAATTAGAGTATCAATATCTGAAATTGTATTGGATAGTGTGAGGGAAGCATTGAGTGCATTTTTGATGATAATGAGTACTCCTCCCCATTTATTTGTACGAGGGGTGTGGAATACCTCATAGTTCAGGACCCTCAGTTGGTTATGTGGGACTCTGTCTAAGTCAGAGAGCCAGGTTTTAATGATGAATATTATATCTGGATTGGAGTCATGGATATGGTCCAAGATTACTGGTATTTTATTCTTGATTGATCTAGCATTTATTAGTGAGCATGTCAATACTGTCTCCTTTTCCTTTTCTTTCTGGTTAAGGTAGTCCCAATTGGAGTAATATAGATTAGTCTGTGACTGCTATTATAGGATCTGTTTGAAGGTCTATTATGTGGTACTATCTTATACACCCTTTTATAATAATGTATTATTGGGAGAGGTTGGAACTGGTCCTGGGTAGACTATTGGGCATTAACTTGGAAAGTGAAGCAACATAGCAACAACATGCGATATATAAAACTTACAATTCTGTGAAGATTCAACATTGCTGGTGGGTCAGGCTGGCTATGTGAAAGCACTGATAGTTACAAATTATTATAGAATGCAATGGAACCTTTGTTGATATATCAGCAACCCATGCTCAGTCCCTGAAATCTGGTCAGCATTCCAACGGCCACACCTTGTCCACGCTTAAAGGCTGTGTCTCCAGTCCTCACCACTGGCATTGGTATTAAGTACAGCAGAGAAAGATGCTGTGCTGGGGTGGAAGCAGCTCTGTCTTCACTAGTAACCTGCACACAGCTTGGAACTGCTTCTGGTGAGCCTGGCAGTAGTCAAGGTTGATATCATTTTACCTCTAAGAGATAGCAGAGTCACTCTCTACAGCAAAGCAAAACTATAACAAAGATCTGCAGGCAGCCGTTTATGGTAGTGTAAAGCACTGTGTCACCTAGAATCTTCTGTAGGCATGAGCTGACATCCTCCTTCTCTTTCCTCTCCTCTGCTTCCCCCTCTCTTCATCCATCTTCTCTGCTTCTTCCTCTTCCACCACTTTTTTTTAGCTCATGCCTTTTTCTCTAAACCTCCAATGACTTCTGGACAACTAGAGCCACTGACTAGTCCTGCCCACTTGTACCAGCTATTCAGCTGCAGCAGGGACTGATTAAAGTGGATCAAGAGGAGGTATTGGTGCTTGCCATGCCAACTGAGAGAAAATCACCACTAGCCATCCTACCTCTCACCATGTCCCTGTACCCCTCCTAATCCTATTTTTAAAAATATTAAAAAAGGAAAAGAGAGAAAACAACACAGATACTATAAAACAAAAAGGAACCCTTCTTGATAATATTTTTTCAACTTTCTCACTCTAAGAACATAAGAACATAAGAAATGCCATACTGAGTTAGACAAAGGTCCATCAAGCCCAGTATCCTGTTTTCAATAGTGGCCAATCCAGGTCACAAGAACCTGGCAGGTTCCCAAAATGGTACACAGGTTCCACAATGTTTGTCCCAGAGCAAGCAGTGGACTTCCCAGGTCCTCTTTAATAATGGTTTCTGAACTTTTCCTCCAGGAACTTGTCCAAACCTTTTTTTAAACCCAGCTACACTGACAGCTTTTACTACATCCTCTGGTAATGAATTCCAGAGTTTGACTACAATTTGCATGAAAAAATATTTTCTCTTATTAGTCTTCCATCTCGTACACAAGTGCATGCAAGGCACCTGTGCTCTGGAACCACGAACTAGTCTACCTTTAAAGTGGGCTCAAGGGTATATGTTATTCAGAAAACAACTGAAAGACATGCGGGGCCATATTCATTTGCCATGATTGGTGTTCTTTTTAAATGCCGGTTTGAGTGGCCAAATATAATCCAATATTCAGTGCCAGTATCGATATAGTGGCCAGTATTGAATATTGAGAAAAAGTGGCAACCGGTATTGCCTCCCATATCTGCTGCCCTGACCTCACCTGTATAGCAGACTGAATAGTGCCGCTATCTGAAAAATTACCATCCACTCTCCCCTCTAGATAGTGCTAAGGTGACAAGGAAGATATTCAAGGGCACCATCTGGATAGCAGATGCTGCTAACTAGCTAAGTGCTTCTGAAGATTTACCCTATGGGGTTCCAATCTGTGAATCACGAATGAAGAAAATAGTATGTAATTGAAGATATCTGAACCATTTCATCATGGAAGAAACTCTAGGGGGTATGTTAACTAAATGGCTGTAGCGGCTTCTGTGAGATATCGGAGCTGTGACCCCTTTGAAATCAATGGTTCCGCAGCTCCAATATTGCACGGAAGCCGCTATAGCCATTTAGTAAACATACTCCTAGGTATTTTTGATAGGTTTTGCTTCGGAACGGGATTTTTTTTGGGTGGGCTTAATCTGTTTTATTGCTGTTTGCATTATGCTTGTATTTCTTTGGAATTGTTTATGTATATATAATCTGCTTTGTCCACACTGGAATATAAATTAAATACTATCCTTTGAGGAGAGTTAACCTCTGGCAATGATGGGGACTCAGACTCCTAAAGAGGTACACCAAAGGATACCACCATGTCACAAGTCCCACAGAAACAGGAAGCCACATGTGCACAAATGCCCCTTTGTTCGAGTCATCCAGGCGCAGTATTCCTGCAGAATCTCTCTTCGTGTATCCCACTAGTGCCTGCATTGCAGCAGTGGGAAACCGCAGCCTATCCACAGAGGGATCTTCTCACATTTTATCCTTACTCAACCAGCACGTCATGGCATTCTTATCTCATCTATAGTTATTCTCAGAATCTATATGTATGGGATTTACCTCTCCCTCCAGCAAGTGGAGACAGTCAAGCATTTTTATTTTAAAGAGATTTAACTGCTTTTTCTCTGAAAGGACAGCTGGGAAACCGGCTGGTACTTAGTAGGTCTCTCTCTTTTGCTTTAACAGATACCTAAGCTCCATAAACAGAAGAATGGCTGGGAAAAATCATATCACTAAAGTTGTTGCCCCCGTTACAGCTTCTGCCTCTATCCAGACAGAGGTCCTAATGCCAGTTGAAGGACCGGTTCCATGTGCAGGGTGCCTGCATGCTGAAGTTCTGAGGAAACAAATGGAGGAACTCAGAGAGGAGGTGGTGAGGCTGAGGAGCATTCAAGACAGTGAAAAGTACATTGATGAGATATTTCTTGCAGCAACCAAGCTCTCCAGCAGAGGAGAAGATGGGTGCCAACAGAATGTCAATGGTTGGACACAAGTCACCAGGGCCTGCAGAATCACCAATCCAACTTCTCCAGCCCTTGAATTGAAGAATCATTATGCAGCCCTGGAAGTGGAAGAGGTGAAAGCATCCCTGGAAAGGGAAGAACCAGAGCTCAAAGTTGCAGAATCAGTGATCACAAGGAAGGGAAGGGTTGTGGTGGTTGGTGACTCTCTTCTGAGGGGTACTGAGGCGTCCATCTGCCGACCAGACTTGATGTCCAGAGAGGTATGCTGTCTGCCTGGTGTCAAAATTCAAGATGTTACGGAGAGTTTGCCGAGACTCATCAAGCCCACTGACTATTACCCAATGTTGCTAATCCATGTTGGAACAAATGATACTGCCAGGTATCCCTCAGAACATATCAAAAGTGACTTCATGGCTCTGGGACAGAGGGTGAAGCAGTTAGGTGCACAGGTGGTGTTCTATTCAATCCTCCCTGTTGAGGGTAAAGGCCAAGGCATTGAGGCTCACATCCTGGAGATGAATGCATGGCTGCGTGGATGGTGTCATCGAGAGCGTTTTGGTTTCCTAGACCATGGGAAGCTGTTCCAAGGGTTGCAGAGCAGAGATGGCATCCATCTGTCTAAGAAAGGTTAACATGTCTTCGGTAGTAGACTTGCTAATCTACTGAAGAGGGCTTTAAACTAGATTCATTGGGGATGGGTGAAGAAAGCCCGCAAGTAAGTGAAAGCCCCCAGGTAAGTAATACATTAAATACCTTTATAGAAATGGGTGACAGGGGTAACATAGGGAAAGCAGTTTGTGTAAATGCCCGTAGCATGGGAAATAAGATCCCTGATGTTGAAGCTTTGGTGGCAGTGGCTGACTTGGATTTAGTGGCAGTTACAGAAACATGGTTCATAGAAAACCATGATTGGGATGTAACTATATCTGGCTATACTTTATTCAGAAAGGACAGGGCAGGAAGAAGGGGAGGAGGAGTGGCACTATATGTAAAAAATACTATTAAAGCTTTAGAATTACAGAGCTTAAAAGGGAGAAAGGAGGCATTGTGGGTTAAACTAGAAAGAGGGAAAGAGAAATCTATTTGCACTGGTGTGATATACAGACCTCCCTCACAAGAGGAAGAGGTGGACAGAGAGTTAATTGAAGACATATTTAGCATTGCTAGGAAAGGGGAAGTGCTACTGATAGGGGATTTCAATATGCCAGATGTTGCTTGGCACATTCCTGCTGCAGTATCATCTAGAAGTAAGGAGATCCTGGATTCTCTACAGGGAGAACTATTCAGGCAATTAACAGACCCACACTTGAAGGGGCCATACTGGACTTGGTGCTTACCAATGCTGAAACTGTTTCTGATGTTGTAGTGGGAGATCATTTTGCATCCAGTGATCATCAGATGGTGTGGTTCAGTATTAGGACTAGGGCTGTTAGAATCCATTCAAAGGTGAGGATCTTAAACTTTAGGAAGAATAACTTTGCCAAGATGGGCCAATACCTCAGGGAGTCATTAGTGGGATGGGAACAGCTGGGGGATGTAGAAAAACTGTGGGCAAAACTGAAAGGGGATATTTTAAGGGCAACCAACCTTTTTGTTAAAATGGTAAATAAAGGTAAAAGGAAAAGGAGACCGCTATGGCTTTCAAAAGAAGTAGCTGAAAAAGTGAAGGAAAAGAAGGAGTCCTTCATGAAATACAAGAGAGGAAGACAGGCATCTATATTTGGAAAAAGTTAGAGAAGCTAGCAAAGTAGTCAGGAAGGCAAAGATTCAAAAAGAGGAGGAAATAGCCAATGCAATAAAATGGGGGGATAAAACATTTTTCAGATATGTTAGTGAGGAGAGGAAGGGCAAAAGGGTGCAGGGGAGGAATATGTGGAAGCTGATAAGGATAAAGCGGAATTGCTTAACAAATATTTCTGTTCTGTGTTCACAGATGAAGAACCAGGAGCAGGACCTCAGAAAACACCCACAAACAGGAACAGACGCGAGGGACACCTTGAACAATTTTCAGAAGACTGTGTTCGTGAGAAACTATCTCAACTTAAAGTAGACAAAGCGATGGGACCGGATGGGGTACACCCTAGAATACTGAGGGAACTTGGGGACGTTCTAGCAGCTCCACTGACTGACCTTTTCAATGCCTCGTTGGAGTCAGGAGTGGTGCCAAAGGACTGGATAGAGGCTCATGTGTTGCCTTTACACAAAAGCGGAAGTAAGGATGTGGTTGAAAACTACAGGCCGGTTAGTTTAACTTCAGTGGTGAGTAAATTATTGGAAACGCTGCTGAAAGAGAAAATAGTGAGGTTTCTGGAGTCCAGCGGATTACAGGATCTGAGGCAACATGGATTCAGCAGAGGCAGGTCTTGTTAAACAAATCTGATTGATTTCTTTGACTGGGTGACCAGGGAGTTGTACCGAGGGAGATCCCTAGATGTGGTGTATTTGGATTTCAGTAAAGCCTTTGACACTGTTCCTCACAGGCGACTTATAAACAAACTGAGCACCTTAGGGATGAACCCTAAAGTTACTGCTTGGGTTTGAAATTGGTTGGGTGGGAAGCGACAAAGAGTACAGGTAAATGGAGCTCACTCTGAGAAGAAGGATGTTACCAGTGGTGTACCCCAGGGATCTGTCCTTGTTCCGATTCTTTTTAACAGCTTTGTTAGGGGGGGCGGAGCTTACCGCGCTGCGAGATGGCTGCCTAAAGGAATCGCTCCTGTCCTGATTGCAGAATCCAAGCCCTCTCCCTCAATACTAGCTAGTTTGGTAAACTCACCTTGTGCGGGGACAAAGAATAAAATGTCATCTTTAAAGCCAGCGAAGTCGTAGTTTCAGCAAGCGGCTGGCCAAGCTGCAAAGTGCGCAAAACAGGAAGCACCGCCTCCACAGAAAATGACGCCGGAGAAGGAGACTGGAGACGGTATGTGCAAAATTTTAGCTGAATTGAAAGAGGTGAAGGAGCTAATAACTAATAATGGAATGACATTGGGTCAAATGCAAGAGAACTTGCAGGAGGTAAAGGTGAAGCTAGAAGACATGAGTCGACGCTTAACAAATGTTGAAGCACGGGTACAAAAGCACGAGAGTCAAGTAGGCCCACTAGCTAAATGGGTAGCAGCACTAGAGTCCCAAATGGAGGATCAGAGTAATCGGGCAAGAAGAAGCAATGTCCGAATTACTGGCATTCCGGAGGGAACAGAAGGGTCAGACCCGATTGCCTATTTAGAAAAGTTGATACCGGAGTTGTTACAAATCACCTTTTCTAAACCCTTGGAGCTGGAAACGGCGCATCGCATATCTTCACACGCAGTTAATCAAGGAAAGAGACCAAGGCCTTTTGTGATCAAAGTGCTAAGATCCTGCAGGTGGCCAAGCAGAAAAGCTTCATGGTAATAGGGTAGCCTTCTATCCAGATCTCTCAAAAAGAACGGTGGAGCGAAGAAGGGAACTGCTAGCGTGCAGGCCTATGATGCAGAAGATCCAGGCAAGATATGGTCTCTTCTATCCGGTGTAACACCGAAAATATGCCCTGTAACTTTAAGACACAAAAAGCTGAAGAGTACGGCACAGACTCTGACAGAAAGGGAGAGAAAAAGCTTCCTAGTTGCTATAGGCAACCAGAGCAGGCTGAGGCACGAGACCTGAGGGCACGCCCAGCCAACAGACACTCCCCAAACACTGAGGGAAACACTCTGCACATGTGCAGGAAAACGCCCATAACTCTGCATAAGAAAGCAGGCAGGCAAACAGAGTTAGTTCGAGTTCAGGAGCAGGAACGGGCCAGAGCTTGGGAGCAGGCCAGAAAGGAGAATCCTTATTATGCTCGAGTCCAGGAGAGAGAGAATCCAGGAAGAGAGGCTGAATGTGATTCCTGTATGCTTTCTGACGAAGGTTTTGATGACACAGAAGCTGCAAGCGTTTGTGAAACCTGGCAGGTCAGAGAGAACCTAAAACCCTTCAACAAAAGGTCAGAGTATTGTCAGCCTAACCCTGTGTATTCTGAGGCCTGGAATAAGAAGCCAAGAAGGGCTGGGAGACATAACAGGCAGTCATTCTCCAACCGTGAGTTTAACCACAGAAAACCCTTTGCTAATGAAAGCCAGAAGCTTTTAAGGTATTCACATCCTTATAATAGAGATAGTGAACTGCTTCAGGATATTTGTATGAGAGCAGAGCCTGAATGTTTGTGTGAGAAGCCTAGCAGCAAACTGACAAGAGCAAGGTGTAACAGAAAAGCTGAAAAGCATTTTTATCAAGGCTCAGATAATTATCTCCCTAACCAAGAAGAGAGTTTGGAAGAGAGACCAGTCACTGACTGGAGGAGGTTACAAACTCTCTGCCAGAGGGAAGACGAGGCACTTGAGGAGCCCATGTGTACTGACCAGAATGAATGTTTATCTTATGAGGAAAAGATGGACTGTTCTCTAGTGATGACTGAAGAGACCTCTCTGCGCTGAGAGCTAATAAGCCTGCTAGAGAGAACAGGTCTGCACAGTGGAAACTGCCCAGGTGTTTACCTTGATGATATATTTTGTTTTGTCATTTGATTTGTGAAGCAAGAAGCTACTTTTCTTTATCCATTTGTTTATACCAGAAGTAGGGTTATCTTTTGAGTTTGGAAGTTGTATTATTTTTGAAAGTCCAGCAAAACCCCGGGAGGGGAATAAATCCTTGTTTAAACCTGACCCTCGACTTGCAACTACACTTTCTTTTTATAGAAAGGTCAGGGCCAGTAGTGAACTAAGCTAGATAACACTAGTTCAGCCTCTGCTGGTGACACCGGTCAAAATGCGGGTAACAATTGACAACACTACACGTACCTTTGACAACGCTGCAGCACTTCGGACATTCTTGTAAGATTATGCCCAAATGGAAGTGGGACGATGAAGGGTAATGGTGGCAAGTCATGTGGATAAGTGAGAACTGTAGAATTGGACTTGGTAAGATGGGTCAAATAGATCCTACATCAGGACTCACAAGTTGATATAAGAGAGTTAGACCGGTTAAGAAGATTTAGAATGTATGTAACTGATAATGTGAGTAAATGTTTATAAGTAATACATGTGAATGTAGCTAGTAGAGAGGTAAAAAAGATGTTTAATGATGATGATCATGAAGGGGAGAGAGGCGAACAAGTAATACTGTGTGGAATAGCAGGGGGCGGGGGGTAGGGGGAACTGATCGCATGGGAGCAGGATGTACTTCACCATACAAGAGTTTATAGTTGTGTTGTATTTTAAGATCTGGCTGTGTATATTGAATGTGAAATATTTTACACAAATGACAGAGATGTACCTGGTGGCGAATACTGCCCTCAGAAGGGTCAACAATAGTCAATATGGCTAACAGCAGGTTAAGGGTATTGACCTTAAATGTTCAAGGTATCACAAATCCAATCAAGTGGAAAAAAATCCTAACATACTGTCAACAGCAGGGCGCTGATATACTCTACATCCAGGAAACTCACCTATCATTGTCTGAGTCATACAAAGTGGGTAGTGGTGTATATCAGAACATATTGGCAGCGCCAGCAGTAAAAAAAGAAGGGCGGTGTAATTAAATTGATTCGGAAAACACTGGAACCGATAATAAAAGAAACAAAGATAGACCCGTGTGGAAGATGGGCCAAGGCCAAAGTACAGATTGATTGTGAAGAATACATGCTAATGACTGTGTATGGCCCAAATCTTGAAGAGCCACAATTCTTCGAACAAGTAACAATGGAATTAAGTGAGATGACATCAACACACATACTCCTTGGCGGGGACTTTAATATTATACAAGATCCGTTAGTTGATCGTACTCCTTATAGACAACAATCTAAGCCTAAGTCGAGCATAGTGCTACAGAATTTGACAGAGACATTAGGGTTGGTAGACCCATGGAGACTTATGCACCCGAGAGATAGAGAATATTCATTTTACTCTCTCCCGCATAATACCCAAACGAGAATAGACTATTTTTTGATATCAAAGACACTGGTGCCTCAGGTGGTGTCGGCAGGAATACATACAAAAACAGTTTCGGATCATGCAGCAGTTCTGCTCACTTTGGATGCGAAAATGGCAAGGAAAATCATGTTGAGATAGCATTTTGATAAGGCATGGTTAGCTGATAAAAATTTTGTCAATCATATACAAAAACGTATTACTACATATTTTGAACATAATATAGAATCAGAAACATCAACGTGGGCTTGGTGGGAAGCCTTTAAAGTGACTATTCGAGGGCATATAACCACGTATAGCATACAGCAGTGGAGAGCCAGGAAGAAGGAGTTGGATAAATTAGACTTGGAAATTCGGGCTGGTGAAAGGCTCTTAGCTAAGCAAAAGGATCCAATGGTGCTGATAAGATTGCAGAAACTGCGTTACCAATACAACTCCATATTAAACTCAGAGGTGCATCAGCAAATTAAAGCGCAGCAAAGTGTATATTATCACGAGGACAATCGGGCGAGTGAGTTTTTGGCCCGTAAGTTGAGGGCGAAAGAAGCAGTGTCTCGTATTGCAGGTTTGCAGGACTCGAGTGGACAGTTGATTATGAAAAATGTTGGAATACTTGATCATTGCAGAGGATTCTACGCAAAGCTGTACCAATCAGAGGTTGACTGGGACGAGGAAGCTTTTGAAAAATTGGTCTCCACTGTCATAGGTCCGAAGTTATCCGAAAAGCAAGCGTCGTCACTGGAAGAGGACCTTACTTGCAAGGAGATACAACAGGCGGTATGACAGCTGGCAAAGGGAAAAAGCAAGTGGACCAGATGGCCTACCACTGGAATTCTATGCGGCTTTTGCGGAACAGCTCGTACCAGAATTGCAAGTATATTATAGAAGATTGTATGAAGAATGCCCGGAAGTAGGGGCGCTTGCTGAAGCTAATATTGTTATACATCCTAAGCACGGGAGAGATCCTCAGAAAGTGGAAAACTATCAACCCATATCACTTCTCAATGCAGATTATAAATATACGCAAAGGTATTAGCCAATAGGCTGGGGAAAGTGCTTAATGTGCTCATCCACCCAGATCAGTGTGGGTTCATCACAGGCAGATCGACCACGGATAATGGTCGATTGCTGGCACATGTGTTGATACGAGCGCAGCGGACAGCTGACCCAGTTGTTGGACTTGCACTAGACGCCGAGAAGGCTTTCAACAGGGTAGAATGGCCATTTCTATTCAGAACATTGAGATGGTTTGGAGTCAAAGACAAATTTCTGAAGAGAGTTGAAATGTTGTACACCAAACCTTCAGCTCGTGTAATAGCGAATGCAACGATGTCGATGACCTTTAGTTTGTACAGTGGAACTCAGCAAGGATGCCCCCTATCGCCACTGCTGTTTAACCTAGCACTCAAGCCCTTGGCATTAAAAATCAGACAACACAAGGATATTACTGGTATAGATGTTTATGGTTGCCAATGTAAATTATCAGCTTACGCAGATGACTTGCTTTTGTTCTTAGAGCCTAGTTCTCTGACAGTGGCTCTTGAAGTCATAGCTGAATATTCTGCAATATCAGGATATAAAGTGAATCTAACAAAGACAATGGTAATACCTTTAAATTCTCATGTTCCAGTGTCTATGCTGAGTCAATACCCGTTCAAGGTGGAACAATCTTTTTTTAAATATTTGGGTATAGTTTATGGAACTACCATGCAAGAGACAATGAATCAAAATATGGCAATATGTGAAAGAACAATCCTGGAGTATACGAACAAATGGTCCCCATTGAATTTAACCTGGTGGGGCAGGCTAGAAACCATTAAGATGGT
Source organism: Ichthyophis bannanicus (assembly GCA_033557465.1). Classification (NCBI taxonomy): domain Eukaryota; kingdom Metazoa; phylum Chordata; class Amphibia; order Gymnophiona; family Ichthyophiidae; genus Ichthyophis; species Ichthyophis bannanicus. Next base: position 277,935,691 of record CM066044.1, on the reverse strand, counting down.
CATTGTCCCCAAGATAACATATCTTAAGTATGATACCGATTCTATTTGACCAACGGTTTTATACAAAACTAGGTAAGCTGTTGCTATCCTTTTTGTGGTGCAATAAAACACCAAGAATAGCGGCATGGAAACTTAAATTGCCAAAAAAACGAGGGGGAGTTCATTTCCCAGATTTTTACTGGTATCATGTGGCCGCTCTTCTAAAACAAGGAGTACGCTGGAGTGAAGAGGAGGTAATGGAGGAAGATCCGCAATGGCTGTGGATAGAAGCTGCAATAAGTAAGCCGTTGCCACTGTGGTTGCGCATCGGGGCAGATGGTGCCTCGGAGAATCCACATAATGGAATAATGCGGGCCACGCAACAAGCATATCAAGTTATAACGACATATATAGAAGATGCTCGAGAGTACACCAAGGAGACACCCATATGGTTAAACCCGAGATTTAAAATTGCAGGGCAAAGTTTTGTATGGAACACGTGGATGAAACAAGGCATATACAGTTTGGGCCAGCTGATTCATAATAATGCATTTAAACCCTTTCAGGTTCTGCAGCAGGAGTTTTGCTTGCCGAATAGCTGCATGTACCAATGGTGTCTGAGCAAGGCTGAAGTCTCACCGGTCTCAATAGGTTCTGGTCGCCCGCTATTGCAAAAGATGAGAGAGATGAAAATAGGATCTCAGTTATTATCGAAATTTGTATCTATTATACGTGAAGGAGAGACGAGAAGATGTAAGGGACTGCAGATAGTCTGGGAAACTGAAGTAGGTGAACTAGACAATCCTGAAATGTGGAGTGTCTTTTGGGGTTCACAGATAAGAGTAATGAGAGCTGCCTCACTCACACAAACGTTGTATTTCCTGGCCCATCGAGAATATTTAACTCCACTGAAAACAGCAAAGTGGCAACCCCAAACAGGAAATCGATGCTGGTCGTGTGAGAATGATATTGGTACGCTGGCACATATGCTATATTATTGTCACAAGTTGCAGAAGTACTGGCAGCAAGTCTGGCAGCGAGTGACCCAGTTATTAAGAATAAGCACACCACTGACATACCGTATAGTAATTTATAAATCACAGGCTGAAATCCCTGACTTAGAGAAGCGTGACCACTCATTTATGGACTTGATGCTTGGTCTGGCACTGAAAGTGATACTGGGACACTGGAAGAATTTTTCAAACTTGAATAGAAACATAGAAATATGACGACATAAAAAGACCACATGGCCTATCTAGTCTGTCTTTCCATAACAACTACAACAGTCCACTTTTTACCTTTATAGAAACATAGAAATATGACGACATAAAAAGACCACAATGAATGTGGAATACTGGTGGAACCTATTGTGTACGCATCGAGCATATGAAAGAGCATATTGAGCCAAAACCCGTGTTACTCTAACATGCTTAAAAAGTGGGATACCCTTGACATGCAATTGCTGTGTAAGTAGTAATCTATAAGACTCCTGAAGAGGTGCTGTTTGTTACCAGGTGAATTAATGGAACTAAATGTAGTAAGGGTTAGGAGGGCTGATAAGTAGGTAGGAGGGGAGCTTGGATTTAAAGAAGTGTCCAGTAAGTGTGAGCCCTTAACCGCAGCCAGTATTCTTGTATATTGTATACTGTACTGTGTTATTGTGGGGGTTTTTTCCTTTATTTATTTATTTATTTATTTATTTAACAGCTTTTATATACCGCACTTTTGACATCAGCGCGGTTTACATTTCAACAAATTTTGTACTTAAACATAAAACAAATGTTAAGTTTACAGAGAACAGGGAATAAAAACATGGATAACAGGGATAAACAACTAACAGATATATTCAATTATTTACAATAGATTCTTAAATGCTCTAGCTCTAAAGGTAGGGTTTGTGATAAATGGTCTATATCAAGTGATAAGATTTCGGGAGCTTATTTGACTAGCCATGATCGATGGTCTGTGTGGGTGGGGAGTCAGTGTATTGTGAAAAGTGTTGTAGAAAGAGATGTGTTTTCAGGGATTTTCTGAACTGGGATAGGTCTTTTTGTGATCTAATACTAGGTGGTAGAGTGTTCCAACATTTAGGGGCGAAGGAAGAGAATGATCTTAAAGTGGTTGTTTGAGTGAGTTTTTTGCTGTCTTTTGGGACTGTTAGCATGTTCTCTGTTATTCTTATTTATTCTTTTCCTTTTCCTTTTGTTTAATGTTGTAATTGTTCAGTTGCTCTAAACTGTTAAAATAAAAATAAAAAAAAATAACATCTTTGTTAGTGATATAGCGGAAGGGCTGTCATGTATGGTTTGCCTCTTTGCGGATGATACCAAAATCTGCAATAGAGTAGACACCCAGGAAGGTGTAGATAACATGAGGAGGGATCTAGCTAAGCTTGAAGAATGGTCTAGAATTTGGCAGCTTGGAATTAATGTTAAAAAAAGTAAGGTCGTGCATTTGGGCTGCAGCAATCCAAGGGAGCAATATAGTATAGGGGTGAAGTACTTTTGTCCACTAAAGAAGAGCGGGACCTAGGCGTGGTTGTGTCTGATGATCTTAAAGTAGCTAAACAGGTAGAAAAGGCGACAGCAAAAGCTAGAAGGTTGCTTGGGTGCATACAGAGAGGAATGGCTAGCAGAAAAAAGATAATGCCTCTGAATAAAAGTCTTTGGTGCGACTTCATCTGGAGTATAGTGTGCAATTCTGGAGACCGCACCTTCAAAAGGATGTGAACAGGATTGAGTCGGCTACTAAAATGGTTAGTGGTCTTCATTATAAAGCATATGAGCACAGACTTAAAGATCTTATATGTACACCTTAGAGGAAAGGTGGGATAGAAGTGATATGATTGAGATGTTTAAATATCTCTGTGGCATAAATGTTCAGGGAGCGAGCCTCTTTCAATTGAAAGCAAGTTCTGCTACGAGGGGACATGGGATGAGGGTGAAGGGGAATAGATTCAGGAGTGATATGCAGAATATTTTCTTTACGGAAAGAGTAGTGGATCCGTGAAATAGTCTCCCAGTGGAGGTGGTAGAGATGAGAACAGTAACTGAATTCAAAAAAGCATGGGACAAACACAGAGAATCTCTAAAGGTATAAAGGGGACTGTTGTAGTTGTTGATATGGAAGGACATATTTCTATGTTTCTATTTTATTTATTTTTTTCAAAAGTTTTTATATACCGCCCCTTCCAAAGGTCAAGAGCGGTTTAAAGAGAACTTAGCCATTACATTAAACATATTGTGGAACATTATAACTATATACATCAACATTTAAAGGAAAAAACAAAAAGGTATGGTTGATAAACTAGGGTGCAATAGGATGCATTTGACAACTATGTATCTAGTCAACTATATATAGAGGAGCTGAGCTTTATATAGTTTTTAGTCTGGCTGGTTGTTCATTGTGAGTGATGTGGAGGGTCTGGAGCGTGGGTGTTATGTAAGGGCAGGGGGGTGTTACTGTCATTGCCGTAGTGCTCAATAAATAGATATGTTTTGATTTGTTTTCTAAAAGTTTGTAGGTCATTGACGGGTCCAATTTTAAAAGGCTAATCGTGATTTAGGATGTTTGAAGACGTGCACGTGGACATCAAAATCATAATGCCCAGTGTCATGGATAAAAAACACTCTGCCTACCTTACTATCCTTCATTCTCCCAATAGTCAACCTCTCATTATCCCAAGGTTACCTTCCGCAATCACTCAAACATGCACAAATACGCCCAATCCTAAAGAATGGCAAACTAGATAAAACATGCCCAGCATCATACAGGCCCATTTCTAGCATCCCATTTTTGGCCAAAATAATAGAAAAAATAGTGCAATTACAGACACAGGAATACATAGACACTTCTTACCCACTTGACGAACAACAATATGGATTTCGGCACCGCCACGGAGTAGAAACACTACTAACAGTATTAATTGATACTCTCCTAAGAGGAATCGATAATCATAAACAAGCATTCATCCTCCTCTTTATCGACATATCAGCAGCCTTTGATAGTGTTCACCATTCAATAATGCTCAGCAACCTAAGACAGATAGGCATAAACTCCACAGTACATAATTGGTTCACTTCCTATTTAAACAACAGAACACAAAATGTACGAATAGGTAATCAAACTTCAACTACATATAACCAAGAAATAGGTTTACCACAAGGATCTGCTCTTTCAGCCCTACTCTTTAACATTTACATAAAGCCGGTTTGCAATATCTTTAAAAAATTTGGAGTACATTATCACCTCTATGCAGACGATATTATGATGTACATTCCATTTACAATCCCTAACATACCATTACAACTCCTTTCAGACTGCTATAATGAAATCACAATTTGGCTAAAAACTCAAAACCTTTACATAAACCATGCCAAAACTGAAGTCCTAATCGTAACAAAAAATCAATCATTTATCCACCCTACCCATATAACACTACAAGAGCAAGAAATTAAAATAAAAAACGAAATAAGATATCTAGGTGTTATCCTAGATACACACCTTACAATGGAAACCCATATTAGAAACACTTTAAAGAAAATCTATTTCAAGCTTAAAATTCTCAAACAACTACGTCCGCTTGTATTTGTACAAGATTTCATTAATATAACACAAGCTATCATAACCCCTCACTTTGATTTCGCCAACCTAATACTTATAGGCATTTCAAAACAGAACATTAAAAGAATTCAATTAGCCCAAAATGCAACAGCAAGAATTATACTAAAAATAAACTCTCTCCAACACATAACACCTATACTTGCATCACTTCACTGGTTACCAATACAAAGCAGGATAATATACAAAACAATAATAACCTCATTTAAAGCATTAAACGACATGGCGCCGATTACTCTATGTAATCTAATATGCAAAGAAACACCTAAGCCTACTAATAGAAAAGAACAGTTAAATAAACTAAAGACCCCGAAGGACTTCATAAAAGCACATAAATTGACCAACAACAGAGCTTTCTCACACATAGCCCCAACTATCTGGAATTCCCTACCAGAGGATCTACGTTCACTAACAGAGATCTTGGAATTCCGCAAAAAATTAAAAACTTATCTATTCACTAAACACTACAACACCATGGAAAACCTTGCATTCAACATAGACAAAGGATAATCAGGTAAATGACCACTTAAAGCACAAACCTCCCACCTAAACGGACAACACTCGGCTCTAACGAATTGACGATCCTATCTCTTATGCCCTAATACCTACGCATGTATATAGTTGTATCAGTTATGTACTGTCTTACGTATATAGATACTCCACTTTGTTAGTTAACTGTTTTTACACGGTCCCAGTTCAAAAACTCACCTTGTTTACTTTTGATATGTTAAGATGTTCTATGTAAAATTAAGATGTTCTATGTAAAACAAACTTAGCTTTGTTAAATGTTGTTGTTTGTACACCGCACCTGATCTCTGGAAGATGCGGTATAAAAATGAGTGTTAAATAAATAAATAAATAAATAATGATGCCTTCAAAGCCATTGCACAAATGACGTTTACAGACATCTCTGATGCAGGGACTTGCAAGTAGACATGGGGATGTGGTAGAGGCATGTCTGTGGAGATGCAATGGACTTACATGTCCCCATTCGATTTCAGGAACAGCATGAAAAGGCATCAGGGAAGTGCTTGTTTTGGTGTTAAAACATCCAGAGAGTGTAGAGAAAATGGAGAATTAAGTGACTGGGCTAAGATCACAAAGATTTATTTATTTATTTAACAGGTTTTATATACCGCTTTATCATTTCAATCAAAGCAGTTTACACACTGAGATTTGAACTACAGCCAGCCTACAACTTTAACCATTATGCTATGGGTGTTCTGAGATACTATTCTGGAGATGTCTATGTAGACATCTCTATAGACAGACATCTCTGGCACATCCATGTTTTTGAAATCATTCCTGAACTTGCACGTGCATGCTTTTTTTTTATCAGACATTTTGGCTTTGACATCCCCGATTGCAATTTGGACATCCCATTGTAAAATGTGCCTTTGTGGTTTCCTATATCAGCTCTTGCAGCATGGAAACTGACCAGTATTCTGTTTCCAGTAGGAAGAAGACTTCTCAACTGGAACTCCAAGGAGGAGAAAAACACAGTTCTAGCAGTGGAAGCTTTCAGATGAGCCATCTGTTGAGCAAGGAGAAGTTGGAAATATTTTAAAGTCAATCAAATGACCCTGATTTCCCACTGCCCTTGTAATCTGTTACCCTGGCAATGCATGCCCCATGCTTTTGGAGTAATGTGAGAATTAACTAGATTTATATCTTTTTATGAGTTCTTTTTGTTGGGAGTTGTAATTTGAAGGACTTGCTTACAAGTTCAAGAATGAAACCTGTGTATCAAGAAGTATCCTTGTTGGAGAGGAGACATGTTAAATGCGGGAAGTGTATGGTACTTGTTTATGTCATGTTATACTCATTCAAAATTGGGTTTTAAATTTCATCTTCAATATCATATCAGGTGTTGAAATACAGGGGTTAAGTGAAATAGGACAGACCTCCCACATGTTTAAGACCCACATCATTGAACATTTATCATCTTTAAGGTGGGGGATTGAAACAGCTCCTTTAACTGACTATTGGAAGGAATGTGCTCATTCATTGCAGGATTTACAATGTTTAGTTATTGACCGGGTAAGAGCAGAGGGTGGTTGGGATTTCTCTTTCCATTTGTATCAGCGAAAACAGAGCTATATCATTAAATTTGAATCAGAAGATTGAGTGGCAATGTTTTTTTTATCCAATAGCCTCATGGGGTTTCCTTTAATATCTACGTGCATTTGCGGCATTTTTCAGGAGTGGAATGTATCATGGAAGTTTTTAGAATTTAAGAGTTTTTAAATGTTTTACGATTATGGATGCATTTTTGTTGATTGTGATGCTCTGTTTCAGTATAATGTACTCCCTGAAGAAACCATATAGTGGAAACCACTGAGATCAAAAGTTAAGTGGACAGATTATTTTGTATTTTCAGTTATGATATGATTCAGACCTTTAAATACTTAAAGAGAAATAATGAACAAACAAACCTCTTCCAAAGACGGGGAAGCTGTAAAACCAGAGGGCATAACATGAAGCTGAAAGGTGGTAAATTGAAAGGCAATGTCAGGAAATACTTTTTCACTGAAAGGGTGGTGGATGCTTGGAATGCCCTTCCGATGGAAGTGGTGGGGGCAAACACAGTGACGGAATTCAAAATGGCATGGGACAGACACAGTGGATCCCTTTACAGCAACAGGATAAAATCAAAATAAACTGAACCATCTAATTTCTCAACAAATAGGGGTGTCCTACATGGAGTGGTGGGTTCGCCCCTAAACAAAGACATGGGGAGGGGTGGCCTGCACAGAGTGGTAGGTGCATCTACTCCTGCCATCTTACTGGCAAGACTAGATGGACCATATTGGTCTTTATCTGCCTTCATTTACTATGTTACTATGAAAGTTTTCACATTTACAAACATAAATTCACAAGTTGGTATGAGCACAAAGGACGATAATGATAAAAAGATGAAGCAATGCTGACATGGAGTAGAGTAGTGGTTAGAGCAACTGTCTAGTACCCAGAAGATCAAGGGTTCAATACTTACTGGCATGCCTCGTGACCTTGGGCAAGTCACTTTACCCTCCATTGCCTCAGAAGAAAAGACCTGGCAATGTACTTCCAGTGATACATAGCCAAGAAAACCAGAGGTAGCTGAGTCAGCATTGACTTGGTGACAGTAAAAAAAATGCTGACAAAGTAATTCTACTGCACAAAAACACTATGACTTGTGCCAAATTTATTTATATTTTGAGAGTTGCACATTAATTGAAAGTTTTTTGGGTTGCTACATTTTCTCTGGATTTCATTATTTTGCAGCACATTTTGGTAGTGATTGGTGTAATACCTGTGGATTGTTTCTGTTTGCTGAGCCACCAATTCAAATTTTCTCTGGTGCAGTACCCCAGTGGTATCTCTGTATAGCAGGTCATGTTTCATAATTTATTTAACATTTTTATACCGCATTTTCCATGTGATCAAATGCAGTTTACAAATAACAACATTGTAGATTGTACAGAACAAGTACAGATTCTATTACAGGAAACGTTGTAAAAACTATATACATAGGAACTGATACAATTTTAAACTATGTACATAAGTGTGCTTAGGAAAGTAGCTTTTTTGCTACTTTAAATGGAGAATGGAGATCCCAAACTAGAAGCAGCTTCCTTGAAACTGACCCTAATGGATTTCTGCCAAATGGTATTACAAGGCACTATTTGAAAGATGGCCCACTGCCTTTCCTATACCGATGACCTTCTGAGAGTGAAGGCATTCTGAAAGTACTGATCCTCCATAACACTTAAGTGACTGCTTCTTTTTGCAGAATCCCTTTTCTGAATCCTCATGTGCTGCTGCAGTAGGGGCATCTCATATGATCCTCTCAATGGATCCTCTCAGTGGCCAATCTAGGTCATATGTACCTAGCAGTTTCCCCAAAAGACACAAGTTTCACAATGCTTGTACTGGATCAAGCAATGATATCTTCGGTCACTTCTTAATAATGGTTTATGGACCTTTCCTCCAGGAACTTGTCCAAACCTTTTTTAAACCCAGCTACACTAACAGACTTTACTACATCCTCCGGTAACAAATTCCAGAGTTTGATTACACGTTGAGTGAAAAAATATTTTCTTTTATTAGTCTTAAATAGTTTACCCTGTAGCTTCATTGCATGTCCCCTAGTCTTTCTATATTCTGATAAGGTAAGCAATCGATCTACATTTACCCGTTCCACTCCGTTCATTAATTTATAGACTTCTATCATATCTCCCCTCAGGCGTCTCTTTTCCAGGTTAAAGAGCCCTAACCTTTTTAGCCTCTCTTCATAGGAGTATCCTTCGATCCCCTTTACCATTTTGGTGGCTCTTCTCTGTACCTTTTCTAAAATCGCTATATCCTTTTTAAGATATGGCGACCAGAATTGCACACAATATTCAAGGTGCGGTTTCACCATGGAACGATATAGAGGCATTATAATATCTTTTGTTTTATTTTCCATTCCTTTCCTTATCATACCTAGCATTCTATTTGCTCTCTTGGCCGCCGCTGCACACTGGGCCGAGGGTTTTAACATGGTATCCACAATGACGCCTAAATCTTTTTCCTGGGTGCTGGTTCCTAATGTGGAACCTTGCATCGTGTAACCATAGTTTGGGTTGTTCTTCCCTAGGTGCATAACCTTGCACTTGTCCACATTAAATTTCATCTGCCATTTTGATGCCCAGTCTTCCAATTTATCAAGATCCTCTTGCAATTTTTCACAATCCTCTTGGGTTTTAAAAACTTTAAATAGTTTTGTGTCATCTGCAAATTTGATAACCTCACTCGTTATTCCACTTTCCAGGTCATTTATGAATATCTCAAAAAGCAGCGGACCCAGCACAGATCCCTGGGGTACACCACTATTCACCTTTCTCCATTGGGAAAATTGGCCATTTAGCCCTACCCTCTGCTTTCTATCTTTTAACCAGTTCCTGATCCACAATAGTACACTGCCTCCTATCCCATGACTCTCTAGTTTTGCCAGAAGTCTCTGATGAGGGACCTTGTCAAAGGCTTTCTGAAAGTCCAGATACACAATATCAACCGACTCACCTTTGTCCACCTGTTTATTCACTCCTTCAAAAAAACATAACAGATTAGTAAGACAAGATCTTCCTTGTCTAAAGCCATGTTGGCTGTCTCCCATTAGGTTGTGACTATCTACATGCTGAGTAATTTTATTCTTTATGATGGTTTCTACCATTTTTCCCGGTACTGACGTCAGGCTCACCGGTCTGTAGTTTCCCGGATCACCCCTGGAACCCTTTTAAAAAATTGGTGTTACATTGGCGATCCTCCAATCTTCAGGTATTAGAGATGATTTTAATGATAGTTCACAGATTACTGATAGCAGGTCTGAAATCTCATATTTCAGTTCTTTCAACACCCTTGGATGTATACCATCCGGCCCAGGTGATGTGCTACTCTTCAGTTTATCTAATAGTTGTAAGACATCTTCCTGATGTATCGATATTTCCTTCAATTCTTCCGCACCTTTAAATACCACTTCAGTCATGGGTAACATCCCTACATCTTCCTCAGTAAAGACCGAAGCAAAGAATTCATTCAGTCTCTCCGCTATCGCCTTGTCGCCTCTTAGTGCTCCTTTAACCCCTTTATCATCTAATGGACCAACTGACTCTCTCACAGGTTTTTTGCTACGAATGTACTTGAAAAGGTCTTTATTTCACATTTTTGCTTCCGCAGCAAGCTTCTTCTCAAATTCTCTCTTTGCCTGCCTTATCAATGCCTTGCATTTTACTTGCCAGTGCTTGTGCTGTTTCCAGGTTTCGTCGTTTGGCTCTTTTTTCCATTTCCTGAAAGATGCTTTTTTGGCAACAGCCTCTCTGACCTCACCTTTAAACCATGCTGGCAGGAGTGTGTATGGATGTGAGAGGTACTTAGATAAGGTGTTGGGTTAAGTTATGGAGCCAAAGTGTTGTATGAAGAGGTGTGTTTTAAGTTTTTTCTTAAATGTGGAAAGCTCTTTTGTCATTGGCTGAAGTTAGTGTTTCAGTTAATATCTGCAGGGGCATCTGGTGACCTGTAGGTCAGACAGATATGCAAGCTTTTTGCTTTTATGTTTAGAATTTCAAGATTCTCAGCGTTGATAGATGATAACAGTGTAGCTTTTAGTTCTTTTTTTATGATTGCTAGGACACCCTCTCCTTTTTTTGGGATTGTGATAATAGTATGTTGTTAGTTGCCTGAGGTCTGAGCAGATTGTGGGTATGTGTTTAATGCGAGGGGTGATGAGTGCATGATTGAATGTAGTGGTACAGAGTAGTGTGGCAAGGAAGAGGTAAATTCATATGGTTTTCTTCTCCATGTTTGAGGTCTGTGAGAGGAGTTATAGTGGAACTGATGTCTAACGGGGGGGGGGGGGGGGAGGGGGAGATAGAGGAGGATGTTGTGTGAGCAGAGTGTATGAGAATGAGTGTAGTCGGTTACAATAAGATACAGTTAATTGTAAAACAATATTGCTACAGGAATCAGTTGTAACAGCTAGATACAGTGGTAGAGTTTGGTTGGCATGATATCTGTAGAACAATCAATAAGGAATTGTAAGCAATTGTACACAATATAGGTTATGCAATCTTGTTTGCTCTGTTTTACCTGCGTGCTTGTGGTCGATGGACTGCAGGAGTAACCGTCTTTAGTTGTGTTATTTAGTGGAATTCCAGTGCTTCAGTAGGAGTGCAGGGATTTGCGCCTAGGCATAGATTTACTATTTACTGTATTTGTTATCGTTGTTGACTTGAGGATTTCTTTGTTGTTCGGCGGCTTAGATATCTTCCTGTGTGTCCGCTTTGGTTCCTGCCTAAGGAAAGGAGTTCCAGAGGGTAGGTGCATATAGTGAAAATGCTCTGTTTGAGGTGATGTGGGTGCATTGAGCTACCAGAGCTACCAGAAGTGGGAGGATTTCCTCCTGGTTCTATTGTTGGTGGGTGTTTGGATGAGAAGTTGAAGGCTGTCCAGAGAAAGGCTGTGGAGGATTTTGAAAATATTTAGAGAGGATTTGTATCTGATTCTCATGTGGATGGGCAGCCAGTGGAGTTGTTTTAAGACTGGAGTGAAGTGGGATTGTCGATGAGCACCTGAAATAATCTTAGCTGCAAGTGTTTGTGCGAGTTGTAATGAGAGTAATGTGGTCTTTGGGAGGCCTTGGTAAATAATGTTTCCATAGTCAAGAATAGGGGTGATAAATGCCTGGCATACATCTCTAAAATCACGGGGTTCAGGTAAGGGGCAGAGGTTTTGGACTGCTTTCATTTTGAAGAAGGATGATTTTATGACTTGCTTAATCTGGAAGTGAAAGCTTAGCCTCTGATTGATGATTACTTGAACAGCTGTGTTGGCCAGGCTGATGCTGGGAGGGGAAGAGAATGTTAGGTTCCTAGTAATGTAAAGTACTTCTGTTTGGTTGGGATTTATATCTAAGTTGTGGTGATGAATCCATTGGGAGATTGGTTCAAAACATCTTCCTATCATGGAAGAATCTGGGTTTTCAGTAGAGAATTGCATTGAACATTTCTCCTTTCTTCTCATGTTACTCTCACTGCAAGAACCATCTACTATAAACTCAGGACCATCCAACACCTAAGTCCACTTCTAGATCAGCATGACTTTTGTTCTGTTGTACAGGCTCTCATTTTTCTTCATCTGGATTTTTGTAATCTTATACTTCAAGGCCTTCCCTACAATGTCATTCACCCTCTTCAGATTGCCATGAACACACCTGCTCGTCTTCTTTACAAAACCCCAAGGACTGATCATATCATACCAGTTCTTAAGGATCTGCATTGGTTGCCTGTATCTCAACAGAGTCAATTTAAGTCCCTACTCACGACTTTTAAGGCCTATTATAGTATTTCTGCTGGTCTGAATTCTTTATATGTGCCTCCAACTTACACTAAAGCAAGTTTTGCAACATCAAGAAGAGCCTTCTCCTTCTTTGCACCTACGCTCTAGAATCTACTCCCAGATCAACTTCGAGCCATAAATGATCTTCTGGACTTCAAAAAATAGTTAAAAACATACCTTTTTATTCAATATTTTCAAATAGTATAATTTAATTCTGTATTATATGTACCTTGTATGTAATATTTAAGTGCTACTTATCACTTGCTTTATGTAAGACCTTTATGGCCATGTTGTTTTATTGTGAACCACTTAGATCTTAGATTTGCGGTATATAAGTTCAGCTAAATAAATAAATACATTGAGATGTCATTGGCATAGAGATGATAGAGAATGTTGTGGTTCTGGATTATGGAACATATGGGCTGGATGAATAGGTCAGGGCAAAGCCTTGTGGCAGACCTCGGTGCTGTTTATATAGGAGCTAGTTGGTTGGATTCACTTTTACTTGTTGATTGGGTCTTCAAGGTAGGACTGGAACCATTATAGTGTATTTCTGTTTAGACCAATTGAGTGGAGACATAATTTATTTACATTCCCTTATATACTGTGCTATTCTGCATCAGTGTGGTTTACATTGAACAAACTGAAATTACATTGAACAGGGCATTATAACTTGGAAATAACTATTTTACAGGGAACATGGGCTATGGAGGGTTAAGTGGCTTGCCCAAGACCACAAGGAGCACCTGTGGAACTAGAAACCCCAGTCCTTCTGGCCCAAGGTTGCTGTCCTCTAGTGGGATTTGAACCCCCAACCTTCTGGCCTGAAGTACTTTGCCCCAACCACTAGGCCACTCCTCCACTCCAAGAGCTGTTCATTGTTTATTGAATCGAATGCTGTGATAATGTCCAGGAAGATAAGTAAAAAGCCTTATGTAATCTTTTCTGTGCCTTTAATTAAGGTGTCAAGGAGGGAGATCAGTAATGTTTCTATACTGTGTAGCGGTCTGAAACCATGTTGCTGCTGGTCGAGAAGAGCATGAGGGTCGATGAAATCCTGCAGCTGTAAAGGCACTGTTTTTTCAATGATTTTAGCCACAAATGGAATGCTAGAATGGACCTGTAGGACAATGGTGAGTTTAGGTTAGCAGTGAAATTTTTCAATAATGGTCTGGTGATGGCATTTTTGTTATGCAGTACAGGGATCGGGACAATTGGACTATCTTTTGCAGAAATGGAGAAAGTTCATGCTTCTGAGTTTAATTCAGGAGCAGGGCAAGGGTCGAGGGGGTATGCTGTAGTGTTAAAGTTTGTGGTGATGTTTTCCAATTGTTCAATTGTAATGGTGGAGAAGGTCGACCATGTTTGCTCCGGCAGAACATTGAACAGGGAGGGAGCCGGGAGGTTAGCTGTGATAGTGTGAACAAGCTTGGACTGGAAGTATTGCACAAAGTCAGCTGGGCATCAAGCTTCTTGGGATTTTTTATTAGATTTAGTGCTACTTATATCAAATAGCTCCCTGGGGTGATTTAGAGAGGAATAGATCAATTTGGTTGTGGTATTCCTTTTTATGTGCATAGGTAAGTATGCAATAATCTCTTTGAGCAGTGGTGTATGCAGAGTGGTAGGCTGGGTCAGTTGCTGACCTGCTGGTTTTCCGCTTCCACATTTCTATGTGTTACCTAGGCATATGCCTAGCCCACTCTGTGCCCCAGCTGCCACACTGCATGTCCCGTCTTCAGCCCCCTGTACCCCATTTGCAGCCTCACCATAGTGCCCTCTCGTACTTGGGCACTATGATGTTGCTGCACATGTATCACTGCTATCATGGTTCTTAGTTTCCCTGCCTTTGCTGCACATTGCTGACTGAATTTGTTTTTCTCCCCTGCAAATGTGTCTTTAGCGCAAGGTTTTCTCTGGCACTAATTTTCAGTCCTTCATTTCATGGTGTTAATGTGCATGTGGCCTCTCCCCGCCCACTCTCCGCCCATTGACCTCTTATCTCTGCCCCTGGGGATTGATTGATTGATTTTAGGCACTTGATATACCACTGACAAGCAAAAAGCTGTCACAGTGATTTACAAAAGAAATATTTAGAAAAGGGGAAAAACAAACAGAAAGAAAGAAGAAAAGGATAGGTAGAATAGGGTGTTACAATGCAGGGATAGAAGGAGGGAAGGGGGTAAAATAAGCAGGTTACTGGCTGAGAAAAGGAAATCAGGGGGCATTGGCCCGAGGAAAAGTTTGTTGAAACAATCAGGTCTTAAGGTTCTTTTTGAAAATAAGGAAAGAGGACTCAGACCGAAGAGAGAAGGAGAGCAAGTTCCACAGGGATGAGCCAAGGTAGAAGAAGGAAGAGGTCCAAGAAACAAGGCACAGTACAGAAGGAGAGGGGAGGAAAGGAGAGTGGCATTGAATGAACAAAGGGAGCGACCTGGGAGGTAAGGGGAAATAAGGGTGGCCAGGTAAGGAAGATTTTTGCAACATAAATGCATAAACCCTGTATTTTATAGTGATAAATCTCAGCTGCCAAATTCTCCACCATTCTTCAAGCTTCACTAGATCTTTCCTCATGTTATCTACTCCTTCTTGGGTGTCTATTGCAGATGTTGGTATCAGCTGCAAAAGGCAAAGCTTATCTGACAGGCCTTCCACAGTATCACTATCAAAAATGTTAAAAAGAATTGGACCAAGGAGAGAGTCCTGCGGCACACTACTGGTAGCATCCTTCTCCTCAGAGTGAGCTCTGTTTACCTGTACCTTTTGTTGCCTCCCACTCAACCATTTTGTAACCCAGTAAGTCACGTTAGGGTCCATCCCTAGAGTGCTCAATTTATTTGTAAGTCACTTGTGCAGAATTGTGTCAAAGACTTCACTGAAATCTAAGTATACCAGATCTAGGGCTCTCCCTCAGTTCTACTCTCTAGTCGCCTAGTCAAAGAAATTAATTATCATACAATTGTCATACAAATTAATTGTCATACAAATAATGCTACCTTGGCTCCTGCAATCCACTGGACACCAGAAAACTGAGTTTCCATTAATTTACTCAGCAGAGAGCTACTACTACTACTACTATTACTACTATTTAGCACTTACATAGCGCCACGAATGCAGCGCTATACAGGCATACATAAAAGAGAAGGTCCCTACTCATCAGAGTCATGCTTGTCCGAGCTTACAATCTAGTTGAGACAACACAGAGCATAGTCAATTCAGTGCAAAGCACAATATGGCCTTAACAATTTAGTCGTGAAAATTGACAGGAGTCAGGTTGAGATAAAGGATAGAAGTCAGGATCTGAAAGCAACAGTGAAGAGGTGGGTCTTCAACCTGGATTTGAAGAGGGCCAGGGAGGGTGCTTGGCATATAGTGTGACATAGCAAGTCCTTCTGGCCCGGTAGAAATGCTTGAAAACCAGGTAGAAAGTGCAGGGCTGCAAGATAAACAAAGGCATATGGCTACCAGTTGTCAGGGAAACAAGGCACGAGAGAAGAAAACACGCCCCTGCTATCAGTTTAGCAAAGAGTCACGGGGAAAGTTTGAACACCTGCTAGGGGGTGGAGCCAGGCCCTACCCAGGAAGGCTGTCTCATAAGGAGGCCCCAGCAGGCAGAGAGGGGGAGGAGAGAGAGGAAAGCAGACTTCTGGTCAGAAGTTGGAAGGAGTTTTCAGCTGAAGGGAGGTCAGAGGCTCCGGCTGAGAGCTATCGAAGGAGCAGACCAGACCAGCTGAAGCATACACGGGATTACAAGCAGCCAGGAAGGCATTTGGAAACTGCCTCACACAGGGTCAGCAGGGAACCAACCGGTATTTTTAAACCCCAGAGAAAAGCTTCCACAGCCAGGTCCCCAGGTAAGCCCAAGGGCTGGGATTACAGGAATCCATGTGAATGTAATGACCTGGAAGGTTGGGGCTACAATACTGGCTTTAACCGGTATTTAAATCCTGAATGTTTTGAAAAGCTCAGGGTTGAAGAAAAGGGCGCGGCCCTAGAAAGAACTGGTCAGATTATTCCTACCTCAGAGGTGGAACATATGGACACAGAGCCGTCCTATATGAGTTACCCCACAGAGGAAATGGATTGCACGATTACATTAGCTGAACAGATAATATCTTTATGTTAGAGATATGGTGAAGAAAATACAAGCTGGCTGTGAGGGAAACAGAGCTGTATGAAACCATGTGCTGAATTTCAACCTGCTGGAAAGAAAAATGTTTATTTCATGCTGAAGAAAGCTATTCTTATTTTGTCCTTTTTGCTGCCAGAGAGCAGATATTTTGTGTTACCTTTTTGTCCTTGAGAAGTCCAACCCCGGGAGGGGAAATAAATCCCTTTTTGCTTGCAAACCTTCTGAGTCACACTACTCTTCATTTGAACTGGTGGTAAACTACATTTCGCTACGAGCACTGCTCCAGGAAGTAGCAGAACATTGGTTTAAAGAAGGAACTTAAACTCCTTAACCCCTACCTACGGGTACTGGAAAGGGGAGGGATCACAATAGACACAGGTAGGCTGTTCCAGGCGTGGGGTGCAGCAAGGTGAAAGGAGCGAAGTCGGGAGTTAGCGGTGCGAGTGAATGGCCTAGATAGAAGTAATTTATTAGTGGAGCGAAGTTTACGAGAGGGCATGTAGGGAGAGATAAGAGATGAGAGGTATTGAGGGGCTGTAGAGTGAATGCATTTATAGGTCAGCAGGAGAAGTTTGAATTGGATGCGGAATTGGATAGGGAGCCAGTGAAGTGACTTGAGGAGAGGGGTAATGGGAGTATGGCGAGACTGGCAGAAGATTAGTCGAGCAGCATAATTTTGTATAGATTGAAGGGGAAAGAGATGGCACACGGGGAGACCGGCAAGGAGAAGGTTGCAGTAGTCGAGGCGAGAGGAGATTAAGGAGTGGATAAGCGTCTTGGTAGTGTGTTCAGAAAGGAAGGGGCAGATTTTGCTAATATTGTAGAGATGAAGCGGCAGGTCTTAGCTACGAGCTGGATATGTGGGGAGAAGGAGAGAGAGGAGTCAAAGACAACCCCCAGATTGCGGGCTGAGGGAATCGTAGATCCATTCACGGAGACTGAGAAGGAGGGAAGAGGAGGGGAGGAGTTGGGGGGGGGGGGAAGACAAGGATTTCAGTTTTGGCCATGTTCAGTTTCAAGCGGCGATGAGACATCCAGGCAGCGATGTCAGAGAGGCAGGCTGAGATCCTGGTCTGGATTGCTGAGGAGATATTAGGTGTGGAGAGGTAGATTTGGGAGTCATTGGCATAGAGATGGTACTGAAAGTCATGGGAGGAGATAAGTGCGCCAAGGGACTGGGTATAGAGGGAGAAAAGGAGGGGGCCCAAGATGGATCCTTGGGGTACACCAACATGGAGCGGGGTGGGAGAGGAGGAGGAGCCACCAGAACACACACTAAAGGAGTGATGGGAGAGGTAGGAGGAGAACCAGGATTGTATGGAGCCCTTGAAACCAAGGGAGGAGAGGGTGGTGAGGAGAAGATTGTGGTCAACAGTGTCGAAGGCAGTGGAGAGGTCAAGAAGGATGAGGACTGAGTAGAGGCCCTTAGATTTAGCTAGGAACAAGTCATTGGAGACTTTAGTAAGGGCCGTTTCAGTGGAGTGTAGGGGATGGAAACCGGATTGTAGTGGGTCCAGGAGGGCCTGGGAGATGAGGAAGTCGAGGCAGCGGTGGTGGACTGCTCGTTCTAGTAGTTTAGATATGAAGGGAAGGAGGGAGATGGGTCAATAGTTAGAAGGACAGGTGGAATCGAGTGCGGGTTTCTTGAGGAGAGGTGTGACAACAGCATGCTTGCAGTCGACTGGGACAGTTGCAGTGGAAATTAGTTGGGTGTTTTTATTTGCCTGAGACCTCTAGTAACATTTCAACTATGTGTCCCCCTTCAGCAGTGGCCACACTATCTCTTAAATAAACAAAATTGACCAGAAATGACTATTTATACAAATGTATTGCACAGAAATGCAGAATGCTAACACTGAAACAAATTCTAACTTACAGTACATACCTGTAAACAACATAGGAAACCAAACCAAACAGTGGAACATATTGGCTGATGAGTGGGCTTCAATGAAAATGACTAGCACAGTGGCTGCCACCCAGGAACCAGGGACACCATGTGACACCAACATGTACATACTGTCAGACGGCTGCCTGGGTGAGAATGTTTACAGTCTTGGCAAGTGCATATATCAATATGATTTGCAAGGGATTGTGGGAAATGCAGTCCATTCACACCAGACACAGCTGCTCACAATAATTAGTTGTGCTTGAGTGTAAAGCCAATAAGATATTTATTTATGGGGTTATTTCTCCCAACACAGATATGCTTGGTAGCACATAAAACAGGATACTTGTTTTCAGTGTTAAACTTGGAAAAACAAAATCAGGAAAACAACAGTTGAACTTGTCAGGCAATCAAATCAAAAGAATAAAGACCTGGTTGGTAACAAACTGGTCTTTTCTGTAGGCTTTAGCTAATATTTTCTTAGCAGTGTTTCAAACAACAAGCAAAACCCACAAAGAAGGGAAAAACTGTTCTTTTCAGGTTAACTTCTTATATCTTCACACATAGATTCAGAAGTGATTCCCTCAGAGCTCACAAGCAATTAGGCAAGGCTCAATTGCTAGCAGTTACCCAGCTGAAACCCCTTAGCTGGCTTGCTTTCTACTGCATGGCTCAAATCCTACTTCAGGAGCTTTTCTGAGTAGATTAAAGAACAAGTTTGTATTTCTTTGTGATGGTTGTTGTACTTTGTAACAGAAAATTACCAAAGGAGTTTAGACAGAGAGCAATCCATGTATTCACAACCTGTATCTAAGACTTCTCCTTCCCCTTCTTCAACAATCATGGGTTCAATATCAGGGATTGGCACAGAGGAATTTCTCAATGGAGCACTTTCAGGAGAATACTTGTTTCCCTGCTGTCTTTCAAGGTTATAGCTAGGGCATAGATCAGTGTTCATACCTGTGCTTCCATTGCTTTTAGAGTTCCTCTCTAAATAGCCTGGCCAGTATGTAGTCCAGTTCTTATGTCCAGCCTTCCAATCCAGATCCCTGGACACTGGATCTCTCTTCACATACCTTCTGGCACGGGTCTTAGGGTCCCTTCCACGTGCAGCCGTCTCCCTCACAGGTACCGTCTGGAGATTCCTAGCCCTGCAGCACCATTCCTCTGGCTTTCCCCAGTCCAATGGTGTATGCTGGCCTTTTGAATGTCTCCCAGTATACGTACTGCTCTGGACTCCTTTAGACCTTCCAAATGCTTTTCTCTTCTTTCTTCCAAAGGGTTTCTTGCCCTTTCTGTCCGTCCGCTCTGGCTTCTGCTTCTGATGATCCTCCAGATGATGAAGCTGTCCAAGATGAGAATCTCCAAGAAACTGAGGATGAGGATAATTCTCTGTAGAATAAACTCTACCTTTATTCTGCTTTGATGAGTGCTCCACCCTAGCACAGCGCAGCTGTGCTGAATCAGGCCCTGCCCTTTGAGATGAGTGCTTGGGGATTACCTCATAGCCCTCCTGATTGAACACACGTTTCCCCACTTCAGCTCCTCTAATGGCTGTTGGAAACCTGGTGCATTCTGGGACTGGTAGTCTTTTATGGCAAAATTCTGTTTTCTTATTTCTACCAGAACTGACAGGTTGCTTGTTCAGAGTCACTTCACCTTTTCTATAGCTCCTTCCTGAGCTATGATAAGCTTCCTTATCACAATACTTGACCTACCCTTAATAGACCATGTTACCTTCCCATCAAATGGATCTACAATTTCTCAGTGGTCTGTTTCGTGGGGCTGCATGCCACAGATCTGATTAGGAAGGGAAATAGTGAGATGTGCTCTCAGCAGAGATAGGAGCTCACAGAGATGGTTTCTGATTTCTGACTGACCCATGGCCTACACACAGAGGAATCAGGCAGGACAGCAACTGCCCTCATAAGATATGCCATACTGGGTCAGACCAAGGTCTATCAAGCCCAGTATCCTGTTTCCAACAGTGGCCAATCTAGGTCATACGTACCTAGCAGTCTCCCCAACAGACACAGGTTCCGCAATGCTTGTACTGGGTCAAGCATTGATATCCTGGGTCCCTTCTTAATAATGGTTTATGGACCTTTCCTCCAGGAACTTGTCCAAACCTTTTTTAAACCCAGCTACACTAACAGCCTTTACTACATCCTCAGGTAACAAATTCCAGAGTTTGATTACAGGTTGAGTGAAAAAATATTTTGTTTTATTAGTCTTAAATAGTTTACCCTGTAGCTTCATTGCATGTCCCCTAGTCTTTCTATATTCTGATAACGTAAACAATGGATCTACGTTTACCCGTTCCACTCCGTTCATTAATTTATAGACTTCTATCATATCTTCCCTCAGCCGTCTCTTTTTCAGGTTAAAAAGCCCTAACCTTTTTAGCCTTTCTTCATAGGAGTATCCTTCCATCCCCTTTACCTTTTTGGTGGCTCTTCTCTGAAGCTTTTCTAATAACGCTATATCCTTTTTAAGATACGGCGACCAGAATTGCACACAATATTCAAGGTGTGGTCTCACCATGGAACGATATAGAGGTGGTGGTTCCTTATGTGGAACCTTGCATTGTGTAACCAAAGTTTAGGTTATTCTTCCCTAGGTGCATAACTTTGCACTTGTCCATATTAAATTTCATCTGCCATTTTGATGCCCAGTCTTCCAATTTATCAAGATCCTCTTGAAATTTTCCACAATCCTCTTGGGTTTTAACAACTTTAAATAGTTATGTGTCATCTGCAAATTTGATAACCTCACTCATTATTCCACTTTCCAGGTCATTTATGAATATGTCAAAAAGCAGCGGACCCAGCACAGATCAATGGGGTACACCACTATTCACCTTTCTCCACTGGGAAAATTGGCCATTTAGTCCAACCCTCTGCTTTCTATCTTTTAACCAGTTCCTGATCCACAGTAGTACACTGCCTCCTATCCCATGACTCTTTAGTTTTGCCAAAAGTCTCTGATGAGGGACCTTGTCAAAGGCTTTCTGAAAGTCCAGATACACTATATCAACCGACTCACCTTTGTCCACCTGTTTATTCATACCTTCAAAAAAACATAACAGATTAGTAAGACAAGATCTTCCTTGTCTAAAGCCATGTTGTCTGTCTCCCATTAGGCCATGACTATCTACATGCTGAGTAATTTTATTCTTTATGATGGTTTCTACCATTGTTCCCGGTACTGATGTAAGGCTCACCGGTCTGTAGTTTCCCAGATCAACCCTGGAACCCTTTTTAAAAATTGGTGTTACATTGGCGATCCTCCAATCTTCAGGTATTAGAGATGATTTTAATGATAGTTCACAGATTACTAATAGCAGGTCTGCAATCTCACATTTCAATTCTTTCAACACCCTTGGATGTATACCATCTGGCCCAGGTGATTTGCTACTCTTCAGTTTATCTAATAGTTGTAATACATCTTCCCGATGTATTGATATTTCCTTCAATTCTTCCACACCTTTGAATACCACTTCAGTCATGGGTAACATCCCTACATCTTCCTCAGTAAAGACCGAAGCAAAGAATTCATTCAGTCTCTCCGCTATCGCCTTGTCGCCTCTTAGTGCCCCTTTAACTCCTCTATCATCTAATGGACCAACTGACTCTCTCACAGGTTTTTTGCTACGAATGTACTTGAAAAAATCTTTATTTTATGTTTTTGCTTCCGCAGCAAGTTTCTTCTCAAATTCTCCCTTTGCCTGCTTTATCAACGCCTTGCATTTGACTTGCAAGTGCTTGTGCTGTTTCCAGGTTTCATCGTTTGGCTCCTTTTTCCATTTCCTGAAAGATGCTTTTTTGGCAACAACAGCCTTTCTGACCTCGACTTTAAACCATGCTGGCAGTTTTTTGGACTTCCTTCCACTTTTCTTAAAGCATGGAATACAGCTGGTCTGGGCTTCCAAGATAGTATTTTCAACAACACCCAAGCTTGATGTAAGTCTTTAACCTTTGCAACTGCTCCTTTTAGTTTTTTCTTAACTATTTTCCTCATTTTATCATAGTCTCCCTTTCGAAAGTTAAAAGGTAGTACTGTGGATTTCCTTACTATCCCACCTCCACTAATTAAATCAAAGGTGATCATGCTATGATCACTATTGGCAAGTGGCCCCAAAACCCTTATCTCTTGCACCAGATCTGGTGTTCCACTAAGGACTAGGTCTAATATGGCTTCCCCTCTGCTCGGTTCATGAACCAGCTGCTCCAAGAAGCAGTCATTTATTTCATCTAGGGACTTTATCTCCCTAGCATGTCCTGCCGTGACACTGACCCAGTCGATACCGGGGTAATTGAAATCACCCATTATTATTACTGCGCTGTAACTTTTGTTAGCTTCCTTGATTTCTTTGAGCATTTTATCATCCATTTGTTCATTCTGGCCAGGCGGTCGATAGTACACCCCCACTGCCATCGCCTTCCCCTTTTTACATGGAATTTCAATCCATAGAGATTCTACAGCAAATTTTGTTTCCTGCAAATCTTTAATACTTTCTGACTGAATGCCCTCTCTAACATAGAGCGCAACCCCTCCACCAATTTGATCAGCTCTATCATTACGATATAGTTTGTACCCAGGTATCACAGTGTCCCACTGGTTGTTCTCCTTCCACCATGTCTCTGATATTCCAATCATATCTAACCTCTCATTTAGTGCTATATATTCTAACTCTCCTATCTTATTTTTTAGACTTCTAGCATTTGCATACAAGCATTTTAGAGACTGTATTTTATTCATATTAATTTGGCTATTGGTAGACATGGGTAATTTGGGATCTTTAAGCTCTGTCTGCTCCATACTCGAGGGCATTTGGGCTACTTTACTCTTTTTTGGAACCTCTCTGCTTTTGGTAGTATCCTTCAAGGATACATTCTTCCGAACCATCCACTCTTGGGCAACTGTTGGCTTTCCCCTATTATCTAGTTTAAAAGCTGCTCTATCTCCTTTTTAAAGGTTAATGCCAGCAGCCTGGTTCCATCCCAGTTAAGGTGAAGCCCATCCCTTTGGAAGAGCCCCTCCTTTCCCCAGAATGTTCCCCAGTTCCTAACAAATCCAAAACCCTCATCTCTGCACCATTGTCTCATCCATGCATTGAGACTCCGAAGCTCTGCCTGCCTTTTGCACGTGGAACGGGAAGCATTTCGGAGAACGCTACCCTGGAAGTTCTGGATTTCAACTTCCTACCTAAAAGCCTAAATTTAGCCTCCAGAACCTCCCTACCACATTTTCCTATGTCATTGGTACCGTCATGTACCAAGACAGCAGACTCCTCCCCAGCACTATCTAAGACCTTATCTAGGTGGCGCGTGAGGTCTGCTACCTTCGCACCAGGCAGGCATATTACCAGGCGATCCTCACGACCACCAGCCACCCAGCTGTCTACATGCCTAATGAATCACCAACTATAACGGCTGTCCTAACCCTTCCCTCATAGGCACATGGCCCTGGAGAATCTTCCTCGGTGCAAGAGATTTTTACATCACCTGGAGGACAGGTCCTAGTTACAGGATCACTTCCTGCCACACCAGGGTGATACTCTCCTGTCACGTGACCTCTCTCCTCCCATGGCAACAGGGATGCTGCCAGACTGGAGGTGGGACTTCAGGACTATATCCCTGTAGGTCTCGTCTATGTACCTCTCTGTCTTTCTTATGTTTTCCAAGTCTGCTACTCTAGCCTCTAGAGAATGGACTCGTTCCCTGAGAGCAAAGAGTTCCTTGCACCTAGTGCACACATAAGACCTCTCACCAAATGGGAGAAAATCATACATGTGACACTCAATGCAAAAGACTGGAAAGCCCCCATCTCGCTGCTGGACTGCTGTCTGCATCTTAGTTTTAAGTTTGTGTTTAGATCTTTAAGTTCTTTACTTACTAAGGTTTGCTCTGGAGATTTATACCAATAAAACTGTACCTAATACGTTTAATATACCTTGTTCACCTGAAGCTTAATTAATCTCAGGTCCTTAGTGTATGACTGATTTGGGTAATGAGCTTCACCTGAGAGCACCTCCTGTCTTTTAAGATGTGTAAGTACCTATAAAGCTATGATTATCCCAGGGGTGGGTGGGTGTGGGGAGGGAGGGATGGAGGGAAATAAAATAAAAGAGGGCTGCTACACAGTACCCTGTCCTGTGCTGCTGAGGTAAGCTATATTCTTATTTGATTTAAATTATAGCTCTTTGCTGCTGCTAGGCTCTAACTTATTATGAAATTTAAATTACAAGCTCTCTGCTGGTTTCCAAATTTAACCAGAAAGCTCTCTTCTGTGTTTTAAATTTAAACTAAAAGTACTTTGCTGATACTAGGCCCTGAGTGACTATTAAATTAAAACTACAAGCTCTCTGCTGGGTATGAAATGTAACCAGAAAGTTCTCTTCTGTGTTTTAAATTTAAACTTAAACTGCTGCTACTAGGCCCTGACTGATTTAACAAAAAATAGTGGGTTCACAGATTAATTAGCTTTAATAGAAAGAATTCCTTTCAGAAAATTCGCAGAAGTATAAACCCACAATTGCATATCTCTCTCCATAAGTAACAGTCCCCTTTTCTAGTCCTTCAACACTGAGGATCACAGAGCTCTGGTTGAGCTATTTATACCTGTGCTGCTGAGGTAAGCTGTGACCAACTTCCTGGATGATTAACAG
Organism: Ichthyophis bannanicus; assembly: GCA_033557465.1. Classification (NCBI taxonomy): domain Eukaryota; kingdom Metazoa; phylum Chordata; class Amphibia; order Gymnophiona; family Ichthyophiidae; genus Ichthyophis; species Ichthyophis bannanicus. The sequence goes on along the minus strand of CM066044.1, from coordinate 277,910,548 downwards.
TCCTTGCTTGGATAGGAGTCTTTCAAAATGGCCTTTTGACCTGCCACCTGGTGTTAACACCTATTGGAAAAGTTTCACAGGTCTCTTGCCCCCTAGGTACTGCTCATGCTGTCAGAGAAAGTATTTTGGACTTTCTTGGAGTATTTGGAGAATTGTGAGGGCTGAATGGTTTGTATGAGTGGATTTTGCTTTATGTGTTTTGGATTTATAAATAAATGTTATGAAGTATTAGGTATACATGTTATGGATTATTATGTAATGAAATGAAATATATTAATCTATGTTTGTATGGTTTTCAGAATAAAATGTTTTGAAGCAAAAGGTTGTGAATTTAATATATATAAGAATTTTTACACCTTGAGCAATAATATTTATTCGGAGTGAAATTTAAAATATATTTAGGAGACATTATTAATCTTTTAGGTATATTTGTTACATTGTGGATTTTTGGTGATCTGTTGTTTACTCCATGAAGAAGTAGAAAGACTAGGGGATACACAATGAAGCTACAATGCAAACCATTTAAGACTAATAAGAAAAAATATTTTTGCATTCAATAAGTAATCAAACTCTGGAATTCATTGCCGGAGGATGTAGTAAAAGCTGTTAATGTAATTGGATTTAAAAAAGGTTTGGAAAAGTTCCTGGAGGAAAGGTCCATAAACCATTACTAAAGAGGACCAGGGAAATCCACTGCTCACCCCAGGATAAGCATCATAGAACCTCTGTACTTGTTTGAGAACCTGCCAGGTACTGGTGACCTGGATTGGCCACTGATGGAAACAGGATAGTGGGCTTGATGGACCATGGTCTGACCCAGTATGGCAATTCTTATGTTCTTATGTTATCGGTCCATGAGATTTTTAAAGACCCCCTATTGACAGCCTTTAGCCAGTGTAAAAATATAGCTGATCAACTATTCCGAATAGTGCGGTATAGAAAAACTAATAATAAGGGTGATTATAACAGAACCTGAAGCTGTTATAAAGTCTTCAACTTGTAGACATTTTAAGTGTAATTTCTGTTGTTTTTGTGCTCAGATGATGGAAGTGAATGAATGGACTGATCCAATATTTAATAAGTTATATCATTTCTCTCATCATACTACATGTTGATCTGACTATATTGTGTACATAATTCAGTGCTTTTGAGTCAAACCAATAGAGCATTTAAGACAAGACTGGGAGAGCATAAATCCTGATTGAAAACCCATAGCAGGACTGCCCCTTTAGTGACACACTGTATTGAACAGAACATAATTTTGAGATGTTACAGTGGCATGATTGATCAAGTTCCCCCCCCCCCCCCCCATTTGAGGAGGAGGTGACTGGGATAAGCTCTTAAAATATTGAGGACAGATATGGATCTTCCAATTGAATACTTCTTCCATAGGAGGTATGATCAGCAAAGTGGACTAGCATTCACTGGTATGATTACGTTTATGAAAGTTGGTGGACATAGGGTCTCCTTTAAAAAGCAGCTGGAAGGCAATGACCAGTTATGCCGGAAAACTGAAGTTGAGTGGTAGTCGCCATTGATAAGCCATGGACACCATTATCTCTAGAGCTGAATTGTGAAGAATGCCGAAGGAAGATATTGACTGTTGCGCCATTTGCAGATAAGTGAATTACTGATTATATTGTGACCCTTGAAGTAGGATGAGTAAGTTGTAGGCTCCATCTGAAACAATGCGGTATGTCAGGTGACTGACTGCAAGTGGAAGTATGGCCGTTTTGCTATATAAATTGGCCAGGCAGTAACTCCCCATTTTGGTTGTAAGATCTGTTATGGACTATTTTTAAATGGAGAAGTTCTTTTTCTAATAAAGCAGTACTGTGGATTTTAATTTTAAAACTTTTCATTAAAAAGGACCCCATGGGTAACTTGGCCTACCTAAAAGTGGTAAGATGTGTTTTTTTCTGATGTGGGTGTCCAACAAAAGAATATCTTTTTATGTGAATGATATTTACAGTAGGCTCAATTATGTGATGTTATAATACTTGAAAGTTTGGCACAGACAAGAGGAGTGGCAGCATTGCCTTTCCCTCTGAATAGGTGTTGCTAGGGACAGCAGGGGAAATGTGGGTGGATGTGCAGATGCAGCAGCAGGGGGAAAATGAAGGCGAAATGCGGATGGTATTGGGTAATGGGTGGGGAGGAGCATGGTGGGATCGGGGGAGGTAAGAAGAAGAGTAGAGAATGCAAAAGAGAGGAGGCTGTTTTGAAACTTAGAAAAGGTTGCAGGGGATAGGGGGCAAGAAGCCAGAAAGAAAATGCTTGGTGAAGAGAGCCAGGCAAATGCTGGGTTAGGTTCCTGAATGAGGTAATTGCTTATTAATTTAATTTGTTTTAAGAAAAATAGTTTGATGTGACAGCCAATAACAGCCATCCAGAGTGGAAGAGTAACCTAGTGGTTAGGGCAACAACCCAGAAGATCAAGGGTTCAATTACCACTGGCACTCCTTGTCACTTCCAGTAATACATTGCCAAGAAAACCCAGAAGCAACTGGGTCAGGAGTCAGTACTGACTTGACAGCACTTAAATAAAAATAAAAACAGACCTATCGGTAAAGAGGAGAAATTGTATCTAAACAAAGAAAGGGACATTATCACCCCAACAGTGAGACAGAACAAAATGACACTGCACAAAGGAGAAAATCAGCATTTTTAAAAGGATTACAGGATTTTTTTTTATAGAAAATCACAAAACAAAACAGATTTTTTTCTCAGGAAGAAAATTAGAACTGATTAAAAATGCATTGGGAATCTCCAACTTTGAATAAGTCATAAAAGTTCACTCCTCTGTATCATTCCACCTCAGACATAATAAATCAGTAAAAAGCACTCCTCAAAGACTGTCAGTCACTGATCCTTTCCCCTTTGCCAGAGACACTCTCCCCACTACTGACTGTGGGTCCCACTCTCACTATGACAGAGACAAGGAAGAGAAATAGAGGAAAATGGAAGCTAGCGTGACCCAAGAGATGTTTATTCATTTTTAGGTCTATGGCCATACTCCGGAATGAAAGATATGATACAGAAAAACAGAAACTCATTATGTTTCAGCATACACATTTCAAAGTGAAAGAGGATGGGGGGGCATATTCAACCACTGGTCATCACTGCTTTAAATTATACCTGGATATTCTAGAACCATATCAGGCCACTGACATTGAATATCTGGGTTGCCCACATAGCTAAAGTTAAACCAGCTATTTTGTCCTTACTTCAGTTGGTTAGGGTTAACTGGCCAGCAGCTCAATATTGCCACTGATCAGCTAACCCTTGGTGCTGTCCCATTCTGCCTCTGGTTTCAGTGGAACTACGAAGGGGTATTCAGTGACACAAGCCAGATATATATACCACTAAATATTCTGCTCGGCCGGAGTAACACGGTTAACAGGTCTGCTAACTGCCCTACTCCCTTTGACTATGTCACCGATAGACCCAGCTCTGTTTTCACCAGACTTTCTTTACTATATCCTGTATGGTCTCCATAAATGGGCTGAATTTTTCTTTCATCCATTCTTTGCTTTTCTGGGTCTGGGATTTCAAGTGATCTTCATAGTATGTGTAAAGATACTCGCTGGAGTAGTTAATAACACCTTGAATGCCATTGACTGCTTCCCTGAAAACAAAAACAGTTTTATGTTAGCAGAGCTCTTTAGTACATATAGGGCCATGTTTATTAAAACTAAGGAGCATATTTACTAAAAGTTAATGCACGTTAAGCAAAGTTAACATGTGTTAAGTGTTTCCACTGCCCATTCATTTCTATGGGCCATTGCAGTACTTTGCACACGTTAATCTTTAGTAAACACTTAATGCATGTTAAGAAGGTAATTTTATAAGGGGTGCTTAGGTTAATATGTATTTTAATGCATGAATTTCACACCTATTTTATAAAGTATTTGTGTACTTTACTTTAAATCTAGGTGCCAACAATTATACCTAACAAAGCAAAAACAATACAATGAACATATCAACCAAACAAAGAGAGAATACCACACAAACATGATACGTAACTCCAACAACAAACCTAGAGAGCTATTCGAAATCGTGAAAACCCTCACCAAGGAGCAAAGAACAGAAGACGAAGTACAAATAGACCCACAAAAATTTGCCGACCACATCCAAGAAAAATTCCACTCTGCAGAACAAACAAGACCTCGCTCAAACCCAAAGCCTAACTCACCCCCAAAAACCTGGGACACATTCAGCACACCATCCACAGAACAGCTCTCCCACATCATCACTGCAATCAAGACAAGCACGGCTCCTACAGACCCTTGCCCAGTGACATGGATCAAAGCCACCAAATCAAACTTCATCCACACCATACACAACATAGTGCGCAACTCCCTTACACAAGGATCCTTGCCAAATCAACTAAAGCTCGCCATAATAAGACCTATCCCGAAGAAAACCACACTCAACAAGAACAACCCAGCAGCGTACAGACCAATGTCCAGCATACCTCTTCTGGCAAAAATCATCGAAAAAACAGTACAGCACCAGTATGCCAGGCACTAATAACCCCCATACTAGACTTCTGCAACCCTATCTACCTTGGTATACCAAAACAAACACTCAGACCACTACAATTGGCACAAAACACAGTGGCCCGCATAATATCTGGCACAACAAGACAAGATCACATCACACCCACTCTGAAAGATCTTCACTGGCTCCCAATCAGCTCACACATCAAATACAAAACAATCATGAACATCTTCAAGATCAAACAACACTCTTCAGCCAACAGCCTACATACCCTCATACAACCCGACACAAGCACACGCCCAAGGAGAAGAGGCACCTCCAACCGAGTAAACACCCCAAAAGACTTCATCAAGACCCGCAAGGACACCACAGAACAAGCACACTCTCTGGCTGCTCCAGCAATCTGGAACACCCTCCCAGACGAACTGAGACTAACGACAGACCTCAAAGACTTTTGCAAACAACTGAAGACAACGCTATTCATTGAACACTATGGACACGTCACATGATCTACTAACCAAGCAAGAACAACCAACCTACCCCCACCATGACCATTGTATATAAGAATGTATAATAGCACTCAATGTATAATAGCTCAACATAATCAAATACACAACACATCAAACACTTCAACCACGCAATAGGCATCACTGCATGAAAACACTTGAACACTCCTATGATTGTTTGCTGTGGAGACCACTTTGATTGAAGGAGAAGGTGGTATAGAAATACTGTTAAATAAATATACCAGCCCTATTTTGTTGTTGTTATTCAGTGTCATTGCATCTGTGTTGACTCATGGTAACTGTCTGGATAGTTGTCCTAAACTGTGTTCGATCTTCAGTCAGGTGATTCATTGTTGATATAGTGGCATGCATTAAGTACTGCTGGCCCCTTAGAAATAAAATGGACTGTGGTGGTACTTTTCATGCCTTAAGAGTTAGCAACAGAGATGGCAACTGCAGCTGATTAAAATGAGGTACAAGCCAAAAGAATCTATAGGCATAGAATTAATTTTTTTAATATCACTGAAAAGCAAGTGTTCACTAAATATAGGTTTCATAATGAATGTTTTGCTGATGAGAACTGCCATTCTGAGTCAGACCAAAAGTCTATTGAGCCCAGTATTCTTATTCCAACAGTGCCACTCCTAATCACAAGTACTTTGCAGGGAAGGGAATGGATTTTCAGTAGTTGCTCAAGGTAAGTTACATTCAGGTACAATGGATATATTCATATGAATGGAAAAAAATAGATGAAAATCATGATTTTTTTGTTTGTCTCAGCATCAACTAACCAAGTGTGCATGCTCAGGAAATTTGAACAAATCTTCGTGAACTTTGTTTTCATCATGTGTGCATGACCAAACATTGGAGCCAATCTGGGAGGTGGATGATGTCAAGGTGGGGTGACCATCAGCCAGTAAGAGTCATTTGAGTTAATCATGCTGCAAATCCTTGACAGGCAGCTAGAAAAACCTACCTCTGCCTGAGTTCTGAAAATCCCATGACTGATGAGGGCCACAAGAGGGCTGAGACACACACCCAAGCCCAAACTCCAGAGAACCATTTTGTCTCTGACTTTCTGAGTGTGGAAAGAATGCTATCTGGGGTTTAGGACTGGAAAGGAGAAAAATAGCAGCTTGACTGGGGCTATCTAGGGCTAAGATTGGAAAGGAGAAAAAAATAGCAGGCTAGGGATATCTGTCACTAAGGACTGGAAATGAGAAACAACATAGACACCTTCACACTTGACTTTTTAGGAAATGAGGAGGGACTGGTGGCTGGGCTTGCTTGCTACTTGAAAGCACAAAACAAAAGATTCAGAAATATACCCAGCTTAAGAGTGTTCTTGCCTCACTTAGTGCAGCAAAGCCTGCTTTCACGACTAGGTACTGTGATGACGAAGGCTGTTCAGGGGAGATGGAGTGGCAAGAAAGTGGATCCTGTCCCTTTAAAAATGCTAGCAAACAGGGTTTCCCTAGCAACCACAAACCTCTGAGTCAGAGTGCAGCCAGTATCAAGCCCCGCCCACTTCAGCACGTCAGAGCTAGGTTAAGTCCTAACAGCTCCCACGTGGGCTGGGAGAAGGGTGTGGTCCCTAAGAAGGATCAGTTTAAAACTGCAGTGTTTGAGCAGTTAGATAGAGGAACGAGAAGAGCAGCAGGAACGAGCAGCACAAGAGCAACTGGAACCAGGAGCAGAGATGAGCAGTTGGATCTGAGAGGAGCAGATCAGAGGCAGACACAGCTAAAAGGGAAACTGCCAGGAGAAAGGCAATTGTATGAAGAGAGAAGGCAGCATGGCACAGAGCAGGAAGGATTGGAACAGCTGAGAGGCTCAGAGTCAAGGCAAGTGCGTGTTTCAAAGTCCCTGCATGAAAGAAAGCTGAAAGAGTCAGTTCCTAGTGGGGGAAGCAACTCAGCTAGCCAGCTAAGCTGCAAAGGTAGAGAAAATAGCTTTTCTGTGTTCCCTAGCCAAAGTCTCGCTGCTGAGATAGAGCAAAAGAAACTCTTGATAGCAAAGCTGAATGAGTTGTTGCAGAAGCAGAGTAGTAACCTCTATGACCCTGTTCCACCTGAAAATAGCTGCAATGAATCCATTGAAGAGATGGAGATAGAAAGCTGCATTGAACTGTATGAAAGTGAGTCTGAGGAAATGCAGTGCTCATATTGCAGAGCTAATGAGTTTGAGATGTGCTGAGCCTAAGCACATGTAAGGGAATGAGTGTTTAAAGCAGAGCCAAGCTTGTTTGTATGAAGTGAAAGACACAGCAAGAAAAACTAACCAGAAGTTTTAAGCCAATGTGTTTTCCTCAATGCTCTGAAGAGAAGTAAAACTTACTGGGCGTTTTAGAAGCTGTGTGCCTCCGTGTGAAAGAAGATGTGAGAAAAACAGTCTTCATAAGGAAAGTTAAGTTATCTTGGAAAAGGTTAACAGCCTGAGCTTTGTAAGCCATTTCCTAGTACCAAAGTTAACTGCTGTTAAAAGTGACCAATTCTGCGACTACAACTTGTTGAACTTTATTCTTTGTTTTGGAGACGTATCCAATTTCTGTTCAGTGCTATTGAATTTGATGCGAGGGGGAAATCCTGAAAAATAAAAATATTCTCTGTTTTCGCCTAACACCGTGTGGTCACACTATTTGCTCTAAAGAATAAGTAAACTACATTTCCCAGCAGTCCTAGCTGGCAGCCATATTTATGGACATTATTCGAAGAGGGCAATAAGGTGATGCCCTCCTGCTTACTGACTATCTGCCCGGGCGGGAGGCGCAGCAACAGTACTTGAAAGGTTTGGGTAAGGCAGAGAGTGTCTTAACAGTTTCCCAATTCTATTGCTTTTACTTCTGAATATTGGTGGAAGAAAGTGTGCTGTGCTGTGTGCACTTTATTGATACAACACTGCCAGTGGCAGTGGTGGAAGGAAAGGTTGTTATATGTAAATGTATATTTCATTGCGCAAACAGAAAAAACAGTGCAATAATTTTTTTGCAACAATCTTGTTCAACCTGTCATAGCAGTTGTGGAAGTGGAAGGGCACCTCACTATATCTATTCCATCCCATGTTCATAGAATACAGCTAAATAAAGCTAAAATAAAAGCCAAAAGATAGGCAGTCCCTGGTCTCAAGATCTTGGAATCCTGTTCAATAGGAGCATTAGCTGGCAAACATATCCCCCTCTGTCTGGTCCTTTTGTTAGCATGCCAACTGATGAGGAGATAGAAAATATTAAAGGCAGAAGGGACATTAGAGAAGGGGGAAGGATGCTGCTGGCCTTTCATCTTCTCCTCCACCCCCAGCCACAAGTCCAGCAGCAGCACTGAAAGCAGAAGCCAACCCCTCCCCCAAAAGAAACATAGGGGAAGTCACATAAAACTTCACAGATATGGAGCATTTTGAAGTGCTTGATGACCTGTAGTATGCAGAATGCAATTACTCTAGGCAGTTCATTAGCAAAAGGAAATTGATGGGTCATCTGATGGGACAGAGGGTGAAGCAAGTAGGTGCACAGTTGATATTCTCTTCAATCCTCCCTTTTGAGGGTAAAGACCGAGGCAGAGAAGCTTGCATCCTGGAGATGAATATATGGCTGCGTGGATGGTTTCATCAAGAGAGTTTTGGTTTTCTGGACCATGGGATGATGTTCCAAGGGCTGCAGAGCAGAGATGCTGTCCATCTATCCAAGAATGGTCAAAGTGTCTTCAGCAGCAGATTGGCTAACCTATTGAAGAGGGTTTTAAACTAGAATCATTGAGGATGGGTGAAGAAAGCCCCCAGATAAATGAAGAAAGCCCCCAGGTAAGTGAAACATTAAATACCTCTGTAGAAATGGGTAAAAGGTGCAACATCTGGATTGTGGTGTGTATAAATGCCCGTAGCATGGGAAATAAGATAGCAGATGTTGAGGCTTTAATGGAAGAGGATGACTTGGATTCAGTAGCGGTTACAGAGATATGATTCACGGAAAACCATGACTGGCATGCAATTATACTGGGCTATACTTTATTCAGGAAGAACAGGGTAGGAAGAAAGGGAGGTGAAGTCGCACTATATGTAAAAAATAATATTAAAGTTACAGAATTGCAGGGCTTAAAAGGAAGAGAGAAGGCACTATGGGTTAAACTAGAAAGAGGTAAAGGGAAATCCATTTGCATTGGAGTTATATACAGATCCCCTCAAAGGGAGTAGAAGTGGACAAAGATTTAATAGAAGACATATACAGTATTGCCATGAAAGGAGAAGTGCTACTGATAGATGATTTCAGTATGTCAGATATGGATTGTCAGATCCCTGCTGTGGTGTCATCTAGAAATAAGGAGATCCTGGATTCTCTACAGGTAGAACTAATCAGGCAACTGGTAACAGAACCCACATGTGAAGGGGCCATACTGGACTTAAGGGTATGTATACAAAAGGGCATTAAGAGAGTGGAGAGTGGCCTAGTGGTTGGGGCAAGGTACTTCAGGCCAGAAGGTTGGGGGTTCAAATCCCACTAGAGGACAGCAACTTTGGGACAGAAGGACTGGGGTTTCTAGTCCCACAAGTGCTCCTTGTGGTCTTGGGCAAGCCACTTAACCCTCCATAGCCCATGTTCCCTGTAAAATAGTTATCTCCAAGTTATAATGCCCTATTCAAAGTAATTTCAGTTTGCTCAATGTAAACCACACTGATGCAGAATAGCACGGTATATAAGAATAAATAAATAAAACTATTTAAAGTTGTTAAAACACATAAGGATTGTGGAAAATTGCAAGAGGATCTTGATAAATTGGAAGACTGGGCATCCAAATGGCAGATGAAATTTAATGTGGACAAGTGCAAAGATATGCACCTAGGAAAGAACAACCCAAACTATGGTTAAATGATACAAGGTTCAACGTTAGAAAACACCACCCAGGAAAAAGATTTAGGCGTCATCGTGGAAAACATGTTAAAACCCTCCTGCCTTCTATCCCATGACTTTTTAGTTTTGCCAAAAGTCTCTGAGGGACCTTGTCAAAGGTTTTCTGAAAGTCCAGATACACTAAATCAACTGACTCACCTTTGTCTACCTGTTTATTCACAACTTCAAAAAAACATAACAGATTATTAAGACAAGATCTTCCTTGTCTAAAGTCGTGTTGGCTGTCTCCCATTAATCCATGACTATCTACATGTTCAGTAATTTTGTTCTTTATGATGGTTTCTACCATTTTTTCCGGTACTGATGTCAGGCTCACCTGTCTGTAGTTTCCCAGATCAGCCCTGGAACTCTTTTTAAAAATTGGTGTTACATTGGCCATCCTCCAATCTTCAGGTATTAGAGATGATTTTAATGATAGTTCACAGATTACTAATAGCAGGTCTGCAATCTCATATTTACTACTACTACTACTGAGTATTTATAAATCGCTACAAGTTGCACGCAGCGCTGTACAAGCAAGTAAGAGACAGTCCCTGCTCATCAGAGCTTACAATCTAGTCAAGACAAACACAGAATCTAGTCAAGACGAACGCAGAAGGTGAAGGCAGGGGTAACGCAAGGGAAGGAGAAGGAGATCAGGAGAGTCAAGATCGAAAAGCAGCAGTGAAGAGGTGAGTTTTCAGCCTGGATTTGAAGAGGGTAAGGGAAGGTGCCTGGCACGCAGACACAGGCAGTTTCTTCCAGGTGTATGGTGCAGCAAGGTGAAAGGAGCGAAGTCTGGAGTTAGCAGTGGGACAGAAGGGCATAGATAGGAGCAGTTTGCTGGAAGAGCAGAGTTCCCAAGGGGGGTTGTAAGGAGAAATAAGAGAAGAAAGGTACTGAGGAGCCGCAGAGTGAATGCATTTATAGGTGAGGAGGAGAAATTTGAACCGGTTGTGGAAACAGATAGGGAGCCAATGAAGTGACTTGAGAAGAGGAGTAATATGGGCATGACGAGGCTGGCGGAAGATTAGTCGCGCAGCAGAGTGTTGAACAGATTGAAGGGGAGAGAGATGATTCAAAGGGAGACCAGCAAGGAGTAGGTTACAATAGTTAAGATGGGAGGTGATTAAGGAGTGGATAAGCGTTTTGGTAGTGTGTTCAGAAAGGAAGGGGCGAATTTTGCTAATGTTGTAGAGAAAGAAACGGCAGGTCTTAGCTATGAGCTGGATGTGTGTGGAGAAAGAGAGAGAGGAGTCAAAGACAACCCCCAGATTGCGGGCCGAGGAAACAGGAAGGATTACAGAGTTATCCACAGAGATTGAGAAGGGAAGAAGAGGAGGGGAGATTTTAGGGGGAAAGACAAGAAGTTCAGTCTTGGCCATGTTCAATTTCCAGCAGCGGTGAAACATCCAGGCAGCAATGTCAGAAAGGCAGGCAGAGATCTGGGTCTGGATTGATGGGGAGATTTCAGGCATAGAGAGGTAGATCTGGGAGTCATCAGCATACAGATGGTACTGGAAGCCTTGGGAAGAGATAAGCACACCAAGGGACTGAGTATAGAGAGATAAAAGGAGCGGACCCAGAACAGATCCTTGGGGTACACCAACTGGGAGTGGGGTAGCAGAGGAGGAAGAGCCACCAGGACACATACAGAAGAAGCGATGTGAGAGATAGGAGGAGAACCAGGATAGTACAGAGCCCCTAAAACCAAGCAAGGACAGGGTATTGAGGAGAAGGTTGTGGTCGACAGTGTCAAAAGCAGCAGAGAGGTCAAGAAGGATGAGGACAAGTAAAGGCCCTTGGATTTTGCCAGGAACAAGTCGCTGGAGACTTTGGCAAGAGCCGTTTCAGTAGAGTGTAGAGGACGAAAGGCAGACTGCAGGGAATCCAGGGGGGCATGAGAGGAGAGGAAGTCAAGGCAGCGGCAGTGAACCGCATGTTCAAGTAGTTTAGAAATGAGGGAAGGAGAGAGATGGGTCGATAATTAGAAGGACAGGTGGGATTGAGTGAGGGTTTTTTGAGGAGAGGTGTGACCACAGCATGTTTGAAGTCTGCAGGGACTGTTGCAGTGGAAAGTGATAGGTGGAGAATATGAGAGATGGAAGGGACAACGGTGGAGGAGATGGGTGGGGATAGGATCAGAGGAGCAGGTGGTGAGGTGTGCAGTTTCCTCTTCAGATATCACAGGAAAGAAGGAGAGGGTAGCAGTGGTATGGGGGAGAGTTGGGAGTGAAGAGGGGAGGAGGGGGAGTGGCTCATTTTGTTGGGAATTGGAGGGTGATCTTGTGGATTTTGTCGTGGAAGTAGTCAGCCAGGGTTTGGGCAGAAAGGGAGGGAGGGATCGGAGGCGGGGGCACTTTTAGGAGGGAGTTGAGAGTAGTGAAGAGACGGTGAGGATCAGAGACAAGAGAGTTAGTCAGATGGACATAGTAATCTTGTTTGGCGAGGGCTATGGCTGATTGGAAAGAGACAAGCATAAATTTGAAGTGTAAGAAGTCGGCAGGGGTATGGGATTTGAGCCAAGCACGCTCAGCAGAATGGGCACAGGTACGTAGATGGCGGGTGGTGGGTGAAAGCCAGGGCTGGGGTACAGAACGTCTCACAGGACGTGGGATGGGCAGAGCAAGAGTATCCAGAGCCAAGGATAGTGCAGCATTATAGGAAGTTACTGCCTCGTCAACAGACTTGGATGAGAAAGTGGCGGAGAGAGATGAAGAGACAGTGGAAGAGAGAGCCAAGGGATCAATAGCAAGAAGATTTCTAAATAGGTTGGAGGAGACAGGATGAGGCTGAGGCAGCGGGTGATGAAGGTTAAAGCTTAGAAGGTGATGGTCAGATAAGGGAAGAGCTGCACTATTGAAGTTTGAGGGTAAGCAACTAGAGAAGAATATCAGGTCTAGGCAGTGGCCATGCTGGTGAGTGGGGGCAGTGGAACAAAGTTGGAGGTCAAACGAGGAGGTAAGGAAGAGGAGCTTTAAAGCATAAGGATCAGAGAGGTTATCGACATGAATGTTGAAATCCCCAAGAATAAGAGTGGGGGAGGAGGAATCCAGAAAGAAGGAAAGCCATGAGTCAAAGTCAGTGAGGAAGGTAGAAGCACACTTGTCAGGAGGTCGATAAATAACAGCTACCCGGAGAGGAAGTGGGGTGAAAAGGCGAATGGAGTAGACTTCAAAAGAGAGAAAGGAGTGAGACTGAGGCAGCAGGAAGGGTTGGAATTGGCAGGAGGGAGAAATAAGAGCCCAACACCGCCACCATGGCCAGTGGGACGAGGCATGTGGGAGAACTGATAGCCCCTGTGGCAGAGAGCAGCAGTAGATGAAGTATCATTTGGGAGGAGCCAGGTCTCAGTTAGGGCAAGGAGATGTAGAGCATTAGAAATAAAGAGATCGTGAGTAAAAGCGAGTTTATTAGAGACAGAGTGTGTGTTCCATAAGGCACATGAGTAGGGGAGAGTGGAAGGGGAGAGGAGAGGAGAGGGATATGGATAAGATTAGATATGTGGCGTGAAGATCTCTTCTCAGAGTGAGACAGAAATCTAGGGGGGCCAGGGTTGGGGTTGATATCTCCGGATGGGAGAAGGAGAAGGAGTAGCAGAGTACAGGGTAGAGAGGAGACAGTACGGCAGAAGCGAGGGTGAGGTTGCCTTAGAGAGAGAGGAGATGGTTGAATGAGAGGGAGAGAGCGATGAAGCTCAAGAGCTGATGATTGTTTAGAAGACAGAGGTGGGGGGGGAAGTGAGGATGGTAAAGGGAGGGAAGGAATGAAGGTGGTGGTAGGAGGGGAAACAGGGAGTATGAAGAAAAGGAGGATAATTTGATGTGGAGCCATAGAGGAGGAACGGGGAGGGGCTATACAGCGTATGTTATCTTACAAGCAATGAGGTGGCTATGGGGTAGCAATGGATTCTACACGCTATGCAGCCTATGTTATATTACAAGCAATGAGGCAGCAATAAGGTAGCAATGGAGTCTACAGTCTACAGGCTGCGCAGCATATGGTATTTTGCAAGCAATGAGGTAACAATGAGGTAGCAAGGTTGCAATGGAATGTACAGTCTACAGGCTGTGCAGCATAAGGTATTTTGCAAGCAATGAGGTAGCAATGAGGTAACAATGGAGACTACAGGCTTTAGCATGGTGATGCTTACTTTGAATAGTTTATTACTTGAGGGGATCTCCTTCCCACTCCCTCGCCCAATGTCCGTCGGGGGGCTGGGTTGCCTGGATTCGCATTGATGGCGCTGAGGAATTTAAGCTGCCACAGCTGTCCCTCATTGGAGGCCCTGATTGGCATCGGGTGGATGAGCGGGGAGGGGATCTCCTTCCCGCACCCTCGCCCAATGTCCGTCAGGGGGGCTGGGTTGCCTGGATTCACGTCGATGGCGCTGAGGAATTTAAGCTGCCACTGCTGTCCCTCGTTGGAGGCCCTGATTGGCCTCGGGTGGATGAGCGGGGAGGGGATCTCCTTCCCGTTCCCTCGCCTGATGTCCGTCGGGGGGCTGGGTTCCCGGTGTGGGGAGTGAGGCATCTAGTTTTTGTGGGACGCTGATGTCTTTACGTACTTGGCTCCGTCGCAGAGGTTTTCAGGGTGTGATTTTGTTGTGCAATGAGTATATTTGTGGTTGCCTTTGGGTCATGCCTAAGGGCCACACCAAAGGGCCCTCTAGGGAGGCCTTCAGGCATGGGCCCACCAAGCGCGGGCATGTCTTGTGGCATGCAGGCTTTTAAATCTGAAATTCAGTCCCTGATTGGTCATTGGCAGGGGAAGCAGGAGAGGCGAGCAGCTCCTGCTTCCTCCCCCGATGGCCAATTGCCAGGCCACCGCTGCAATGAGGTGGAGGGGCCGAGGAAGAAGCTGAACTTTGCGATGTGCAGGCTTTTAAATCTGAAATTCAGTCCCCGATCTGTCCTTGGCGGGAGGGGCAAGCAGCTCCTGCTTCCTCCCCCGATGGCCGATCGCCGGGCCGCCGCTGCAAAGAGATGGAGGGGCTGTGGAAGTTCTTTTAACACACTTGAATGTATACTGTCCAGTCCAGGTGATTTGCTACTCTTCAGTTTATCAAATAGTTGTAATACATCTTCCTGGTATATCAATATTTCTTGCAATTCTTCCGCATTATCACCTTTAAATACCACTTCAGTCATGGGTGAAATCCCTACATCTTCCTCAGTAAAGACCAAAGCAAAGTATTCATTCAGTCTCTCCGCTATGTCCCTCTTACTGCCCCTTTTACCCCTCTATCATCTAATGGTCCAACTGACTCACAGGTGTTTTGCTACAAATGTACTTGAAAAAGTCTTTATTATGCCTTTTTGCTTCCACAGCAAGCTTCTTCTCAAATTCTCTCTTTGCCTGCCTTTGCATCTAACTTGCCAGTTCTTGTGCTATTTCCCATTTTTGTCATTTGGCTCTTTTTTCCATTTCCTGAAAGATGCTTTTTTGGCAACAACAGCCTCTCTGACCTCCCCTTTAAACCATGCTGGAAATTTTTGGACTTCCTTCCACTTTTCTTAAAGCGTGGAATAGAGCTGGTCTGGGCTTCCAAGATAATAATTTTTAAACAACAACTAAGCTTGATGTAAGTCTTTAACCTTTGCAACTGCTCCTTTTAGTTTTTTCTTAACTATTTTCCTCATTTTATCATAGTCTCCCTTTCGAAAGTTAAAAGGTAGTATTGTGGATTTCCTTACCATTCCTCCTCCATTAATTAAATCAAACGTGATCATGTTATGATCACTATTGCCAAGTGGCCCCAACACCTTTATCTCTTGCACCAGATCTGGTGTTCCACTAAGGACTAAGTCCAAAATGGCTTCCCCTCTGGTTGGTTCATGAACCAGCTGCCCCAAGAAGCAGTCATTTATTTCATCTAGAAACTTTATCTCCCTAGCATGTCCTGCCGTGACACTGACCCAGTCAATACCAGGGTAATTGAAACCACTCATTATTATTACTGTTCTGTAACTTTTGTTAGCTTCCCTGATTTCGTTGAGCATTTCATCATCCATTTGTTCATTCTGGCCAGGCGGTCGATAGTACAACTCCACTGCCATCGCCTTCCCCTTTTTACATGGAATTTCAATCCATAGAGATTCTACAGTGAATTTTGTTTCCTGCCAAACTTTAATCCTTTGTGACTCAATGCACTCTCTAACATAGAGTGCAACCCCTCCACCAATTTGATCAGCTTTATCATTATGATATAGTTTGTTCCCACGTGTCCCACTGGTTGTCCTCTTTCCGCCATGTCTCTGAGATACCAATATTATCTAACTTCTCATTTAGTGCTATATATTCTAACTCTCCCATCTTATTTTTTAGACTTCTAGCATTTGCATACATGCATTTTAGAGATTGTATTTTATTCATATTAATCTGGTTATCGGTAGGCAGGGGTAATTTGGAATCTTTAAGCTCTGTCTGCTCGGTACTCAAGGGCATTTGGGCTACCATTGTCTTTATTTGAATCTCTCTGCTGATGTGTCCTAACTAAATTTTTTTGGTA
This sequence comes from Ichthyophis bannanicus, assembly GCA_033557465.1. NCBI lineage: Eukaryota > Metazoa > Chordata > Amphibia > Gymnophiona > Ichthyophiidae > Ichthyophis > Ichthyophis bannanicus. Next base: position 277,894,149 of record CM066044.1, on the reverse strand, counting down.
GTATCCTTCAAGGATACATTGTTCCGAACCATGCGCTCTTGGGCGACTGTCGGCTCTGCCCTATTATCTAGTTTAAACGCTGCTCTATCTCCTTTTTAAAATTTAATGCCAGCAGCCTGGTTCCATCCCGGTTAAGGTGAAGCCCATCCCTTCGGAAGAGCCCCTCCTTTCCCCAGAATGTTCTTCAGTTCCTAACAAATCCAAACCCCTCATCCTTGCACCATCGTCTCATCCACACATTGAGACTCTGGAGCTCTGTCTGCCTTTTGGGTCCTGCGCTTGGAACGGGAAGCATTTTGGAGAACGCTACCTTGGAAGTTCTGGATTTCAACTGCCTACCTAAAAGCCTTAATTTAGCCTCCAGAACCTCCCTACCACATTTTCTATGTCATTGGTACTGACATGTACCAAGATAGCAGACTCCTCCCCAGCACTAAGATCTTGTCTAGGTGGCGAATGAGGTCCGCTACCTTTGCGTCTTCTCTATTCTCTCTTACTGCTTCTCTTTCTCTCATCTGGAGATGTTAACCCCAACCCTGGCCCCCCTAGACTTTTTTCACCCTTCTAGGGCAGGTCAGTGTGTAACCTTTCTAATCTTGTTTAACATAGAAACATAGAAACATAGAAATATGACGACAGAAAAAGACCACATGGCCTATCTAGTCTGTCCTTCCATAACAACTACAACAGTCCACTTTTTGCCTTTAGAGATCCTCTGTGTTGGTCCCATGCTTTCTTGAATTCAGTTACTGTCCTCACCTCTACCACCTCTCCTCTCTCCCTCTTCTCTCCCTATTTTCTTGCACATTGTTGAATACACATTCTATCTCCAATAAGCTTGCCTTCATTCATGACCTCTTTATCTCTAATACTCTACATCTCCTGGCCTCTTACTGAAACTTGGCTTCTCCCTGAAGATTCAGCTTCAGTCGCTGCCCTCTGTCATGGAGGCCACCTATTTTCCCATATGCCTCAGCCTATTGGTTGTGGTGGCAGTGTTGGGTTCCTACTCTCTCAGTCCTGCCAATTCCAGCCCTTCCTTCTGCCTCCATCTTCCTTTGAAGTCCATGCCATCTGCCTATTTTCTCCACTACCTCTCTGGGTAGCTGTCATTTATCGACCCCCCAACAGACTTTGAATCCTGGCTCTCCTCTTTTCTGGATGTGTCTTCCCCTTCCCTTATTCTTGGAGATTTTAACATTTATGTTGATGACTCTTCTGACCCTTCTGCCTTAAAGCTCCTTTCCCTAATCTCCTCATTCAACCTCCATTTGTGCTCTACCTCTCCTGCTCACAAGCATGGCCACTGCCTTGATCTTGTCTTATCCTCCAACTACTCACCCTCCAGCTAATCCATCTCAGTTCTGCCCTTATCTGACCATCATCTATTAACGTTCAGTCAACTGCCCCCCATCTTGGTCTCGCCTGATCTCTACCAACATGTTTAGGAATCTTCACACTGTTGATTCTGCAGCTCTCTTCACTGCTGTCTTATCACCTCTTTCCTCCACTATGTCATCTGAGTCCATTGATGAGGTAGTAACCTCCTGTAACACTATATTCTGCTCTGGATGCACTTGCTGCTCCCATTCTATGCCCTGTGAGGCATACCATATCTTAACCCTGACTGTCCTCAACAACCCGCTACCTACATTTCTGTGCCCACTCAGCTGACTGCCTTTGGCTTAAATCACATACCCTTGCTGATTACATAAGATTCATGCTAACCTCCTTCCAGTGGGCCATAGCACTTGCTAAGCAAGAGTACTATGTCCTTCAGATTAACCCTCTTGCCTCTGACCCTTCACCATCTCTTTGCTACACTCAACTCTCTCCTCCCCCAATCCCTCCTTCTCTGTCTGCCCAGACCTTGGCTGACTACTTCCATGATAAAATCCAGAAGATTAGCCTTGAATTCTTTGCAGGGTCACCTCCATCTCATCTTCCCCCTTTTCAATCCCAAATTCTTCCCTCACCTTCAGGCACTCTTTCTTCCTTTTATAAAATCACTGAGGAGGAAACGGCAAATCTTCTCCCCTCCTCCAAACTGACTACCTGCTCCTCTGATCCTCTGCTTTCCACTGCAACTGTTCCTGTGGCCTTCAAACATGCTGTGGTTACACCTCTCCTAAAAAAGCCTTCACTAGATCCTACCTGTCCTTCCAGTTATCGACCTCTCTCTTCCCCTTTGCTTCAAAACTACTTGAACTGCTGTCTTGACTTTCTTTCCTCTCAAGACCTTCTGGGTCCACTGCAGTCTGGTTTTTGTTCTCTACGTTCCACAGAAACGATCTTGCCGAAGTCTCCAGTGTTGCTTGCCAAATCCAAAGGCCTCTACTCGATTCTCATCCTTCTTGGTCTTTCTGCTACTTTTGACTCTGTTGATAACCATCTTCTCCTTGATACCTGACCTCGCTTGGGTTTAGGGGCTCCATTTTGCTCTGGTTTTCTTCTTCTCTCTTCCATCGCACTTTTAGTGTATGCTCTGCTGATTCCTCCTCTACCGCCATCCCGCTTTCAGTTGGTTGACCTCAGAGCTCTGTCGGGACCTCTTCTTTTCTCTCTCTACACTCGTGCACTTATTTCCTACACTTGGTGCACTTATTTCCTCTCATGGTTTTCAGTACCATCTTTATCCTGATCTACCTTTCTGTGCCTGAAATCTCTCCAGGAATCCAGGCCCGGATCTCTGTCTGCCTATCTGACATTACAACCTGGATGGCTCACCGTCATCTGAAACTGAACATGGCCAAAACTGAGCTCTTTATCTTACCCCCTAAACCCACCTCCCCCCTTCCTCCCTTCTCTATTTCTGTTGATAATACTGTACTCCTCCTTGTTTCCTCAGCTCGCAAACTTGGGGTCATCTTTGACTCTCTTCTCTCTTTATCTGCACACATCCACTAGATAAAAAGACTAGGGGACATGCAATGAAGCTACAGGGTAACCTATTTAAGACTAATAAGAGAAAATATTTTTTCACTCAACGTGTAATCAAACTCTGGAATTTGTTACCGGCGGATGTAGTAAAAGCTGTTAGTGTAGCTGTGTTTAATAAAGGTTTGGACAAGTTCCTGGAGGAAAGGTCCATAAACCATTATTAAAAGGGACACGGGATATCACTGCTTGACCCAATACAAGCATTGAGGAATCTGTTTATTTTGGGGAAACTACTAGGTACTTGTGACCTGGATTGGCCGCTGTTGGAAACAGGATACTGGGCTTGATGGACTTTGGTCTGACCCAGTATGGCATATCTTATGTTCTTATGTTCTTATAGTTAAAACCTGTTTCTTTCTCTATAACACTGGCAAAATTCGTCCCTTCCTTTCTACACACACTACTAAGACACTTATCCACTCTTTAGTCACTTCCCATCTAGACTATTACAACCTACTCCTTGCTAGTCTCCCACTGAATCACCTCTCTCCCCTTCAATCTGTTCAAAACTCAGCTGTGGGGTTAATCTTGCCCATGTTCCCTGTAAAATAGTTATCTCCAAGTTATAATGCCCTGTTCAATGTAATTTCAGTTTGTTCAATGTAAACCGCACTGATGCAGAATAGCGCGGTATATAAGAGAATGTAAATAAATAAATAAATAAAAATCTTCTGCCAGCCTCTACATGCTCATATAATCCCCCCTTCTCAAGTCATTTCACTGGCTTCCTTTCCTTTTCCATATCCAGTTTAACCTTCTCCTACTGACCTATAAGTGCACTCCTCATTACCTTTCCTCTTATCTCTCCCTAGACCCCCTCTTCGAGTGCTCTGCTGTTCTGGCAAATCCCTTCTATCTGTGCCCGTCTGTTCTACTGTCAACTCCAGACTTCGATCCTTCCACCATGCTGCTCCTTATGTTTGAAACAAACTACCCAAATCTGTGCATCAGGTTTCATCTCTGGCCCTTTTCAAATCTAGGCTGAAAACTCACTTCTTTGAGTCTGCTTTTGTATCCTGAGCCGCTTGGTCTCCTATATGTTTTCTTGCCACTCCCCTAGATGTGTCCTTGTCCTCAGCTGATGTGTTGTCTGTCTTGACTAGATTGTAGTCTCTGATGAGCAGAGACCATATTTTACATGTGTCTGTATAGCAGTGCATACAGTGCATTGCAAAAGTATTCATCCCCTCTGTGTTTCTCCTGTTTTGTTGCATTACAACCTGCAATTAAAATGGAGTTTTGGGGGTTAGCACCATGTGATATACACAACATGCCTATGACTTTGAAAGTGCAAAATATCCTTTATTGTGACACAAACAATGATTATATTTTAAGATTTTTATTGAAAGAATAATCAAAACTTTACACCACAGTAGCATTAACTACACTCAACATTAATCAAAGGAACTTCACATCACACTATCAGTACATTCCTTCTTTTCTGCTTTATCCATGTCAACCCCCTCCCCTGCTTCCTTACGTACATAATCCAGCATGTTCTGCCATTCACTCTCAAACGTACTCCTCCTCAATTTTTCCATTAGGAATATTTGACGGAGCCTCTCCACACAATGTTCTATTAGGGGTGGCCTCGATTGCTTCCACCTGTACACAACATCACATTTTGCCTCATTTAAGCAGGCCATAATTTGTTTCCTTACCTTACTTGGGCTTCTCTCTCTCCACCATCCCAATAAACGTAGTTCAGGTTCCCTGCTTACCCTATCTGCTGTATCCACTTTTGGACCTGCTCCCAGAAAGGCTTAATCTGGGGGCACATCCACCAAATATGGTACATAGACCCCTCCTCTCCACAATCTCTCCAACATCCTTTTGATGTTGGGAACATTTTATTCAGTCAAACTGGCGTATAATACCATCCCATTAAAACTTTATACCAATTTTCTCTAATAGCCCCCGATATAGGTATTGGGCTTGATCAAAAATAGCCTTCCATTGTTGTGTTTTGATATTTACCCCCAGCTCCCTCTCCCAGGACGCCATATATCCAACCTTTTCATCACTTTTCCCCCCTTTATATAATGTGGACACTAATCCCAAGGACTGCTTCTTCCCATACCATATAGCTTATAGATTTGTATAATCCCGCTCTAATCCATCTTTGCCTAATTTCTGTTTTAAAAAATGGAGTACCTGCCCATAATGGGAAAAACCTCTCTGCCCCTAATTGGTACTTCTCTCATAATTCCCCAAATGGGATCCATTCCCGCTGTCTAGAAACTGAAAAAAACATCTCGGTCCCAATCGTTCCCATTTTTTATAGATGCTCCCCTCTTGACTTGAGACAAAGTCCTTTGTATAACATAGGGCCTTCATTATCAAGAAATCTGTATCTCTCGCGCTCTCTACAGACTTCTGCACCTTGTCCCATATCTGTAAGGTATGTCGCACAAAGGGGTATTCCTGTGTTTGATGTCCCCGTTCCTCCCTGGACATCCACGGAAGATCACCCAGGGCCGCCCCCTGTTAGCCGCCCCTTCCAAAATACAAACATTTTCCTTTCTCCCCCCTCTCGCCAATCCATCAGATGTCTAACCTGCGCAGCCCAGTAATAGGCTTGAAAATCTGGCACCCCTAGACCCCCCTCCTCTCTAGGTCTATACATCACTGCTCGGGCTACTCGTGGTGGCCTTTTCCTCCATATGAATCAAAACACTTTCCTTTGGAGATCTCTCATGTGCCCTATGAGGATCGTTATGGGGAGTGCTTGAAAGTGATACAATACCCTTGGAAAATTTTTCATTTTAACTGCTGCTATACGTCCCAGCCATGATATTTTAGTCTCCATCCAGACCCCTAAGTCCTGCGCCACCCACTTCCACAATGAGGGATAATTTGCCTCATAGAGGTAGAGATAGAGCAGCTTTTAAACTAGATGAAAGCCGGCAGTTGCCCAAGAGTGCATGGGTCAGAAGAAGGTATACTACCAAAAGCAGAGAGGTTCCAAACAAGAGTAAAGTAGCCCAAATGCCCTTGAGTATGGAACAGACAGTTTAAAGATTCCAAATTACCCATGCCTACCAATAGACAGATTAATATTAATAAAATACAGTCTCTAAAATGCTTGTATGGAAATGCTAGAAGTCTAAAAAATAAGATGGGAAAGTTAGAATATATAGCACTAAATGAGAGGATAGATATGATTGGAATCTCAGAGACATGGTGGAAGGAGGACAACCAATGGGACACTGTGATACCTGGGTACAAACTAAATCATAATGATAGAACTGATCAAATTGGTGGAGGGGTTGAACTCTATGTTAGAGAGGGCATTGAGTCAGAAAAGATTAACATTTTGCAAGAAACAAAATTTGCTGTAGAATCTCTATGGATTGAAATTCCATGTAAGAAGGGGAAGGTGATGGCAGTGGGGGTGTACTATCGACCGCCTGACCAGAATGAACAAATTGATTATGAAATGCTCAAAGAAATCAAGGAAGCTAACAAAAGTTACAACACAGTAAAAATAATGGGTGATTTCAATTACCCGGTATCGATTGGGTCAGTGTCACGGCAGGACATGCTAGGGAGATAAAGTTCCTAGATGAAATAAATGACTGCTTCTTGGAGCAGCTGGTTCATGAACCGACGAGAGGGGAAGCCATATTAGACCTAGTCCTTAGTGGAACACCAGATCTGCTGCAAGAGATAAGGGTGTCGGGGCCACTTGCCAATAGTGATCGTAGCATGATCACCTTTGATTTAATTCATAGAGGAGAGATGGTAAGGAAATCCACAGTACTACCTTTTAACTTTCGAAAGGAAGACTATGATAAAATGAGGAAAATAGTCAAGAAAAAACTAAAAGGAGCAGTTGCGAAGGTTAAAGACATCAAGCTTGTGTGTTGTTTAAAAATACTATCTTGGAAGCCCAGACCAGCTGTATCCACGCATTAAGAAAAGTGGAAAGAAGTCCAAAAAAACGCCAGCATGGTTTAAAGGTGAGGTCAGAGAGGCTGTTGCCAAAAAAGCTTTTTTCAGGAAATGGAAAAAAAAGCCAAACGACAAACTGGAAATAGCACAAGCATTATAAGGCAGGCAAAGCGAGAATTTGAGAAGAAACTTGCTATGGAAGCAAAAACGAATAATAAAGACTTTTTCAAGTACATTCATAGCAAAAAAACCTGTGAGACAGTCCATTGGACCATTAGATGATAGAGGGGTAAAAGGGGCAGTAAGAGGGGACAAGGCTATAGCGGACAGACTGAATGAATTTTTTGTTTCGGTCTTTACTGAGGAAAAGGTAGGTATGTTACCCATGACTGACATGGTATTTAAAGGTGATACTGCAGAGGAATTGAAAGAAATATCGCTACACCGAGAAGATGTATTACAACTATTTGATAAGCTGAAGAGTAGCAAATCACCTAGAAAGGATGGTATACATCCAAGGATTTGAAAGAACTGAAATATGAGATTGCAGAACTGCTATTAGTAATCTGTGAACTATCATTAAAATCATCTGTAATACCTGAAGATTGGAGGATTGCCAATGTAACGCCAATTTTTAAAAAGGGTTCCAGAGGTGATCCGGGAAACTACAGTCCGGTGAGCTTGACGTCAGTACCAGGAAAAATGGTAGAAACCATCATAAAGAACAAACTTACTTAGCATGTAGGTAGTCATGGCCTAATGGGAGACAGTCAACATGGCTTTAGACAAGGAAGATCTTGTCTTACTAATCTGTTATGTTTTTTTAAAGACGTGAATAAACAGGTAGACAAAGGTGAGTCGGTTGATATAGTGTATCTGGACTTTCAGAAAGCCTTTGACAAGGTCGCTCATCAGAGACTTTTGGCAAAACTAAAAAGTCATGGGATAGGAGGCAGTGTACTATTGTGGATCAGGAACTGGTTAGAAGATAGAAAATAGAGGGTAGGGCTAAATGGCCAATTTTCCCAATGGAAAAAGGTGAATAGTGGAGTACCCCAGGGATCTGTACTGGGTCCGCTGCTTTTTGACATATTCATAAATTACCTGGAAAAGGGAATAACGAGTGAGGTTATCAAATTTGCAGATGACACAAAACTATTTAAAGTTGTTAAAATACATGAGGATTGTGGAAAATTGTAAGAGGATCTTGATAAATTCGAAGACTGGGCATCCAAATGGCAGATGAAATTTAATGTGGACAAGTGCAAAGTTATGCACCTAGGAAAGAACAACCCAAACTATGGTTACACGATGCAAGGTTCCACATTGGGAACCACCACCCAGGAAAAAGATTTAGGCGTCATCGTGGATAACATGTTAAAACCCTCCACCCAGTGTGCAGCGGCGGCCAAGAGAGAAAATAGAATGCTAGGCATCATAAGGCAAGGAATGGAAAATAAAACAAAGGATATTATAATGCCTCTGTATCGTTCCATGCTGCAACCACACCTTAAATGTGTGTGCAATTCTGGTCGCCGTATCTTAAAAAGGATATAGCATTATTAGAAAAGGTACAGAGAAGAGCCACCAAAATGGTAAAGCGGATGGAAGGCTATGAGGAGAGATTGCAAAGGTTAGGGCAACCTAGAAAAGAAATGGCTGAGGAGAGATATGATAGAGGTCTATAAATTAATGAATGGAGTGGAACGGGTAAACGTAGATCGATTGTTTACGCTATCAGAATATAGAAAGACTAGGGGACATGCAATGAAGCTACAGGGTAAACTATTTAAGACAAATAAGAGAAAATATTTTTTCACTCAACGTGTAATCAAACTCTAGAATTTGTTACCGGAGGATGTAGTAAAGGCTGTTAGTGTAGCTGGGTTTAAAAAAGGTTTGGACAAGTTCCTGGAGGAAAGGTCCATAAACCATTATTAAAAAGGGACCCAGGATATCAATGCTTGACCCAATAGAAGCATTGTGGAACCTGTGTCTTTTGGGGAAACTGCTAGGTACATATGACCTGGATTGGCCGCTGTGGGAAAGAGGATACTGGGCTTGATGGACCTTGGGCTAACCCATTATGGCATATCTTATGTTCTTATAGAGCATCTGAGGATGGGCTGTTATCATCACCCCCAAATACTTAATAGCCTTGTGTGCTCACTTGAAGGGGTATTGTTGTTTTAATTTAACTACCTCTAATTTAGGTAGATTAATGTTAATGTCTCTGTCTTGTCCATATTCACTTTAAAGCCAGACACCTCTCCATACTTCTCCATTTCTTCCACCACTCTTGGCAATGTTTTCTCCGGCTGTGATATCATTAATAATATATCATCTGCAAAGAGGGATATTTTATGCCGCTGATCCACCACTTCTTGTCCCTGAATTTCCGCTTCCCTTTTGACGGTCTGAGCTAAGGGCTCTATTGCTAAGGCAGAAGGTAGTGGAGACATTGGGCATCCCTGCCTGGTACCTCTCTCTAACTTAAAAGCCTCTGAGCGTCTGCTATTGATTCTCACCCTGGCCCTGTTCCTGATATAGGGCCTCCAACCATCTGAAATAATGGAGCCCAAACCCCATTCTATGCATAAGTGCAAACAAGAAGTTCCAACTAACATGATCAAATGCTTTTTCAGCATCTATTGATAATAACATCAATTTTGCTTGTTTTTGGTGTGCCACCCAAACCACTTCCAACACTCTTTTTATATTACCCGAGGCCTGCCGTCCACTAATAACACCTGTTCGATCTATGTTTATAAGTGTAGGCATCTCTTTAGCTAACCTATTAGCCAATACTTTCACTAAGACATTTACATCTGTATTAAGTAGCAATATTGACCGGTAGGACCCGCACATCAGAGGGTCCTTCCCTGCCTTTGGTATAATTGTAATTCCAGCAGTTAACATGTCTGCGGACAATTGACCTCCCTTCTCTAAAAACCCGTTGAACACCCTCCCCATTATCTCCACCACCTCTTCTCTGAAAGTCTTATGAAAGCTATTAGGTAGCCCATCCAATCCTGTTGCTTTCCCTAAGGGCATGTCTTTAATGACCCTCTCTATTTCCTCCTGTTGTATCTCACCCTCCAACCTTTCCTTCAGGTCCTCCCCAATCTTTGGCAGTTCCATCCCTTCTAGGTACTTCTGGACTTTTGTTAATGCCTCTCCTTTCTGTTGGTTATACAATTATTTATAAAACTGGCAAATCTAGCCCCAATCAATTTCTCTGTCCTCAATAATTCCCCTTCCTTCCCCTTAATTGCCAGTATGGCATTGTCTGTTTCTCTTTTCCGTAATTTACCCGCAAGTAATCTCCCTGCTTTATTTCCCCATTCATAGAACTTCTGTCTCACTCTCTGCATGTGGAATGCAATTTGCTCCAATTGCAACTTATTCAGCTCCATCCTAAGTTGATTTAAGTATTTCAATCTCCTTGCCGTACCCTTTGTTCTATACTGTTCTGTTGCCTCTCTAATCTATCCAACTAAAGCTTTTATGTGGATGTGAGTAGAAGGTATATTCTCTATTGTCTTTATTTTGTGACCGCCACGCATTGTAAAGCTGAAATTATTTTTATGATTCCTTTCACTATTTGACGGCTTTTTGCGTTGTCGTCCCCCCCCCCCCCCCCCATTGGCCTGCCGATCCCAGCTGGGCTGTAATGGCAAGTTAAAATCCCCTCCCATGACTAGTTTCCCTTGCAGTATCTCACGCACTTCCCTCCAAAAGGGGACTTGTCTTGTATTTGGAGCATAGATGTTTGCCAAGGTAATCTTTTCCCCCATCAACTCTCCTGTTAGTAGCAAAAACCTCTTCGTTTTCTCTTGAGTTACTTCCATCGGCTGGAATGGGCATCCTCTCCTTATCAGGATGGCTACACCCCCTTTCTTAACCCCCCCCCCCCTCCTTCTAACCCTCCGTCCCCTCTGGGGCTTCCAAAAAAACAATATGGATACTGACTGCTAACTAGTAGCCCTTCATCGTAAATGAGTTTCCTGTACCAATTTAATGTCCCATCACAACCTCTCCACCTCCCTAAAGCAGGGCCAGCCCATCCATTGAGCAAGAATGTTTTTTGCACAGGGCTACTAGTTTCAGGGGGCCCCGCGCAAAGAACATTCTGCTTTTTCAACAATTAAATTTTTTTTAAAAAGATGGCTGCTGCCGCCACGGCAGCAGCAGAATGGAGTGTCCCGCGGGGCCCCCTCTGCCCCGCTGAGCTTTCCCGGCCCGGCTGAGCCCCTCTGCACCGGCTTTCAGATACGCGAAGGGAGAGTGTCTCCCTCGCGTCTCTGTTAAGCCCGCAGGGGCTGATGGGAAGCAGGGGCTGATGGGAAATTTCCCATCTGCCCCTGCAGGCTTAACAGAGACGCGAGGGAGACACTCTCCCTTTGCGTATCTGAAAGCCTGCGCAGAGGGGCTCAGCCGGGCCGGGAAAGCTCAGCGGGGCAGAGGGGGCCCCGCGAGACACTCCATTCTGCCGTGGCGGCAGCAGCAGCAGACAGCTTTTTTTTTTTTTTTTTTTAATTTTCCATGTGCCGTTGGGGGGGGGGGTTTGGACTGGTAATGGGCGATGGGGGGGGGGGGGGTTAATACTGGCAACACCGCTTTGACCCGGTGAAAAGTGGTATATAAATACAGCTAAATAAATAAATAATGGGCTGTGGGCTGATGGGGGCTGTCTGGAAATGGGGTGATGAGGGGTTAGGACTGGTAATGGGCTATGGGGGGGTTAGGACTGATAATGGGCTATGGGGGGGCTTGGACAGAAAATGGGCCTATGGGGAGGGGTTAGGACTTGAGGTGGGCTGATGTGGTTAGGACTGGTAATGGGCTGTTGGGGGGGGTTAGGACTGGTAATGGGCCATGGGGGAGGGTTAAGACTGGTAATGGGCTGTGGGATGATGAGGGCTGTCTGTAAATGGGCTATGGGGGGGGCTAGGACTGGTAATGGGCTATGGGGGGTTAGGACTGATAATGGGCTATGGGGGGCTCGGACCGGAAATGGGCCTATGGGGAGGGGTTAGGACTGGAGGTGGGCTGATGTGGTAAGGACTGGTAATGGGCTGTGGGCTGATGGGGGGGGGTTAGGACTGGCAATGGGCTATGGGGGGCTGACTGGAAATGGGCTGATGGGGTTAGGACTGGAAGTGGGCTGATGGGGGGGTTAGGACTGGTAATGGGTTATAGGGGGGCTTAAACTGAAAATGGGGGTGATGGGGGGTTAGGACTGGTAATGGGTTATAGGGGGGGCTTAAACTGAAAATGGGGTGATGGGGGGTTAGGACTGGAAGTGGGTTGATAGGGGGCTAGGACTGGTAATGGGTTGGGGCGTTGCTAGGACTGGAAATGGGCTGAGTGGAAGGGGAGGCTTGAACTGCAAATAGCTGATGGGGAGGGGGCTTGGAAAGGAAATGGGCTGTGAGGGAAGGGAGCTAGGACTGAAAATGGGTTGATGGAGCAGCTAGGATAGGACTGGAAATGGGCTGTTGGGGCGAGCTAAGATTGGAAATGGGCTGTGGTGGGGGCTTGAATTGAAATGAACTCATGGAGGGGCTAGAACTGGAAGTAGGCTCATGGGGGGGGCTTGGACTGGAATTGGGCTGAGTGGAGGGGAACAAGGATTTGACATGGGCTGATGGTGGGGCTAGGAAACGACTAGAAATGGGCTGATGGGGGGGCTAGGATTGGAAATGAGCTGATGAAGGGACTCGGACTGGAAATGGAAGGGGGAGCTAGGACTGGAAATGGGCTGATGCAAGGACTAGAAGGGAATGGATGCTGGGTGAGACTGGAACTAGAAGGGAGCTGATGTTGGGGGAGGATTAGAATGGGATGGGGCTGGCAGAGTAAAATGGAGAGGGGAAAAATATTTTGTGTGGGAGGGATGAAAAATCTACAATTGGCCGGGTATTGGGAGAGTAAGTGGGGATTGAGGATGGAGGGGTAAAATTTGAACATAAGAAAATAAGATAAGAACATAAGATATGCCATACTGGGTCAGACCAAGGTCCATCAAGCCCAGTATTCTGTTTCCAACAGTGGCCAATCTAGGTCATATGTACCTAGCAGTTTCCCCAAGAGACACAAGTTCCACAATGCTTGTACTAGGTCAAGCATTGATATCTTCGGTCACTTCTTAATAATGGTTTATGGACCTTTCCTCCAGGAACTTGTCCAAACCTCTTTTAAACCCAGCTACACTAACAGCCTTTACTACATCCTCCGGTAACAAATTCCAGAGTTTGATTACACGTTGAGTGAAAAAAATATTTTCTTTTATTAGTCTTAAATAGTTTACCCTGTAGCTTCATTGCATGTCCCCTAGTCTTTCTATATTCTGATAAGGTAAACAATCGATCTACGTTTACCCGTTCCACTCCATTCATTAATTTATAGACTTCTATCATATCTCCCCTCAGCCATCTCTTTTCCAGGTTAAAGAGCCCTAACCTTTTTAGCCTTTCCTCATAGGAGTATCCTTCCATCCCCTTTACCATTTTGGTGGCTCTTCTCTGAACCTTTTCTAAAATCGCTATATCCTTTTTAAGATACGGCGACCAGAATTGCACACAATATTCAAGGTGCGGTCTCACCATGGAATGATATAGAGGCATTATAATATCTTTTGTTTTATTTTCCATTCCTTTCCTTATCATACCTAGCATTCTATTTGCTCTCTTGGCTGCCGCTGCACACTGGGCCGAGGGTTTTAACACGGTATCCACAATGATGCCTAAATCTTTTTCCTGGGTGGTGGTTCCTAATGTGGAACCTTGCATCGTGTAACCATAGTTTGGGTTGTTCTTCCCTAGGTGCATAACCTTGCACTTCTCCACATTAAATTTCATCTGCCATTTTGATGCCCAGTCTTCCAATTTATCAAGATCCTCTTGCAATTTTTCACAGTCCTCTTGGGTTTTAACAACTTTAAATAGTTTTGTGTCATCTGCAAATTTGATAACCTCACTCGTTATTCCACTTTCCAGGTCATTTATGAATATATCAAAAAGCAGCGGACCCAGCACAGATCCCTGGGGTACACCACTATTCACCTTTCTCCATTGGGAAAATTGGCCATTTAGCCCTACCCTCTGCTTTCTATCTTTTAACCAGTTCCTGATCCACAATAGTACACTGCCTCCTAACCCATGACTCTTTAGTTTTGCCAAAAGTCTCTGATGAGGGACCTTGTCAAAGGCTTTCTGAAAGTCCAGATACACAATATCAACCGACTCACCTTTGTCCACCTGTTTATTCACTCCTTCAAAAAAACATAACAGATTAATAAAACAAGATCTTTCTTGTCTAAAGCCATGTTGGCTGTCTCCCATTAGGTCGTGACTATCTACATGCTGAGTAATTTTATTTTTTATGATGGTTTCTACCATTTTTCCCGGTACTGACGTCAGGCTCACCGGTCTGTAGTTTCCCGGATCACCCCTGGAACCCTTTTTAAAAATTGGTGTTACATTGGCGATCCTCCAATCTTCAGGTATTAGAGATGATTTTAATGATAGTTCACAGATTACTAATAGCAGGTCTGCAATCTCATATTTCAGTTCTTTCAACACCCTTGGATGTATACCATCCGGCCCAGGTGATTTGCTACTCTTCAGTTTATCTAATAGTTGTAAGAGATCTTCCTGATGTATCGATATTTCCTTCAATTCTTCCGCACCTTTAAATACCACTTCAGTCATGGGTAACATCCCTACATCTTCCTCAGTAAAGACCGAAGCAAAGAATTCATTCAGTCTCTCCGCTATCGCCTTGTCGCCTCTTAGTGCTCCTTTAACCCCTTTATCATGTAATGGACCAACTGACTCTCTCACAGGTTTTTTGCTACGAATGTACTTGAAAAGGTCTTTATTTCGGGTTTTTGCTTCCTGCCTTATCAATGCCTTGCATTTGACTTGCCAGTGCTTGTGCTGTTTCCAGGTTTCGTCATTTGTCTCTTTTTTCCATTTCCTGAAAGATGCTTTTTTGGCAACAACAGCCTCTCTGACCTCACCTTTAAACCATGCTGGCAGTTTTTTGGACTTCCTTCCACTTTTCTTAAAGCGTGGAATACAGCTGGTCTGGGCTTCCAAGATAGTATTTTTCAACAACATCCAAGCTTGATGTACGTCTTTAACCTTTGCAACTGCTCCTTTTAGTTTTTTCTTAACTGTTTTCCTCATTTTATCATAGTCTCCCTTTCGAAAGTTAAAGGGTAGTACTGTGGATTTCCTTACTATCCCTCCTCCACTAATTAAATCAAAGGCGATCATGCTATGATCACTATTGCCAAGTGGCCCCAATACCCTTATCTCTTGCACTAGATCTGGTGTTCCACTAAGGACTAGGTCTAATATGGCTTCCCCTCTGGTCGGTTCATGAACCAGCTGCTCCAAGAAGCAGTCATTTATTTAATCTAGGAACTTTATCTCCCTAGCATGTCCTGCTGTGACACTGACCCAGTCGATGCCGGGGTAATTGAAATCACCCATTATTATTACTGCACTGTAACTTTGCTAGCTTCCTTGATTTCTTTGAGCATTTCATCATCCATTTGTTCATTCTGGCCAGGCGGACGATAGTACACCCCCACTCCCATCGCCTTCCCCTTTTTACATGGAATTTCAATCCATAGAGATTCTACAGCAAATTTTGTTTCTTGCAAAACTTTAATCCTTTCTGACTCAATGCCCTCTCTAACATAGAGCGCAACCCCTCCACCAATTTGATCAGCTCTATCATTACGATATAGTTTAAACCCAGGTATCACAGTGTCCCACTGGTTGTCCTCCTTCCACCATGTCTCTGATATTCCAATCATATCTAACCTCTCGTTTAGTGCTATATATTCTAACTCTCCCATCTTGTTTTTTAGACTTCTAGCATTTGCATACAAGCATTTTAGAGACTGTATTTTATTCATATTATTTTGGCTATTGGTAGACATGGGTAATTTGGGATCTTTAAGCTCTGTCTGCTCCATAATCGAGGGCATTTGGGCTACTTTACTCTTTTTTGGAACCTCTCTGCTTTTTGTAGTATCCTTCAAGGATACATTCTTCTGAACCATGCGCTCTTGGGCGACTGTCGGCTTTCCCCTATTATCTAGTTTAAAAGCTGCTCTATCTCCTTTTTAAAGGTTAATGCCAGCAGCCTGGTTCCATCCCGGTTAAGGTGAAGCCCATCCCTTCGGAAGAGCCCCTCCTTTCCCCAGAATGTTCCCCAGTTCCTAACAAATCCAAACCCCTCATCTCTGCACCATTGTCTCATCCACGCATTGAGACTCCGGAGCTCTGCCTGCCTTTTGGGTCCTGCGCGTGGAACGGGAAGCATTTCGGAGAATGCTACCCTGGAAGTTCTGGATTTCAACTTCCTACCTAAAAGCCTAAATTTAGCTTCCAGAACCTCCCTACCACATTTTTCTATGTCATTGGTACCGACATGTACCAAGACAGCAGACTCCTCCCCAGCACTATCTAAGACCTTATCTAGGTGGCGCGTGAGGTCCGCTACCTTCGCACCAGGCAGGCATGTTACCAGGCGATCCTCACGTCCACCAGCCACCCAGCTATCTACATGCCTAATGATCGAATCACCAACTATAACTGCTGTCCTAACCTCATGGGCACTTGGCCCTGGAGAAACCTCCTCGGTGCGAGAGGGGTTTACATCACCTAGAGGATAGGTCCTAGTTACAGGATCACTTCCTGCCACACCAGGGTGATGCTCTCCTGTCACGTGACCTCTCTCCTCCATGGCAACAGGGATGCTGCCAGACTGGAGGTGGGACTTCAGGACTATATCCCTGTAGGTCTCGTCTATGTACCTCTCTGTCTGTCTTATGCTTTCCAAGTCTGCTGCTTTAGCCTCTAGAGAACGGACTTGTTCCCTGAGAGCAAAGAGCTCCTTGCACCTAGTGCACACGTAAGACCTCTCACCAGCTGGGAGAAAATCATACATGTGACACTCAATGCAAAAGACTAGAAAGCCCACATCCCGCTGCTGGACGGCTGTCTGCATCTTAGTTTTAAGTTTGTGTTTAGATCTTTAAGTTCTTTACGTACTAAAGGGTGCTATGGATATTTATACCACTAAAACTGTACCTAATAAGTTTAATATACCTTGTTCACCTGAAGCTTAATTAATCTCAGGTCCTTAGTGAATGACTGATTTGGGTAATGAGCTTCACCTGAGAGCACCTCCTGTCTTTTAAGTTGTGCAAGTACCTATAAAGCTGTGATTATCCCAGTGGAGGGTGGGTGTGGGGAGGGAGGGAGGGAGGGAGGGATATAACACTTATTAAAAGAGGGCTGCTACACAGTACCCTGTCCTGTGCTGCTGAGGTAAGCTATATTCTGATTTGATTTAAATTATAGCTCTTTGCTGCTGCTAGGCTTTAACCTATTATGAAATTTAAACTACAAGCTCTCTGCTGGATTCTAAATTTAACCAGAAAGCTCTCTTCTGTGTTTTAATTTGAAACTAAAAGTACTTAGCTGATGCTAGGCCCTGAGTGACTATGAAATTTAAACTACAAGCTCTCTGCTGGATTCTAAAGTTAACCAGAAAGCTCTCTTCTGTGTTTTAATTTGAAACTAAAAGTACTTTGCTGATGCTAGGCCCTAGCCTATTATGAAATTTAAACTACAAGCTCTCTGCTGGATTCTAAATTTAACCAGAAAGCTCTCTTCTGTGTTTTAATTTGAAACTAAAAGTACTTTGCTGATGCTAGGCCCTGAGTGACTATGAAATTTAAACTACAGCTCTCTACTGGGTATGAAAGGTAACCAGAAAGTTCTCTTCTGTGTTTTAAATTGAATCTTAAACTGTTGCTACTAGGCCCTGACTGATTTAACAAAAATAGTGGGTTCACAGATTAATTAGCTTTAAAAGAAAAAAATTCCTTTCAGAAAAATTCCCAGAAGTATATACTCACAATTTCAGATTTCTCTCCAGAAGTAACAGCCCCCCTTTCTAGTCCTTTAAGACTTTGTGTGGATGAAATAGGAATGAGGAAATAGCAAAAGGAGAAAGATTAGTATGTTAAAGCAGATGTAGAGAGAGAGAATGGAAAAAAAACTAGAAGAGAGAAGAAAGGACAAATGGACAGCAGACGATGGAGAGTTAGCAGAAAACATGAAGAAACCAGAAGAAAGTGGCTGGAGCAATTGCAACTGAAAAAAAATGCACAAAAGGTAGAAAGATATCTCTTTATTTTGAATTTATTAACTGGAATATGAAAGCTCTGGGAAATGTGCATCATTAACATCTGCGCTTTGTTTGGTACAAGAGGAAATTAATTTATAGTTTTATTTCTACAGTGTTGTTGTACATTCCAAGTTTGACTTTTGGGGTTCCCAGTTTAATTATTGCCTTCCTGTTTCTAAATTGTGATTCCTTGTTTGGTGATGGTCTATGTTCTGCATGTGTAACTGAGCTGAGGTATTCTGTTTATGTAATTCCTATTTGACATTGCCACTTGTTCTCTTTCCCCAGTATTCTCTGAAATGTATTGGTTTAATATTTGCAGTGTTGCCTTTTGATAGGTAGGGTATGGTGCTTTGTGAGTCCTGGTAATGCTGTCAGGATACGGCGGGTTTGCTATGGGTTCTAAATGGGCAGCGTTTGTAGTAGTTCCTAATGTGCCTGGCGGTTGGCACTGGATTATAGTAATGTAGAAATCTTTTAGTCTTTCTTTATCCATACACTCATTAAGAGACATGTTTACTAAAAGTTAGTGCATGGTAACATTATGCAAATATTTATGCAAATAATGCCACTTATGCAAATGAGGCCCCGCACCGCGTCTCCGCACATGGCCCTGCACCCCCCTTGGGCCGCCCCTGCTCTAAAGAGGTGTCTTTTCTCTGGAGTGTTAAGCCCCTTCGTATTTATAGTACCTATCCGCACCATCTTGCCTTTTGACTAAATGCCGGTTCCTTGCTACACCACCCCACAACTCTACTACACCCCCTCCCCTCAACTCCCCCCCACCCCCACACCCCCCCCCCCCTCTGCAGGACTCCAATCTCTTCCTAGAGACTTCTCCATCCTAGGACAATGACGTCTATCCCGGACTCGTTCTTCAATCATTTCCCAATAAAGAAAGGTGAATAGTGGTGTACCCCAGGGATCTGTGCTGGGTCTGCTGCTTTTTGACATATTCATAAATGACCTGGAAAGTGGAATAATGAGTGAGGTTATCAAATTTGCAGATGACACAAAACTATTTAAAGTTGTTAAAACCCAAGAGGATTGTGAAAAATTGCAAGAGGATCTTGATAAATTGGAAGACTGGGCATCAAAATGGCAGATGAAATTTAATGTGGACAAGTGCAAGGTTATGCACCTAGGGAAGAACAACCCAAACTATGGTTACACGATGCAAGGTTCCACATTAGGAACCACCACCCAGGAAAAAGATTTAGGCGTCATTGTGGATACCATGTTAAAACCCTCGGCCCAGTGTGCAGCGGCGGCCAAGAGAGCAAATAGAATGCTAGGTATGATAAGGAAAGGAATGGAAAATAAAACAAAAGATATTATAATGCCTCTATATCGTTCCATGGTGAGACCGCACCTTGAATATTGTGTGCAATTCTGGTCGCCGTATCTTAAAAAGGATATAGCGATTTTAGAAAAGGTACAGAGAAGAGCCACCAAAATGGTAAAGGGGATGGAAGGATACTCCTATGAAGAAAGGCTAAAAAGGTTAGGGCTCTTTAACCTGGAAAAGAGACGCCTGAGGGGAGATATGATAGAAGTCTATAAATTAATGAACGGAGTGGAATGGGTAAACGTAGATCGATTGTTTACCTTATCAGAATATAGAAAGACTAGGGGACATGCAATGAAGCTACAGGGTAAACTATTTAAGACTAATAAAAGAAAATATTTTTTCACTCAACGTGTAATCAAACTCTGGAATTTGTTACCGGAGGATGTAGTAAAGGCTGTTAGTGTAGCTGGGTTTAAAAAAGGTTTGGACAAGTTCCTGGAGGAAAGGTCCATAAACCATTATTAAGAAGTGACCGAAGATATCAATGCTTGACCCAGTACAAGCATTGTGGAACTTGTGTCTCTTGGGGAAACTGCTAGGTACATATGACCTAGATTGGCCACTGTTGGAAACAGAATACTGGGCTTGATGGACCTTGGTCTGACCCAGTATGGCATATCTTATGTTCTTATGTTCCTCCTCTCCTCCCCCGCCGCCCCTTCTCATAAACCCATTTGCACTTCCTTCCATACACATTTTACTGTTTTCCCCCCTTTGCACCCTCATTCATGTATCAACCACTTTCAAAGTCCATTCCTCCAGCCCACATGCACGCACAGGTATTCAAACATCAATTACAGTCATGATATTGCTGAACAGCCACAGACCCTGTTGCCCCACCTCCCAGCACCCAACATTTAACAATTAACAATCAACCAACAACAACAACAACCCCTGAAGGCCGTGTCTGCTCAGACCCAGACTTGAGTTCTCACATAAGAGAATCAGGGCCCTGTCAACCACAAGCTTTCCCACTGCTGTTCAACAAGTCTTTCAGGGGGTGTCCTTCTCCGGGGAACCCTCTTCACTTCTGCCCTTAGACAGTCTGGTCAACCTCCTGCCCTTGGTGTTGACTCTCTGCCACCTCAAGTCCGCCCTCTTTGGTGCCACAGTTCACTCTAGCTTGGAATTACACCAAGGACCGTCCGGGATACTCTGAACCCCCAGATCCTTCAGTGCTCTCCATGCTTCCCCGCTATTCTTCATGCATTTTGTCACTCGTTTCATTATGATTGCCAGTCCAAAGGGTACAGCCACTTTTACTTTAACCCCTTTCTCCATAGTAGCGCCGTCACTTCCCTCATTTTCCGCCGACGCTGTAGTGTGCCTGGTGACAACTCTTGGTACATCTCAATTCTATGGCCCTTCCACTGAAAAGGCCCCTGTTTTCGAGCTTCAACCAGGATCTGCTCTTTCAACTTGTAGGAGCTCAGACACACCACTAAATCGCAGGAGCGGTTTATTTATTTATTTATTTATTTATTTATTTATTACAAATTCTTATATACCGCGCTATTTGGCATCAGCGCGGTTTACATTATAACACAACGACCATAACAACATGCTGTTTGGTTTTACATAGAACAGGGGTCCAAACTTGGATAACAGGGGTAACTATATACATGAGATTTTTACATAGTAAAGAGTAGCTTGGATAACAGGGTTGATTATATACATGAGATATTTACATGGCAATGAGTGGGTGAAATAACATAATGAATGTGAGGGTTGTTTCTTAGAGTGGGTCATCTCTTCAGAGGGGTGTCATTGGAGTTTGGGTAGCATTGGAGGAATAAATGGTATTTGAGTGCCTTTCTGAACTGTGATAGGTCGGCAATCGCCCTAATGTCAGGGGGTAGGGCATTCCAGCATTTAGGTACATAGTAGCGGAACGCCCTGTTTGTGGTTGATATGTTGCACTTTGATGATTCCTTTGGTTTTACTAGTAGGTTTATGGCTATTGCTCTTCTGGATCTGTTGGGGGGCACCATGTGAATAAGATTTGTGAGTGAAGGGGATGAAATACCTTTGATTGTTTTGAACGCTAGGAGAAGGGTTTTAAAGATGATTCTTCCATGGATAGGTAACCAGTGAAGTTGTTTGAGAATGGGGGTCACGTGGTCACTTTTGGCGGCTCCGTGTAGGACCCTTGCTGCAGCATTCATGGCCAGCTGTAAAGGGGCCAGCGTGGAGTGGGGGAGCCCTTGAAAGATGGCGTTTGCAAAGTCGAAGTGCGGCAGTATTAGCGCTTGGTATATGGTCCGGAAGTCATCTGGGTCCAGTAGGGAGCGCAGATGCCTGATTGTGCGGATTTTGAAGTATACAGCTTTGACAATGTTGTTTATGTGGTGTTTCATATCCAGGCGTTGGTCCAACGTAACTCCGAGGTATCTTATTGTTTCTTTGGTTAGTAAGTCCGCTTCATTAACACTGACATGGGGTGGAGGAGTAAAGTTGGGGTCTCTGGAGATGAAAAGAACCTCTGTCTTTTTATGTTGAATGCGTAGATTCTGTGATTGAAGCCACGCTGAGACAGCATTGAAACAGTCTATTGCTGGTGTTAGGTCCATTTGGGCTGTGGAGAACGGCATGTATAAAAGAATGTCATCTGCATATATCAAACAGCTCACATTAAATGATCTTATGATGTTGCAGATGGGCTGCATGTAAATATTGAATAGTAGGGAGGACAAGGAGGTTATCTTTAATAGGCCCTAAGCTCCTGTGTACCCACTACATTTGTATCTGGAGCTCCTCTCCTGCGGGCTCCAAATCAGCAGGTCGCAGCAAAGACCCAAACACCTCTTTTAACACCGCATCACACTCTCTATACTGAGGCTCTTCCGGGATTCCTCTCACCCATAAATTTCTCCTACGGGAGCGGTCCTCCAGGTCCTCGGTCTTTTCTTGCAACAACTCTTGTGCCTGCTTCAAAGCATCTGACCCGCACTGCAGTTCTCCCAGCATATCCGACTGGAGTTCCATTTGATTCTCATTTTCTTCCACTCTAGCGCCAAGGTCCACTATATCTTGTTTCAGTGCTCCCAGGGTCTCTTTAATTTCAGTTTTAACCCCACTAATTTTGGCTTTCAGCTCTTCTTTCAGTTCATCAAGCAATATTTTTAGTACCTCCACTGCCCCAAAGTTCAAAATCTCATCCGCCTCTCCTCGGCGTCACTCGCCCTCCTGATGGACATCTTGCCGTCTCCTTCCTTTCCCCTTGGGGCTTCAGCAATGGCATATGTAGAGCAATACACTGCTTTCTTTTTTTTGCCGACAGTCCTCCCTTCACCTTGTCCATCGCTCTGCTACCGCTCAGGGCTAGCGGGGTTGAGTCCTACCACCTTTATAGCTCTATTAGAGGCCAGCTGTCATGGAGCTCTCTAACCATGCGGCCATCGTGCCTGCTGACGTCACCCTTCCCCCTGACACAAACAATGATTAAGACAAAAACAACTGAAAGCAGGAGTGTGCATATGTATTCACCCCTCAAAACAAATACATTGTAGAGCCACCTTTTTGCTGCAATTATAGCTGCAAGTCTCTTGGGGTATGTCTCTATTAGCTTTGCATATCTAGCCACAGGGATTTTCACCCATTCCTTAAGACAAAATTACTCCTTCAAGTTAGTTGGGTTGCGTTGGTGTATAGAAATCTTCAAGTCATGCCACAGATTCTCAATTGGATTGAGCTCTGAGCTTTGGCTAGGCCATTCCAAGACATTTAAATATTTCCCTTTAAACCAGTTTTAGCAGTATGTTCAGAGTCATTGTCCTGCTAGGAAGGTGAATCTTCATCCCAATCTCAAATCTCTGGCAGAATGAAACAGGCTTTCCTCAAGAATTGCCCTGTATTTAGTGCCATCCATCGTTCCTTCAATCTTAACCAGTTTTCCTGTCCCTGCCAATGAAAAACATCCCCACATGATGCTGTCACCACCATGTTTCACTGTGGGAATGGTGTTCTCAGGGTGATGGGAAGTGTTGGGTTTGCACCACACATGGCGTTTCCATGATGGCCAAAAAGTTTAATTTTCGTCTCATCTAATCAGAGAACCTTCTTCCATATGTTTAAGGGGTCTGCTACATGCTGTTGTGCAAACTCCATACGTGTTTTCTTATTTCTTTAAGCAATGACTTTTTCTGGCCACTCTTCCATAAAGCCCCACTCTGTGGAGTGTATGGCTTAAAGTGGTCCTACAGACAGATACTCCCATCTCCATTGTGGATCTTTGCAGCTCCTTCAGTGTTATCCTTGGTGTCTTTGTAGCATCTCTGATTAATGCCCTCCTTGCCTGTTCTATGAGTTTTGGTGGATGGCCTTCTCTTGTTGGGTTTATAGTGGTGTCATATTCTTTCTATTTTGTTATAATGGATTTAATGATGTTCCATGGGATATTCAGAATTTGAGATTTTTTTTTATAACACAACCCTGAGCTATACTTCTCCACAACTTTGTCTCTGACCTATTTGGAGTGTTCCTTGGTCTTCATGTTTCTTGCCTAGTGGTGTTGCAGACTTAGGAGTCTTTCAGAATACAAGCATCATGTGACAGATCATGTGACACTGATTGTACACAGGTAGACCCTAATCAATTAATTATATGACTTCTCAGGTTAATTGGTTGGACCAGATCTTATTTAGGGGTTTCATAGCAAAAGGGATGAATATATATGCACTCACAACTTTTCAGTTTTTACTTGTTTTTTTATATATACAAGGTATTTTATTGTCGTTTGACTTCATCAATTTGGACTATATTGTTAGGTCCATTACCTAACATCCAAATGAACCTCATTTTCATTCCAGGTTGTACGTAATGCAACAAAACGGGACAAAACCAAGGGGATGAATACTTTCGCAAGGCACTGTATGCCTTGTAGTGCTACACAAAGTAGTAGTAAGAGATGAGGAAGTTCAAAAGTAGTATTGTCAGATGGAAGGGTGAAGGGGAAGAATATGTAGAAGTTGATGAAGAAAAAGCAGAATGGCTTAACAAATATTTTTGTTCTGTATTCACAGATGAAATGATAGGAGCAGGGCCTCAGAAAACAACCACAAATAGGAACAGAAATAAGGGGGATTTTGAGCTATTTTCAGAAGACTATGTGATAAGCTAGCTAAATTAAAAGTATAAGCGATGGGGCCGGATGGGATACATTCAAGAATATTGAAGGAACTTGGGGAAGTTCTAAATGCTCCACTATCTGACCTTTTCAATCCCTCTTTAGAGTTTGAAGTATTTCCAGAGGACTAGAGAAGGGTATATGTGGTTCCTTTTCACAAAAGCGGAAGTAAGGATGAGGTTGGGAACTACAGGCCGGTTAGTCTGATCTCTGTGGTAAGTAAATTAATGGAAACACTACTAAAACAGGATAATAAGGTTTCTGGAGTCCAGTAGATTCTGAGGCAGGATGGTTTGACTGGGGGGGTCTTGTCAAACAAATCAAATTAATTTCTTTGGGTGACCCAAGAGTTGGACCAAGGGAGAGCTCTATATGTGATGTACTTAGATTTCAATAAACTCTTTGACACTATTCTTCACAGGCAACCTATAAATAAATTGAGCACCCAAGGGATGGACCCAGAAGTGACTGACTAGGTTAGAAACTGGTTGAGTTTGTTTTGCTTCTTCACCGGGTTTTTTGTTTGAAGTTGCCTAAGGTCTCTGTTTCTGGCAGAGCTTCTTCAACTGTGCCATCTCAGTTTAGGGAGTCCACTCAGCCAGCACTGAAGCGACATAAGGTCTCAGAGGAAGTCTGGGATGACCAAGCTTTGGCGTGCTCCGGTAGTTCTGATGATCCTTTGGAGGGGCCTTTGGGTGGAACCTTTCCCTGAGGATTTGGAGGAAGGTGAGATTCCTCATAGGGAAGATCCTTCTGTTATCATGGTTTTTAGGTGTGAAGAGCTCCAGGCGTTGATTGTTCATGCGCTTTCAGCTTTTAATATAGTTGAAGGAGGGGTCCTTGGAGGATCTGTTTATTGCAAGGCATTTGTAAGCCTGAAATCTTTTCTTCTTAGTGCTATTAAAGAGAATGATAGAGGTGAAATGGGAAAGCCGGAGTGAGACCTGAGAGTGAGTAGAGCCATAGCTTGCCTATACCCAGTTCCTCAGGAGGAGGTGGAACTTTTGAAACTTCCTAAGGTGGATGCATTGGTTTCAGCTGTTACAAAGAAGCCAACCATTTTGGTGGAAGAAGACACAGCTTTGAAGGATGCTCAGGATCGTAAACTTGAGACTCTTCTGAAGCAGTCTTTTGAGATTACTGCTCTGGCCTTGCAGGTGTGTGTGTGTGGCAGCGCCTGTGTGGCTCAGGCATGTTAGAGATGGGCTTAGGGTATTCTGGAGGTGAAACCTGATGCGCAAGGTATAGTAT
Source organism: Ichthyophis bannanicus (assembly GCA_033557465.1). Lineage (NCBI taxonomy): Eukaryota > Metazoa > Chordata > Amphibia > Gymnophiona > Ichthyophiidae > Ichthyophis > Ichthyophis bannanicus. The sequence continues at coordinate 277,868,368 of CM066044.1, read as the reverse complement.
TGGATGTAGCTAAATTGGAGTCCGGTTCAGCCTTTCATGCTGATGCCTTCTATTATCTGGTGAGAGCTTTGGCTAAGAATATAACCCGTATTTCAGCATGACGTCTTTAATGACTCCATTATACAAGCATTGTGGAACCTGTGTCTTTTGGAGAAACTGCTAGGTACTTGTGACCTAGATTGGCCACTGCTGGAAACAGGATACTGGGCTTGATGGATCTTGGTCTGACCCAGTATGGCATATCTTATGTTCTTATGGGAAGCGACAAAGGGTACAGGTAAATTGAGCTCTCTCTTAGGAGATAGATGTTACCACTGGTGTACCACAGGGATCTGTCTATGGTACTATTCTTTTTAACATTTTTGCAAGTGATATTGCAGAAGGGTTATCAGGTAAGGTTTGCATTTTGTTAAATGATACCAAAATCTGCAATAGAGTAGACACCCAGGAAGGAGTAGAAAACATGAGGCATGATCTAGTGAAGCTTGAAGAATGGTCAAGAATTTGGCAGCTGAGACTTAATGCTAAAAAAATCCAGGGTCATGCATTTAGGCTACAAAAATCCAAGGGAACAGTGAAGTACTTCCGTCCACAAAAGAAGAGCAGGACTTAGGGGTGATTGTTTTTGATGATCTGAAAGTGGCTAAAAAGGTAGAAAAGGCGACAGCGAAGGCCAGAAGGATGCTTGGATGCATAGGGAGAGAATGGCCAGCAGAAAGAAGGAGGTGATAGTGCCTCCGTATAAGTTTTTGGTGAGAACTCATTGTGTGCAACTCTGGAGACCCCACCTTCAAAAGGATATAAACAGAATGGATTAGGTGAAGTCGGTAGCTACCAAAATGGTCAGTGGACTTCATCATAAGGCATATGGGGACAGACTTAAAGATCTTGATATGTATACTTTGGAAGAAAGGTGGGAGAGGGGAAATATGATAGAGATGTTTAAATACCCCCATGGCATAAATGCACAGGAGGCAGGGCCAGCGCTATCACTAGGTGGTTGCCCAGACCACCAGTCCTTTGGGGCACGCTTTGCTACTGCTGCTGTCCCTCTCTGGGGTCAGCAGCAGAGACAATGGCAAAGAAATCGTGATGCAGCGGTTACCAAAGGCTCCAGCGCTGTATCACGTTCCTGTCTGCTATCTTCGGGTGTTTATGCTAAACACTGTGTCGCGGTTCCTTTGTCATTGTCATCACTGTGGACCCCAGAGAGGGGTGGCAGCTGGGCATAGGATGAAGATGAAAGGAGATAGATACAGAAGTGATTTATGGAAATATGTCTTTATAGAAAGAATGGTAGATGCATGGAATAATTTCCCAGTGGCTGTACCTGAATTCATGAAAGCATGAGACAAACACAAAAGATCTCTAAAGGACTGTAAAGCTCAGTAGTTGGTATTGAAGGGAAGACTGCATAGGCTATATGGTCTTTCTTTGCCATCATGTTTCTATATATTTATTTATTTAGCTGTATTTATGTATCGCCTTTCAGGCAGTTTACATGGAACAAATGCAAAATACATTTTAACAGTGGCATTAAACTATATACAGCATGCAATTATGAACCTTAGGGCTCTTAACTATATACATTTCTGATTATATAAAGCAGTAGTGACAGGCATCATGCTATGTTCTTTCGGGGGGGGGGGGGGGGGATTATGCACTTGGGTTGAAATGTTCTGTGAACAGATGAGTCTTTAAATGTTTTCTGAATGTCTTGAGGTCAGTGATGAGTCTGAGCTTGTCCGGTAGCTTGTTCCATATGGAGGGTGTGTATGGTTGGAAGGCTCTTTTACATGCTTGCTGGCTGGATTTGGTTCTGATGTGGGGGATGATGAGAGTATTCATCGTGGAGATCTGTCTACTTCACTGTGGTTGGGAGAGCTGAAGAAGCATGGAGAGGTGTGTAGGGGGGTTTGAGTGGATTGTTTTTTGGGTTAGCATGATGGTTTTGTATATTATTCGACTAAGTAGTGGGAGCCAGTGGAGCTGTTTGGGAATTGGGGTAATGTGATTTTGCCTTGTTGCTGCTTGTAGGGCTCTGGCTGTCAAATGGAGAGCTGTTTGGAGTGGTAGGAGTGTGGACTGTGGTAGTCCTTGGTAGATGGCATTGCAGTAATCCAGGTGAGATATTATTGAGACTTGTAGTACAGTACAGAAGTCTTCTGGTTATATACAACCAAATTCTGGAAGTATATATTGCTATAGCCAAATTTCATCCATATGAAAAGAGATTTCCATATTGTCCTGCTAGACTAGACAAGTGAGTTGTGTTCCCCTATTAGCAGATTGGTGGAGACAAAGAACCAATGAAAAGCCCAGGTTTCAATGACATCACTCCTATGCCTGTATTTTCCTCAGTCACCTTAGTATTTCTTTCAGCAGATGGTAGATGGATTTTCTCCTCTCTGAAGAAAATCTGAGGATTGAGAGGAAAAGATTGATTAAATACTTGTGAACAACCACCTGGAGGGTGACTGTCTCACTTGAGGGTGACATGAGAGGCTCCATTAGACTGCAGTCTTTTGGGTAGCCATAGGAAGAGGGAAAATTGGTTCAGCTCCACACTCTTATCATAAGAACATAAGATATGCCAAGGTCCATCAAGCCCAGTATCCTGTTTCCAACAGTGGCCAATCTAGGTGACAAGTACCTAGCAGTTTTCCCAAAAGACACACAGGTTCCACAATGCTTATATTGGGGCAAGGAGTGGATTTCCTGGGTCCTCATTAATAATGGTTTATAGATCTTTCCTCCAGGAACTTGTCCAAACTTTTTTAAACCCAGCTACACTAACAGCTTTTACTACATCCTCCAGTAATGTATTCCAGAATTTGATTACTCGTTGAGTGAAAAAATATTTTTTCTTATTAGTCTTTAACGGGTTACACTGTAGCTTCATTGCATGTCCCCGATTCTTTCTATATTTTGATGGCGTAAACAGTTGATCTATGTTTACCCATTCCACTTCATTCGTTAATTTATAGACCTCCTATCATATCTTCCCCCAGCCATCTCTTTTCCAGTTTGAAGACCCCTAACCTTTTTAGCCTCTCCTTATATCCTCCCAACCCCTTTACCATTTTGGTGGCTCTTTTGTGTACCTTTTCTAATTCTGCTACATCTTTTTTTTTTTTTATCCTTAAGTTACTTATTTTATTTATTTGATTTTATATACCGCAGTATTTCAAAATCAGCATGGTTTGCACAGAACAAGAATAAACGGTTTACATTTAAAAAGGCATCATAGAAAGTTAAATAGTCGTTTAACATTGCACAATAAACAATGGCCCCGATTTTGAATTAGGGAGGCTGATAGAAGTGAAAATCCAGGTTGGTCTGGATATGCCAGCAGCCACAGTGGCTACATGTGCAGCAGCGATTTTCGATGCTATCCGCATAGCCCCCGCTCCTTAAAGATAGGTGAGGAAAAACCTCGCTACCCGCGTAGCCCCTTCCTCTGCCCCCGCTCCACCCCGGAACGCCCCTAACACGCCCTGATGCTATGTGGATAGCATCTGGGCGTGTTACGAACATATCCGGGATTTTCAAAGGGCACTACCCATGTAAGGATCTTCAAAAATCGGGCCCAATAAACATATTACACTGAACAGGGGCTTTATCTTGGGAACAGGGGCTCTAACTTGGATAGTAACGGGGAGAACTAATTTACAAGATGATATGGGGTCAGAGCTAGGGCTGGTAGGCAAAGTCTATAGCGTAGCATAGCTATGATATATGATCATAGTATAGTTGGAAAAAATGTGTCTTTATTGCTTTCCTAAGTTTGAAGAAGGGCAGTACCGCTCCCATCTCATCTACCAACTATCCTCTCCTCTCCTCTGCAACCCTCCTCGTACCCATTCCTGAAACCTACTGCCCATCCTTCCAGGCTCAACATTCCGCATAGGCCTGGCGTGAACATACTGTATCTTCCCACCAGCAATCTCGACTTATAGTGTTTCCACATCCCCATTGTTAACACCTGTCAGACGGCTGCCTAGGGTGAGAACTTACACAATCTTGACGATGCATATATTCATATGATTCTTGCAAGGTATTGTGGGTATTGTAGTTCATTCACTCCCAAACACAGCTGATGACAATAATTTGAGTTGTGAAACCAAGTGGTAAGATCAATAAAATACTTCTTTTATTGATGGGGTTTAATTCACCCAGCACATGTATGCTTGATAGCACTATAAATGAGGTTACTTGCTTGCAGTGTTTAAAATGGATAACAAAAATCACAAAATAAACCAGAAAACAACCTTCAGCTTGTCAGGCAATTAGCTAATGTTTTCTTAGCAAATAATTACCAAATACCAAGGCACAAAGAAAAGAATAAACTTTGCTGGTTAGGTTAACTTCTGCTTATTTTCCATGCAGATCTCAGCAGTGATTCTCCCTTGCTCACACACACAATCAGGTGCAGCTTTAATTACTATCAATTGACCAGCTGTAAGCCTTTAGCTGGCTGGCTGCTACTGTGTGAACCCAAATCCTGCTTTAAGAGCTGTTTGCAGTGGAAATAAAGAACAAAGTTAGGTTTCTTTGTGATGGCTGATGTGTTTGCTCATAGAAAACTAGCAATAGCATTTAGATAAAGAACAGTCCATGTAAATAGTTTCATCTGCTGTATTTCCCCCTGCATCAACAATCATAGGGTCAATATCATACATTGGCACAGATGAGTCTTTCATTAAGGCACTATCATGAGAATGCTTATTCCCTTGCTGCCATTCTCTATTATAGATAGGGTCTGGATCAGTGTTCATACCTGAGCCTCTCCTGCTATCATTATTCCTCTCTGTATAGCCTGGCCAATATGTAATCCAATTCTGATGTCCAGCCTTCCAATCTTGATCCCTGGACGCTGGATCTTCTCTCACATACCTTCTGGCCTTGGTCTGAAAGTCCCTTCCACATGCAGTCTTCTCTCTTCCAGGTAGCCACTGGTGATTCCTATCTCTGCCACTCCATTCCTCTGGCTGAATCCAGTCCAATGGACTCTGCTGGCTTTTGGAATACCTCCCAGTATGAGTACTGCCTTGGAATCTCCCAGACCTTCCAATGGCCTTTCTTCTCTTCCTTCCAGAGAGTTTCCTTCTCTCTCTATCTGCTTGGCTTGGCTTCTGTTTCTCCAGGTGATACTGGTGCTTGTAGCCGTTGCTGTCTCTGTATCTCTTCCTCCCTCTGTAGCTGTTATCTGAAGAATAAGCTCTATTCTTATCCTGTTCTAATGTGTGCTGCTCCCTAACACAGCGCAGCTGTGTTGAATCAGGCCCTGCCCTTTGAGATGAGTGCTTAGGGATTACCTCATAGCTCTCTTGATTGCACACACATTCTCTCACTTCAGCCCCTCTCATGGCTGCTGGAAACCTGGTGCATTCTGGGACTGGTAGTCTTTTATGTGAAAACTCTGTTTTCTTGCTTCTACCAGAACTGACAGGTTGCTTGTTCAGAGTCACATCATCTTTTCTATAGCTCCTACCTGAGCTATGATAAGCTTCCTTATCACACACCACAAAGGGGTTTTCTTCCCCACCCCTCCTCCTAGTGGCTGGGGGGTCCAATATTGTCACTTCCAAGGCACTCCACTTCGTTGTTCCAGGCTCACCCTTTGCGGCACCACTCCCTACCCTCGCCAAGCCAGCACAGCCCATAGTTTGGCATCTGCATAATATGAATCAAAGCAGGGAACCCCCAACCCTCCCTCATCTCGCCTCTAGAACATTTATTTAACAGGTTTTATATACCGCTTTATCATTTCAATCAAAGCGGTTTACATTGTAACTTAAACTTGGTAATGTACATTAAACAGGGGCATTGATAACTTGGATTTTTCTGAGGCAATGGTGGGTTAAGTGACTTGCCCAAGGCCACAAGGAGTGCTAGTGGGAAGCAAGCCCTGGTCTCTGGGTTCCTAAGCCAGTGCTCTAACCATTAGGCTACTCCTCCACTCTGATGATCTTCCTAGATACCCATGGCACCTTACCATCCCATATTTTTTTTTTTTAATATATTTTATTTATAGCAACTATACAAAAATAACAGCCATCAGCAAAACAAACAACAAACCCCCGAGCAGGGTGCACTCTTATCCCCGCCACGGAGGACGGAAGTCCTACAACTAGGCATAACATAAAAAACAATTCCAAAAACATTACATTTTAGATGTTTTTACAATCAAAGACCCCCAACCCTTCCCCCCCCATCGCAGTCCACAGCCCCCGCAGCACCAGCCTCCCTACCCTCAATGACCTCCCCCTCGCAGTACCCTCCCACCAGGCAATCGCTACGCTAACAGAACCCTCAGGGGCCCACATTAAGAACTTCATTCCTACAATATGGCCCAAGGCTCTGGATGTAAGGTTCCCATATCAACATAAAGGTGGACCATCTCTTCACCTGACCCTTAGCTCTCCAACGTTCAGCCAGCATTAATTGATGGAAGCTATTGCGCCACTCCAGGAAAGTAGGCGGGGAGCTGTCCCGCCAGCAGCGGAGTATCGGGCCCTTCCCCACCAAACAGGCCTTTTGTACTAGCAGCCGTTCGCCTGTCCCTTTCGGTAGGACCGGGTTCAGCTGGTCCAGTATGATCAGCGGGCCCGTCCAGGGGAACCTATGTTCCAATAAACCCTCTAAGCAGCGATGGATACGCGCCCAGTACGGACGAATACACCGACACGTCCACCACATATGGGTTAAGTCCGCCAGTGGCTCCGAACAGCGTGGGCAAGACCCATCCTGAGTAATATGGCTTCGTAGAGCCCGTCGAGGTGAGAAATGGAAACGAGTTAACGCCTTATATTGCACCTCCCGCCAACGGGACCCCTCCGCCAGGGTGGCTAAACACTTCAAGGCTCCTAGAATAGATCCACCAGGAACCTCCCGTCCCAGTTCTCGTGCCCAGGCCCGCTCGACTCGGGCGTAGTCCGGCATAACACCAAAGCACGCAAGCCGGGACTTCAATTGCGCTATCGATGGTGGGGTCTCACCCCCGATATCGAAAAAGGCCAGAAGTTGCGCCGAGCGATCCGCCGTAAGTTCCACCCGAGGCAGGGAGGCCACGTAATGAGCCACCTGTAGGTAGGCAAAATAGTGGCGGGAGGGGAGCTCTGCTACATCCTTTTTAAAATACGGTGACCAGAATTGCACACAATATTCAAGGTGCGGTCGTACCATGGAACGATACAGAGGCATTATAATATCCTTTGTTTTATTCTCCATTCCTTTCCTTATGATTTCTAGCATTCTATTTGCTTTCTTGGCTGCCGCTGCACACTGGGCGGAGAGTCTCAATGTATTATCCACGATGATGCCTATGTTTATTTCCTGGGTGGTTGTTCCTAATGTGGAACCTTGTATCGTGTAACCATAGTTTGGGTTGTTCTTTCCTAGGTGCATAACTTTGCACTTGTCCACATTAAATTTCATCTGCCATTTGATTGTCCAGTCTTCCAATTTATCAGGGTCCTCTTGCAATTTTTCACAATCCTCTTGGGTTTTAACAACTGAATAATTTTGTGTCATCTGCAAATCTGATTACCTCACTCGTTATTCCTATTTCCAGGTCATTTATGAATATGTTAAAAAGCAACACACCCAGCACAGATCCCTGGGGTACTCCACTATTCACCTTTATCCATTGGGAGAATTGACCATTTAGCCCTACCTTCTGCTTTTTATCTTTTAACCAGTTCCTGATCCACAATAATACACTGCCGCATGATTTTATTTATTTATTTATTGTTTTTTTATATACTGCGCTCTTTAAAATCAGTGCGGTTCACAGGTAACATTTGACCATCTCAATCAAAACTGATATGTTTTTACATTGAACAGGGGGTACAACTTGGTGATAAGAGCTATGGTCATGATAAGAGCTTGTTGAGACGTCACAAAATTGGAAGGATCTGGAAGAGGGCCACAGCTACACACAACCTCGACACCCCCTCTCTCCTCCCCTGTTCCCTTCTACTCTCTCCCAAAGATTACAGAAGGCTCTGAGGGATCTGCCCGCCAGCCATCTTAAATGCAGTACTGCAAAAGTCAGTGAAACAGTATCATGGGAGTAGATCTGAGCCCAGCATGGATCTTCTGCCTGTGGCTCTCAGGGGATGAGTACCAAGGCTTGACCTCGTCATTATCCTTGTTTGGGGCTCCCAATACTGTCTATGTGGGACGCAATTCAGGGCAGACTGCTGATGACCATTGGCACAGTGCGTGGGTTTCCTGCTGTATTCTGCACGTGTTAGTAGCATTTTCTCCTATTGTATGCCTGGTGGTCGTGCAGTCTGTACACGGGTTCCACCCAAATGGCTCCAACTCTAGCACCTGTAAAGCATATTGCAGTAAAAGTGCAGTTAACGCATGCCACCATAAAAACACAGTTAATGATCTTTTTTTCCTTCCACTCCCCTCGGTATAACCTCGCTCTTTCCATCTTAACCGTCTTGCCCTTCCCTCCCCTTCCCGTGCCCATCTGCAGCTCACCCGTCTCTCTGCATTTTACTTTGCCGGTCCTGCTCATTGGAATTCTCTCCCCTCCTCTCTCCGCCTGGAATCACAATATACCATCTTATTTATTTATTTATTTAACACTTATTTATATACCGCATCTTTCAGCGATCAGTTGTGGTGTACAATCAACAACAGTCAACAATGCAGAGCTTGTTTTACATAGAACAAAATCTTCAAACAAAACCTCAAAACCCATCTCTTCTCTCTTGCATTTAACATTCCTTCTCCTTTTGTCTGAGTTTACCCTAGTGTACCTATCTGCCTTTCGTATCCTGTCCTGTATCTCCTATACTTTTGTCCTCTGTCCTTTACAAAATTGTAAATTTCCTTTTCCTTTTCGGGCTCTGGCCAAAATTTTATGTTTTATGTATTTTATTTATTTTATGTATTTTATGTATTTTTATTATTGTACACCACCTTGATTGTTACAGAAAGGCGGTTTTTATCAAATGATTAAACCTTAAAACCTTATGCCTTTGGTGTTGTGATACTTATGTCTTCCAAGAAACGTTCTTTGACTTGTGGCACTCGAGGTGCCTCATCTCTGGATTCTGGACTCTACTCTTCTGGCATGGCAGATTCTGAGTCATCCCTGGAGGGCCTGTTCCCTCTCTTTCATCTAGGGGATGCAATTAGTCCAACCTTACCTGCCTTAGGACAGGAAGTGATGGATGGTGCTACTGATAAGGATATCCAGGAGGCTAGAGGATCCGGCGACCATGCTGTGAGCTGTTCATCGTCCTATAGGGGATCTGTGGTGGTGTTGGGGGGGTCATTTCTGCGAGGAGAGCGTCTGGACTCCAGATTGTCCTCCCCAGAATTCTTTCTTTTTTGCAGCAGGCATGGAAATTCAGACCCTGAGGCTTCTGGGTACTCCCGGCACAGTCTCATGCGGGACAGGTGGAGAGTGGAAGCCCTGATTAATTGCCTTTGGCTAAGCAGCCCTAGTGTGGGGTGTCACCTGGAGATAGGGAACAGCTGGGAGCTGTCCGAGCTTTAGACTATGACTTGGATTCAGATGGCTCAGTACTAGGCTCTGTCGTGGATGTAGAAGCACTCTTGCCTTCCGAAGATTGTGAGGAGGCCAGTGTGATCTGCCTATTCAAGGAGGAGGAGCTGGTGGCATTGATTGCCAGGGTCTCATCTGCCTTGAACATGATGGATGCTTCCAGCATGAAGCACAAGTCAAAGGTACACCCGCTCCTTCAAGGGTGCAAAAATCCACTACTGTCTCCCTATTCCCAGAAGTGATCAAGGATATGATTCATTCAGAGTGAGACTCTCCTGACTCCCTGCCTAAAGGGTTAAGGGTGTGTAAGAAAATCTTTACTCTCCTGGAGGAGGAGTGCCTTGAGTGGTTTGGCATTCTGAAGGTGGATGCGTAGATCGAGTGGTTACCAGATGGACCACCATCCCTGTGGAAGGCAGATCAGCCTTAAAGGATTTTCTAGACCATAAGGTGGATTAATTGTTGAAGAGTCAGTTTGCCATGGTGGCGGCTCTTCTGCAGCTAGCGATATCTACTAGCCAGATGTCTCAAGCCCTGCTCCAGTAGATTCAGTCTCTCAGTGTGTCCCTAGCTATCTGGTCCTTTCTTCTGGTCTTCCTCATCACCTCCCTCCTTAACATATGCTATACTGAGTCAGACCAAGGGTCCATGAAGCCCAGTATCCTGTTTCCAGCAGTGGCCAATCCAGGTCACAAGTAACATCAGGTTTATAGAAGGTATGCAGATTCCATACTGCTTGTCCAATGGATAAGCACTGGATACCCCCCTCCCTGCCGTCCTCTTTATTAGTGGTTTATGGACTTTTTCTCCAGGAACGTGTCCAAACCTTTTTTTTTATTTATTTGGTTACATTTGTATACCGCTTCTTCCAGCAATCAGTTGCGGTTTACATCACATTAAAATTTTGGCACAGCAAACATTTTCTTACAAGGATTAAAGAATCTACATCTAGATTTTGGTGATTAGAAATTAAACAGTTTAGGTTATTTACAGTTGCATTTATGCATTTGGTTTGTACGGTTTGAGTATTTACAGATTCATTTATACATTGTGCGCTACAGTATGGATTATTTAAATCGTGCACTATTTACAGTATGGTTTATTTACAGTTTCATTTGTCTAAACACATCCTGGTTTATTTACAGTTTCATTTAAACTAGTTACTATTTGTTTACAGTCATAAGTTTTATGTGTCATTTTTGTGGTGCGCTGAGCAAATGGTTTCTTTCTGCTTTAAGTTACGTTGTAGTATTCTTGGAAAAGGTAGGTTTTTCATTTTTTTTCTGAAATCTTGCAGGTCGCTATTTGCTCTTAGTGTGGCCGGTAGCTTATTCCATTGCGTGGGCGCTATGTAGGAGAAAGTTCTGTTACTCGTGGAGATCTTAACTGTGCGGATGGAGGGTGGTACATGTAGGGTGTTTAGGTTGTGCGTTCTTCTGCTTCTGTTATGCGGTTGCGTTGTGATAAGTGTGGAGAGGAAGAATGGTGCTATGTTGTGTATCAGTTTGAAAGTGGTTACTATTATTTTGTATCTTATACGGGCAGCAATAGGAAGCCAGTGTAATTCTATTAGTATTGGTGTGATGTGGTGAGATAGTTGTTTCTTCATTATGATCATGGCTGTGACATTTTGCGCCAGTTGTAGTATGTTGAGGGATTTTTTTGGTAGACCTTGGAGGATGGCGTTGCAGTAGTCTAGGTGAGGTGTGATTAGTGCTTGAGCTATTGTTCTGAAGTCAGACTGCTCAATGATATTGCGTACAGGTTGGAGGATTCTTAGTTTGCGGAATATTGCCCAATTGAGTAGTCTTAGGTGTTTTTCCATTTTGAGGTTTTTGTCGAATGTTACTCCTAGGTATTTTATCTCATCCTTGATGTTATATGAGTTATTGTTCATGGTGATAGTTGAGGGGGGGTTGAAATCTTGGTTTTTAGAGATGAACATTACTTCAGTTTTCTTATGGTTTATGGACATGTTGTTCTGTTGAAGCCATGTTTGCGCATCCTTGAGGCATTCTTACAGATGGTTATAGTTCAGGTTGTCTGAGTCCAATTGAGAATATAGCATTATGTCATCCGCATAAATGTGGTAATTGATCTTGTGTTTCTGAAAAATCTTACAGATGGGTTTCATGTAAAGGTTGAACAACAGGGAGGACAACACAGAGCCTTGTGGTATTCCCTGTGTTTGTGGGAAAGCCTCTGAAATTTCTTGATTGAAGAGAACTTGTTGCATTCGGTTGGAGATGTAGGATCTGAACCATTTTAGGGGGATTCCTTTTATTCCTATGGTCTCCAGTCTGTTGATGAGGGTCTTGTGATCTACAGTATCGAATGCCGTGGATATATCTATGAATATTAATGTGAATATTTTCTTATTGTATTTATGCCTTTATAAATTTTATCAAGGAGCACTAGCAGTAGGGTTTCTACCCCATGATATTGCCGGAAACCATATTGATGGTCGTCGAGTGCATTTCTGGCATCGATGTGATCTTGTAGTTGTTGCTGGGCTGCTTTTTCGATGGTCTTGGCCAGGAGTGATATGCTTGAGATGGGCCGGTATGAGGATGGGTCATCCTTATTGAGAATTTTGTTTTTTAGAATTGGTCTAATGAGGGATCTTTTGAGCTCTGTAGGCATGGTTCCCTGCTGTAGCGATTGATTCACTATGTGATTTATGTGGTGTGCTATTTCTTCTTTTGTGGCCTTGATCCAAGCTGCAGAACAAGGGTCTAATGGGGATGTAGTGGTGGTCAGGCTCGTGATTATGCTTATTATTTGTTTGGACTCAATGGTATGGAAGGAGTCCCATTCCTCTTTGTTGACCACAGTAGTTGTGATTGTGTGTGGGGTGTAGTTCATGGTCTGATTTTGGTTGGTGTTTCTTGTTGGTGGTGGGTTGAGTTTGCTGGCATAGTGGTCAGCTAACGTTTGTGTATTTATAGCATTGTTGGGGCCATCATCCTGGGTAGTATTGGTCAGGGATTTGACAAGTTCAAATAGTTCCCTTGGTCTGTTTATCGCTTTGTTGAGTATTCTGGTATGATGGTTTTTCTTTGCAGTGTTGATTTCTTCTTTGTATTTAGTGAGACAAAACAGATATTCAGTTTTGTGTTCAGGGTTTTTGATTTTCTCCATTCCTTTTCAATTTTCCTGAGGTCTTTCTTCATTTTATGTAACGTTGTTGGAGGGAGTTCCAAAGTGTGGACGCCAGTAGTGAAGGAGCTCTTCCTGAAGTTGTTTGTTTAGTCTTGTGATATCCTGCAGGTGTGCCAATCATGTTGTCATTATTGGTCCTTCTTAGTCTATTGCTGATATCCCTTGTTATGATGTCTTGGAGTACGTCTGCCGAGAGATGGTGAATGATTTTAAAGATGATCAGGACTGTTTTAAATTTTGCTCTTTCCATCATTGGGAGCCAGTGCAGTTGCTGTAAGATGTGGGTGATGTGCTCAGTTCTTGGAGTATCTGTAATGATGCATGCTGCAGTGTTTTGCACCATTTGGAGTGGGTGTAAGGTCTGTTGAGGGAGACCTTGATATAACGAGTTTCTGTAATCAAGCAGAGTTGTGATGAGTGCTTGGCACACTGTGGAAGTGGTCCTGGTGGAATATTGGCATGATCTTTCTGATGGTCCTCAAACGTTGATAGGCCTTGTTTGCAGTCTTGGTGATGTGGGATATCAGCTTCAGAGCTCTGTCCATTGTTATGCCCAGGTACTTAACTTCATCTTTGACTACTATGAGTTTGCCTAGAATGCTGATAGTTTGTGGTAGAATGAAGGTGGGGTTCCTGGTGACGAACATTGCCTCAGTTTTATTGTAGTTGACCATCAGGTTATTGGCTGTGAGCCAGGCATTCATGTCTTCAAGGCATCTGGTTACTGTTGTGGTGTTAAGTGCTAGTAGGTTGATTGGAGCATACGCCATGTCGTCGTCGTCAGCATAGAGGTGATAGTGGAGTTTGTGGTATTTGATGATGTTGCATATGGGTTGGATGTAAATATTAAAGAGCATTGATGACAGGGCTGAACCTTGTGGTATTCCCTGCATGACGGGGAACTGCAGTGATTTCTTTTGGGTGCATTTGACTTGTGTTCGATCTTCCAAGTAGGAAGTAAATCACTTCAGAGTATTCTTGCATACTCCTATCTGCTGCAGGCGTTGCAGTAACCTTGCATGGGATACAGAACATATAAGAACATAAGAACATAAGATATGCCATACTGGGTCAGACCAAGGTCCATCAAGCCCAGTATCCTGTTTCCAACAGTGGCCAATCTAGGTCATATGTACCTAGCCATTTCCCCAAAAGACACAGGTTCCACAATGCTTGTACTGGGTCAAGCATTGATATCCTGGGTCCCTTCTTAATAATGGTTTATGGACCTTTCCTCCAGGAACTTGTCAAAACTTTTTAAAACCCAGCTACACTAACAGCATTTACTACATCCTCCGGTAACAAATTCCAGAGTTTGATTACACATTGAGTTTACACGTTGAGTACACGTTGAGTGTCAAAGGCTGCCGAGATGTCCATGAACACTAGCAGGAATCCGTTCTTTAAGTTATCCATGCCTCTTAGGAGATTGTCATAGAGGGAAGTGAGTAGTGTTTCCACACCATGTTGGGGTTTAAAGCCATGCTGATGGATGTCCAGTGGGGCATTCATCTCAATATGGTCCTGAAGTTGTCTTTGCACTGTCTTTTCAATGATTTTCACAAAGAATGGTAGGCTGGAGATGGGACGGTATGATTTTGGTTCAGAGGGGCTTAGGTTGTTGCTTTTAAGTATCGGTCATATTATGGCGTGCTTCAGGGATTGTGGCATGTATCCTTGTTGGAGTGAATCTTTGACGATTTTGTGAATGTGATGGGAGAGCTGGCTTCTTGTGGCTTTGAGCCAAGACACTAGGCATGGGTCTGACGGCGAGGTTGTTGTGTTGAGTCCATTTATTATGTCTTCTACTTGATGTGTTGATGATTGAGGATAAATGATCATGAATAAAGAGAAAAGAATCAATAATTTATTTATTTATTTATGTATATATTTCTATACCGCCCCTTCCAGCGATCAAGGGCGGTTTACAAGGAACATTTTAACAACTGTACACAGATGTATACATTTACATTGAACAATTAGATTTAACTATTTACAATGAACGGTTGAGTATAACTATTTACATTAAACAATAATGACTCCTAGGTAGCATAAGGAGGGGACCAAGGGAATGGGTGTCTGCATGAGGGAGGGAGCCAGGGAGGGGGAGAACTAAAGAAGGAAAACCAGATAGCAGCATCTTAGTGGGATCGATGTGAAGACAGTTAGTCACCATCCAGGCAGAAATAGAAGAGACTGGCATTCAATGAGATCACGTCAAGGTCGGAAGGGCTAGTATGGTGCACGAGAAAAATATCATCGACATAGTAATAGGCAGAAATCCCGTGTTTTTGGATAACGAGGGAAAGAGGGGCCAGAAAGACATTGAAAAGAAGAGGGGCAAGAACAGAATCCTGAGGGACACTGGAGGACAGTGGAGTGGCAGAGGAGGAGGAAGAACCAATGAGAACAGAGAAGGTCTGGGAGTGAAACCAGCGAAGGATGGAGCCAGTAATTCAGAAACTGTGGAGACGGGAGAGAAGAGTGTGATCTAGATTGAAAGCGGAGGAGAGATCTAGAGAGACAGCCACTGAGATGTTACCACAATCATGAGAAGAGGTGAGAGGACAGCTGAGAAAAGATGAATTTCTCAAGAAAGGGCAGGGTAGAGATGGTGCGCAACTGAGCAGGGATGGTGGGTTCCAGTGAGGGTTTCTTAATAATAGGCCAAATCACAGCTTGCTTCCAGTGATGAGGGAATGAGCCTGGTTAGAATTGAAGATGCTGAGGATAAGAGGGAGCAAGGCCAAAGAGGGGGTTGTGAGCCAAGCTGAGGGAATAAGGTCAGAGGGTCAGGTAGTCTTACGGGAAGAGGAGAGAGCTTTAGAGAGTTCAGCAGAGGAGACAAGGCAGAAGGATGACCAGGAGTGGGAGAGGGCAGGGGCATAAGGGGAGGGAGGGGATGCTGGGGGAGGAGGAAAATGGGGGGAGTAGGGGGGAGGGGGAAATCAGGGAATGAGCGACGCAGGGAAAGGATTTCATTGGTAAAGTAAGTGGCTAGAAGGGTGGGGTCAGGAGAGATGGAAGGGGGTAGGGGAGGAGGAGGAATGGAGTGAGGTCAGGGAGCGAAGGACAGAATACAGTTATTTGGAGGAGTTAGAGAACAAGGAGAGAAGTTGGAAGTAGTAGGAAAGCTTACCGGAATGAATAAGAGAATGATAGTGGGAATGACATTGGCGGAAATGGGCAAAAGATTCAGTAGAAGGACATTTACGCCTGTGGCACTCGGCACAATGGAGGTAGGAGCAATGGAGCTAAAGGCCAGAGTGAAACCAGGGGTGACGAGAGACCGAGGGACGAGGGCGAGATAGGGGATGAAGAGGGGCAAGGGTATTAAGGGTGGCAGATAGGGGGGAACTGTTGGAGGGTGGTGACTGAGATGCAACGAACAAGGCAAGTGGGGGGCGAGTCAGCATTTCAGTCACCACCCTCCAACAGTTTATGTTTATGTTTATGTTTATTATTAGATTTGATATACCGCTCAGGCCAGAGGCATTAGAGCGGTTTACAATGCAGTATCATTCAAGGAAATAGGAAAAGAATGCCATTATAAATAGGACAGAATAGAGGATACTGTTCCCTCCTGACTTTTCATCCCTCAATCCTGACCTCCAGGTAACATCCTGGAACTCTATCCTATCTGCCACCCTTAATACCCTTGCCCCTCTTCATCCCCTATCTCGCCCTCGTCCCTCGGTCTCTCGTCACCCCTGGTTTCACTCTGGCCTTTACCTCCATTGCTCCTACCTCCATTGTGCCGAGTGCCACTGGCGTAAATATCCTTCTACTGAATCTTTTGCCCATTTCCACCAATGTCATTCCCACTATCATTCTCTTATTCATTCCGGGGGACTGAGAGGGAAAGGAAGAGGCAAGGTGGGGAAGGGAGAACAAGAGGCAGAGATGATCATACCAAGGAAAGGAGAGAGTTGAAATATTGGTAGGGAAGAGGGTAGGGGACTGGGGAGATGATAAGATCGAGGATGTGTCCAGCAGAGTTGGTGGGACAGTGGACATGTTGATGGAGTGAGAGGTTAGTGAGGAGAAACAGGAACGAAGCATCACAGGGGCAGAAGGGGGAGTCTAAATGGAGATTAAAGTCTCCAAGGATAAGAAGATGAGGGTATAGGAGAAAGGCCTCAGAGAGAGTTAGGAGAAGAGAATCCCAGAGGTGGGATGGGAGGGAAAGTAGAAAGTAGAGAGCAGGATTACAATCTAGACCAAGCAGCAGGGCCTCGGGATAATGGAGTGAAAAGATATTTTCTCCGATTCATCTTAAATGGGCTACATTGTAGCTTCATTGTGTATCCCCTAGTCTTTCTACTGTTTGAAGGAGTAAACAACCAATCTGTGTTTACCCGTTTTACTCCATTATTTTATAGACCTCCAACATCTCCCCTCAGCTGTCTCTTTTTCAAGTTGAAGAGCCCTAACGTTTTAAGCCTTTCCTCATAGCGGTATCCTTCCATCCCCGTTAACCAATCCCAATCATAATCGATCTTATTATAGACGAAAATCCTCACCTACTCTGTATAACTGAAACTTGGCTAAATGAGTCTGACTCAGTTCTCCTTAACCAACTCCGAGTACATGGTTATACCATACTCAACAGTAATAGAGACAGAAAAAGAGGTGGCGGAGTACTCGTAGTAGCAAAAACTCATCTCAACCTTTCACCTACCTTACTAGATAAGCATGAGGGTATTGATATCCTCAGAATTGAAAGTCACACCATGGCCATCTGCCTTATCTATAGACCCCCCACACCTGACATACATAGCTTAGACATAATACTTGAGGTTGCATGTAACTCTTCACTGAGAAAGCCCTCTGTTATCTTAGGAGATCTTAACCTTGCCTTGTTACCAAATAGCCAAACACTATCCTTCCTTGAAGCAATGGAGGAAATGGAATTTAAACAAATAATTACCCACCCCACTCACTGCAAAGGTAGCACCCTTGATTTAATATTCATACCATCACACTTCACACTCTCATCGATTTCTACTCCACCCACCATAACTCAAGTACCATGGTCTGATCATTTCAAGATACATTACTCTCTCCCTTCCCAACCCACTAGCTCTACTCACCGTAACGCCAAATGCACAGAACAAAGATTCCGCCAGTTTAACAAGGAAAGCTTTCTGGAATCTATTTCTCCAAAATTAGACAATACCTCAAACAATCTCAATGAACTTGTTTCTACCTGGAACTCTGTTATTGAGGCGGAAGCTAAATATTCATCTTCAAATAAAAGAAAACCTAGATCTAACTCGTCTGAGAAATGGTACACCTCCAAGCTTGCTGCACTAAAGAAAAACCTTCGGAAACTAGAGTCTAAATGGAGGAAGAAGAAAACCACTGAACTCAGGGTTCAATACTTCACAAGCCTTAAAACCTACAAGGAAGCCATTAACAACACAAAAGAACTATACCACACTAAAACATTATCTAAGGCCATCAACCATCCCAGGGAACTCTTCAAGATTATTACATCTTTGACTAAGGTTCCCGATCACACACCTGACAAAGCACCAATAGATCCGCAACACCTTGCAAACCACTTTGCCAATAAGCTTAAACTAAGCACCCGTCCAAGTATTATCCTGACCCCTACCGCATCAAATACCATCACTGAGTGGGGCTCATTCCATACAATCTCTAACAAACAACTTCTAGAGATTATATCAAATCTCAATACTACCACTTCATTACTTGATCCTTGCTCGGTGTCTTGGGTTAAAGCATCAAAATCCGAACTAGCTCCATACATTTTGAAAGTGGTAAACCAATCTCTACTTCAAGGCTTCATGCCGGATGACCTCAAATACTCAGCGATTCGCCCTCTACTAAAAAATAAAACCCTTAACAATACTGACCCTTTCTCATACCGCCCCATTGCCAGCATACCTTTCTTAGCCAAAATCATTGAAAAGGTAGCTCAGATACAACTACAAGATCATATTGATACTAACTTCCCTTTAGACGAGCACCAGTATGGCTTCCGCCCATATCACGGAGTAGAAACCTTACTCGTATCCCTTTTTGATTCACTAATCTGTGGTATGGATAATATAAAGCAGACCTTCTTGCTCATATTCCTTGACATTTCCTCAGCCTTTGACAGTGTAGATCATAATACTCTCCTATCCAGAGTATCTCAACTAGGTTTAAAAGATACCACTCTTAACTGGTTTAAGTCCTACATTTCTAATCGTTTCCAATATGTCCATTTAGACCATTCCCCCTCACTACTATTCCCTCAAGAACGTGGTATCCCATAAGGATCCTCACTCTCTGCATTACTTTTTCACCTTTATATCCAACCTATTTGCACAATTTTTCAACACCACAGTCTAAACTATTTTATCTATGCAGACGACATCATGCTGTTCGCCCCTTTGGACATAGCTAACCTTAATTTCAATAGAATCGCCACCTGCCTCTCTGAAGCTGAACAATGGCTCTGCTCAATCCATATGGATATCAACTTCAAACAGACTGAAGCACTCTTCGTAACCAGAAATCCCAACTTCACCCCTCCAACTACCATCAACCTTATGAACATTACTCTCCCAGTCAAATCTGAAATTAAATACCTTGGAGTTACACTAGACAAAACACTAAGCATGACACACCACATAAAACAGACTGCCAAAACTATATTTTTCAAGCTTAGAACCATACAGCAACTCAGACCCCTCATTGACATCAATGATTTCAGAACAGTTGTCCAGGCTCTCATTACGCCACATTTAGACTTCTGTAACGGCATACTCCAAGGGACATCTAAAAAGAATCTACACATCCTTCAAAGAGCTCAGAATGTCACTGCTCTAATCATTGTGAAAGCCAAAATATTCGATCATATCTCCCCCATCCTATACGCTCTCCACTGGCTTCCAATCTCTAGTAGGATTCAATATAAAACCCTTGTCACCACTTTTAAACTCATTAATGACTTAGCCCCATCACAGTTAGCAACATTACTTCAGACCCCACCAGAAAACAGACTTAGAAGAAAAACTAATCTCAACATGCTACTAATTCCCAATGCCATGAGAAAATCGAAACAAATAACCACCAACACTGCTTTTTCATATTATGCTCCCAGCCAATGGAACAAACTACATTAAAACTAAGAGAGATTAAGGACCTTACCTCTTTCAGGAAGGAACTTAAAACCTACCTGTTTAGTCAACACTAGAGCAACCTACAACCTACATTCAAATATAATACACAAGAATACACAACTAACCAAACACAAGTCTATCCCACCTAACTCTAGACTCATTTTAATAACCGTTCTAAATAGCCCTCTTCCCAACACTGTACCTATGACTACAAATAACTATTATAAATAGTTTTTGTTCAACCATGTAAATAATTTACACATTGGTTCTTTCTAACGTAGTTTTTATGTTCCAGTATATTCTTATGTAAACAATCTACACATTGTTTCCTGGTAACTTAGTTCTTATGTTCACTTAATGTTAGTTCTTATGTTCACTTAATGTTCTATGTAATGCAATATTTCACTGTTTGCTATATTGTTGTTTAAGTTCCTTGTAAACCGCCCCTGATCTCTGGAAGGGGCGGTATAGAAAAGCACACAAATAAATAAATAAATAAACCATTTTGGTGACTCTTCTCTGTACCTTTTCTAATTCTGCTATATCTTTTTTAAGATATGACGACCAGAATTGTACACAATATTCAAGGTGTGGTCGCACTAAGGAATGATACTGAGGCATTGCAATATCCTTTGTTTTATTTTCCATTCCTTTCCTTATGATTCCTAGCATTCTATTTGCTATCTCAGCTGCTGCTGCACACTGAGCAGAGGGTTTCAATGTATTATCCATGATAATGCCTAAATCTTTTCCCTGAGTGGTGGTCCCTAATGTAGAACCTTGCATCATGTAACATTAGTCTGGATTGTTCTTCCCTATGTTCATAACTTTGCACTTGCCCATTGGGCGTCCAATATCCCAATTTATCAAGGTCCTCTTGCAATTTTTCACAATCCTCTTGTATTTTAACAACTTTAAATAATTTGGTGTTATATTCAGGTTTGATTACCTCACTCATTATTCCCATTTCTAGATCATTTATGAATATGTTAAAAAGCAGTGGAGCCAGCACAGATCCCTGGGGTACTCCACTATTCACCTTTCTCCATTGAGAAAATTGGCCATTTAGCTCTACTGTTTGATTTCTATTTTTTAACCGGTTTGTAATCCACAATAGTATATTGCCTCCTATCCCATGGCTTTTTAAGTTTGCCAAGAGTCTTATGTTCTTATGATTTTAACTTGGCTACCCTTATGTTAAACTCTTAGGAAAAAGGTTTATGTAAGATAGTTTCCTTATTTGCTCTACAAGTTGACACCCCTGTTCAATATTAAACATTAAAGTTTTTGTTCTATGTAAACCACACTGATTTCTAAGAGTGTGGTACATAAAATTAAATAAATAAATAAATCTGTGTTGGCTTCCTGCCATGACTATCCACTTGTTCAGGAATTTTGTTCTTTATAATGGTTTCTACCATTTTGCCCAGTACAGACATCAAACTCACCAGTCTGTAGTTTCCTGGATCACCCCTAGAACCCTTTTTAAAAATTTGCATTTCATTGGCCACTCTCCAGTTCTCAGGTACTTCAGATGATTTTAAGGATAGTTCACAGATTACTAAAAGATCTGCAATCTCATATTTCAGTTCTTTCAGCATCCTGGGATGTTTTTCATCTGGTCCAGGTGATTTGCTGCTCTTTAGTTTATCAAATACTGTAGCTGTATTACGTCTTCCCGATTTATAGTGATTTGTTCCAATTCCTCTGATACATTACCTTTAAATATCATTTCTGGCATAACTAATTTTCTATATTTTCTTCCGTAAAGACTGAAGCAAAGAATTCATTCATTCTCTCAAGTATTGCTTCTTCTACATATTTTTCCTCCCTTCCCTCTCAAGCATCACTGTCTGAGGCCAGGCTATGTCAGCAGTGGGGAAATCATAAGGATTTCAAGTTTTTCAAGTCATTTCCAGCTTTATCAGAATATAGCATGACAAAACAAATGTATAGATTTCCCATGTCATTTTAAATGAATGCACATTTCTATTTGCTAGTTCCCTATATGTACCTCCTCAGTCAGACCTCCTCAGGCTTGTTGCAGGTATACCAGTACTCTGGTTCTAAGCATAATGGGGGGAGAGTGCCAGAGACACCACACTGTCATGTATTGTATGGCCCCACTGAATGCTACATCCACCTGTAACTCTGCTGTCCATACGTATGCAGCATCTCATCCCCATTTCTAGTGTGCTTTCCTGAGCACTCACTACCAGTCACAGCAACTTCTGTGATATGCTGAATGTCTTCTGCAGCACAATGTCCACCTAGTCTAGGCTTAGCACACTGAGAAACTGGAACTGCTCAGATAGCCCTTCACCCTCTAGAAATGACAAATCCAGGAGAGAAGCTGTGGGCCACTGAACACCTGGGTGACTCCAATAAACAGCTGAACAGATCTCTGATGCAGTATATGGCCACACAGGGCATGGTCCCCACTTCTACTCTGTCCACTACCAATGGAACATCTATGGTCCCATCTATATGGGTCCCAAAGAGGAATGTGCCTACACCATCCAGCAACACAACCATCATCACCTTCAACTCCTCTATCCAAGGCCAGCCTGTCCATTGTGCAAGAATGTTATTTGCACAGTGCCCCATGCTTCAGAGGGCTCCACACCAACTCCATTCTGCATATGGTGTTCGGTTTGCAGGGCTCGCCAGAGGGAGCCGGGAAGGCCCAAAGCCCCGGCCGAAGTGAAGAGTGGTCTAGCAGCTGTGTTCTTCTGAAGCACATTGAGTGCTTGGAAACAGGAAATGCCTTTTAACCTCTGGTGCGCCAGCATGCTTCAGGAGAGCACAGCTGCTGGAGTGAAGGAACACGCTGCTCTTCACTCGGGCACTGTGCAGATGTGAGCCGGGGCTTTGGGCCTCCCTGGCTCCATCTCAAGCCAGTCAGACAGGCATGGGAATCTTTGGTGGGGGGGGGGGCTTGACTGGTTATGGGCTGATGAGGGGTTAGGATAGGATTGGAACTGGCTGATGGGGGGCTAGGATTGGCAAGGGGCGAATAGGGGGCAGAGCTTGAACTGGAAATGTGCTGATGGGGTACTAGGACTGGAAATGGGCTGATTGGGGGTGGGCAGCTTCAGGGGTGCACACAGCACTGCTTGAGAACCTAAGATGGCAATGGCAAAGGCATTCTTAATGGGGGACCTCGATCCTCCAAAACCAAGACTCCTCTTGTAGAGCACCTCTCTCCACAGGGATGGTCATGCACTTATTAACAATCATAACCATGACTCCCACCCCAGGAAGCCCAATACTGATCCCACTTGCCCTGAGGCCAAAGCTATAGCTGAGACAAAACTAGGCCCCTAGGGCCCAGTTCATGGATTTCCTGCTGCATAGGATCAGGTAGAAGCAAGAACATAGCAGGATACCAGATATCCTCCAGGTGTAAGGGAGGCCCATCTGCTAACCTTGCCTGAAACTACAGAACCACCATAACATCCTGAAGGGCATAAGCAGGGTCCGTCAGATCATGGAGATCCTAGCCTTCTCCCAGGGGAATCGCTACTCTCTTCTCTTCAGACTTACCTTCTGATGACAGGTATTTCACATCAGTCCTTCAACCATAAGGTTGGACTCTAAGAGGAACAGAGGAGCATAAGGGCAAAGCCCTCTATCTGCCTGTGACAGAAGCATTCGTGGGCCCTGGGTCCCCTGGAGGGGAAGCTTGGGCCTCAGAGCCTTATGAAGGGGGCTGCCAAGCCACTAGCCAAGACTGAAAACAGTCCATGAAATGTTTCAGGAGATGCAGCGCAAGCCATTTGTAAAGGTGAGCCCCAGGGGCCAATAGGATTTTGGCTACTTCTGTCAGGTCCAAGCCACCATCTGAAATGTCCGCCATGTCCACCTGCAAGAAAAAAATTATGGAAAGGAGCAGCAGGGGCCAAAGAAATGGCTTGGGCCCTGGGTCCCATGCAAAGGATCCAGAATGCTTAAAAAAGTGCTCCATGTGTTGCAGCCATAATGGGGGCAAAAAAAAGCAGCCATGAAAAAATAACACTAGGGACTAAAGACCTCATCGGGCCACGTGGCTGAACACTGCTGCAGCAAAGTTTAAAAAGACTGCAGAGTGTCACAAAAAGAAGCAGAGCTGCAAGGAAAAGGCAGTCCCAAAAAGGGAATCCCAGCACCTGTAGGGTTGACCAGGGAAACTGAAGGAGGGAAGCCCCAGATGCTCAGCTGTCAAACAAAGGTCTTCTTATTTTATAATTTAATTTGGAACTGCTTTATTGAAAGCAACAGAGAGCCAAGTAGTGCCCAAAGAGAGAAAAAAGAAATCTGAACCTCCTCCCCCCCTCCCCCCCGAAAAAATACAAAGCATGCAGATAAGGACAGCAAATGGGAAGGAACCTAAGTCTAACTTATCCACCTCCTCAGGGGTCCCTTGGTGTCCTTATGCTCCTCTTCAGGCCACTATGTGCTAGGAACCCATGGGTTTCAGTTCTGGACAGAGGGCAGCTGCCAGATCCAGGAGACAAAGGCAAACCTCACTCTGAGACTGGATCCCAGTGACCTCAGCATGTGGGCCAGGAGAGTCAGGCCTATCTGCACTGTTGCATGCCACTTGCTGGAGGCAGACAAATACTGGCTTCTCTCAGTGCTGTACCAGAGGATATACCAAGTGATGACATCACTGAAAGTTGCTCAAGTCTGCCTCCACCTGCTGGCAAGAAAGCATAACCCCATTCATCTGGACTGCTCTAGCAGGGTGATAAGGAAATATGGGCCCAATTTTTGGAAGGCATTTACATGGTTTACAGCCAAGTAAACTGTGTAAATGCTGTAAATGGGGACATTGGAGTGGAGTGGAGGACTAGCCTAATGGTTAAGAACTCTGGCTTGGGAACCCAGAGACCAGAGTTTAATTCCCACTAGCACTCCTTGTGGCCTTGGGCAAGTCACTTAACCCTCCATTGCCTCAGAAAAAATCCAAGTTAACAATGTCCCTGTTTAATGTACATTACCAAGTTTAAGTTTCAATGTAAATTGCTCTGATTGAAATGATGAAGTGGTATATAAAACCTGTTAAATAGATAATTATTCAACAGCACTTACGTGGTTAATGCCATTGAATATCCCCTTCTAACTCCTCTATGTGCCCCAATGCTATCCAGTTAGCATGGGGGCATGTTGTTGGGTGCATAGCCTGCCCCATTCAATATCGGGTCCTATATGTTTAAAGTTAAACTACATCCATGCCACTAGATTTTGGCTTCTATCTGTTTAAAGTTATACTTCTATTTGGTCCCCCTGTGCTCTCTCTATTTCTTTTCATGCTGCCTCCAACCCTTCAGCCTGCCCCAAATCCTGCTCTTTTTAAAACACATCAATTCTGCTGACGTGAACAGCCAGAATGTATGCATTCCTCACAGAACAATTACATTTTTTAAGCCACTTACACGGTCAGCATCTGATAACATGCATTTGGTGTGTTTAATTTCAAGGAAGCAGTATCCAGTTAACTATCCAGAAATCTTAGAAAGGCCTTTTTGCTCTCTTCAATTATCCAAATAGTTTTTGGGTTAGTTGTGCTAAATATTGGCGCTATCTGGATAATTCACCACTCCGTTCCCACTCTGCCCACAGATCACCCTAGCACTATATGAATCGTTCCAAGGTGATCTATAAGATATTCAGCAGCACTATCCATATAGTGCCGCTGAATATCAACAGATAGCTGTGGCCAACACCACTTATCCAGATAGTCAAACTATTTATCTGGATAACAGGTACAGCTGTTGGGCCTTATTCAGTTGGGCAGGCTATTCACTGCTATGGCGCATAGCCATGCCCGCCAGCCCTTAATCCCAGATATTCAATGCCAGGGTCATATGCAGCCCCGGCTTTGAATATACAGGGATCGCCACACATGCAGAAAGCCACAGTAATCAACCAGGTAGTGGCAATATTGCATGCTGCCTGGTTAGCTCCTGCACTTTAAAGATAGGCAAGGGTTTTCCATGCCTATCTTTTAGGTGCAGGTCGCTAACCGGGCAGCATGTAATATTGCTGCTGTCTAGTTATTGATCATCTCTGCTTCTGATTCCTCCCCAGAATGCCCCAGACATGCTCCAATGCTAAGTGGTTAGTATCAGGGGGGCATAAGGCCCATAGTCATTGAATATCCCTCTCAGTGGTAGTTACACAGGTTACAGGGCTGTAAACCATGTAACTGCCCTTTGAATATTGGGCCCTATGTTTTTAGGTGTAGTTGCATAAATTGACAACTACTAAATACTGCACAGTGTTCCAAATTAGCGTGCACTCACCCAAACATTTTCCAAAATCCTGAGGAAGTTACAGTATCCACCAGACTACCTGTGTATGGCTTCACATACTGCTTCAAGGTATCTTCAAGGAGCCAGGACACACTCCAATCATCAGCCTGGAACTGGTAATCTGAGGGAGCAGTGCTGCAGGAGACTGGAATAGGAACAAAAGAGATATCGAGAATCTGTTGCTGTTCCCGGAGGGTAAGAGAGGTAATGATGAACAATGAAGGTCAATATTCAAAAGCACTGGTTGTATTTTTTTTTTTTTAATGTGAGATAATAAAACAGATCATTTTGGATGCCCAAAATTGTTAATCCAAAAAGGGGCTAGGATTTTGGGCATTCCAGGATTGGTGCCACTTAGCCATACTATTTATACATTTAAGCAGTGGTGGTATTAAGCCACTAAATATATAGGGCCTGATAGTCGAAAGGCATTTACATGGTTAGTGCCATTGAATATCCCTTACTAAGCCCCCTATGCCCCTCCATGCTATCCGGTGAGCATTGGGGCATGTTGGGAGTGTTCCAGGGTGGAGAGGAGGCAGAGACTGTGGCCATGTAGCATCAATATTGGATGCTGCCTGGTTAGCGACCTGCACCTACAAGATAGGCAAAGGTTTTCCATGCCTATCTTTAAGGCGCAGGAGTGAACTGGGCAGCCTCCAATATCGCTGCTGCACAGTTAGCTTTGGCACCCTACTGTGTCTCCAGCGATCCCCAAATATTCAACACCTTCGCTGTGGCATTGAATATCGTGGTTAAAGGTCTGCGGGGAGGGCTATATGCCAATGTGGTGCCTAGCCCTTTCAAAATCCAGATGACTGAAATTTGGGCCCATGCACGTCAATTTCAAAAACTTTATCTGGATAGTGGCAGCTACATCTATCAGTGAATTTTCAGATGCATTATCTGAATAACATAGCTGAAAATTCTTACAACCACCCTGGCACTATTCGGAAAATAACAGGGCAGAGTGAAGGCAAAGCATGAATATTCTCCTAAATCTATGGATGGTCGGTAATATTCATCCGTTATCTGCATAGTTATGCAAATAAAGTTAGATCAGCAAAAAGACTGTCCTAACTTAAACTGCTTTGTTATCCAGATAGCAGCTGACTATTACCACTATTCATAGAGCTAGCAGCGGAACAATAGAAGTATACGAAAATGACAGAAAAAGACCACATGGCTTATCTAGTCTGCCCTTCAATTTCAACCACTACACAGTCCCCTTTTTTCCTTTAGAGATCCTCTGTGTTTGTCCCATGCTTTTTTGAATATGTATATTCTGTGCAACTGCTTCTGTGGAAAATGGCGCTTGAATATGCATAATAGTTGTAAATGCCCCAACCAGTACTTATAAAACTATGACTGCAGTGTTTGAATGTTGAGCCAATAGGTTATCGCATTCCTAGATGGCTTGCATGAATAGCAACTATAACCTGAAATGTCCAATTCAGACATTTCAACTTATATGTGGCTATTCAGTGACACCACCTAACCTTATGGCACTACTGAGTATGTGAAACCTTTCAAATTATACATTCTCTGAGCAACTGGTATAGAGGCATTACTAAAGTGTGCATGTGGAGGACTGTTACCGCATGCTAAAAATACAGCTGTGGCAAACATCCCACTCTAAATGCTTGGCACAGAATGACATTAGGGGCAGACAGCAGGCACTGACTGCACATTGAGGTTAGCAGGGATGTCATGAGCATATGCTATCTTCCCTGTTGCAGTTAACATGGGTGCACTTATTGCCATCTCAGTGGTTACTGCTAAGTATATTCATGTTAAATGTGGCTGCACGTTTAGCGCAGTGAGGTCTCGCTCCCCATGTTAACTGCATGGAGACATGCTGGGAATGTCCCCAACAGTTAGCACAGGTATACCACACCTCCCATACTAAACTTTGGCACCTAACATACACTAAGGGGTTTGTTTACAAAGCCGCAGTAGCGGTTTCCGATCGTTATCGGAGCCGCGGCCCCATTGAAATCAATGGGGCCACAGCTCCGATAACGATCGGAAACCACTACCGCGGCTTTGTAAACAAGCCCCTAAAAAGAAAGCTTTTAGCACATTTTAGAAAACATGCCCCATGGAATGGGATCGAGACATTGGGGAGGATATTGAGTGGGGTGGCTAGCCATGACTACTGAACTTTAAACCCAGACATTCAATGTCAGCAGACATATTGGGCCCTGGCATTGAATATCCTGGTTGCCCAGATAGGCAGAAAGCTAACCAGGCAGTAACAATATTCAGATGCTGCCTGGCCAGCTTCTATGGTGAAAGTTAGGCCAGCCTTTGCTACTCCTTACTTTCACCGCCTTGCTTATAACCACGCAGTGGCTGAATATCACCACTGCCCGATTATGGCTGCTGCCCGGTTATGGCCGGATGTCACCCCCCGGAGCGCCCCGATACTAACCAGTTAGCACGGGACATGCAGCAGTGGCACTAATTGTGTTAGTGTGGCTGAATATGCCGGATAGAGGTATTAATGTGATTAATCCATTTGAATATCCCTCCACCATTAACTTCACATAAAGCTCATTGCATCACTTTTAATAATAATTTTTCTTTGACATTATTTCTAGGTTGATTTTAATATCAGTATTAAGGTCATTTAGCACCAAGACTGTCATATAATCAGATTAACCCATGTGCCATGAATTTTTAAAATAACAAAATAAAATGATAAAATATATAATTCCCATCTAGTGAAAGAATAATACAAACATTACATATTCCTTTGGACACTGGAATCAACCGGATGATTAAGTAATATTTCGGCAAAGCCTTGTCCCTCAGAAAGCTTAGCAACATGCTTCAATTCTCACTTACGCAGAAGACAGATGAATGCCAAAATCCAAAATGCTTCTTTGGTTTTCATTTTATGAACGTCTTTTTCCACTGCTCACTCAATGTGCTCTGTGGCTCTACTTATACCAGATCCAGGCTGACCTTTTAAACTATTTCACATCTACTCAGATATTCCATTTACCTTTGAACCTTTAAATGATCAGAACAAATAACAGGAAATTCCATGCAGCCTCTGGGTCAAATAAAACATTTCCCCATAAGCAGAAATAAGAGAAGCCTTTAATATCTTTGATGCTCAATGTTTCTATATTTCTTTAGCTTGCGCTTTTTTCCGTCTGTCCCTTTCTGATAAAGTCTATCAAAAGGGTGTACATGCAAACTACAAATTCTGGTACAGCAACACAGTGATCTCAGTATGTCCCTTCCTGTCTCTACTCTGCACTTTCTAACTCCTGGAGAAGCTCAATTTGTTGCTCATTATGTCATTCCTAATTTCAGAGGATTGGGAGGGGGAGCTACTTTTTTGTGGTTTTTGTTTTATTTATTTATTTACATTCCCTTATATACCGCACTATTCAGCATCAGCGCGGTTTACATGGAACAAAAATGCTCAGTACAGTTAACACGTATGAGTTTACAGATAACAGGGCAAAAAACTTGGATAACAGGGGTAAACTATTTACAAAACTTGCTACATAGAGTCATATGAACAGGAGTTTCATAGAACATATGCACCACTAAGGGTTAGAGTATCTGTCTTGGCGTGTTAAGATACCATATATTTGCTTAGCGAATTGTATCGTTTTGCTGCCTGTTGATTTAAAAGGACATGTTGGATTGGGGGGGAGGTAGTTTATACCCTCCCCCCCCCCTCTCCCGCCAATTCATCAACCCTTCTTGCCTTGCTTCAACGGGCAGCACAAAAAACAAACAGAAAAAAATCCCAGTGCTGCCCACAAAGCTCCTTAAATGCTATGAGGCTGCTGCACTGTGGCTTGGTTATGAAAGAGGGCGTGGAGCATCCATTTGCATAGGTGTTGTATATAGACATTCTTCACAGACAGAAGAAGTGGACAGAAGTTTAAATAAAGACATTCACAGTATTGCTAACAAAAGAGAAGTGCTGCTGATAAGTGTTATCTAGAAGTAAGGAGATCCTGAATTCTGTACTGGAAGAACTGTCCCAGCAACTGGTAACTGTACCCACATGGGAAGGGGCCATACTGGACTTGCTACTTATGAATGAGGAGAGTGTTTCTGATGTTACAGTGGGTGATCATCCAGTGATCATTGGATGGTATGATTCATTATTAGGATATGGGCTGATAAAGTACATTCAAAAGTGAGGGTCCTAGATCTTAGGAAAGCTGACTTTGCAAAGATGGGACCATACCTCAAGGAGTCATTTATGGAACTGGAACAGTCGGAAGATGTAGTAAAGCAGTGGGTGAAACTGAAAGGGGAAATTTTGAGGCACAGACCTTTTTATTACAAAAGTAAGTAAATGTAAAAGGAAAAGGAGGCCACTCTGGTTCTCAAAAGAAGTTGCTAAAAAGATGGGGATAAAGAGGGAGGCCTTCATGAAATACAAGAGATCATAGAGAGAGGAAGACAGGCATCTATATTTGGAAAAACTTAAGAAACCAGCAAAGTAATAAGGAAAGCAAAGAAATTTGTGAAGATAACTAGCAATGGCCACTCACAGACCCTGTGATAGATTTTCAAGAGAAGACTCAAAGAGATAATTTTGTTTTGTGTAGAGAGAAATTGTTAGAATTCATTAAAGTAGTATGTAAGCCTGTAAAGGATTGGTCAAGGCTAACATCTCAAAGGCAGGATAGGGGTGAAAAGGCTTTCACACTATGTGTATGCTAGCTTTTAAGGACTATTCTGATAAGGCAGAAGAAACACTTTCAGGATTCCCTAATATTTTTGTAAACGTCTTGCATCCGAGAATAAAAGAAATTTTGGAGACTTCAATAATAGATTGACCAGCTAGAACAGCTGATGCAGTTCTGGAACCAGCTCGATACAGTGAGTTGAAGTTTATCAAGGAACAGCAAGAAGAGCAAACCAAGATAGATGTGAAACATAGAAACATGATGACAGAAAAAGACCACATGGCCTATCTAGTCTGTCCTTCCACATCAACAACTACAACAGTCCAGTTTTTACCTTTAGAGATCCTCTGTGTTGGTCCCATGCTTTTTTGAATTCAGTTACTGTCCTCATCTCTACCACCTCCACTGGGAGACTATTCCATGGATCCACTACTCTTTCCGTAAAGAAATATTTCTGCATATCACTCCTGAATCTATCTCCCTTCACCCTCATCCCATGTCCCCTCGTAGCAGAACTTGCTTTCAATTGAAAGAGGCTCTCTCCCTGAACATTTATGCCATGCAGGTATTTAAACATCTCAATCATATCACCTCTATCCCGCCTTTCCTCTAAGGTGTACATATTAAGATCCTTAAGTCTGTCCTCATATGCTTTATAATGAAGCCCACTAATCATTTTAGTAGCCACCCTCTGCACCGACTCCATCCTGTTCACATCCTTTTGAAGGTGCGGTCTCCAGAATTACACACTATACTCCAAATGAGGTTGCACAAAAGACTTATACAGAGGCATTACCGCCTCCTTTTTTTCTGCTATCCATTCCTCTCCGTATGCACCCAAGCATCCTTCTAGCTTTTGCCGTCACCTTTTCTACCTGTTTAGCTACTTTAAGATCATCAGACACAACCATGCTTAGGTCCCGTTCTTCTTTAGTGGACAAAAGTACTTCACCTCCTATACTGTATTGCTCCCTTGGATTGCTGCAGCCCAAATGCATGACCTTACATTTTTTAACATTAAATCCCAGCTGCCAAATTCTAGACCATTCTTCAAGCTTAGCTAGATCCCTCCTCATGTTATCTACACCTTCCTGAGTGTCTACTCTATTGCAGATTTTGGTATCATCTGCAAAGAGGCAAACCTTCCCCGACAGCCCTTCCGCTATATCACTAACAAAGATGTTAAAAAGAATCGGACCAAAGACAGATCCCTGGGGCACACCACTGGTAACATCCTTCTCCTCAGAGTGAGCTCCATTTACTTGTACTCTTTGTCACCTCCCACCCAACCAATTTCTAACCCAAGCAGTAACTTTAGGGTCCATCCCTAGGGTGCTCAGTTTGTTTATAAATCGCCTGTGAGGAACAGTGTCAAAGGCTTTACTGAAATCTAAATACACCACATCTAGAGCTCTCCCTCGGTCCAACTCCCTGGTCACCCAGTCAAAGAAATCAATCAGATTTGTCTGATAAGACCTGCCTCTGGTGAATCCATGCTGCCTCGGATCCTGTAATCTGCTGGACTCCAGAAACCTCACTATTTTCTCTTTCAGCAGCGTTTCCAATAATTTACTCACCACCGAAGTTAAACTAACCAGCCTGTAGTTTTCAACCACATCCTTACTTCCGCTTTTGTGTAAAGTCACCACATGAGCCTCTCTCCAGTCCTTTGGCACCACTCCCGACTCCAACGAGGCATTGAAAAGGTCAGTCAGTGGAGTTGCTAGAACGTCCCCAAGTTCCCTCAGTATTCTAGGGTGTATCCCATCCGGTCCCATCACTTTGTCTACTTTAAGTTGAGCTAGTTTCTCACGAACACAGTCTTCTGAAAATTGTTCAAGATGTCCCTCGCTTCTGTTCCTATTTGTGGGTGTTTTCTGAGGTCCTGCTCCTGGTTCTTCATCTGTGAACACAGAACAAAAATATTTGTTAAGCAATTCCGCGTTGTCCTTATCAGCTTCTACATATTCCCCCCTGCACCCTTGAGTCTGACAATACCACTTTTGCCCTTCCTCTTCTCACTAATATATCTGAAAAATGTCTTATCCCCCCATTTTATTGCCTTCTTGACTACTTTGCTAGCTTCTCTAAGTTTTTCCAAATACAGATGCCTGTCTTCCTCTCTCTGTGATCTCTTGTATTTCATGAAGGCCTCCCTCTTTTTCTTCACTTTTTCAGCTACTTCCTTCGAAAACCATAGCGGTCTCCTTTTTCCTTTTGCCTTTATTTACCATTTTAACAAAAAGGTTGGTTGCCCTTAAAATACCCCCTTTCAGTTTTGCCCGCTGTTTTTCTACATCCCCCAGCTGTTCCCATCCCACTAACGACTCCCTTAGGTATTGGGCCATCTTCGCAAAGTTAGTCTTCCTAAAGTCTAAGATCCTCACCTTGGAATGGATTCTAACAGCCCTAGTCCTAATACTGAACCACACCATCTGGTGATCACTGGATGCAAAATGATCTCCCACTACAACATCAGAAACACTTTCACCATTGATAAGCACCAAGTCCAGTATGGCCCCTTCACGTGTGGGGTCTGTTACCAATTGCCTGAATAGTTCTCCCTGTAGAGAATCCAGGATCTCCTTACTTCTAGATGATACTGCAGCAGGAATGTGCCAATCAGCATCTGGCATATTGAAATCTCCTATCAGTAGCACGTCCCCTTTCCTAGCAATGCTGCTTATGTCTTCAATTAACTCTCTGTCCACCTCTTCCTCTTGTGAGGGAGGTCTGTATATCACACCAATGCAAATAGATTTCTCTTTCCCTCTTTCTAGTTTAACCCACAATGCCTCCCCTCTCCCTTTTAAGCTCTGTAATTCCAAAGCTTTAATAGTAGTTTTTACATATAGTGCCACTCCTCCTCCCCTTCTTCCTACCCTGTCCTTTCTGAATAAAGTATAGCCAGGTATAGTTACATCCCAGTCATGGTTTTCTGTGAACCATGTTTCTGTAACTGCCACTAAATCCAAGTCAGCCACTCCCACCAAAGCTTCAACATCAGGGATCTTATTTCCCATGCTACGGGCATTTATACACACTGCTTTCCATATGTTACCCCTGTTACCCATTTCCATAAAGGTATTTAATGTACCTCCTACCTGGGTGAAAAAGAATAAATTGCTCAATTTACAGATTGCTTCTATGCAACCACCCATGGGCAGGGGTAGAGGTAGAAACAGAGGGAGAAGAGGTTATGAGAATCCTCAGCGAGGATGTGGACAGTCAAGAGGAATGCGTACCTGTTATACTTGTGGTGAGATTTGGCATTTGCAGCAAGACTGCCCCAGAATCAGAATCTTGATGTCCAGAAAGCTGACTTCCCTCCAGTAAAAGCTGAATTCACTCCCGTATATCAATGTTTCTCTAGCCCAGAAGATTGTGGGGAAGATACATGGGATGCATGACTATGAATCTGAGTATAACCCCTCAGGGTGAGTTAGAAGCTAAGCTGGGAGGATCTAATTTGAAGTTTGTTATTGATACTGGAGCTACTACTTCAGCACTGCGTTTACAGGATTTGCCTGCCATTTATCACACTCAACTAGCACAAGCACCGATAGTACATTGTGAAGGCATTGAGGGTAAGATAATTCCTTATCGTAAACTTGAATTTTTTACCTTAGCAGATTGGAGAGACTGTGTAACCTACTAACTTTCTTGTAGGAGACACTCTACCAGTAAATCTTTTAGGTCGGGACGTTTTAGCTTCACACCGTGCTACTCTTATCCAGGATGTTTATGTTTATGTTTATTGGATTTGATATACCGCTGAGGAAAATACATCACAGCGGTTTACAAAGTAAAAATAGGCTTGGAAAGGAAAGGAAGTTACAATATGAGACAGGAAAGCGAAAGAACAGAGTCATACAACAAGACAGGACATAAAGAAGGGGAGGGGAGTGGGTCACACAGAGGGATCTGGTAGGTCGAAGGCACGGGCAAAGAGGTGGGTCTTGAGGTTTTTCTTAAAAGTAGGGTGGTCAGATTCAAGACGGATAGAGGTAGGCAGGGAATTCCATAGGGCGGGGGCCAGGAAGAAAAATGCAGATGAGCGGGTGAACTGAAGTCGAACAGAGGAGGGGGAGGGAAGGTGAAGGCAGTTGAGGTGGAAAGAACGGAGAGAGCAAGCAGGGGCATGTAAATGGACCAGATTGGACAAGTACAGAGGTGTGCGGGTGTGAATGACTCGATGGAGAAGTACCAGGATTTTATAGTGGATACGGAATTTGATGGGTAACCAATGCAGATGGATAAGGAGAGGAGTAACGTGATCGCGGATGGAGGAATGTGAGATTAAACGGGCTGCGGTGTTTTGAATAAGTTGGAGACGACGAAGGTGGACATTAGGGAGACCGGCTAGAACTGAGTTACAGAAGTCAAGACGGGACATGACGAGTGAGAGGAGGAGAGTGGTGAGGGCTGAAGTAGAGAGGAAAGGTCTGATGGCCCGAATTTGGCGAAGATGAAAGAAGGAGAGTCGAGAGACGTGTGCAACATGATCACGGAAAGTTAAGGCAGGGTCAAAGAGGACGCCGAGGTAGCGAAGGGAGGGGACTATGGGAACTGGTGAACCGGAAAAAAGAGGGGGAAAGTGTGGGCGGGGAGGCATCCCGGGTGAACCACATGGCAAGGGTTTTGGTAAGATTGAGGTGTAAGCAGTGGGTAGTTAGCCAGTTGGCGACAGCGGTAAGACAGGTGTTGAGAGGAGAGAGGTCAGGTGAGAGGGGGAGGTGTGATAGAGAAGGAGTAGATCATCAGCATAATAGAAGGCAGATATCCCGTGTTGCTGGACTAGGAGGGCAAGAGGTGTGAGAAAAATATTGGAGAGAAGAGGTGCTAGAACTGAGCCTTGGGGGACCCACAGAGAAGAGGAATAGGCTCAGAAGCAGTAGAGGAGGAGGAGGGGGGAGAAGAGCGGACAGAGAAGGAGTGAAGAAAGGAGTGAAACCAGTGAAGGACTGTGCTGCAAAGACTTGCTTCACGGAGGTGGACAAGGAGAAGGGAGTGATCAACAAGATCGAAAGCGGCTGATAGATCAAGGGAAACCGCCACCGAGAGGTCACCCCGATCGTGAGCAGAGTGGAGTTCATTGAGAAAGCCCAGGAGAATGGTTTCAACACTGTGACCGGGTCTGAAGCCGGATTGACGGGGGTGTAGAAAGTGTGTAGAGTCGAGATAGGAGGATAGTTGGGAGAAGACAACTTTCTCGAGGATCTTGGATAGAAAAGGAAGATTATGTGCAGGAACAAGCGGATCAAGTGAGGGCTTTATTAGGATAGGGCGTACCAGGGCGTGCTTCCATGATTGGGGGAAAACACCGGAGGAAAGGCTAGTGTTGATCAGAGTGAGAGCGGGGGGGAGGAGGGCCAGGGAGGGAATGAGGAGCCAGGAGGATGGGATAGGGTCGAGGGCACAGGAGGTTTTCTTAGAGGAGGACAGGACTGCAAGGAGCTCGGAGGAAGTGAGTGGATGAAAAGAATGCCAGGTGTGAGATAAATGGGAGAGAGGGGGAGGAGAGCAGGGAGGGTGACTGGAAATAGGTGGAGGGCAAAAGGGGAGAGAATGTCGGAGGTCAGTTACTTTGGTGCTAAAGTAAGTCGCCAGTTGAGAGGGGGTAGGTGAAGGAGCAGGGGGGGAGAAGAGGTATGAGACTGGAGGGAGGTGAGAGAACGAAGGACGGAATAAAGATGACGGGTCTGGTTTGGTGCGGAAGAGATTGCGGTAGAGTAATAAGTCTGTTTGGCTTTGTGTACTTGGGCCCTGTAGTAGGAGTGAGCAGAGCGGAAGTGGGAGAGAGAGAGTGAGGAGGGATTCTTGCACCATCGGCGTTCCGCACGACGGAGCTGAGATCGGAGAAGGAGGAGACCAGGGTGAAACCAAGGCTGAGAGGGACGGGAAGTAGAGGACCGGGGACGGAGAGGTGCGATAAGATCTAAGGCGGAAGAGAGGGAGGAGGACCAAATGGAAGGGGAGAGGAGGGGGAAATCGCTCGGGAGGAGATCAGAGGTGGGGGGCGAAGTGTTGGGGGGTCTCTGACGAGATATGGCGAGCATAGGAAACTGTAGTAGAAGGAGGAACTGGGGGAGGGGAGGCTGATGGGTGAGATGGGGGAGGAGAGATCGCATTGAAACGTAATACAGAGGTGATCTGTCCAAGGGAGGGGAAAAGCATGGAAGGACCGCAAAAGAAAAAAGGAGGTAGAGGGAGAAAGAAGGAGGTCAAGGGTATAACCAGCAGAATGAGTTGGAAAGGAGATATGCTGGAGAAGGGACAGGTCATGAAGGAGAGTAGCGAAGGAGTGGTCCCTAGCAGAGACAGGGGGATCAAGGTGCAGGTTGAAGTCTCCAGCTATAAGCAGGTGAGGAAAGGCCAGGGACAGATCAGTGATAGAAGAGAGGAGTAAATCCCACAGATCAGGGCGCAAGGCTGGAGGAGCATAAAGAAGTAGGTGCAAGGGGGGGGTACAGTGGAGTTTCAGGAGCAGAGCCTCTGGGTAACGTAATAAGGGAGAGGTGAGGGAGGTAAAGGAGATAGTAGAGCGGAGGAGAGCCGCTACACCACCGCCTGAGCGGCCGAGACGAGGAATGGAAACACCAGTAAAATCAGGCGGCAGACAACGAGCTAAGAGCGCGTCTTCACCCTCTTTCAGCCAGGTTTCTGTCAGGAGTAAGACGTCGAGGGAGTTATGGGAAGCAAGATCAGAGATAAGAAGTGTTTTAGAGCGAAGAGAGCGGCAGTTAAGGAGGCCAAAGCGAAGAGAAACAGGAGATGAGAGTGATGAGGAGGGAAGAGGCGGAGAGCTGGCAGATGGTGAGTTGGACAAGCAGGGGAGAAGGTTTGGGAGTGAGCGAAAGGAGGAGCTGTGACAGTGGTGCTGCCAGGCAAGGGGGAGAGATCGGTTCCCCCAGAATACCGGAATAGGAGGCATAGAGGAGGAAAAATGGCAGACAGCAACTAGCGAAAGTGGGATGTCAGAAGAAAGCAGTAGACTTACCGGAGTTGTAGCAGGCTGAACCAGGGAGGAGATCCGTACAGACCAGAGAGGACCGAGGAGAGCCAAACTAGAGAGCAAACAGATCGCTAAGAGGACAGAGAGGAGCGCCCTGCAGGATGCGTGGAAAGTTGTTTTTCCAGCTGTATTCTCTCTCTGAAATGCCGTCCCCTGCAGATGCCAGTACCATTCATCCTGCTCTTGTAGTACTTCCTTCTACCCTGTGGGCAGTGGCAGGATCCAATGTCGGATCCCTTTCAGTTCTGCCTGTGACAATTACTGTGAAACCTGGAGCCCAGTTTCCCAGACTCAAGCAGTATCCGCTACCAGCAGCTGCCATCGATGGAATTCGTCCTGTGATCGAAGATCTTCAGAAACAAGGTTTCATCTATTCTACAACTTCACCATGTAATATTCCAATTCTTCCTGTGCTAAAGGCTGACAGTAAGACTTATAGATTTGTGCAAGACCTGTGAGCAGTAAGTAATGTGATTTTGCCAATTTTTCCCATGGTACCTAATCCACATGATATCTGGACACAGATACCTCCAGGGACTATCTGGTTTTCTGTTGTAGATTTGAGTTCTGCTTACTTTTCAGTGAGAATTAGCAAAGAAAATCAATTTTTATTTGCTTTCCATTTTGACAATAAACAATATACTTGGACCACTTTGTGTCAAGGGTACACTGATAGTCCTACGTATTTTGCGCAGGCCCTAAGAACTGCACTGCTTGATGTAAGGCTCAACCATTCCTCTTTAGTTCAGTATGTTGATGATTTGCTTTTATGTTCACCAAGTTATGAGACTTGTTTGTCAGATTCCTTGTCTCTATTAGCTCATATTGCTGATTTAGGATTGAAAGTCAATTTGTATCTCAAAATGTTACTTTCTTGGGTGTTGTCCTAACACCATCTGGTCGTGCAATTACCTCTGCTAGATTAAAACCTATTCTTTCATT
This sequence comes from Ichthyophis bannanicus, assembly GCA_033557465.1. Taxonomy (NCBI): domain Eukaryota; kingdom Metazoa; phylum Chordata; class Amphibia; order Gymnophiona; family Ichthyophiidae; genus Ichthyophis; species Ichthyophis bannanicus. The sequence goes on along the minus strand of CM066044.1, from coordinate 277,829,612 downwards.
GTCTTTCCCAGAAACACCAGTATTACTGCGCATATTCCTGGGTCTGTTAATGTTTTGTAAACAATGGCTAGCAAATTTCTCATATTGCCAGATTATTCTCTGCGATTCAAACTATATGTGGCTATTTCTGATTCCTCTGCTACTTGTGTGCTTTTACAGGCCTTCCAGACTGGTTGCAAGCCAGTAGGCTATTTCTCAATGCAATTTGATTCAGTGACTCCCACCATGTCTACGTAGTTTGGTAGCAGTGGCCTTTGCAATTGAAAGTATTGATTTTCTAGTTTTACAGCACCCTCTTGAAGTGTATGTATCACATTCAGTTTCTAGATTGCTCCATTTCACCAAGACTGAGCCTTTGTCCTCCATACGTTTGACTCTGGAATTAACAATTTCTCAGCCTCATGTTACAGTATCTACTACATCAAAATGCAACCCTTCAGCATTTCTAGCTCTATTGAAAGATCTTGTGGAGGAGGATGGGTCTCAATTGTTTTCAAGCCATTTTGCAGACCAAGAAGCATGGCGAGCTGCCCTCCGAGCATTAGTATCACCAACATTGCTGTACTTAACACATCTAACATGACTTTGTTTTCCCTTTCATCTCTCTTACAGCACTATCAAGATACTTCCTTTGAAACTCAGACTCTGTGGACTTCGTGGGGTGCGACCTGTGATGCACAGGGCTACTGGAAAAAGGATCATCTATTCATTTGTCCTGACAGTCTATTGTTTCCATTGCCCTATTCCTCTGGCTATGAGTCATGCCTTTTCGGTTCTCTGGTATCACCTGAAGTTTTTTTTCTGTGGCACAGCTTGTCTGCACTGTTTCAAGGCTGGCAGAGTAGGGTCAGATTAAGGTCAGTTATACGGGTTTCTGCCACCCTTCCCACACCTTCAGGACCATTTTTTTTATTTTGCAGCTTGATTTTACAGATCTCCCCTGTGCCAGAGGAGGGAAACGGTATTTGCTGGTGATCACTTGTCTTTTCTCCGGTTGGGCGGAAGCTTATCCCACAATCAGTATGACTGCTGGGGTTTCCATCAAATTACTGCTCACTCAGTTTATTCCTGTTGGGGTGTACCTTTTGTTGTTTCTTCTGATCAGGGTCCAGCCTTCGTTGCGAGTGTCTGGGAGGGTATTGAAAATTGGTTTGGTATTAAGAGACAACTGCCCACTCCTTATCATCCGCAAAGCTCTGGCCACTCGAACCCTAAGAATACAGCAAGGACAAAAAGAAGCTCCGCCCCATGGTTCTCCCCTGAGCTGCGATCTTCTCTTACCCAACTACGTAGACTTGAACGCCGATGGCGCCGTTCGCGCTCAACTGAAGATCAGACCGCGTACCGAACCCACCTTGCAATACACCGAGAAACAATCACTACCAAAATGAGACAATATCACACTGACACCCTAAAGAGGTCCCTGAATAAACCACGTGACCTCTTCAATTTGGTCAAATCCCTCTCAAAGGAACCATCTCCCGAACAACACAGCGAGATTCACCCGCAAGAATTCGCTGATTACCTGCAATCCAAGATTGTGCAAACCAACAATGTGTCAGCAGTCCAATATCAAGAACCAACACCTCCACTGCACAGACTGACTCATGTCCAGCTTTTTGGATCAAGGAGCTACGTGATGTGTTCAGCCCTGTCATCGCAAATATAATGAAACTCTCCTTTACAACAGGTTATTTTCCCACTTCACTCAAGCAGACTTCCATTAGGCCACTATTGAAAAATCCCAAACTTGACCCCCAAAGAGTTGACTCCTATCGGCCAACAGCCAGTATCCCCCTCTTAGCCAAAATAATTGAGAAAGAGGCACAACGGCAAATTCAAGATCACATAGATGCCGTTGATCCCTTAGACAGCTGCCAACATGGGTTCAGAGAACATCATGGGGTCGAGACACTACTCTCTGGTCTATTCAACGATATCATCACAGGAATTGACAACATCCGCCAAGGTTTTGTGCTCATCTTCCTAGACATCGCCGTGGCGTTCGACTCCGTGAGTCACAAAATTCTCCTCGGAAGACTGAAAGAGAAGGGCATCTGCAACAATGCACTAGGATGGTGTAAATCCTATCTGGATGGTAGATGGCAATATGTGAAGTCTGGATCAGAAGAGTCTATACATTTCCATCAAAAGCAAGGGGTACCTCAAGGCATCTACGCGCATTACTGGACCCAGACGATTTTAGAACCATCTTCCAAGCACTCATCCTACCACATTTCGATTTCGCCAATTCAATTCTACAAGGTCTCCCACAATCCACCCTAAGTTCTCTTCAACTTGCCATGAACACTGCTGCAAGGGTTCTACAAGGAGCATCCAGGAGTGATCACGTGACACCAATTCTCAAATATCTTCACTGGCTCCCGATACAAGGCAGGATCATATTCAAAACCCTAATTCTCACATACAAGGCCATACATGGTTTGTCTGCAAACTCTCTAACTGATCTCACACAAGTTTTACCTCCAACTAGAGCCAGAAGAAAAATAGCGACAAACACCCTAATTATGCCGAAGGCCATAGCAACCTGTAGCCAAGCAACAGCGAACAGAGCCTTCATGTTTTGCGCCCCAAAACATTGGAACTCCCTACCACCCGAAATTCGTGCCATAACCGGCATAGTCCAATTCAGAAAGGCCCTCAAACATAACCTATTCATCAAATACTACCCCACATAAAGTGCTTAATACTTACCACAAACTTAACAGAATTCCCTCCTTTTCCAAACATTATTGATAATATTACATAATTACTTCTCTCATGTGATCGAATTAGCAGATTAATATTCTATGTATATAGTTCAATGTATATAGTTTTACCCCCATATTATCCATGTTTATCTTATCCAAATTTATTTTCCTGTTTTATGTAATACCGAGCAGCCTGTTGTTCTGGTCTTTGGTTCTCTGTAAACCGCGCTGATTGTAAATAGCGCGGTATATAAAAAATTGAAATAAATAAATAAATAAATAAGGCTCCTCGTTATCCTCCTTACTCTTCAATATCTACATGCAGCCCATCTGCAACATCATAAGGTCATTCAATGTGAACTGCTTGATATATGCAGATGACATTCTCTTATACATGCCTTTCTCCACAACTCACATGGACCTGACCCCACTCACAGATTGCTTCAATGCAGTTTTAACATGGCTCCAGACACAGAACCTACACATTCAACATAAAAAAACAGAGGTGCTATTCATCACCAGAGACTCCAACTTTACTCCCCCGTCCCACGTCAGTGTCAAGGAAGCGGATTTGCAAACTAAAGATGCAATAAAATACCTGGGAGTTACTTTGGACCAACGTCTAGATATGAAACGCCACATAAACAACATTGTCAAAGCCGTCTATTTCAAAATCCGTTCACTCAAGCACCTACGCTCCCTGTTGGACCCAGACGATTTCCGAACCATATATCAAGCGCTGATCATGCCGCATTTTGACTTTGCAAATGCCATCTTACAAGGTCTCCCCCAATCCACACTAACCCCCTTACAATTGGCCATGAATGCCGCAGCTAGGGTCCTTTACGGAGCATCCAGATACGACCACGAGACCCCCATTCTCAAACAGCTGCACTGGCTACCGATCCATGGGAGGATCACCTTCAAATCCCTTCTATTAGCATTCAAGGCAATCAAAGGTATTTCATCCTCCTCACTCACGCATCTTATCCACATTGTCCCCCCCAACAGATCCAGAAGAGCAACAGCTGTAAACTTGCTAGCAACACCAAAGGCATCGACAAAGTCCAACATGACAACCACAAACAGGGCATTCAGTTTTTATGTCCCCAAATGCTGGAATGCTCTACCCCCTGACATTAGGGCCATTACCAATCTATTTCAGTTCAGGAAGGCTCTCAAAACCCACCTTTTCCTCCAATACTTCCCAGACAGCAATTGAACCTAGATATCCCTCCCAAGAAATGACACTAAAAACACTAACTAAAACAAAGAATTCCGAGCCAAAGCTACCAACAATAAGCATTCAAACCTTAGCATCTCACTTTGCCGAAAAACTAAAATCTAAACCCAATACTCTAACACCAATACTGACTACAAACACTGAAATCAATAACAATTGGACAACTTTCCACACTGTGGATCGTAAACAGCTCATAAAAATCATAACAATGATTAATACTACAACCTCCCCACTCAATCCCTGCCCTGTGTCATGGATTAAATGTACAAAGGAAGAACTTGCTGAAAACATCCAATACATGGTGAACCTGTCCCTTTCACAGGGCATCATGCCTGATGCTCTAAAGCTCACAACGCTTCGCCCAATAATAAAAAACAATAAACTTGACTCAAAAGACCCCAATGCATACAGACCGATAGCTAGCATTCCTTTTATAGCTAAAATTATAGAAAAGTCAATTCAACTACAATTACAAGAACATATTGATGAACATAAAACCCTCGATTCACACCAATTCGGTTTTCGCCCTTATCACGGAGTGGAAACCCTCCTGATCACACTGATCGACCACCTCATCAAAGGCACAGATGTCAACAATCAAGGCTTCCTACTACTCTTTATTGACATCTCAGCCGCCTTTGACAACATCAACCACCCCACCTTGATCAACAGACTAGAAAACTTAGGAATAGGTGAAACTGTTCTCAAATGGTTTAAATCCTACATCACACAAAGACAAATACGTATCCAAATAGATCAAGAAGCATCAGAAACCTTCCCCCAAGGACAGGGTATACCTCAGGGATCAGCCCTTTCTGCCATTCTATTCAACTTATACCTGCAACCCATCACAAACATATTTAGAAAACACAAGATTAACCACTTTATATATGCTGACGATATCATGCTCGTCACCCCCATAATCACAAAAAATCCCAATTACGGCAACCTAGCTGAGTGCATGGCTGAGACCACCTCTTGGATGGAAACTAATTATCTTAGCATTAACCTTAAAAAAACGGAAGCAATGTTCGTTACAAGAACACCTGTGACTGAGGACACGTTCCCAACAACAATATCAATCAACAATACATCTATACCCGTTAAAAAAGAAGTAAAATACTTGGGTGTAATAATAGACCAGACCCTCACACATAAAGCAGACAGTAAGAACCATATTCCTTAAACTCAAAACCATACAACATCTAAGACCCCTCTTGGATACACATGACTTTAGATCGGTTGTCAATACACTCATCACACCCCATTTTGATTACTGCAACAGTCTCCTGATTGGCCTACCACAAAAAAACACATACCTATTACAAAGAGCCCAGAACATCTGCGCAAAGGTAACTACTAAAGCTCACCTAACAGACCATGTGACCCCTATACTCCTAGAACTACATTGGCTCCCTATAAACAGCCGCATCAAATACAAAATTCTCCTAACAACATTCAAGCTCCTAAATGACCTCGCCCCATCACATCTAACAACATTACTTCAGACTCCATCTGAAACAAGAGCTCGCAGACAAAATGCAGTCCACTCACTCCATATACCAAAATTATTCAAGAAGACTAAAAAATCCACAAGTGATAGAGCCTTCTCGTTCACTGCCCCCATGCTCTGGAATGATCTCCCACTAGACCTCAGAACCATAAAGGACCTTGCCCAATTTCGGAAGGAACTCAAAACATATCTATTCTCTGAACATTTCCAAATCTCCTACCCCCCTAGCTCTGTACCACAAAATCCTCAGACACACCAACTCAGAACCCCCCTACACCACAACTAGATAACCTTACATAGTCCCCACACACACACACAAAATTCTTGGTAAAATGGAAATAAATTCCACCACACACTCACACATGATGCACGATTATCTTGTAAACCACTATATAGAATCACTTGTAAATAACCTATGTAAATAGTTTGGACAGTTTATGACACCTGTCACCTCTGTAAAAAGTTAGAAAGTTTCTTTGTTACAATGTAATGTATACAGTAGTACACATAATTTGTTAAGCTATTCCATGTAAAAAGTTAGAAAGTTACTTGTTCCATGTAAAGTATACAGTAGTACACATAATTTGTTAAGCTATTCCATGTAAAAAGTTAGAAAGTTACTTGTTCCATGTAAAGTATACAACTTAGTATACTTAATTTGTTCCATGTAAACCGCCCTTGATCACTGGAAGGGGCGGTATAGAAGTAATAAGTAAATAAATAAATAAATAAATGACCCAATCTAGAAAGGCCCTTACATGCATTATCTGAGTTTTACCTATCCTTGCAGTGTAAATAGCTTATGTATATAGTTAACCCTGTTATCCAAGTTTGTACCCCCTGTTCGATGTAAAACCTGACAGCTTGTCGTTATGATCGTTATGTTATTATGTAAACCGCGCTGATACTAAATAGCGCGGTATATAAAAAACTGTAATAAATAAATAAATAAATAAATATAATAAATAAGTGGAACGGATGAATAGGACACTCAAAAGTCACTTACGCACTCTGACACAGGATTGGGCTACATATTGGACAGAAGCCCTTCCTTTTGCCCTTATGGCAGCGTGTAATTCCCTCCAGCGTGCTCGAGGAGGCCTGACACCATATGAAATAGTTACTGGACGTCCAGCTACTTCTCCACATGAATTGGCAGTAATCCCAGATCCTCAACTGTTGCGCAGCGATATTTTGACTTATTGCTCGCAATTGCACTCAGTCCTGTCTGTTTCCTTTTTTTGCAGGTGAACCCTCAACAAGATACTCTTTCAGAGTCATCACATCCAGAAGTGAAGCCAGGGGATTGGGTCCTGATTAAGAATTTGCATCCAAAGACACTTTTGGCTTCCAAGTTCCTAGGTCCATTCCGTGTGCTCCTGGTGGGATACTCAGCTTGTAAAGTGGAAGGACATTCTCGTTGGATACATCTTACACAGTGTAAAAAGGCTCCTTCACAGGATCCAGAAGGTAGTTCCCTGCATCGGTGAATCAAGAGATTGCAACGCAGAGACTCATTCAGATTTGGACAATAGTGATATTGCAGAAAAGACTATCATGATTAAGTGCTTTTTGAATGAACTAATTATGCAAAACACCTTTTTCCAGCATCTATACTGCTGATATACAAATGACAGAGCTCCGGAAGAGTTATGGAATGACGTCAAGAAGGTTGTGCTGGAAGAAAGCGAGAAGTCTCTACAAAAGGTGAAAAAGCAAAAACGGCCAAAATGGATGACGGAAGAAACTCTGAAAATTGCCCAGAAACGCAGAGAAGCTAAAGCCAAAGGAGAAATAAAGACAATCTCAGAACTCAACAGAGATTTCCAACGTGCAGCAAGACAGGACAAGGAAAAGTACTACAATGACACTTGCAAGGAAATAGAAGCAGAAACTATTAGAGGAAGAACAAGATCGGCTTTCCTAAAGCTGCGAGAGCTAAAGAAAAAGTTCCAGCCTCGAATTGGAATGTTACAAGATGCTCAAGGTTCTATGTTGAATGATGCTGAGAAGATCAAGAAAAGGTGGAAGGAATATACAGAGTTTTTATATGATAAAGGTCAAGTGGACCAACAGCCGTTTCAACCTATACCTTATGATCAGGAACCATTGGTGATGAAAGAAGAAGTTGAAGCAGCATTGAAAGCCTTATCAAAGAACAAAGCACCAGGCATTGATGGCATTCCCATAGAAGTATTGCAGCAATCTGATGCAGCTGTTACCGTACTTACAAGGCTCTGCCAAGAAATATGGAAGACAACATCATGGCCAACTGACTGGAAAAGATCTGTGTTTATACCAATACTAAAGAAAGGTGATCCAACTGACTGTGGAAATTATCGCACAATCGCTCTGATCCCACATGCCAGCAAGATTCTACTGAAGATTATTCAAAAGAGACTACAGCCATACCTAGAACAAGAACTACCTGAAGTGCAAGCAGGGTTCAGGAAAGGACGAGGAACGAGAGACATCATTGCGGATGTGAGATGGATCCTTGAAAAGACTAAAGAATACCAAAAGGATATCTATTTGTGCTTTATCGACTATAGCAAGGCTTTTGACTGTGTAAACCATAAGAAACTCTGGGCCACGTTAAGAAGCATGGGTATACCAGAACACCTGATCGTTCTCTTGCACAATCTGTACATTGATCAAGAAGCAACAGTTCGAACGGAACAAGGAGAAACAGAATGGTTTAAAATAAGCAAAGGTGTAAGACAAGGCTGCATACTTTCCCCCTACCTGTTTAATTTATATGCAGAACAAATCATCAGAGAAGCAGGACTGTATGAAGACCACAGAGGTGTGAAGATTGGTGGAAGACTCATCAACAACCTTCGCTATGCTGATGATACCACATTACTGGCTGAAAGTGAAGATGATCTGAAACATTTGCTTCTCACAATCAAAGAACATAGTCTCAAAATGGGCCTGCACCTTAATGTAAAGAAGACAAAGATCATGACAACTGGCATAATCAACAGGTTCATCGTTGAAGGAGAAGAAATTGAAATCGTGAACAACTTTAACCTACTTGGATCAACTATCAATAAAGAAGCAACAAGCAGTCAAGAAATCAGACGACGCATTGCTCTTGGCAGAATGGCTACGAAAGACCTAGATAAGATTCTCAAGAGCAGAGATGTCTCTCTCCATACAAAGATTCGACTTGTTCAAGCCATGGTATTTTCAATAACATCATATGGATGTGAAAGCTGGACAGTGAAAAAGACAGACAGGAAGAAAATTGATGCCTTTGAATTATGGTGCTGGCGGCGAATACTGTGTATACCATGGACTGCCCGAAGAACAAACCAGTCGGTACTAGAGGAGATCAAACCTAAGCTTTCTTTAGAAGCTCAGATGACAAGACTTCGACTTTCATACTTCGGACACATCATGCGAAGAGAGAGATCATTAGAGAAAGACATCATGCTTGGCAAGATAGAAGGTCAACGCAAAAGAGGAAGGCCAGCAATGAGATGGATCGCTACAATAACAGCAGCTACGGGTACCAGTCTGTCAACAATGAGCCGCCTGACTGAAGACCGAACACAATTTAGGATAGCTATCCAGAGGGTCGCCATGAGTCGACTCCGACTCGACGGCACTTAACAACAACAATACTGCTGATTAGGTTGATAAAGTTAGTTTGAATTAGTGCTTTGCTGATATATAAGCAATGACCTTTTGGGAATTGGGGGATGGTTAGTTATAGTGTTTATCTTCATAGTATTAAGAAGGGTAGGTGTGTTTTCATTTTGTCTTAGAACATTTATTTTTGAAGTAATTAATAGTGTTAAATATTTAGAGGTTTGTTAAGAAGAAGAAGAAATAGCCAATGCAATAAAATGGGGGTAAGACCTTTTTCAGATATGCTAGTGAGAGGAGGAAAGGCAAATGAGATAGTGTCAAACTCAAAGGTGAAGGGGAGGAATATGTAGAAGCTGATAAGGTTAAAGCAGAATTGCTTAACAATTCAAGGTGTGTTCAAGGTGAAGGGCCAGGAGCAGGACCTCAGAAAATACCCACAAATAGGAACAGAAGCAAAGGAGATCTTGAATGATTTTCAGAAGACTGTGTTCATGAGGAACTAGCTAAACCAAAAGTAGACAAAGCAATGGGATGAGACAGGATACATCAGAAAATACTGATGGAACTGGGGGATGTTCTAGCAGCTCCACTAAATGACCTTTTCAATGCCTCTTTGGAGTCAGGAATGGTACCAGAAGACTGGAGAGAGGCACATGTGGTCCCTTTACACAAAAGTGGAAGTAAGGATGACATTGAGAACTACAGGCCGGTTAATTTAACCTCTGTGGTGAGAAAATTATTGGAAACGCTTCTGAAAGAAAAAATAGTGAGGTTTCTGGAGTCCAATGAATTAACGGATCCAAAGCAACACTGATTCACCAGAGGCAGGTCTTGTCAGACAAATCTGATTTCTTTGACTGGGTGACCAGGGAGTTGGACCAAGTGAGAGCCCTAGATGTGGTATACTTAGATTCCCGTAAAACCTTTGACACCACTCCCCCCATAAACAAACAAACTGAGCACCCTAGGGATGGACCCTAAAGTTACTGATTGGATTAGAAATTGGTTCAATGGAAGGCAACAAAGGGTACAGATAAAAGGAGCTCACTCTGAGGAGAAGGAAGTTACCACTGGTGTGCCACAGGTATCTGTCCTTGGTCCGATTCTTTTTAGCATCTTTGTTAGTGATATTGTGGAAGGGCTGTCGGGCAAGGTTTGCCTCTTTGCTGATGATACCAAAATCTGCAATAGAGTAGACACCCAGGAAGGGAGTAGATAACATGAGGAGGGATCTAGCTAAGTTTGAAGAATGGTGGAGAATTTGGCAGCTGAGATTTAATGCTAAAAAATGCAGGATCATGCACTTGGGCTGCAGTAATCCAAGGGAGCAGTACAGTGTAGGAGTTAAAGTACTTCTGTCCACAAAAGAAGAGCAGGACCTGGGTGTGATTGTGTCTGACGATCTTAAAGTTGCTAAACAGGTACAAAAGGCAACAGCGAAAGCTAGAAGGATGCTTGGGTGCATAGGGAGAGGTGATAGTGTCTCTGTATAAGTCTCTGGTGATACCTCATATGAAGTATTGTGTGCAATTCTGAAAACTGCACTTCAAAAGGATATAAACAGATTGGTGTTAGTGCAGAGGGTGGCTACTAAAAAGGTTAGTGGTCTTCATTATAAAGCATATGAGGACAGACTTAAGGATCTTAATATGTATACTTTAGAGAAAAGGCAGGATAGAGGAGATATGATAGAGATGTTTAAATACCTCCATGGCATAAATGCACAGGGGGAGAACCTCTTTTGATTGAAAGCAAGCTCTGCTACGAGTGAACATAGGATGAGTGTGAAAGGGAATAGACTCAAGAGTAATATGCAGAAATATTTCTTTGCGGAAAGAGTGGTAGATGTGTGGAATAGTCTCCCAGTGATGGTGGTAGAGATTAGGATGGTATCTGAATTCAAAAAAGCAAGGGACAAACACAGAGGATCTCTAAAGGAAAAAGGGGGACTATTGTAGTAGTTGATATGGAAGGGCAGATTAGATAGGCCATGTGATCTTTTTCTGCTGTCATGTTTCTATGTTTCTAAGTCTCCATGTCCACAAAAGAAGATAGGGGTCTGGGCATGATTGTTTTTTATGATTTTAAGTTGGCCAAACAGGTAGAAATGCCGATGGCAAAAGCCAGAAGGATGCTTGGGTGCATAGGGAGAGGAAAGGCCAGAAGGAAGAAGGGGTGCCTCTGTATAAGTCTTAGGTGGAACCTCGTTAGGAGTATTGTGTGCTGTTCTGGAGACCACACCTTCAAAAGGATATAAAAAGGATGGAGTTGGCACAGAGGATGGCTACCAAAATGGTCAGTGGGCTTTGTCATAAGGCATATGGGGACAGACTTAAAGATCTCAATATGTATATTTTGGAGGAAAGGCGGGAGAGAGGAGATATGATAGAGAGGTTTAAATATCTCCATGGCATAAATGCAGAGGAGGAGAGCCTCTTTCAATTGAAAGAAAGCTCTGTAATGAAGGGGCATGCGGCGGCCAAGAGAGCAAATAGAATGCTAGGTATCATAAGGAAAGGAATGGAAAATAAAACATAGGATATTATAATGCCTCTATATTGTTTCATGATGAGACCGCACCTTGAATATTGTGTGCAATTCTGGTCGCCGTATCTTAAAAAGGATATAGCGTTATTAGAAAAAGTTCAGAGAAGAGCCACCAAAATGGTAAAGGGGATGGAAGGATACCCCTATGAAGAAAGGCTAAAAAGGTTAGGGCTCTTTAACCTGGAAAAGAGATGGCTGAGGAGAGATATAATAGAAGTCTATAAATTAATGAACGGAGTGGAACGGATAAACATAGATCGATTGTTTACGTTATCAGAATATAAAATACTAGAGGACATGCAATGAAGCTACAGGGTAAACTATTTAATACTAATAAAGAAAAGCGTAGTTACTCACCTGTAACAGGTGATCTACGGGAACAGCAGGAATTTAGTCTTCACATATGGGTATCGTCGGTACCGACGGAGCCTGCGTGGGAACGCTCCCCAGCGTCCAATAGGAACGCTTTTGGGAGCATCCCTCAGCACATGCGCACTGCCTTCCCGCCTTTCCAACTGTCTCTCTTCAGTTAAGTTTGTAGCTGAGTTAAAGGATAGAGGAAGAGAGGAAAGAGACAAAGAGATAGACAGCTCCTAGGGGAGGTGGGTGGGTTGTGAAGACTAAATTCCTGCTGTTCCCGGAGATCACCTGTTACAGGTGAGTAACTACGCTATCTCCAGGAACAAGCAGGAATGTAGTATTCACATATGGAGACTCCCTAGCTGAAGATGCCAGGGAGATAGCCCCAGGAAGGTGCCACCCTAGAAAGGTAACCAAACCACTCAAACCTAATACAGTGAATAAAATTCAAACTCTAAATATAATTCACCGTGAACAAACCAACCCCCTCAAGAACTAACAAATCCTCTAAATTGTATGTCTTTTTGTCGTACCCTAGAAAGGTAGGCATCCTTCCTCCCATGGACTCTGGCATTCCACCAGGGTTGGTGGGCAGGAGTTGAATTAGGTCTGAAAGAGATTTTGAAGAACAGCTTGGCCAAAGAAAGCATCCCGATGGGAGGCTTTATCCAGGCAGTAGTGGGCTGTGAAGGTGTGTCCCGAAGCCCAAGTGGCTGCTCGACAAATGTCATTGATAGACACGGAGTGGAGATTAGCCATGGAAGCTGCCATGGCTCTCACGTTATGAGCTGTGACATGGCCCTGAAGAGGGAGACCCTTACTCTCATAAGCAAAGGATATGCATTGGGCAATCCATTTAGATAAAGTTCTTTTGGAGAATGGAAGTCCCAAATGACTAGAGTCAAAAGCTATAAAAAGTTGCAAGGACTTTCTATGTTGCTGTGTTCTCTGTAGGTAAAAGGCTAAGGCTCTTTTACAATCCAAAGTATGAAGGTTTTTTTCTGCATTAGAGGCGTGAGGCCTCGGAAAAAATACAGGAAGATAAATTGATTGATTCAAATGAAAAGGTGAAACCACCTTTGGCATAAAGTGTGGATGAGTTCTAAGAACAACCTTATCATGATGAAACCTAGTATAAGGAGGATCAGCCACTAAAGCTTGTAGTTCACTAATGCGATGTGCAGAGGTGATTGCAATTAACAAGATGACCTTCCGTGTCAAAAACCTAAGGGTTGTAGTGGCTAGAGGCTCAAAAGGCGGCTTCATGAGCTGCCCGAGAACTAGATTTAGATCCCATGCCACCGGTGGTGGCTTAATGGGAGGTTTGGTTAATAGAAGACCTCTCATAAATCTGGATATGAGTGGATGAGAGGAAATTGGTTGTCCATTCAGAGGCTTATAAGAAGCTGCAATTGCACTAAGATGGACTCTTACTGAATTGGTCTTTAGACCAGAATTCGATAAGTGAAGGAGATACTCTAGTATCAATTCTAAAGGTATGAGAAGGGGGTTTAATCCCTTCTTGGAGCACCATATAGTAAAATGCTTCCACTTGAAGGCATAAGATCTTCTTGTGGAAAGTTTTCTAGAAGCCTGAAGGATATCCTTTACCTGCTGGGACAGGTTTAAATCCTGGAGGTCTAAGCCTTCAGCAACCAGGTCGTGAGATGCAGGGACTGGGGACTTGGGTGCCATAGCGTCCCGTCCTCTTGGGAAAGGAGATCTGGAGCATGCCCTAACTCCAGAGGTGCAGCTTGAGAGAGATGTAGAAGCAGGGGTTTATGGGTTTATGGGTTTTGTGCTAGTGTGATATGGTAAGCAGGCTGTTTTACAGATAGATCTGGTGCAGTTTCAGCTCTTGGACTCTGTGTATCAGCTATTTATCATAATTTTTTAATCTAAATATCTATATTGTTATTGTTTTCCAAGGTCTGTATGGGTTTTACAATTTGTCATTTCATTATACCACAATATTCTGTGCTGGTTTTTGTAGTTTTAATCTTTCAACTTCTTTTATATGTGTATTAACAATAATGATATGATTTTTATTGGTCATTTAATTTCTTAGGCTTTTGTTAATACAATTATGTTGTTTATGTATTTTATTCTCTATTCTTATAATTGTTTCTATATGTTTTTAGTTAAGCCTGCCCCTGAAGAAGGCAACAAAACACGGCCTGTGTCGGGCCATGGGCTTTAATTGATTAATAAAAGACAATTCTTCCTTTGCTGTCCATGTCTTTGGACTGGATTTGTATGTAGCAAGTGGACTCGTGCTTTATTGTTGATAGTATGATAAGCAGCCTGTTTTACAGATAGAGTTGGTGCAGATTCAGGTCTTGGGCTTTTGCTGGTCTGGTATGGTAAGCAGGCTGTTTACAGAAAGAGCTGGTGCAGTTTCAGCTCTTGGGCTTTGTGCTGGTCTGGTATGATAAGAAGGCTGTATTACAGTTAGAGCTGTTGCAGTTTCAAATTTTGGGTCTGTGCTGGTCTGGTATGGTGAGCATGCCATTTTACAGATAGAACTGGTGCAGTTTGAGCTCTTGGACTCTGTGCTGGTCTGGTATGGTGAACATGCTCTTTTACAGATAGTGCTGGTGCAGTTTCAGCTCTTGGGCTCTGTTCTGGTATGGTATGGTAAGCATGCTGTTTTACAGACAGATAGAGCTGCTGCAGTTTCAGCTCTTGGGCTCTGGGCTGATCTGCTATGGTAAGTAGGCAGTTTTACAGACAGAGCTGGTGTAGTGAGCTCTTCGGCTCTGTGCTGGTCTGTTATAGTGGGCATCCTGTTTTACAGATAGAGCTGGTGCAGTTTCAGCTCTTGGGCCCTGTTCTGGTCTGGTATGATAAGCAGGCTGTTTTACAGATAGAGCTGGTGCAATTTCAGCTCTTGGGCTCTGGGCTGTTCTGGTATGGTGAGCATGCTGTTTTACAGATAGAGCTGGTGCAGTTTCAGCTCTTGGGCTCTGTGCTGGTCTGGTATGGTGAGCATGCTGTTTTACAGATAGAGCTGGTGCAGTTTCAGCTCTTGGGCTCTGTGCTGGTCTGGTATGGTATGGTGAGCATGCTGTTTTACAGATAGAGCTGGTGCAGTTTCAGCTCTTGGGCTCTGTGCTGGTCTGGTATGGTGAGCATGCTGTTTTACAGATAGAGCTGGTGCATTTTGAGCTCTTGGCTCTGTGCTGGTCTGGTATGGTAAGCAGGCTGTTTTACAGATAGAGCTGGTGCAGTTTCAGCTCTTGGGCTTTGTGCTGGTCTGGTATGAAGCACATGCTGTTTTACAAATAGAGCTGGTGGAATGAGCTCTTGGGCTCTGTGCTGGTCTGGTATGGTGAGCATGCTGTTTTACAGATAGAGCTGGTGCAGTTTGAGCTCTTGGGCTCTGTGCTGGTCTGGTATGGTCAGTGAAAGGAAGCTTGTCTGTACAGGGCTGTGTACACAGTCAGGGTACTTAATAACATCATATTACTAAAAGCCCTAAGAAAGAGTTAACACCACAGGCATTCCAGAGCTTATTACTCAGCAACAACCTTGAAAGACTCTACTGAAATAACTAGGCTGACCGTTCCTAACAACAAAGACATAAGGTTTCTTATACAAAGGATAGTGCAGGGAGCAGGGCCGGATTTACCTTGAGTGAGGCCCTACGCCAACAAAAATTGTGGGCCCCCAGCAGGGGCGGCCCAAGGGGGGTGCGGACCTCATTTGCATAAGGGGCCTCATTTGCATAAATATTTGCATAATGTTACCATATATTAACTTTTAGTAAACGTGCCTCTTAATGAGTGTATGGATAAAGAAAGACTAAAAGATTTCTACATTACTATAATCCAGTGCCAACTGCCAGGCACATTAGGAACTACTACAAACACTGCCCATAGTAAACCCGCCGTATCCTAACAGCACTACCAGGACTCACAAAGCACCATACTCTACCAATCAAAAGGCAACACTGCAAATATTAAACCAATACATTTCAGAGAACAACAATACATGACCTACTGGGGAAAGAGAACAAGTGGCAATGTCAAATAGGAATTATATAAACAGAATACCTCAGCTCAGTTACACATGCAGAACATAGACCATCACCAAACAAGTAATCACAATTTAGAAATAGGAAGACAATAATTAAACTGGGAATCCCAAAAGCCAAACTTGGAATGTACAACACTGTAGAAATAAAACTATACATTAATTTGCTCTTGTACTAAACAAAGCGCAGATGTTAATGATGCACATTTACCAGAGCTGACATATTCCAATTAATAAATTCAAAATAAAGAGATATTTTTCTACCTTTTGTGCATTTTTTTCAGCTGCAATTTCTCCAGCCACTTTCTTCTGGTTTCTTCGTGTCTTCTGCTAACTCTCCATCGTCTGCTGTCCATTTGTCCTTTCTTCTCTCTTCTAGATTTTTTTCCATTCTCTCTCTACATCTGCTTTAACATACTAATCTTTCTCCTTTTGCTCTTTCCTCATTCCTATTTCATCCACTCAAATTTTACCCCTCCATCCCCAATCCCCACTTACTCTCCCAATACCCGGCCAATTGTAGATTTTTTATCCCTCCCACACAAAATATTTTTCCCTTCTCCATTTTACTCTTCCAGCCCCATCCCATTCTAATCCTCCCCCAACATCAGCTCCCTTCTAGTTCCAGCCTCACCCAGCATCCATTCCCTTCTAGTCCCTGCATCAGCCCATTTCCAGTCCTAGCCATCCATCAGCCCATTTCCAGTCCTAGCAACCCCCCAACCCAATACCAGTCCTAGCCCCTCCATCACCCCACTTACAGTCCTTAACCCCCCATCACCCCATTTTCAGTCCTTAACCCCCCATCACCCCATTGTCAGTTTAAGCCCCCCCTATAACCCATTACCAGTCCTAACCCCCCATCAGCCCACTTCCAGTCCTAACCCCATCAACCCATTTCCAGTCAGCCCCCCATAGCCCATTGCCAGTCCTACCCCCCCCCATCGGCCCACAGCCCCGTACCAGTCCGAACCCCATCATCCCACCTCCAGTTTTAACCCCCCAGCCCATTTCCAGTCCTAGCCCCCCATATCCCATTACCAGACAACACACATCAGCCCACCGCCCATTACCAGTCTTAACCCCCCCAAAGCCCATTACCAGTTCTAACCCCCCCCCAACAGCCCATTACCAGTCCTAACCCCATCAGCCCACCTCCAGTCTTAACCCCCCAGCCCATTTCCAGTCCTAGCCCCCCCATAGCCCATTACCAGACAGCCCCCATCAGCCCCCAGCCCATGACCAGTCCTAACCCCCCCCACAGCCCATGGCCCGTTCTATGCCCCCCCCTCAGCCATGAGTTCATTACCCGGCCTTACCCCATGAGCCCACCTCTAGCCTTAACCCCCCCCAGCCCAGCCCAGCCCAGCCCATTTCCAGCCCCAGCCCCCCAATAGCCCATTACCAGCCCTACCCCCTCCCAGTCCATTTCCAGCCCCAGCCCCCCCAAGAGCCCATTACCAGTCCTACCCCCCCCATAGCCCATTACCAGTCCTACCCCCCATAGCCCCTTACCAGTCCTACCCCCCCCCATAGCCCCTTACCAGTCCTACCCCCCCATAGCCAATTACCCGTCCACCCCCCCCCCCCTAGCCCATTACCAGTCCTACCCCCCCCCCCCCCCGGCCTAAAGTAAAATTTAATTTTAAAAAAAAAACCTGGTGGCTGCCGCCGCGGGGCCCCCTCTGCTGCCGCAGGGGCCCCGTCTACAAGCTGGTCGGGTCCGGTCCGGTCGGGTCGGGTCGGGTCGGGTCTCTCTCCCTCCCTCGCTGCAGGCTGCAGGCTGCGAGAGACGCGAAGGGAGAGCGTCTCCTCGCGTCTGTGTTAAGCCCGCAGGGGCTGATGGGAAATCCCATCAGCCCCTGCGGGCTTAACACAGACGCGAGGAGACGCTCTATCTTCGCGTCTCTCGCAGCCTGCAGCGAGGGAGGGATGGAGAGAGAGAGACCCGACCGGACCCGACCCGACCCGACCAGCTTGTAGACGGGGCCCCCGCGGCAGCAGAGGGGGCCCCGCGGCGGCAGCCACCAGTTTTTTTTTTTAATTGAGTTTAAAAAAAAAAAACTGGTTCTTTTTTTGTGGGCCCCTGCCGGCTGTGGGCCCTACGCCATGGCGTACATGGCGTATACGTAAATCCGGCCCTGGCAGGGAGGAGTTTGTTTCACAGTCTCTCAGTCTCGATTCAGAGATATCAAAACTGCAAGTGTTAGTGTAACAGCCACAGCCTTTGGTTTTCTTTATTACAAAACACAGCTAAAGGCTGCATTCCTGGAAAGCTGGGGGTTCGAGGTCATAAGTCTATGGGAGCACGAGTGGAAACGAATGGTAAAAGAAAATGACAAGGGCTGTGCAGATTTTCTGGCTGGCTCAACATTACCACAAACTTTGATTCCATGAAATGCCCCTTTTGAGGTAGAACAAATCTCATTTGTCTGTACTACAAAACAAAACCTGAGGAAAAAATACACTACTATGATTTTACTAGTCTATGCTCTTTTGTCAATAAAACAAAGGTATATCCAATAGGCCATCCACAGATCATTTATGACAAATTTGATCCTCCCACAAATTACTTTGGTTTTATAAAAGCAAACCACAAAAGCTCTTTTTCCCATATGGGTGGGCAGTAAGCTTATGTTTCCTCTGTTTCATACATGTGCTGACAAATGGCAACAAGAAATGTGCGCCCACACGGATGAGGAAAGACATTTTGTGGGGACTTGGTGTACAGTGAAGATGAATCTAGCCATTACATTGTAGGTGGTTGTTGAAATCTATGAAATCTGACATTTTCAAGCAAAAATCTGAATACATCAAAATGCACCTCCGTCAAAAACACGAGGCTTTTGACTACCCCCAGTGGTGCAATGATACTGAAAAACAACATGTGTACTGTCATAGAGCGGAAGCTAATGAAAGTGAAGACTTAGGAAAAAACGCTGTCTTTCACAAAACAAATGATGTGCAGAAGATGCAATTGCCCTGCAGCGCAGCTAGAGGGAGCAGGCGAAAACTTACAGAGGCTGAGTTAACATACCCGGCTGATGATTCTGCAGGAGTTAATCAGCTGCACCTGAAAAGTAGCCCGGGGAACTCAAATGTGGAATGCCTTTATAAGCAGAAAGCTAGTGCAGGATCGGAGAGAAAGAGGAGAAGGGGAGCTGAGACAGCCAGGAACAGCAGCCCAGCCAGGTCAAGCAGTGCAGCCAAGACAAGCAGCACGACAAGGACAGCTGGAAGAGGAGCAGAAAGAGCCAGAGAGAAAGAAGGGCCGTGGAGAGTCAGTCCGGAGAAAGACTTGGTAGCAAGAGACCTCAGAGGTAAAGAGCTCAGAAGGAGAGAGCCATACCTGGGGAGAGGCCTACGCTCACCAGAAGGCTCTGAAAAAGGATTGAAAGGCTCCAGAAGGAAAGGTACTGATAGCAAAGTTACCTATACCAGGAAGCAAGGAAGTCTGGATTCCTCACCAGGTTTTCCTAGGCTACAGAAAGGTCAAGCAGTGCCCAGAAGCTTCCAAGAGAAAGTCTGCCAAAGAGACTGTGTACTGAGAGAAGTGCCTCAGAAGGAGAACTCCAGTTATACCGGCTACAGGAAGCCAAGGTATGGTGATACTTTATTCATAAAGAGAAGCTCAGCTCCTAAAAACTCTTGTAAAGCAGATATCCAGTTTGAAAGGAAAAGAAGCAGGCCAGAGTTTTATAAGCCAGGACGTAAGGGCATAGGAACAAGCCATGCTTATTTGAGAGCCCTAGAACAGCCTTACTGGAGACAAGGGAACAGAAACAGTGACTGGCAAACTATAGTGGCCAGGGAAAGCTCCAACTCAGAGGGAGATAACAATGACCCAGAGCCCATGCAGATAGCGCTTGAGGATCCTATTCCCTTATCTCAAGACGAATTAATGGATTGCTCCATTTGTATTGCGGGCAGTTTTGAATCACTCCCTGAACTGTGAGTTATACAGACATTGCTTTAAGAATACTCATGTTTGTGCTGAATGAAAGAGGAATGTTCACTCCTTTCTTTTGCTCTAAAGTTTGAAAGAATCCTTGGTTAAAGCCTACAAGCAACTGTGAAGTTTGTAACAGTTTACCTCTTTACGTATGTTGTGGTGGAAGCCTGAAAAGAAGGACTTTCTGTATTTCTGTATCCCAGCGAACCTTTTGCGTTAAAAGGGAAATAAAAGCCTTATTTACCCTCTACTTGGCATAGTTCACCTTTGTTCTCCAAGTTCCTTTATATAGTTTATACTTGTTCTCCAAATCCCACTCCCTGTTCAATGTAATGACCAGACATATGCATTTTGTCGGATGTTTTTTGTTACATGTAAACCGCGCTGATTGCAAATAGTGCGGTATATAAGAATTGTAAAATAAATAAATAAATAAATAAAAATAAATACACAATTTATTCACATAAGGAGCAGGACTACAAAGACCAAGATACCCTTGGCCTTAAAAGAGCCCTCTCCTCCCAGAAAATAATAATATGCTCAAGCTACCCTTACAGCCATTGGACACCAGGGGGGGTTGATGACATAATGGCGTAGTTTTAAGGATGTGAGCCAAGAATTACAGGAAGAAAACCTGGAGGAAAAGAAAACCCGGAGTGGAAGAAACATGGAGTGGAAGGTCATGGTGTTGCTGGCAGCAGTAGCAGAGTGCTACAAGATGGAGCAGCCGCATCTTCTTTTTCTCAAAGCTGGACTCAACACCTGCATCAGGTAAAATGTAGATAGACATGACTGGTGCTGGATGTGGATGTGACTTTTAAAAAAAAAAAAAAAGAGGAAAAAAAAAAAGGAGGGAACTGATTTGGTTATCAGGCCACACTTGGTTTTCTCTCTGATTTTTTTTTCAGGAATACCATCGCCATGGAACAAAAGGAGATGTTTTCGTGGATGGCCATGCAGTTTGACAAACAGAGAGAACTGGCTTGCCAAACACAGCAGCAAGCAGTATTGGCCATGCAAGAGCAACAGAAGCCCATATTGCAGATGCTGGAGGCTTGGAGCCCATCAGCAAAAGTCGCAGGAAGCAGCATCTAGTCGTCAAGGACAGAATTCGGGACTGGGTAGCTGTCCCGTAGGACAATGGTCATATGACGCTTTAACTTTGGGAAAGTTAAGTGCCACAGATGATATCGATGACTTCCTGGACTCATTTGATAGAATAGCACATTCGGCCGGCTGGCCGGAAGAACAGTGGGCTATCCGCCTGGCAGCTTCTCTCATGGGGGAAGCGCTGTCAGCTTACAGGGCGATGCCCACGGCATTAGCAAATGATTATACCAAGGTAACTAAGGCCATCAGGGATCGCCTGGGTCTGACTCCTCTAGTGTATAATCGCATGCTAAGAGCCACTCACCTTAAAATAAGCGAGACCCCAAAAGCTCTAGGACATAGGCTAAGAAGCTTAGCAGCGAAATGGCTAAGACCGGAAGAGAAAACTGTGGACACTTTAATGGATGGAATAGTGTTAGAACAGTTTATGTCTGCGGTACCTAGAAACGTGCAGAGCTTCCTTATCCTGCAGAACTGTCAAACCACCGCCGAAGCCATTATGCTAACAGAGCGATATTTGGAGGCGGAATTGGCCACCCAACAAAGTGAGGCAATTCCAAAGACGGCAGCGGGTGCAATAATTTATTTTATTTATTTAAACAGATTTGGTATACCGCTTTCTCATGAAATCAAAGCGGTTGTCACAGCAAACAAATCAATGAAATAGGTGTTGTCAGTAGCATGCAGTGGTTGATTCGTCACAGTGTGCTGTGTGAGAAAGTGTGGTTGATTTTGATGTGAAGCTATATACATTGTGTGTTTATGATTCATATTTACAGTTACATATTTACAATGATGGCTGTGTTAACTTAAATGGTTGGTTAGAGTCATTCTGTGAGGTTCTTGAAATGGTTTCTGAATAGTTCGGTTTTAAGCTGCTTTCTGAATTCTTTGATGTCTTTTGTTGCTCTGAGGTGGTCAGGGAGAGAGTTCCATATGGCTGGGACTGCCAGGGTGAAAGCTCTTTTTGATGTGGCTTGGTTTGTCCTGGTGTAGTCCTTTGGGGTTCTGATGTTGTTTGATGTTCCCTTTCTTCTTGGTCTTCTGCTATCGTCAGCTGTTATGAGCTGTTGTAGGTTGTCTGCGGATAGGTTATTATTTTGAATGTGGTTAAGAGAACTTTGTAACGGACTCGGGAGCTGATTGGTAGCCAATGGAGGTCGTATAGTATGGGTGTGATATGTTCGTGGGTTGTACTGTCTGTTATGAGTCTTGCAGCAGTGTTTTGTGCTATTTGAAGTGGTTGTGTAGATTTTTTTGGGAGTCCAAGGTAGATGTGGTTGCCGTAGTCCAGGGTGGGGGTGATGATGGCCTGGCAGACTGTTCGAAAATGCTCAGGAGCAAGGATGGGTTTGAGTCGTCTGATTGTCCTCTTCTTGACATAGGCGCTCCTAGTGGTCTTCGCAATGTGGGATTGAAGGTTGAGCTCCCTGTCAAGAGTTATTCCCAGGTATTTTATTTCTTGTTTTATTGGGATGGTAGCATTGTTTAGGTCGATGGAGGGTGTGGGTGTGAATGTTTGGTCTCTTGTTATGATCAGCGCTTCAGTTTTGTTATAGTTTATTGCTAAATTGTTTTCTTGCAGCCAGGTTGTCATCTCTTCAAAGCAGTTGGCTATGTTGTTGTAGTCCGGTTTGTTTAGATTGATTGGTGTGAATATCATTATGTCGTCTGCATATATGGTGTATTGTATATTGAATTTCCTGATGATTGTGCAGATGGGTTGTATGTAAAGGTTGAAGAGCAGGGCTGAGAGTGATGAACCTTGTGGGACACCCTGAGTGACGCTGATGGGTTGAGAGGTCTTTGATACACATCTGACCTGGAGCTGTCTGCCCTTTAGGTATGATGTAAACCATTTCAGGGTGGTGTCGTGTAGGCCCGCTTCTTCGAGTCTTGTTAGAAGTGTTGAGTGGCATACGGTGTCGAATGCTGCGGAGATGTCCAGGACTATCATGAGTACGCCCATTTTGGAGTTGTCGATTGTTCTTAACAGACTGTCGAATAAAGCAGTTATTAGGAAGTCTCTCACGTTATAAAACTAGAGATATGACAAATGTTAGCCCTCTCTTGAGGAATCACTCTAGGAGATGTTTTACATGTGGGAAACTGGGTCACGTAAAGAGTGAGTGTCAGACATGTACTGCTCTCATAGGTGAGAACTTGAAAGAGTCACGTGAAGGGTTTGTGTTAGAGGTAACGGTACAAGGGGTAACTGCCAAAGCTCTTCTTGACTCTGGCGCGGATCAGACCATGATCTCTCGCAAGCTCTGGTCTGTGATTAAGGAGCAAGCTGAATCCGCGCCAGATCAAGCAGAAGGGAAGGTAAAGATAAAATGTATTCACGGAGCTGCAACATTTTACCCAGTGTATAACCTGGTTGTGAGAGGTTTAGGAATTGAGAAAGAAATGTTGATCGCAGTAGTACCCAAATTACCCCAAGAGTTGGTGTTGGGCCGAGACTGGCCCGAATTTAGAAGAGGTTTAGAAAAAGGCTTATCATCCCGGGAAGTTCTTGTCTCTACTCGTACACAGACAAAAGCTTCAGAAAAGCCCTCTTGTTCCCGAGAGGCGACTTTAGATGACCTCCCAGCTCACGAAGATTTAATAAATGTCCCCGCTGAGAGGGAAAGAAAGTCTAAAGCTGAGAAACGCAAAGAGAGGAGGTGTCGCTCTCAAGGCAGGGCCAAGTTGGAAGCAGGGAGAGGAATGCTCTGGGTTCCTTCTGAGTTAGTGGAGAAATTCCCCTCTTTTAAAAAAGAGCAAAGAGATGATCCTGCGCTGGCCTGCGCGTTTGAGCACGCACAAGGGAAGAAAGATACCTTTCCAAGGTTTATTATAGAGGAAGAGGTGCTATACAGGGAAAGTATAGACCCCCAATCTGGAAATATCCGTAAGCAGCTGGTAGTGCCAAATACCTTTAAATCTTTAGTTCTGAGGTTAGCTCACGACCACCCAGTAGGAAGCCATAAAGGAGTACAGGGGACCCTTGACCAAATACTGGCTCGGTTTTATTGGCCAGGAGTTTTCAGAGAGACCTCACGTTTTTGTGAGTCTTGTGCCTCCTGCCAACGAGTAACTTCCATATGATCACCCAGGGGAATTCTAGACATCCTACATGAGCAATGGGTTAAACCAATGGAAAATGAGTTAGGAATACCAGAATTTTTGAAAAACCTAAAGAGCCGTCTAAGGCGTACCTCCCGCCTCGCAGAAGAAAAGCTGAAAGATAGTCAGCAAAAGCAAAAAAAATATTATGATAGAGATACAAAGCCTAGGCAACTAACTGCAGGTGAACAGGTCATAGTCTTAGTGTCCGGGCCTACGCCGAAATTTGAAGCCCAGTGGAGGGGACCTTATACAGTGGTCAAACCACTTGGTCCAGCCTCATACTTGATACAAGACAAAAAGGGGCATAACCAGGTATACCACATAAATGTCCTCCGACATTGGCATGAAAGGTTAGCTCTGATGACGTCAGCTGGAATGGTGTCCAGGTATATGGCATTGCAGCCATATGAATATAAGGTAGAGCATAGAGCAGGGAAGCTGCATTATAATGCTGATGCAATGTCACGAATTACGTGCTGTAGAGAAGATGAAGACTCAGCCCGTAATATTTTAAGAAGGGGGATGTGTCATAGAGCGGAAGCTATTGAAAGTGAAGACTTAGGAAAAAACACTGTCTTTCACAAAACAAATCATGTGCAGAAGATGCAATTGCCGTGCAGCGCAGCTAGAGGGAGCAGGCGAAAACTTACAGAGGCTGAGTTAACACACCCGGCTGATGATTCTGCAGGAGTTAATCAGCTGCACCTGAAAAGTAGCCCGGGGAACTCAAACGTGGAATGCCTTTATAAGCAGAAAGCTAGTGCAGGAGCGGAGAAAAGGAGAAGGGGAGCTGAGACAGCCAGGAACACAGCCTAGCCAGGTCAAGCAGTGCAGCCAAGACAAGCAGCACGACAAGGACAGCAGAAGCTTGAAGAGGAGCAGAAAGAGCCAGAGAGAAAGACGGGCCATGGAGAGACAGTCCGGAGAAAGACTTGGAAGCAAGAGACCTTAGAGGTAAGGAGCTCAGAAGGAGAGAGCCATACCTGGGAAGAGGCCTACGCTCACCAGAAGGCTCTGAAACAGGATTGAAAGGCTCCAGAAGGAAAGGTACTGATAGCAGTTACCTATACCAGGAAGCAAGGAAGTCTGGATTCCTCACCAGGTTTTCCTAGGCTACAGAAAGGTCAAGCAGTGCCCAGAAG
This sequence comes from Ichthyophis bannanicus, assembly GCA_033557465.1. Lineage (NCBI taxonomy): Eukaryota > Metazoa > Chordata > Amphibia > Gymnophiona > Ichthyophiidae > Ichthyophis > Ichthyophis bannanicus. The sequence goes on along the minus strand of CM066044.1, from coordinate 277,804,291 downwards.
CTTCCAAGAGAAAGTCTGCCAAAGAGACTGTACTGAGAGAAGTGCCTCAGAAGGAGAACTCCAGTTATACCGGCTACAGGAAGCCAAGGTATGGTGACACTTTATTCATAAAGAGAAACTCAGCTCCTAGAAACTCTTGTAAAGCAGATATCCAGTTTGAAAGGAAAAGAAGCAGGCCAGAGTTTTATAAGCCAGGACGTAAGGGCATAGGAACAAGCCATGCTTATTTGAGAGCCCTAGAACAGCCTTACTGGAGACAAGGGAACAGAAACAGTGACTGGCAAACTATAGCGGCCAGGGAAAGCTCCAACTCGGAGGGAGATAACAATGACCCAGGGCCCATGCAGATAGCGCTTGAGGATCCTATTCCCTTATCTCAAGACGAATTAATGGATTGCTCCATTTGTATTGCGGGCAGTTTTGAATCACTCCCTGAACTGTGAGTTATACAGACGTTGCTTTAAGAATACTCATGTTTGTGCTGAATGAAAGAGGAATGTTCACTCCTTTCTTTTGCTCTAAAGTTTGAAAGAATCCTTGGTTAAAGCCTACAAGCAACTGTGAAGTTTGTAACAGTTTACCTCTTTACTTATGTTGTGGTGGAAGCCTGAAAAGAAGGACTTTCTGTATTTCTGTATCCCAGCGAACCTTTTGCGTTAAAAGGGAAATAAAAGCCTTATTTACCCTCTACTAGGCATACACAAATTATTCACATAAGGAGCAGGACTACAAAGACCTAGATACCCTTGGCCTTAAAAGAGCCCTCTACTCCCAGACAATAATAATATGCTCAACCTACCCTTACAGCCACTGGCCACCGGGGGGGGGGGGGGGGGGGGTTGTTGACAGTACATAGATGATTTCTACAGAAAACAGAGTTTGCGTGCAGACCAGATTAATGTAAACCCCACTAAGCAACAGATAGCAAAACTTTTCTTTAATTCTCTGTTGGGTAAATTTGGTCAAAGAACAAACCTGCCTACCCCAAGCATTGATAGGGGATCTGATGTTGATGATCTCTGTAAATATCTGTTTTCTCCTGAATTTGAGGTTTCACCATGCGACTTTATCGATGATGAAACAGCCTGTGTGTCTTGGAGGTTTTCATTTTACAATGGCAAGTCTAGAGTTGTACAATCTTCTAGACAGTTTGCAAGAGTGCTGCCTGTACCATGATGAAGATTCTGTGTTATTTCAAAGTCGAGAGGATGATCGGAACCCATCTTTGGGTGATTATTTAGGCAAGCACACAAGCGAAATACCCGCAGATGAACTTATCACAGAGTTTGTACCAACAGGGCCTAAAACATATGGTTACAAGCTGTCAAGTGGAAAGACCTATATGAAAGTGAAAGGGATTAAGCTAAATGTAGAAAACTGCCAGAAAATCAGTTTCACTAGTTTGAGAGATCTAGTTTTTGACTACAAGCAGCAGAATTACCCCAGAAAAAGATAATAAACAAAAAGAATTGGACAACAGAAACATAGAAACATGATGGCAGAAAAAGACCACATGGTCTGTCTAGTCTGCCTTTCCATATCAACCACTACAACAGTCCCCCTTTTTCCTTTAGAGATCCTCTGTGTTTGTCCCATGCCATTTGGAATTCAGACACTGTCCCCATCTCTACCACCTCCACTGGGAGACTATTCCAAGCATCTACCACTCTTTCCGTAAAGAAATATTCATGCATATTACTCCTGAGTCTATCCCTTTTCATCCTCATTACATGTCCCCTCGCAGCAGAGCTTATTTTCAATCGAAAGAGGCTCTCCTCCTGTACATTTATGCCATGGAGGTATTTAAATGTCTCAATCATATCACCTCTATCCCGCCTTTCCTCTAAAGTATACATATTAAGATCCTTAAGTCTGTCCTCATATGCTTTATAATGAAGACCACTAACCATTTCAGTAGCCACCATCCTACTGACTCCATCCTATTTATATCCTTTTGAAGGTGCGATCTCCAGAATTGCATACAATACTCCATATGAAGTCGCACCAAAGACTTCTTCTGCTGGCCATTCCTCTCTCTATGCACCCAAGCACCCTTCTAGTTTTCACCGTTGCCTTTTCTACCTGTTTAACTACTTTAAGATCATCAGACACAATCACGCCTAGGTTCCACTATTCTTAGTGGACAAAAGTACTCCACTCCATATACTATCGCTCCCTTGGATTGCTGCAGTCCAAATGCATGACCTTGCATTTTTTTAACATTAAATCTCAGTTACCAAATTCTAGACCATTCTTCAAGCTTAGCTAGATCCCTCCTCATGTTTTCTACACCTTCCTGGGTGTCTACTGTATTGCAGATTTTGATATCATCTGCAAATGGGCAAACCTTACCCGACAGACTGGTGTGGTTAAAAAAACACAGAAGATTGTGTATGACCAAAGGGTGAAACTGGAGAATGGCTTTAGCACACTACCCCTATGGATACTAGGATGGTGGATGTGCACTGGTCACACCCTTTTTCTTGGCCAGCCAATTCAGGCAAGAGCTTCTTTGTTAAAAAGCTGTTAGAACACGCTGGGAGTGTATTGACTGTTATGCCTGATAATATTAAATGTTGTTACAGTTGTTGGCAATCTTTGTATAAAGAAATGCTAAATATTCTTTTATTACATTTATGGACACTTTGCCTGATATTTTTAATGATGACTGAATATTTCCAACCAATAAAGTAAACTTGGTTATTGTAGATGATCTACTGGATTTTGCCTGTAAAAGTGGTGAAATAGAGAAAGTCGTTATCAAGTATGTGCACCACAGAAACCTGAGCATCATATATATTGTTCAGAATGTTTTCTGCCAATGCAAAACAAGCCGAGCTATAACTTTTAATATCAAATACATGGTGCTCTTTAAGAATCCTAGAGATAAGTTACAGATTGCCATTCTAGCCAGGCAGATGTACCCAGGAAAATCAAAAATTCTTTTAGAACTTCAAGGATGCCACCAGCAAACCGTATGGTTATCTCGTGGATTTAAACACTACAACCCCTGAGGCTTACAGACTGAGGACTGATATCTTTCCACCAGATTGGCCTTTGGTATACTGTGGAAAAACACATACACCCCATTAAAAGAGATTAATATGTAACCAGCTCTTCATACATGCTTATGTGTCTCAGACAACATGTCTCGCCTTTTAAAGCTTTTGTTTCAAGCCTCTCCACAGCACAGAAAAGCCATCCTGAAGACAGCTTCTAATGATTTGGTGGCTGCTATAGCTGAAATTGCTCTCGACACCTTAAAAAGGCAACATTCCACTTTCACAACATCAGATAAAGTTTTTAAAAGGGAAGCGTCATGCCATAAATAGTCTGTATAAGACTACCCATTAAAAAAAAAAAGAAGCAATTGGTGAGACAATCGGGTGATTTTATTGGCCCCCTGCTAAGTTTTCCGTTACCATTGATAAAGGGGCTTCTGACAAACCACTAATGCAGCACATTGAAAAAATGTATCTAGTCCCTTAGTCAACAACTCGAGCGCTTGAGAAACTTGCCAGATCAGAAAGAAAATATTAGAACCTCAACCATTCATAAGTCAGATGAAGAAATGAAAAGCATCCTTCAAAGAGTTGGTGTGTCTGAACATGAAAAGGCAGTCCAAAAGAAAGCAAAAAATACCTACAGGATACCAAACAAACCAAAAGAGCCGGTGCAGATGTGGTGGTCAGAAGATTTTATTGTAGAAACCCCTACACATTTCAGCCAAAGGCCTTCATCAGGTGGTGCAAGCCTCATAAAAACAAAAAAACATATCTTAAAAAACACAAAACTGAATACAATACTCCAAGTGAGGCCTCAGCAGCGACTTGTACAGAGGCATTAATACCTCCTCCTTTCTGCTGATAATCCTCTCTGTATGCAACCAGCATCCTTCTTGCTTTGGCCATTGCCTTTTCACACTGTCTCGCCACCTTGAGATCCTCAGAAACAATCACTCCAAGGTCCTTCTCCTGGTCCAGGTACACCAACATCTTGCCCTCTATTGCAGCGTTTTTCAACCACTGTGCCGCGGCACACTAGTGTGCCCGTGAGATATTGTCTGGTGTGCCGTGGGAAAAATTCCAATTTCATCCGTAACATGTGGCCTCGGCTCACAAATTAGGGTTGCCAACCGGCCGGTTTTCAGCCGGCCTGGCCGGTTTTTCCATGGCCAGGCCGGCTGCCAGCACAGTTGTAAAACCGGCCATTGAAAAGCCGGTTTTTTGCTCTGGCCGCAAGATCGGGAGCGGCCAGAGCAAAAAACCGGCTTTTGTGCCGAAGTCCGCGGCGCGAACGCAATCGCGATTCCCTATAGCAGTGCAGCCGCTGGTTCTGCTTTGTACAGAGCAGCGGCTGCACTACACTTACATTGAAAAGTAAAGAGAAACTGTGTCAGGAGCCCTCCGATCATGCAGAGCCCGAGGAAGTGATATCATGGGGGCGGGCTCCTCACAGGCTGTCTTTCCTTTTCAAATTAACTTTAGCTGCAATAAAGTTAATTTGAAAAGGAAAGACAGCCTGTGAGGAGCCCACCTCCATGACATCACTTCCTCGGGCTCTGCGATGACCGGAGGGCTCCTGACACAGTTTCTCTTTACTTTTCAATGTAAGTGTAGTGCAGCCGCTGCTCTGTACAAAGCAGAAGCAGCGGTTTGGGCAGAGGGGTGTGTGTGTGTGTGTGTGAGTGAACCAGCAAGGGGGGGGGGAGTGTGAGTGAACCAGCAGTGGAGGGGGGGGTGGTGTGAGTGAACCAGCAAGGGGGGGGGCGATGGTGTGAGTGAACCAGCAGGGGAGGGGGGGTAAGTGAGTGATTGACCCAGCAGGAGGGGTGAGTAAGTGACAGGTGGGTGTGTGAGTGAACCAGCAGTGGAGGGGGGGGGTGGTGTGAGTGAACCAGCAGGGGAGGGGGGTTGGTGTGAACCAGCAGGGGAGGGGGGTTGGTGTGAGTGTTTGATTCCTATTCAAGAGAATTACTTTATATATAGTCAATATAGGCACAGAGGTAAATTTTTTTTAACATTTTCTAATGGTGGTGTGCCTCGTGATTTTTTTCATGAAAAAAGTGTGCCTTTGCACAAAAAAGGTTGAAAAACACTGCTCTATTGCATGCAATTCCCTTGGCTTTCTGCATCCAAATGCACGACAGTGCACTTCTTCACATTAAATCTTAACTACCAAGCATTAGATCATTCTTCCAGCTTTTGTAGATCTTTCCTCATGTTATTCACTCCCTCAGGGAGTCCACTCTGTTGCAAATTTTTGCAGTCCTTCAGCAATATCACTCACAAATGCATTGAACAGTACCAATCCCAGGACCAGGACCGATCCCTGGGGCACACCGCTACTCACCTTCCTTTCATCTGAGTGAGCTCCGTTTACCATCATTTTCTCTCAATCAGACAACCAATTTCTGATCCAGTTTACTACCTTGGGACTCATTCCTATTGATAAGCCTCCTATGAGAACAGTGTTAAAGGCTTTTCTGAAATCTATCCATTCATCCATCTCATGGCCTTGATCTAGTTCTCTAGTCACCCAGTCAAAGAACGCAATCAGATTTGTTTGGCCTGATCGTCCTTTGGTAAAGCCATGTTGCCTCGAATCATGCAACCTATCACACCCATCTTTAACATTTCCTTTATTTGGGACACTATCTCCCTCTGCTTTGCCTCTGGGAGTCTGTATGGTCGCTGGCACACTATTTCACCGGGCGGAGTCACAATTTCATGCGCGACCAGCCCGGTTTCCCCTGGTACCGGTGTAAGGACGTTCGAGAGGTCCTTTAGCATTCTGGACAACTCCTTTTGCTGTGTCCAGGAGAGCTTTTCTCCAATCCTATAAACAAGATCCGTATTGCCGCTCGCTAGTTGGGGTCCTAGTTCGTCTTCTTCCTTATCAATACAACAGGCAGTTAACCCCTCTATCTCACCTAGGCCTGTAGATTCGAACCCCTTGGAGTCCCGGGTGGTAGATGAAAGCTCGTCTACTTCTTCTACGGGCGGAAAGCCCACCCTCTCGCAAACTAATTGGGCCACTCTGTCTCCGGGGTTCACCTTAAAATTCTCTTGGGAGAAGTTAAATAAGAGAACCTTTAATTCTCCCCTGTAGTCGGGATCTACGACTCCTGCGCCTACATCTATGAAATTTTTAAGGGCAAGGCCTGACCTGGGTGCGATCCGTCCGTAACACCCGGGTGGTATTTCTACCCTTAGTCCGGTGTTCACTATGGCCTTCCCTTGTTTGGGTACCACTACCTCAACTGCGCTACATAGATCTAGCCCAGCCGCTTGTTCAGTGGCCCGCTTGGGAATCCTAGCCTCAGGGTTAACCCTACAGAACCTGATGACAAACTTTGGTTTGGGTGCCTGTACTTCTTTCTTAGTGGCTATTGACCTCCCCGGGTCTATTCTTCTCCCAAACAGGGGAGCAGGTATCATTCCCCCCGTAGCAGCTCTGGGGCGGACAGCTTTCTCCCCTTTTCCTTCTCCTGAAGGTTTTTCCTCTGTGCTTGTGGTTATTAGGTCGTCATGAAAGGAGGTCCCTGGTATGGGCGCCTCCTGAGAATCTACCCCCTCCTCTGAGGGCCTAGAGCGTGCCCGTGTAGTAACCAGGCCTATTTTCCCTTGCAGCTCTTTCTCCACCCCCTTCCTAAACTGGGACCAATCTCGGCCCAGTATGATGTCATGAGGGAGTCTCGGTATCACTGCCACTGCTACCTCCCTTCCACTGCCTAAGCCCTTTATCTTAACAGTTTGGAGCGGGTAGGTAGAGGCAGCCCCATGCACACATTTAATTTTAACCTGCCCCCTTGAGGACTCTTGGGCGCACTGTTTCTGGGCCTCTATCACTTTCCATAATTTCTTAGAAATCATGGACTGGCTAGCTCCTGAATCTAAAAGTGCTTCTGTTGTTATTCCTTCCACCTCTACCGACAGGAGGAATCCTTCCCCTATCTCCTCAGGGTGTGTTATAACAAAGGCCTTCTTTGTTTTACAATTTTTCTTGAGGTGACCTGACTCACCACAGGAAAAACATTTTCTTTGCAGGCTAAACTTTTCCATGGGTTTATCTCTATCTGTCCTATACTTACTAAAGGCTGCATTCTTTTCCTGCACACCTGTACCCTGGAAAACGCCCCCTTTCTTTAGGCTCAATTTCTGGGCCTTCAGAAAGCAGTCTGCCAAGACTATGGCTTCCCGGGTGTTTTTACAGTTTTGCTTTATCAAGAAGCTTTGCATATCTACAGGAACAGCTTCAATAAACTGTTCTAGTACTACTGTATCAATAATGGAATCTATATCCTTCTTTCCAGGCAGTAGCCATTTAAAGACTAAGCTCTTTATTCTATAATACAAAGCTTGTGGTGTTTCACCTTCTCTTAACACAGATGCCCTTAGAAGTCTTCTATAGGCGGAGGGACTTAAGCCCATCCGATCCCTTATGGCTTCTTTAACATGCTCATAGTTATGAATTAAATCAACCGGCATTTCCCTGTAGGCGGCTAATGCCTCACCGCTTAGGGTAGTGGCAAACCTTACAGCCAACTGCTCTTTCGGCCACTGAGCCAGACCAGCTATTCTTTCAAAAGCCTCTATGTGGTCGTCAAGGTTGTCCTCCTTGGTTAAGCGACCACATGAGAAAGGTCCAAAGGCTAATCCTTCCCCACCTGTACCAACAGGCTGTGTCTTTGGGACAGTCTGTGCTTGTTTTGTTGCCTCTTCCTGGGTCCGGATCCACTTGGACATCATCTCCAGCAGGGGTTGCTGTTGGGCCCGCAGCATGGAGCTCGCCTGCTCCTGGCTCAACGCTGCCATCTCCCTCTGCTTAGCGAATTGGTCCGCTACCCAAACCAATACGTCCGATGCCTCCATCCCGGATTACGATCTCTGCAACACAAACACACAGAACACACACAAAGTGCGGCACTTTTTTTTTTTTTTTTCACACCCACTTCTCCTAGTGAGCAGCTGGTGGCCCCCTTACACCAGAATCCAGGCCTACCCCTTCTAGTCTATGGGTTACCTGATTCTGATGCAGGTCTCAGCATTTGCCACCAGTCACAGCGCTTCCGATCCGAATCCGCTCCGGTTTTTTCTTCCGTTGCCTCGATCCGGTCACCGCCCTTCCTGGATTTCTCCGTCCAGAGGTATGGCTCAAAAACGCTCCCCTTAACCACTGGAACACCGCATCCAAAAACTACGCCACCTGTGACGCTCGCGCCCCTACCAGGCGGTTGCCTAGTAGGGACTGCTGGCCATCTGATATCCCTTCTAGGATTTTTGTAGTTGTGTACGAAAGAAGAGCCAAGTGGTTAATAAAGCGCACAGGAAATTTTATTCGGTTTCCATGTTGGTAAGTGGTGAACATAAAATTCTTCAAGCATAACTTTTGGTTTCTCCAGACAAAAAGGAAATACAGGATAATTTCTCCCAGAAATCAAAATGTCCAAAACAGTGTAACCTTGAACAAACTCATACCCGTTCTTGTTCCTTACTGCAACAGCTTAACCTTAGCATCAGAAGAAAAAGGCATTTTAAAACTCTTCACATAGTGAGTGAGGTATCAGCTTCAACCCTGCTGTTGCCACACACAAACAGTTTCAGCTGTTTGAACCCCCACTGAGCTCCTGCAATTTCAGCTTCTTAGGAGAGTTTCTTAATCCTTTACATTCAGGCTTTCCCCTCTCTTCCAGCTTCTGGAACTATCTTTAGGCTACAACAGCCCCCCTTTTTATGTTCCACTGTTCTAGCTCACACTAATACCTTAGTGCACAGCTCGCATTCCATTTCAGAGACATTAGAATTAACAACACTTTCCTCAGGGCCTACCTCCATGCTCTCTATTGAGCTACAGCTGGGTGCTCCTTGAAAGTGCTCCGGGCTCTTTTCCTTAAGGGTCTTCACCAGATTAAACAGCCTCTCCCAGTGCCTGGCCTTGCCTTCTCCAGGCCGGTCTCTTGGGGGTCTCTCCTGTTTAACTTCCCTAGTGAGATATTTCTTTCTGTGCTGAGCCTTCTGGGGTATGACAGTCTCCTCTGAGTCAGAGCAAGAACTATCCTCTTGGCAATGCTTGGTCCCTGCGTACCTTTCTTGGCTGCCTCTATAGTGGTTCCTCCTTCTGCTCTTCAGTTTGGCCACAGATCTTTCCGGTCTGTGCCTTCTGGGAACTGGGCTAGAACCTGGGCTAGGCCTGCAACTGCAACTGCCGCTTGTGCTTGCTCTTGAATTCCTCCTGGACCTTCTTCTCAAAGCCCCTTCCTAACTCCAACTGGCTCTCCCTCTTGTGTTTGTTTTCTCCCTGTTAACTGCTGAGCAGGGCAACTCCCTTCCTGGCTCCGCCCACTTGGACCTCCTACTCCTATGCAGGGTTGTCCTGTGGACTGGGATTGGTTTACCCTTAGCTATGCCCCCTAGGTTCCTTTCAGGGCTTTTAGTATGGAGTATGTGATTTTGTGCACCCATCCCCCGTAAAGAAGAGAAATTCTTCTTTTTTTCAGTTTTTCCTAGCTGGGCTGCACCCTCCTTACCACAATATGTACCTAGCAGTTTCCCCAAAAGACACAGGTTCCACAATGCTTGTACTCGGTCAAGCATTGATATCCTGGGTCACTTCTTAATAATGGTTTATGGACCTTTCCTCCAGGAACTTGTCCAAACCTTTTTTAAACCCAGCTACACTAACAGCCTTTACTACATCCTCCGGTAACAAATTCCAGAGTTTGATTACACATTGTGTGAAAAAATATTTTCTTTTATTAGTCTTAAATAGTTTACCCTGTAGCTTCATGTCCCCTAGTCTTTCTATATTCTGATAACGTAAACAATTGATCTACGTTTACCCTTTCCACTTGGTTCATTAATTTATAGACTTCTGTCATATCTCCCCACAGTCGTCTCTTTTCCAGGTTAAAGAGCCCTAACCTTTTTAGCCTTTCTTCATAGGAGTATCCTTCCATCCCCTTTATCATTTTGGTGGCTCTTCTCTGAACCTTTTCTAAAATCGCTATATCCTTTTTAAGATACGGCGACCAGAATTGCACACAATATTCAAGGCGCGGTCTCACCATTGAACGATATGTAGATATAATGATATCTTTTGTTTTATTTTCCATTCCTTTCCTTATTTATTTATTTACATTCTCTTATATACCGCGCTATTCTGCATCAGTGCAGTTTACATTAAACAAACTGATATTATATTGAACAGGGCATTATAACTTGGACATAACTATTTTACAGGGAACATGGGCTATCGAGGGTTAAGTGGTTTGCCCAAGACCACAAGGAGCACCTGTGGGACTAGAAACCCCAGTCCTTCTGGCCCAAGGTTGCTGTCCTCTAGGGGGATTTGAACCCCCGACCTTCCGGCCTGAAGTACCTTGCCCCAACTACTAGGCCACTCCTCCACTCCTTTCCTCCTTATGATACCTAGCATTCTATTTGCTCTCTTGGCCACCGCTGCACATTGGGCCGAGGGTTTTAACATGTTATCCACAATGACGCCTAAATCGTTTTCCTGGTTGTTGGTTCCTAATGTGGAACTTGCATCGTGTAACCATAGTTTGGGTTGTTCTTCCCTAGGTGCATAACTTTGCACTTGTCCACATTAAATTTCATCTGCCATTTTGATGCCCAGTCTGCTAATTTATCAAGATCCTCTTGCAATTTTCCACAATCCTCTTGGGTTTTAACAACTTTAAATAGTTTTGTGTCATCTGCAAATTTGATAACCTCACTCGTTATTCCACTTTCCAGGTCGTTTATCAATATGTCAAAAAGCAGCGGACCCAGCACAGATCCCTGGGATACACCACTATTCACCTTTCTCCATTGGGAAAATTGGCCATTTAGCCCTACCCTCTGCTTTCTATCTTTTAACCAGTTCCTGATCCACAATAGTACACTGCCTCCTATCCCATGACTCTTTAGTTTTGCCAAAAGTCTCTCAAAGGCTTTCTCAAAGTCCAGATACACTATATCAACCGACTCAGCTTTGTCCACCTGTTTATTCACACCTTCAAAAAAACATAACAGATTAGTAAGACAAGATCTTCCTTGTCTAAAGCCATGTTGGCTGTCTCCCATTAGGCCATGACTATCTACATGCTGAGTAATTTTATTCTTTATGATGGTTTCTACCATTTTTCGGGGTACTGACGTCAGGCTCACCGATCTGTAGTTTCCCAGATCACCCTTGGAACCCTTTTTAAAAATTGGTGTTACATTGGCGATCATCCAATCTTCAGGTACTAATAGCAGGTCTGCAATCTCATATTTCAGTTCCTTCAAAACCCTTGGATGTATACCATCCGACCGATGTGATTTGCTACTCTTCAGTTTATCTAATAGTTGTAATACATCTTCCCGATATATCGATATTTCCTTTAATTCTTCCGCACCTTTAAATACCACTTCAGTCATGGGTAACATCCCTACATCTTCCTCAGTAAAGACCGAAGCAAAGAATTCATTCAGTCTCTCCGTTATCGCCTTGTCGCCTCTTAGTGCCCCTTTAACATCTCTATCATCTAATGGACCAACTGACTCTCTCACAGGTTTTTTGTTACAAACGTACTTGAAAAAGTCCTTATTTTGCGTTTTTGCTTGCACAGCAAGCATCTTCTCAAATTCTCCCTTTGCCTGCCTTATCAATGCCTTGCATTTGACTTGCCAGTGCTTATGCTGTTTCCAGGTTTCGTCGTTTGTCTCTTTTTTCCATTTCCTGAAAGATGATTTTTTGGCAACAACAGCCTCTCTGACCTTACCTTTAAACCGTGCTGGCAGTTTTTTGACTTCCTTCCACTTTTCTTAAAGCGTGGAATACAGCTGACCTGGGCTTCCAAGATAGTGTTTTCAACAACACCCAAGCTTGATGTACGTCTTTAACCTTTGCAACTGCTCCCTTTAGCTTTTTCTTAACTATTTTCCTCATTTTATCATAGTCTCCCTTTCGAAAGTTAAAAGGTAGTACTGTGGATTTCCTTACTATCCCTCCTCCACTAATTAAATCAAAGGCAATCATGCTATGATCACTATTGCCAAGTGGCCCCAACACCTTTATCTCTTGCACTTAGTGGTGTTCCACTAAGGACTAGGTCTAATATGGCTTCCCCTCTGGTCAGTTCATGAACAAGCTGCTCCAAGAAGCAGTCATTTATTTCATCTAGGAAATTTATCTCCCTAGCATGTCCTGTTGTGACACTGACCCAGTCGATACCGGGGTAATTGAAATCACCCATTATTATTACTGCACTGTAACTTTTGTTAGCTTCCTTGATTTCTTTGAGCATTTCATCATCCATTTGTTCATTCTGGACAGGGGGTCGATAGTACACCTCCACTGCCATCGCCTTCCCCTTTTTACATGGAATTTCAATCCATAGAGATTCTACAGCAAATTTTGTTTCCTGCAAAACTTTAATCCTTTCTGACTCAATGCCCTCTATAACATAGAGCGCAACCCCTCCACCAATTTGATCAGCTCTATCATTACGATATAGTTTGTACCCAGGTATCACAGTGTCCCACTGGTTGTCCTCCTTCCACCATGTCTCTGAGATTCCAATCATATTTAACCTCTCATTTAGTGCTATATATTCTAACTCTCCCATCTTATTTTTTAGACTTCTAGCATTTGCATACAAGCATTTTAGAGACTTTATTTTATTCATATTAATTTGGCTATTGGTAGACATGGGTAATTTGGGATCTTTAAGCTCTGTCTGATCCATACTCGAGGGCATTTGGGCTACTTTACTCTTTTTTGGAACCTCTCTGCTTTTGGTAGTATCCTTCAAGGATACATTCTTCCGAACCATCCACTCTGGGGCGACTGTCGGCTTTCCCGTATTATCTAGTTTAAAAGCTGCTCTATCTCCTTTTTAATGGTTAATGCCAGCAGCCTGGTTCCATCCCGGTTTAGGTGAAGCCCATCCCTTCGGAAGAGCCCCTCCTTTCCCCAGAATGTTCCCCAGTTCCTAACAAATCCAAAACCCTCATCTCTGCACCATTGTCTCATCCACGCATTGAGACTCCGGAGCTCTGCCTGCCTTTTGGGTCCTGCACGTGGAACAGGAAGCATTTCAGAGAACCCTACCCTGGAAGTTCTGGATTTCAACTTCTTACCTAAAAGCCTAAATTTAGCCTCCAGAACCTCCCTGCCACATTTTCCTATGTCATTGGTACCGACATGTGCCAAGACAGCAGACTCCTTCCCAGCACTATCTAAGACCTTATCAAGGTGGTGCGTGAGGTCCGCTACCTTCGCACCAGGCAGGCATGTTACCAGGCGATCCTCACGTCCACCAGCCACACATGCCTAATGATCGAATAACCAACTATAACGGCTGTCCTAACCCTTCCCTCATGGGCACATGGCCCTGGAGAAACTTCCTTAGTGCAAGAGGGTTTTACATCACCTGGAGGACAGGTCCTAGTTACAGGATCACTTCCTGCCACACCAGGGTAATGCTCTCCTGTCACGTGACCTCTCACCTCCATGGCAAAAGGGATGCTGCCAGACTGGAGGTGGGACTTCAGGACTATATCCCTGTAGGTCTCGTCTATGTACCTATATGTCTTTCTTATGTTTTCCAAGTCTGCTCTCTAGCCTCTAGAGAACGGACTCGTTCCCCGAGAGCAAAGAACTCCTTGCACCTCATGCACACGTAAGACCTCTCACCAACTGGGAGAAAATCATACATGTGACACTCAATGCAAAAGACTGGAAAGCCCCCATCTCGCTGCTAGACTACTGTCTGCATCTTAGTTTTACATTTGTGTTTAGACTTTAAGTTCTTTACTTACTAAGGGTTGCTGTGGATATTTATGCTAATAAAACTGTACCTAATACATTTAATATACCTTGTTCACCTGAAGCTTAATTAATCTCAGGTCCTTAGTGTATGATTGATTTGGGTAACGAGCTTCACCTGAGAGCACCTCCTGTCTTTTAAGATATGAAAGTACCTATAAAGCTACGATTATCCTAGGGGTGGGTGGGTGTTGGGGGAGGGAGGGAGGGAGGGAAATAACAGTTATTAAAAGAGGGCTGCTACACAGTACCCTGTCTTGTGCTGCTGAGATAAGCTATATTCTGATTTGATTTAAATTATAGCTCTTTGCTGCTGCTAGGCTCTAACTTATTATGAAATTTAAACTACAAGCTCTCTGTTGGGTATGAAATGTAACCAGAAAGCTCTCTTCTGTGTTTTAAATTTAAACTTCAACTGCTGCTACTAGGCCCTGACTGATTTAACCAAAAATATTTGGTTCACAGATTAATAAGCTTTAATACAAAGAATTCTTTTCAGAAAATTCCCAGAAGTATATACTGTCATGAAGAAGTCCTTTCTGAGCCTATACAGGTAGGGCAAGATGAGGATTTGCTTTCAGAAACTGACAGGCAGTCTGAGCACATGGCTCCATGTTTGCCAAGAAGAAGTAAATAAAGAGAGTCACGAGCTAGAAAGACAAGCCCCTGCAGTGACGTATGCCCTAGCTCAGGAGGTAATGAGTTTTACCTGTTTCAGGGCAGGGCACAGCTAAACCCTGAGAGTTACAATGCTAAAAACTGGTCATTAGCTTGGACCAGGCAGAGCCAGAATGAGAAGCAGATGCAGAGCCAGAGGAGGAACTGGGGTCAGAGCCAGAAAGGAAGCCAGCAAAGGAGCACGCTGACTAGGAGTCAAAGAGGAGTGAGAACCAAGGGAGCTATATTCCTGAGGCCAGAAGGAAGCAACCCAGGACAGGGGTTGTCTGGTAAGGGCAGGAGAGAGAAGAATCTTCCTGAGAGGCAGGCTTGGCAAAGCTCACACTCTCCTAAGAGAGAGACATGCTGGCAGGAGAATACCGGTACGTCTGAGGGGAAAGTTAATAGGCTGAAAGGCAAGCAAACACAAGCCGTGTTTGAGAACCAGTCTAACCCTGCAGAGTGGCGAGTTCCTTCCCTTTCAAAGCCAAAAGGTAGGCTTAATAATTCATACAAGCTTGAACCTAGCTATAAAGCAGTTCCCTATAGTTACCAGAAAGTAGCCATATCCCTGGACAAAAACTACAGCATATATGGTAGTTTACAACCCTGCTCAGGAGAGTGTTACTGAGAGAAACCACGTGAGCTCAGAGAAACCGTTTGTTTCAAAGATCAGGATAGCAGCTTACTGCCACACCCTGCTAGTCCTGATGCTGAGGAAATGCAGATAGACTCTGACCATAATGAAATAGTGGATGATCGGATGGACTGTACATTATCTTTGGCTGACCATGTGAATTCCCTATGCTGAACAGTGTCTGTGAGAGATGGTAAAAGCATCAGAAGAAAAGGGAACATTTTCTTTGCTAATTGAAGCTGTTGTGTTTTGTTTTGTATCAAGCACTGCACGTTTAAAGCCTGAAGCTGACAAGGCTAACTTACCTGAGTTCATGTATAATTTCCTCAAGCCAATTGTATGGCATGTTTTGTCCTGAGTTATTCACTTGCATTTAATCCATTGGGAAGGGGAAAATAAATTCTTGTCATTGCCTGAAACCACTCGAATGCAACTCATCTGTGCTCAAAGGGTAAAGGGACTTACATTCCCAGAAGGCCTTGAAGAGTTAAAGCAAGCCCACGCTCTCTGAGGCAGGAACACCACAGGCAGACCAAGTCTCAGTGCCCTAGGCGTTGGGCTGGCCACCGTGAGGGTGACAATACTCACAATTGCAGATCTCTCTCCAGAAGTAACAGTCCTTTAAGACTGAGGATCACAGAGCTCTGGTTGAGCTATTTATGCCTATGCTGCTGAGGTAAGCTGTGACCAACTTCCCAGGTGATTAACAGTCCTTGCTTGGATGGAAGGAGTCTTTCAAAATGGCCTTTTGACCTGCCACCTGGTGTTAACACCTATTGAAAACGTTTCACAGGTCTCTTGCCACCTAGGTAGAAGACCTCTTTGTAAAGGTCTCTAGAAGACTTTATTTGTTGCTCAAATAGTACTGACCTGTTTTGCCTTTTGTGCTAAGCGATATTCTGATTTGATTTAAATTGTAGCTCTTTGCTGCTGCTAGGCTATAACATTATGAAATTTAAACTACAAGCTCTCTGCTGGGTTCCAAATTTAACCAGAAAGCTCTTTTCTGTGTTTTAAATTTAAACTAAAAGTACTTTGCTGATGCTAGGCCCTGAGTGACTATAAAATTTAAACTACAAGCTCTCTGCTGGGTATGAAATGTAACCAGAAAGCTCTCTTCTGTGTTTTAAATTTAAACTTAAACTGCTGCTACTAGACCCTGACTGATTTAACAAAAAATAGTGAGTTTACAGATTAATTAGCTTTAATTCAAAGAATTCCTTTCAGAAAATTCCCAGAAGTATATACTCACAATGGCAGATCTCTCTCCAGAAGTAACTGTCCCCTTTTCTAGTCCTTCAAGACTGAGGATCACAGAGCTCTGGTTGAGCTATTTATGCCTGTGCTGCTGAGGTAAGCTCTGACCAACTTCCTGTGTGATTAACAGTCCTTGCTTGGATGGAAGGAGTCGTTCAAAATCGCCTTTTGACCTGCCACCTGGTGTTAAACCTATTGAAAATGTTTCACAGGTCTCTTGCCCCCTAGGTAGAAGACCTCTTTGTAAAGTTCTCTAGAAGACTTTATTTGTTGCTCAAAGAGTACTGACCCTGTTTTGCCTTTTGTGCTAAGCTATATTCAGATTTGATTTAAATTATAGCTCTTTGCTGCTGCTAGGCTCTAACTTATTATGAAATTTAAACTACAAGCTCTCTGCTGGGTTCCAAATTTAACCAGAAAGCTCTCTTCTGTGCTTTAAATTTAAACTAAAAGTATTTTGCTGATACTAGGCCCTGAGTGACTATTAAATTTAAACTACAAGCTCTCTGCTGGGTATGAAATGTAACCAGAAAGCTCTCTTCTGTGTTTTAAATTTAAACTTAAACTGATGCTACTAGGCCCTGACTGATTTAATCAAAAATAGTGGGTTCACAGATTAATTAGCTTTTGGTTTTTTTTTTAATTCTTTATTTATAGTTTAACAGTACGCCAAAACACACCAAACACACAACAGCAAAAATACATCCAAACTCAAGAACCCCCCAGCCATCAACCCCCCCCCCCCCCGGCTCTCCGAGGCAGCAACAGGTAAGAATATCAGCCCTAACAAGCCCACCCCTCAATGCAAATATTAAAACGTACATCCTATCACTAAGGACAGAAATGCTCTAGTTCTCATAAAGAGCACTACTTATTTGAGACCGAGCAGCGAAGTTGTCCGACCTCCACCTGTCAATATTTATACCTTCTTTATCCGGATGGTGGAGTTTGCTGTACAGCTTCTCGTATCTAGCAAATTGACATACAAGATTCCACCACATATCCATACAAAGCTTTCGTGAATCTTTCCAATTTACAAAAATAACTTTTAAAGCAATGGCAATCATAAAATTAAACAAAAAATGATTTTCTTTAATTAAGCCAGATACGTGCGAAGTCGATCTCAAACATACCATTCCCCAAGTCAATGTAGCAGAAAAGTTCAGTATAGTCTGCATCCTATTCCAAACACGCTGCCAGAATCTCTGAATGTGAGAACACTTAAAAACCTATATGCATAAACGTACCAAATTCTACTAGGCAGGACCAGCATTTGGCCGAAGCAGTTTTATCCCACTTGGCTAATTTAACAGGAGTAATATAAGCCCGATGCATAAAGAAAAATAGAGACTGGGTAATCGCAGCTGACCTGGAAACCCTCGTAACAGGGCCCCATATGGTTCTCCACACCTTACGAGGAACAGGTCTCCCTACCTCCACTTCCCAACATCTCTCGAGCCCCTGCAGGTGAAGCGGGCTGCTAGCTCTCAAAAAAGCATAGATTTTGGACGCAGCTACAGCAGAACCTACAATCTCCACCAGCCAGCGAACTAAACACGCGTCAGAGGATATCACAGGAGGAGCTATATTTTCTGCTTTAAGGCTATGTTGAAGCTGAAACCAGTAATACCGGGCAGAATCAGGAGGGAATAATCTCGTTGCAGGGTACAGAAATCTTTCCAGTCCGTAGGACCAAACAAATGATCCAGAGACCAAACACCACATGCTTGCCATTTCCTCCAGGCAAACATTTTACCATTAATTTTAAACTTTGGGTTCCACCATAAAGGCGTTCTCCTGGTGGGGGGGTCAACAGGCCCCGAATGACCCATCAGCAGTAAGTAGGCCTCCTGAGTAGCAGAAACCACTTTACCTACTAATGATTTCTCGGGATGCTTCATACCTAAGAGCAGCCGCAGTGGAGAGGGCCCCACAATTCGCTTCTCTATTTCTAGCCAAACAGGTTTGACAACCAAATCCTCTTCACATGCCCACAATGCCCCTTGCTTTAGGAGGAAATCCTGATGATAAGACCTAAAATCAGGGAAATGAACTCTCCCTCCCCCCCCCCCCCCCCGTCCTTAGCAGCTTTCAACTTTTTAAGGGCAATCCTAGGTTGTCGGCCTCCCCAAAGAAATCTAGATAAACTGCATTCCACTTTGTCATAAAACCCTGAAGCCAACGGAATCGGAAGCATACCTAACATATAATTAATTTTGGGCATTAGAGTCATTTTTATGGCTCCTAACCTTCCCCACCAGGAAAGATACAAGGGAGACCAAGCTAACACCGAATGCTTTATGGACCGTAAAATGTCATCCACGTTCTCTTGCATGGCCTGCTCCAGGGGGAAACCATATTTAACTCCCAAATATTTATTATTACCTGCTTCCCACCGGAAAGAAAAGGACACTAATTGATCCGCAGTGACCCTATTATTCATCGGAAAGACAACAGATTTGGTCCAGTTTATTTTATAACCGGATAACCCAGAGTAACGTTCAATTAAATTCAAAATCGCAGGGATTGCAGTGGGCTGCGTAAACAACAAAAGATCATCAGCGTAAGCTGAAACTTTAACTTGCCAATCCCCAACAACGAAACCAATGATGTCCTTGTTTTGTCGTATTGCTAAAGCTAACGGCTCTAAAGCCAAATTAAAAAGCAGGGGCAAGAGAGGGCAGCCCTGACGAGCGCCCCGATGCAATGAAAAGGGACGCGAAAGAGCCCCATTCGCACTGATTCGAGCTTTAGGATTCAAATAGAGGGTTCGTATCATATTAACAAACTTTTGACCTAGACCAAACCATTCCAGTACTTTAAACAAAAAGGGCCATTCCAGCCTGTCAAAGGCCTTTTCAGCATCCAGAGAGACACCAACATAGGCATCCTCTGAACAACTCGCTCTCTCCAAAAGATTGCATAAAAGCCTAGCATTATCAGATGTTGCTCTCCCCGGTATAAATCCACACTGATCAGGATGAATCAACCCTCCCACACCTTTAACAAGTCTGCTCGCTAGTACTGAGGCATAAATTTTATAATCTGCATTTAATAAGGAGATGGGTCTGTAATTCGCTACCTGAGTGGGATCTCTCCCAGGCTTCTCCAAAACAACTACCGTAGCCTCCCCAAAATTAGCAAGTTCCGATGGGGAATTACCAAGAGCCTCAAAATATATCAGTAGATAAGGGAGAAGATCCTTCCAAAACATTTTGTAAAATTCTACTGGCAGACCATCAGGGACCACTGCCTTACCCGATGACAAACTTGCAATGGCCTCGCCAATTTCCTCCCCAGAAAAAGATTTATCCATCTCACTCACTAAATACACTGGTAACATAGGATGATCAAGCTGTTGTAGAAAGCCATCTATTTCCTCAGCCTCAGATATGCTTTCAGAGGCGTATAGCTTCTGATAGTATACTGAAAATACTTCCAAAATCTGCTCAGTATTACGCAGAACCCCGCGAGTTTGATCAACAATAACCACTACTCTAGCTTTTTCCTGCCGCCTTTTTAGGGAGTTGGCCAAAAGTTTACCCCCTTTGTTGTTCTCGCCATAAAACTGAGACTGTTGCTTCAATAATACATGTTCAATTTCTGAACTCAAAATCTCATTATACTGATACCGGAGCCTTTGCAACTGGAGCATGAGACCTCTATCTGCTTGTTTAAACAAAAGCCGCTCCCCTGCCCTAATTTGGTCCTCCAAAATACTCAATTTGGCTTTCCTCCTTCTGTGTTCTTTGATGGAGAAACTAGTGATCGTCACACGCAGGCAGGCCTTAAAGGCCTCCCACCACGCCCAGATCGAAATATCCCACGACTTATTAGTATCAAAATACCCCTTTATGGCTGCTTTAATTTCCTCTTAGAAAAGGGGATCAGCTAACATGGACCTATTGAAGGACCAGGCCCGCGGCTGCCTACTCCCCTCCTCCCACTCCACCCGTAAAGAAATGGCAGCATGATCTGAGATATACATACCTAGAATTTCCACACAGTGTACCCCGGGAACTAGCCTTTTAGAAATAAAAAAAAAAATCCAAACGCGACCAAGACTGATGCGGGGGGGAGAAAAAAGTGAAATCCCTCTCCGTAGAGTGCATGAGCCTCCAGATGTCAATCAGCCCTAGGGAAGTGATAAGAGCCTGAAGAACCACACGTGCTCTAACCGCTCTCTCCGTCCTCCCAGGGCTCCTATCCACCAGGGGGTCAAGCGCAACGTTATAATCCCCATCCACTATTAATGGAGAAGTGGAATGTTCCTGCAGTACTCCAAGTAAATCAGTAAAAAATTTGGGGTCATCCGAGTTAGGTCCATAAACATTAACAATCGCAAAGGTCACCTCCCCGATCTCTACAGAAACCAACACCCAGCGCCCCTCCACATCAGAACGCACTTCCTTAACTCTGCACCCCAGGGACATCTTCCCCAGAATCACCACCCCGTTTTTCTTTTGCAATGAAGGGGAAGCTCCCAGTAGCACATAATGCCTGTCCTCTAATTTTCTGGTCTCCTTCAAATTCAAGTGGGTTTCTTGCAGAAAGACCAGGTCCGCCTGCTGATGCTTACAGTATGCAATTATCTTTTTCCTTTTTATCGGGTTTTTAATTCCTTTCACGTTCAGAGAAAGCAGATGCAAATCCCTAGTCATGTCCAATCATGTACACATACACTGAAACCTGCCCACGAGGGATTGCGGGCCACCCATCACCAATTTTCACCTTCATACACTCCCCAGAGAGCCAAAAATAACCCTTACAGACAAAAAACAACCCCCACACACCCCATTTTGGGTAAGCCAGCATAGACCAAGCAAGTTACCAATCGGACCCCCTTTACAGAATTACATAAACCCTCTCCCCTACAAAGCAGTCCATCATGCCCACTTAATCATGCGACAGCAAAACTTAGTATATGGGATAATCACTCCTACACCAGAATTCTTGCAGGAGTAGACCACCCGCATTACAGGGCCTCTCCATCTGTACCCTGGTAAAAGATCAACAAAGTCGCTCTCAAAACAGACAGTCATTGCATCTGTAGTGCCTCCTGATCCACAATAAAACTCTCCAGCACCGCAGGGTTGTCAAAATTCTTGGTTACATTATTGAGAGTGACACGCAGGCGAGCAGGATAGAACAGTCCGTAGCGCGCTTGTAGATGCTGTAATCTACCCCTAAGTGCTAAAAATTGTTTCCTCTTCGTCATCGTGGCCTTACTGAGGTCCGGGAAAAAAGAGATTTTGTGGCCTTCAAACTGAAGCGCAGAGCAAGCCTTCGCAGCATTCATGATCTGTACAACTTGTTGGTGGCGCAAAACACAAAGGATTAGTGGCCTAGGCACCCTTGACTGCTGACTCACTGTTGTAGGAATTCGGTGTGCCCTTTCAATTTCAAATGGACGGGCCAAATTCAATTTCAACAGCTTCAGCAGCAAATCCTCCAAAAACATGATAGGATCCCTGCCCTCTGCACCTTCCAGGATTCCAATTATGTGAATGTTATTCCTGCGCGCCCTGTTGTTCATATCCTCCAGGGCTCGTTCCAAAGACTCCATTTTCCTTGCCACCTTCCCTAATTGCGCCAGCATTTCCTCGTGCGCCACGGCCCTGAGCTCCAATTTATCCACTCTAACTGCCAGCGACACCAACTGCTCCTTAAGCTCCTTAGAGTCCACCTGGAGTTCAGAGAGACACTCACCATTTGTATCCACTCAAGCTCGAACTGCCCTAAGTTCAGTGAGGATCTCTCGCATCCCCTCTTCATGCTCGCGCGTCTGCGCCATCTTGTGTGGGGAAGGTGGGTCAGCTTTTGACTGTTTAATGCCAGAGGTTTGTAAATTAGAGAACTCCAACTTGGATTGCTTGCTGCTTGCCATCTCCGACAGCAGTTAAACCAATTTCGGCAATCAGGCTGCCCTGCAGGATAGAATGAGGAAGGATTATTAGTTTGGTCCTTGGGAGCTCTCGATTAGCCGTCCATGCAGGTCTCTTGCTGGCTCCACCCCCCCCCCCCCCCAGATTAATTAGCTTTAAGACATAGAATTCCTTTCAGAAAATTCCCAGAAGTATATACTCACAATTGCAGATCTCTCTCCAGAAGTAACAGTCCCCTTTTCTAGTCCTTTAAGACTGAGGATCACAGAGGTATGGTTGAGCTATTTATGCCTGTGCTGCTGAGGTAAGCTGTGACCAACTTCCCGGGTGATTAACAGTCCCTGCTTGGATGGAAGGAGTCTTTCAAAATGGCCTTTTGACCTGCCACCTGGTGTTAACACCTATTGAAAAGGTTTCACAGGTCTCTTGCCCCCTAGGTAGAAGACCCCTTTGTAAAGGTCTCTAGAAGACTTTATTTATTGCTCAAAGAGTACTGATCCTGTTATGCCTTTTGTGCTAAGCTATATTCTGATTTGATTTAAATTATAGCTCTTTGCTGCTGCTAGGCTCTAACTTATTATGAAATTTAAACTACAAGCTCTCTGCTGGGTTCTAAACTTAACCCGACAGCTCTCTTCTGTGCTTTAAATTTAAACTAAAAGTACTTTGCTGATACTAGGCCCTGAGTGACTATTAAATTTAAACTACAAGCTCTCTGCTGGGTATGAAATGTAACCAGAAAGCTCTCTTCTGTGTTTCTAAAGCAAGGTTACTTTCTTTTTGGTGCTTTAGGGGAACTTTCCTTAAGCACAGTAGGTTGCTGAACTCCAGTAACCTCCTCAGGTTTAGAAACTGCTAACACCTAATCAGGAGTTAGTTCCCTCCCTACCCACCCCGACTCCCACCCACCCCTAGTTAGCAGCCTTTCTTTATAGGGCACCTCCCCCTTTAACAAATCACAGAGAATTGGACCAGCACATTTTGAATATAATTTATTTATTTTATTTATTTATTTTTATCTTTTTATATACCGCGCTATTGAAATCATATTTATATAATTAAAGATATTTAACTGCTTTTTCTCTGAAAGGATAGCTGCGAAACCGGCTGGTACTTGGTAGATCTCTCTCTTTTGCTTTAACAGATAACTAAGCTCCACGAACAGAACAATGGCTGGGAAAAATCATATTGCTAAAGCTGTTGCCCCCATTACAGCTTCTGCCTCGGTCCAGACAGAGGTCCTAATGCCAGTTATTTATTTATTTATTTAACACTCATTTATATACCGCATCTTCCAAAGTTCAGTTGCGGTGTACAATTAACAACAATTAACAAAGCGCAGTTTGTTTTACATAGAACATCTTAAAATTTTACATTGAACATCATAAGTTAACAAAGCAAAGTGTGATAAACTAAACAGTATATTTAAGTTAGAGCAATGAGGATAACAATTAACTAACAAATGTAATGTCTAAACAGCGTAAGACAGTACATAACATATGTAACTATATACAAGTGGAGGTATTTGGGCATAAGAGCTTGGGTCGTCGTTTCATTTAAGCTATATGTGTTGTTCATTTAGATGGTAGGTTTGTGCTTGATGTGATCGGGTACCTGTTTAGCCTTTATCTAAGTTGAGTGCTAGGTTTTCCATGGAATTATAGTGTTTAGTGAATAGATATGTTTTCAGTTTTATACGGAATTCCATGATCTCTGTTAGTGATCGTAGATCCTCAGGTAGAGAAGGACCGGTTCCATGTGCAGGGTGCCTGCATGCTGAAGCTCTGAGGAAACAAGTGGAGGAACTCAGAGAGGAGGTGGCGAGGCTGAGGAGCATTCAAGACAGTGAGAAGTACATTGATGAGACGCTTCTTGCAGCAACCAAGCTCTCAGCACAGGAGAAAATGGGTGCCAACAGAATGTCGATGGTTGGACACAAGTCACCAGGGCCTGCAAAATCACCAATCCAACTTCTCCAGCCCTTGAATTGAAGAACCATTATGCAGCCCTGGAAGTGGAAGAGGTGAAAGCATCCCTGGAAAGGGAAGAACCAGAGTTCAAGTACCCCAAAGTTGCAGAATCAGTGACCAGAAGGAAACGAAGGGTAGTGGTGGTTGGAGACTCTCTTCTGAGGGGTACTGAGGCGTCCATCTGCCGACCAGACTTGATGTCCAGAGAGGTATGCTGTCTGCCTGGTGCCAAAATCCAAGATGTTATGGAGAGTTTGCCGAGACTCATCAAGCCCACTGATTATTACCCAATGTTGCTAATCCATGTTGGAACAAATGATACTGCCAGGTATACCTCGGAACGTATCAAAAGTGACTTCATGGCTCTGGGACAGAGGGTGAAGCAGTTAGGTGCACAGATGGTGTTCTCTTCAATCCTCCCTGTTGAGGGTAAAGGCCAAGGCAGAGAGGCTCACATCCTGGAGATGAATGCATGGCTGCGTGGATGGTGTCATCGAGAGCGTTTTGGTTTCCTAGACCATGGGATGCTGTTCCAAGGGTTGCAGAGCAGAGATGGCATCCATCTGTCCAAGAAGGTCAATGTATCTTCGGTAGTAGACTGGCTAATCTACTGAAGAGGGCTTTAAACTAGATTCGTTGGGGATGGGTGAAGAAAGCCCCCAGGTAAGTGAAAGCCCCCAGGTAGGAGATACATTAAATACTTTTATGGAAATGGGTAACAGGGGTAACATATGGAAAGCAGTGTGCACTAATGCCCGTAGCATAGGAAATAAGATCCCTGATGTTGAAGCTTTGGTGGGAGTGGCTGACTTGGATTTAGTGGCAGTTACAGAAACATGGTTCATAGAAAACCATGATTGGGATGTAACTATACCTGGCTATACGTTATTCAGAAAGGACAGGGTAGAAAGAAGGGGAGGAGGAGTGGCACTATATGTAAAAACTACTATTAAAGCTTTGGAATTACAGAGCTTAAAAGGGAGAGAGGAGGCATTGTGGGTTAAACTAGAAAGAGGGAAAGAGAAATCTATTTGCATTGGTGTGATATACAGACCTCCCTCACAAGAGGAAGAGGTGGACAGAGTTAATTGAAGACATACGCAGCATTGCTAGGAAAGGGGAAGTGCTACTGATAGGAGATTTCAATATGTCAGATGTTGATTGGCACATTCCTGCTGCAGTATCATCTAGAAGTAAGGAGATCCTGGATTCTCTACAGGGAGAACTATTCAGGCAATTGGTAACAGACCCCACACGTGAAGGGACCATACTGGACTTGGTGCTTACCAATGGTGAAAGTGTTTCTGATGTTGTAGTGGGAGATCATTTTGCATCCAGTGATCACCAGATGGTGTGGTTCAGTATTAGGACTAGGGCTGTTAGAATCCATTCCAAGGTGAGGATCTTAGACTTTAGGAAGACTAACTTTGCAAAGATGGGCCAATACCTCAGGGAGTCGTTAGTGGGATGGGAACAGCTGGGAGATGTAGAAAAACAGTGGGCAAAACTGAAAGGGGGTATTTTAAGGGCAACCAACCTTTTTGTTAAAATGGTAAATAAAGGCAAAAGGAACAGGAGACCGCTATGGTTTTCGAAGGAAGTAGCTGAAAAAGTGAAGAAAAAGAGGGAGGCCTTCATGAAATACAAGAGATCACAGAGAGAGGAAGACAGGCATCTGTATTTGGAAAAACTTAGAGAAGCTAGCAAAGTAGTCAAGAAGGCAAAGATTCAAAAGGAGGAGGAAATAGCCAATGCAATAAAATGGGGGGATAAGACATTTTTCAGATATATTAGTGAGATGAGGAAGGGCAAAAGTGGTATTGTCAGACTCAAGGGTGCAGGGGGGGAAATATGTAGAAGCTGATAAGGATAAAGCGGAATTGCTTAACAAATACTTTTGTTCTGTGTTCACAGATGAAGAACCAGGAGCAGGACCTCAGAAAACACCCACAAATAAGAACAGAAGTGAGGGACATCTTGAACAATTTTCAGAAGACTGTGTTCGTGAGAAACTAGCTCAACTTAAAGTAGACAAAGCGATGGGACCGGATGGGATACACCCTAGAATACTGAGGGAACTTGGGGACGTTCTAGCCACTCCACTGACTGACTTTTCAATGCCACGTTGGAGTCAGGAGTGGTGCCAAAGGACTGGAGAGAGGCTCATGTGGTGCCTTTACACAAAAGCGGAAGTAAGGATGTGGTTGAAAACTACAGGCCGGTTAGTTTAACTTCGGTGGTGAGTAAATTATTAGAAACGCTGCTGAAAGAGAAAATAGTGAGGTTTCTGGAGTCCAGCAGATTACAGGATCCGAGGCAGCATGGATTCACCAGAGGCAGGTCTTGTCAGACAAATCTGATTGATTTCTTTGACTGGATGACCAGGGAGTTGGACCGAGGGAGAGCTCTAGATGTGGTGTATTTAGATTTCAGTAAAGCCTTTGACACTGTTCCTCACAGGCGACTTATAAACAAACTGAGCACCCTAGGGATGGACCCTAAAGTTACTGCTTGGGTTAGAAATTGGTTGGTTGGGAGGCGACAAAGAGTACAAGTAAATGGAGCTCACTCTGAGGAGAAGGATGTTACCAGTGGTGTGCCCCTGGGATCTGTCCTTGGTCCAATTCTTTTTAACATCTTTGTTAGTGATATAGCGGAAGGGCTGTCGGGTAAGATTTGCCTCTTTGCGGATGATACTAAAATCTGCAATATAGTAGATACCCAGGAAGGTGTAGATAACATGAGGAGGGATCTAGCTAAGCTTGAAGAATGGTCTAGAATTTGGCAGCTGGGATTTAATGTTAAAAAATGTAAGGTCATGCATTTGGGCTGCAGCAATCCAAGGGAGCAATACAGTATAGGAGGTGAAGTACTTTTGTCCACTAAAGAAGAGCGGGACCTAGGCGTGGTTGTGTCTGATGATCTTAAAGTAGCTAAACAGGTAGAAAAGGCGACGGCAAAAGCTAGAAGGATGCTTGGTTGCATACGGAGAGGAATGGCTAGCAGAAAAAAGGAGGTGATAATGCCTCTGTATAAGTCTTTCGTACGACCTCATTTGGAGTATGGTGTGCAATTCTGGAGACCGCACCTTCAAAAGGATGTGAACAGGATGGAGTCGGTGCAGAGGGTGGCTACTAAAATGATTAATGGGCTTCATTATAAAGCATATGAGGACAGACTTAAGGATCTTAATATGTACACCTTAGAGGAAAGGTGGGATAGAGGTGATATGATTGAGATGTTTAAATACCTCCGTGGCATAAATGTTCAGGGAGAGAGCCTCTTTCAATTGAAAGCAAGTTCTGCTACGAGGGGACAGGGGATGAGGGTGAAGGGAGATAGATTCAGGAGTGATATGCGGAAATATTTCTTTACAGAAAGAGTAGTGGATCCATGGAATAGTCTCCCAGTGGAGGTGGTAGAGATGAGGACAGTAACTGAATTCAAAAAAGCATGGGACCAACACAGAGGATCTCTAAAGGTAAATAGTGGACTGTTGTAGTTGTTGTTATGGAAGGACAGACTAGATAGGCCATATGGTCTTTTTCTGTCATCATGTTTCTATGTTTCTATGTAAATTTAAACTTAAACTGCTGCTAGAGGAAGGAGGGTGATGGAAGGGAGCTGACACTTGGGGATGGTACTGAAGGGGGGCCGAAAGGAAGCTGAAACTTGGAGATGGGATTGATAGGTGGCTGGGTACTGGGGAGGAGGCTGAAAGGGAGGGGGCACTGGGGCTGGAAGGGAGCTGACATGTGAGGATGTCTCTGGAAGGGGTATGGACATAGGGTATGGTGACTGGAATGGAGCGGATGGGAGGGGGGGTGGCACTGAGAGTGGAAGTGAGATGATACCTGTGATGGTATTTGGAGTAGAAGGGGCTAGACAGTGGGGAAGGTGGGGACTGGAAGGGAATGAACACCAGAGGCAGTCCTGGGAATGCAAGGCAGTTGACATTGGAAAGTCCTGGGAGGGGAGGACTGGAAAGTGGGCTGATACTGGGGAGGGTTACTGGGATTGGAAATAGGCTGATGGAAGGAAGTGAAGAAAACAAAAAAGAGATAAGAAATGGCAGATGGACCACAGACCACAGAAAGAGAGCTAAGAGAAGACAGGAAAGCAGAAGCCGTAAATTGGGACCAGCATGATCAGAGAATAAAATGGTCAGACAACAAAGGTAGAAAAAAAAAATTATTTTCATTTTAGTGATTGGACTTTTTGCTATCTTTATATTTTACACAGTATAGGGAACTGCATCTCTTATTTATCTGATGTTACACTGCATGCGGAGTCTGGCTTCTTTCAGTTTCATTTTTGTCTACATATTTTTATTTAAGGTTGTAGTCACTTATTCTGTACTTGATGAGGGTCTCGGTTCTGAGTGTGTGACTGAGGCCAAGTGTTCTGTTAACATGGAGTTTGTATGTAGGGATCTGTACTGTAGTAATCTGTATTGTTCAGCTTTTCAAATAAGCGTTTGGATGTTCCAGGGCTCACTGTAGTATTTACAGTGATGCTTTTTTTGGATGGGCTCTTTATATGAGTTTTGGAAGTTGGTGCTGATATGGTATGGTTTGGTAGATTTGCTCTATAGTTCCTCAGCGACTTTGTTGTAGGGTTTTGTTTTAGTTCACAATATGCCAGGTACTGGAGAATGTTTGTTAGTGAGATGATCAGAATCAGATTTTTTTTCTAAGATATTGAATTGTGTGGGTGAATGTCCTGGTTCTGCTCTGCACCCACTTTTGAAGGGGGTTCTGTGAATGCAAAATATATGTTCAAAAAGAAAAAACAAGAACCATAACATGGTTTATAACAACAAAATAAAAATGAGTTATAATTTAGTTTTATAAACAGTGCTGTGGTTCTCACTCTCTTTTAGTTCCTTGGTGTGCAAACATCTTGCATTTCCTCCCTATAATCTAATGGGCTTTTCGGTTTGGTTCAATCCCAGACTAGAGTTTTAAGAAAGCCCCCCTCAAGTGGGGGTGGCACCATCTCATCCTTTGTCTCAGGCAGAAGATTGCCTTGAGCTACCCTGGGAGGGGTCGGAGGTGGAGGCAACTTGAGGAGAGAGTTGAGAGTCAGAGTTAGAAGCTGAATACTGCTGGCTATCCTGGCAGTCGCCATTGTATACAACAGATAGTGGTGTTGCATATACTGTACAATGTTGATTGCTGAGTTTGAATATTGACTTGCCCGTTTCTTTCTACATGCTTCTTGGCACTGGACTGCATGTAGTTTATGGAAAATACTGGCAATTATGGCCTTGGGCTCTCTGTACATTGTACCATGGGAAGCATTATGTCACTTTGGATTGCTAAATGCTATATTATACTACCAGCAAATATGAGGGAACTTTTCCATCATGGGAGTCTAGATTAAAACTTTCACCCCTCACACACCTCTCTCCTTTGCCAGTAGCAAGCTCTAGGATATGGTGGCAAAGTGCAGGTTGGGTTTGAGATGAAGGCTGACCTCTTTGAAGCTGCTTTTGTATCCTGACCCCTTATTCCTTATGTCTTCTCACCCTTCGCTTATCCCCTTATTTATATCTTTTAGCTTGTCTATCTTAATTAGATTGTAAGCTCTATCAGCAAGGACCGTCTTTATATATGTCTATACAGCGCTGTGTATGCCTTGTAGCACTTTATTAATGTTTATTCATAGTAGTAGAAGACAGCATGTTGTCTGCTGACCTCCCACTCCTACAGTATTTCTCTCCTTGTCTACACCTCAACTCTCATTTGCTGCCCCATGCACAGAGCTCAGGCCTGCTGCCTATGTCCCAGAGACTTTCCCCAGACGATCTAATACCCTCTGTCCTTCACTCACAGGCCCATAACTCCCTTCCAAGTCTCAATCACAGATCAAGAGTGTGTCGCTGGGTCATTTAATCTCGCACAATAAAGGGAGTACACCAGCCTAGATAATACCAGTAAGGCAGAGGTGATGATGGGGGTGGGGGAGGCTGCATATGGACCACTAGAAGGTAGCAAAGTGCCATCTATATCTTTGATGTATGTTCACATATTTTGGTCACATTCTTCATTGGAACACTGTCCTTCCTCCTTACAGGTCTTCCTCATGACTGAAAGATGAGCGTGCACACCATGGTCAACTTCTCCATGTGTCACTGTCTCAGGATTGCACAAACAATGGCAATGAGACAGTGCAGCTAGTCTGTACCTTCTTAGATGCAAATGTACCATGCTGTGTAAAAATGTACATAATACTTTTCCTCTGATTTTCCTAGAAAATAAAACATAAACTTGGATTGCTGCTTACATCAGGACGTTACTGTTTTTTCGACTCCCTGATTGAAGGTCCAGGAAGCCAAAGGATCATCTTTGTGTTTGTAACCTGAATTGATGCCTGACTGGGGGCCCAGTATTCAGCGGCAGTGGCTAGTGCTGCTAAAGTGGCTCCAGCCATCACCCTGAACTTTAAACCTGGCAATTCAATGCCTGGGCCATATCTGTGCTCAGTGTTGAATATCCAGGATAAAGCTAACTGGGTAGCGGCAATATTCAGCTCGGTTAGCTGCCAGGTAAGTTTCAGTGGCAAACGTTAGGCCAGTCTTAGCTGCACCTGACTTTGACTGCATTGTGGGCTCAATATTGCCGCTACCCAGTCTTCACTGGGTGCTGCCCCCCGGAATGCCCCAAAGGCACCACAGAGCTACTACAGTTGGGATTTCAAACAGATCATAAAGCGCTGACCTTTCTCTATCTTTTCTCCATTCCTGTCTCTGTTTCGTCACCTTATTATTTTTAGGGCTGGTCCAAGGGTCTCTGCCATCTTAGACAGAAGCCCTGGCATACCACCCTCACCCTCTTCCCCATGCTGAGCCACACTGCCACTGATTCTGGCGACGGGCAAAGTTGTGTTGGATATGGATCAGAAGCAGCAGGTCATGTCTGCTGAAGCACATGGTCTGCAACCACCACCGAGCCAACCCCGCCGCCAGTCAGCGCCAGTACAGCATGGTTCTACTCAACAGGCCATGTGTGTCATGCCACCCACTGAGGTCTGCCACCCTAGGTGACCTTGTGGATGGGCCAGCCCTGATTATTTTTCTCCTTCCTTCTCTTTCCCTATCTATTTCCCTGCATTTCTAAGGATTTTTTTGTCCTGTTGGCTCTCTCTGACCCTAGGTCTTGTTTTGTTCTTAATACATTTCAGAAAGGATAATTAATGGCCAAAGATAACATGGTAACTTTATCCAGTTTTAAGCCATACCTTTTTTTTTTAAGTGCCCTCAAGTCAATGCTGATTCCTAGCCACCCAGCAGTCCCTGGGTTTTCTTGGCAAGGTATGGCCAGAAGTAAACTGCCAGAATTTTTCCCCAAGGCAATGGAGGGTAAAAGTGACTTGCCCAAAGTCACAAGCAGTGCTAGTAGGAATCAAACCCAGCTCTCCTGGGTACAAATCTGTTGCTCTAACTACTAGACTACACCTAATCTGCTAAAGTTGACTAAATCTGCCCACAAAGAGATTTGTGCAATCAAATGCAGGCTGCTGTTTGTGTGACTGTAGTTAGAAAGACAAATTAAGCTAATTAACATTGAATATTGTCCCTAAATTCTGGCTAAATTTTGTGTGCACAGCAATTTTCTATGCACAAATGTTAGTCAAACAATAAGGAGATTTCTTTATAACTGGGAAGATTTCTGTGATTACAATGTAACTGCATAGATTGTTTTCATATTGATTGTCAGAATAAGGAAAGAGGCTGTACATGGTAGTTTCTTAATAACAGCCAGACTAGAAAACAAAGGCTGTATTGTATGATGACTTTCTGATGAGAGATGGATAGGAGAGAAGCTCTATATTATATTTCCTCAGTAAGATAGAAAGAACAGAATCATGCAAGAAGGAATGAAAAACCAACAGAGGAAAGCACTTGAACAGTTCCACATTTCAAACAACATTTTATTTAGTTACAGATAAAATAAGCAACAGACAAATTATTCTGCTGGAGGCACAGCTGTAAATACAAAGCGGCGGCTTTGATCATTGTTCCTTGCCTAGAAAGATGGGTTAAAAGTTCAAGCAATAAACATTTATAGAAAGTTGGAGTACAGGACAGTTTGTTGCTGTTGTGCACTATCAAATCGATGCCGACTCCTGGAATTCAGTGAAATATTATTGAGAACTTCACAAGAAAATGACTATTGTTTGCATAGGCTCTCAAAATCTTTATGATTCCCAGCTGCTGTAGTTAAAGACTTTTGATCACATCTCAGACTGGTGAAGGTGAGCGGCTGATTGGGTTCCTGTTGGACAAGTGAAGTTGTCGATGAGTACTTTCTGCACTTCACTGCTTCTTCTCCTGCAGTGTTTGCAGCAAGCTATCCCACTGGCTGCGGATGTTGTCCACATAAGGAGTGAACCACTGGTGCATCTCATTGGCTTTTTCTTCCAAGGCACTTCTTATCTCACCCACTTTCTTCTTCAGCTTTGCGCGCAGCTCTTGGGCTTCAGAATTCAGACGTTCAAGGAAGGTATTGCCATGCTTATCCATAGCCTCTCTCAGGTCTTGAAAGCGCTGCTGGCCTTTTTCTCTAATGCTGGTGACATAAGGTTCAAAGGTGTCACGGAGAGAGTCCACCTTCTGATCTGTGTGGGTACGAATATCATCCACATAGGTGCTTATCTTCTTGCGCAGCTCCTCAGTGTCCTTGTTCAACTTCTTTTTCAGTTTTTTCATGTACATGCTGACCCGGTTCCGCACCTCATCTGCATTCTGATCAAACATGTTCTGGATATCCCCTGTGTACTGTACCACTTTGGTCTTGGTATCATCCATGTCGGCTCTCAGTTTCTCTGATAAGTCTGAAATTTCCTGGCTGAAGCGCTGTGAGGCATCTTGGGCATAGGGACTCAGCTTACTTTTTATATCATCACTGTAAACTTTCAGTTCATCCATTGTGTCTGTGATGAGACCCCTGGATAGCAAGGCATGGAGAGAGAATGAGAGAATTTCAGAGACACTTTATGTATGTTTTATTTTATTGTAAACCAACTTGGTGGGCTTTTTGCCTGAAAGGTAGTTAAACAAATTTTATAAATAAACAAATAAACTAGTTGGAAAGTAAACACTTGCACAGAGACACAGCGGAGCATTTCCCCACATTTGCAGAATCAGGCAGGTGGGGCGTGCAGGTATCTGTGTCATGCAGATTGTCAGAGTGTATGTCTTGCATGTCTGTGTGTGTGTGTCTCATTAGGGTGCTAGGAGGTGTGTGTACAGGAAGGGTATTAGGGGTGTGCATGCATGTGTGTGTGATTGTGTCATATGCAATGTCGAGGAGGGTGCATTTGTGTGTGTGTCTGTTATCATAGGGTGTATCAGAGGAGTCTCATGGTGGCAGGGGAGTCCTTTATTTGTCTCTTCTTCACCCTACCTTATCCATCATTTGTCCTCTCTCTCCCCCTCTCCTCCCCTCCCCTAATGCATCTGTTTGCAGCATCTGTCAGGAGAGTCCTGGCCTGCAGTAATAAAATGCAAAGTAAACACAGGGCCTTTTAGCCACTGCAGACATTCAAGGCCCCTGTGTTCCTGCTCCCTCCATGTTCCAGCCCTTCCTTCCTCTTTCTCTTCACCACCTGACCCATGATCCAGCATCCTTTCCTCTCTCTTCCCTATCCCTAACCCCATCCCCATCCCATTCAGCATCTCCTCCTGTCCTTCCCCCACCCATCATCACTTCTTCTCCCCTCCCCCCTCCTCCCCCCCCCCCCCCGGTCCAGAATAACTTCCCTTCCTCCTTTCCCAGTTCCAGGATCTTCTTCTACTTCTCTTCCCCCCCCCCCCCGCCAAATGGTTTCAGCAAAACTTCCTCTTCCCCCCAACCCCAGGTTCAGCATCTCTTCCATTCTCCCTCCCCCTACTCCTCACATGGCAAGCACCTCCCCTCAAACCTTTCTTTTTCTCACAGCAGTTGCTACTATGGAAAAGACCAGTGGTAACATGCCTGTAGCAGCTAGCAACAAAGCCTCTCAGCCCTGCAGTCTAGAGCTCTTCTACATCCTGCTCCCATGTCAAAAGGAAGGGACACAAAGAGCTCAAAACCACATGGGCTGAGAGAATATGAGGCTGGCTATTAGTCGCTGCAGGAAATAAATAAATATTGTGGAACGGCTATTGGGTAAGGTTTGCCTCTTTGCGGATGATACCAAAATCTGCAAT
The DNA here is from genome assembly GCA_033557465.1 of Ichthyophis bannanicus. Lineage (NCBI taxonomy): Eukaryota > Metazoa > Chordata > Amphibia > Gymnophiona > Ichthyophiidae > Ichthyophis > Ichthyophis bannanicus. The sequence goes on along the minus strand of CM066044.1, from coordinate 277,769,875 downwards.
AGAGTAGACACCCAGGAAGGTGTAGATAACATGAGGAGGGATCTAGCTAAGTTTGAAGAATGGTCTAGAATTTTGCAGCTGAGATTTAATGTTAAAAAATGCAAGGTCATGCATTTGGGCTGCAGCAATCCAAGGGAGCAATATAGTATAGGAGGTAAAGTACTTCTGTCCATGAAAGAAGAGCGGGACCTGGGCGTGATTGTTTCTGGTCATTTTAAGGTGGCTGAACAGGTAAAAAAGGTGATGTCAGAAGCCAGAAGGATGCTTGGGTGCATAAGGAGAGGAATGGCAGCAGGAAGGAGGTGGTGATAGTGCCTCTATATAAGTCTTTGGTGTATTGTATGCAATTCTGGAGACCGCACCTTCAAAAGGACATAAACAGGATGGAGTTTGTGCAGAAGGTGGCTACCAAAATAGTCAGTGGGCTTCATCATATGGCATATGGGGACAGACTTAAAAATCTCAATATGTATACTTTGGAGGAAAGGTGGGACTGAGGAGATATGATGGAGATGTTCAAATACTTCTGTGGCATACACTGTGGCACAGGAGGAGAGCCTCTTTCAATTGAAAGCAAGCTCTGCAACGAGGAGGCATAGAAAGAAGGTGAAAGGGAACAGGAGCAATCTGAGGAAATATTTCTTTACGGAAAAAGTGGAAGATATGTGGAATAGCCTAGAAAGCAGTGGGCCGAAGTAAGAGGGACCATGGCCTTACAGATCTACTATAGCATGGACTTAGGCAGCAGTTTGCACATTCTTATGAAGCTGCAAATAAATGATGCGTACTGCCAACTCGAAAACAAAACAATGAATGAAGCCTTCCAAATAGGCACTAATGCTGATTTGAAATATATCTAACAAGAGAGAGCTGACATAAACTGAGACATATTAAACCCCATTTTGTGTGGAGACTTTATGTGTGAAATTGGATATCCAGATTGAGACGTTCACTTTTCCAGAACTACTTTACCAAAACGTTCGGCTGAATGCAGGTTTTTTTTTAGTAAAATGTGTATAAGGATGCCAGTAAATACATATGCATTTCTCAGCACATAATGCAGAAGCTGCAATGTCAGAAACCTAAATGTACAGGAAAAAAGTGGCTTCACTCAGCAGCTTGCAAGCATGAGTGCCTGGGATTACTCCTGGAAGTGGCAATTCTCACTACATCTGCGTATGCCATATTCCATCAACTATACATACAAATGCAGCTGATTAAGAAACAGAGATCCCACAGATACATTTTTATATTTCAAAGGCTATAAAAAGTACTGAGAGGCTAAACACAAATGTCCTTTCCATTATTTGTTTCAAACCCTAGCCAAAACGAGCACTTTACCAAAACCTTTGCATGCTTCATAAGAGTTGTAAAAGCTGATAGGGAATTTTTAAAACTCTACATGTATTCCATTGCAAAATGGGGGGAAATAGACATGTGAAATGGCATTTTACAAATAACGTCCATGTACAATCTGGGACATCCGAGCCAGAACGTCTGGGATAAAAAAGCAGGCACTTGCTAGTTCTGGTACAATTTCACAGATATGGACATGCCCAATAGGGAAGTCTGCTGTGGAATCTACATAGTACTCCAGATCATGGACATCTAGGAATTTGCCTAACAATTAGTGCAGAGGGCTAGGATAGGGAAGTCACGGTTCAAATCCCACTGCTGCTATCATTGTGATTGTGCAGGGGATGATGGCCAAAACAACTTTCCTGATGCCTCTTCTTACCTGAAGCAGGTATATACTTGGACAGCAGATGTTTCTGAAATGGAGTGGGGATGTTTAGTCCATTGCACCACTCCAGACACGCCTCTATCATGTACCTTCCCCACCTGGCCATCCCTGCACCAGAGTCAATTTTTTAAAGCCATTTGTAAAATGGTTGTGGCGACGTCTCTGTGATTTGGATGTCCGCATGCATGTTTTCAGACACCCAAATCACAATTAAGGCTTTTAAAATAACCCCCATAATTTGTTAACCTGCTAAATCATGCTCATGACACACACCCTTTAAATCTGTGCTTTTCTGGCTTTTACATGCATAAATAGTGGAATTCTGAAATCACCATTTACATGTGTAGCTAATCTATGTGTGTATTTACACACTGAGGGAGACATATTCAAAACAATTTAATAGGTTAGCAAACCTGCTAAGTGGTTAAGCCATGGTTAGCAGGATATCCAGTGGCACTAAACTGTTTAGTGTTGCTGAATATCCCCCACTACCAAGTTTTTATGCCCTGGGGGGGGGGGGAGGACACAGGGGGAGCTGGTTAGAAGCAATATTGAGCTGCTGGCCAGTTAATCCTAACCTGTTAAAGTTAGGACAACTGAATGGCTACCCTAACTTTAGCTGGTTTAGCTATCCAGTCAGTTGAATATCACCACTGACTGGTTAGCTAATCAAACAACCTAAATATTTAATACCGGTGGCTGGATATGGTCACAGCATTAAATATCTAAGTTTAAATTAAAGCAGGGGTAGGCAGCCACTGAAAATGCCCCCTTAAGTCTGCAAAAAAACTCACAACTGGAAGGTGTAAATAAATATCAATCTTCTGTTAACATGCTTCCTAAGAAAAAATAATCTCTTGTTCTAGCTCAGAAATACCATCACATAAGTATCATCTGTAAATATTTTTTTTTTTTAGTGCCATCAAGTCAGTGTTGACTCATAGTGACTCAGCTATCTCTGGGTTTTCTTGGCAATGTATCACTGGAAGTAGATTGCCAGCCTTTTTTTCTGAGGCAATAGAGGGTAAAGTGACTTGCCCAAGGTCAGAAGGAGTGCCAGTGGGAATTGAACTTTTGATCTTTGGGGTACTAGGCAATTGCTCTAACCACTAGGCTACTCCTCCACTCATGTAAATATAGGGGACCTCAATAGAGTGGAAAACCTACAACAAATTATTAAGCAGTTTAAGACTTCTTATAGTTCAAGCTGAAGCCCTCATGAAACAAGTGGAGGAGCTCAGGGAAGAGGTGGTGAGGCTGAGAAGCTTTCAAGACAGCGAGAAGTATATTGATGAGATGCTTCTTGAAACATCCGAGTTGTCTGAAAGAGGTGAAGATGGGAGGCTACAGAATGAAAAGAGTTGGACAAGAGTCATCAGAGCCTGAAGAATCAACAATCCTATGACACCAGCCCTTGAAATGAAGAACCAGTATGCAGCCCTGGAAGTGGAGGAGGTGAAAACATCCCAGGAAAGGGAAGAACCACCGCTCAAGCACCCCAGTATGCAGAATCAGTCACCACAAGGAAGTAAAGGATAGTGTGATTGGTGACTCTCTTCTGAGGGATACTGAAGCGTCCATCTGCTGACCAGACTTGATGTCCAAAGAGGTATGCTGTCTGCCAGGTGCCAAATCTGAGATCTTACAGAGAGTTTGCTGAGAATCATCAAGCCTACTGACTATTATCTGATGTTGCTAATCTATTAGAACAAATGATACTGCTAGATATCGCTCTGAGCATATCAAAAGTGACTTTATTTCATTTCATTCATTTTTTTTTCATTTTATTAGAACTTGATATACCACCCTAAGTGGCATATCAATAAAAACAAGAGCAAATAAGAAACTCGGAAAAGAACGCCATTGGTTAGACAGGTTAAGCTCACAGAAAACGACAGCAAGGACAGCAAAGAAAAATAGAGGACAATCAGTAGCCAGGCAGTTCAATGGGTAAGTCAATATCATAGGCAATACTAAATAAGTGTGTCTTGAGTAGGGCTTTGAACTTACAGAGGGATGGTTCTAGCCTAAGGGAAGGAAGGAGGTTGTTTCAGAGTGTGGGACCAAGAAAGTAAAAGGCAGAGTGATGTGTTGAATCGAGATGTAACTGTCAGGGGGAGGGTATGATGAGACAACTCATGTGTATAGACCGGAGAGAGCACCGAGGTTCATTGAGGATGAGGAGTGATAGAAGAGATCGGACAGTCCTGATACAATTGAGAGAGTAGAGGGAGCATTGGGTAATCTGGCTGAGATGTTCGTGAAATGAAAGTGCAGAGTCGAGGATGATCCCACGGTAATGGAAACAGGAGGTGAGCTGAATTGGAACCCCTGCGAGGGAGGATGCAACAGAGGGTAATGAGAGAGAATCTATGAGTCAGGAAGCAGTTGTCTTAGAAGGACTGAGAACAAGACAATTTGAGGCTAACCAGGTGGCCACACGAGAGAGGCAGGAGTTTAAAGATGAAAGATCCGGAGAGTAAGGATTGATATGGTGAAATAAAAGAATATCATCGGCGTACAGGTAAAATGAGATGCTGGATTCTTGGATAAGAAAAGTCAGAGCGGCAATGAAGATATTGAAGAGAAGGGGGGCTAATACAGAGCCCTGAGGGACACCACAGAGAAGAGGGTAGAAGGGGGAGACAGAATTATCCTTGATAACCCTGAAGGATTGTTGTGAAAGAAAAGACCTGAACCAATCGAGAACTCGTCCCCGGAAACCAATAGAATGTAGATGTGAGAGAAGAAAATCGTGATTGACCAGATCAAAAGCTGCGGACAGATCAAGGGAGACAGCGATTGTGACATTACAGTGGTCAAGAGACTGGTGAACTTCACTGATCAAAGAAAGAAGGACAGTGTTGGTGGAATGACCAGAATTAGCACTGGGGCATTCTGGGGGTAGTACCTGTTGCTAACCAGTCAGCAGCGATACTGAGCCACTGCTCAGTTAGCGACCCACAGGTAAAGATAGGCCAGCTTTTACCACCTATCTTTACCTGCGGGAGCTAACTGTGCAGTGGCTCAAAGTCATCATTGCCCAGTTAGCTTCTGTGGCCGGATAGGGCCCTGGCATTGAATATCCAGGTTTAGAGTTCAGCGGCAATAGTTAGGCGCTGTAATTGTGCCAGCTGCCATCACTGAATACCGGGTCCTATATGTTTTAGAGGAGTGAATGGGCACATGTAAGTCTGATGTAAAATTGACATTATTTCTAGCCCTTACCATAGACATCTGCTTTATATCAAAGGAGGAACATAGTAACATAGTAAATGACGGTAGATAAAGATCAGCAATACGGCAAGAGAGGTGGCCTGCATAGAGCAACAGTGCACCTGTCGCTCTGTGCAGGCCACCTCTCCCCATGTCTCTGTCTAGGGGAGGACCCACCACTCCATGTAGGACACCCCTATTTGTTGAGAAGTTAGATGGTTCAGTTTATTTTGTTATCATCCTGTTTCTGTAAAGGGATCCGCTGTGCTTTTCTCATGCTGTTTTCAATTCCGTCACCGTGTTTGCTCCCACCACTTCCTTCAGGAGAGCATTCCAAGTATCCACCACCCTTTCAGTGAAAAAATATTTCCTGACATTGCCTTTCAATTTTCTACCTTGCAGCTTCATGTTATGCCCTGTAGTTTTGCAACTTCCCCGTCTTTGGAAGAGGTTTGTTTGTTCATCGTTCCTCTTTAAGTATTTAAAGGTCTGAATCATATCTCCCCTATTCCTCCTCTCCTCCAAAGTGTACATATTTAGGTCTTCAAGTCTCTTCTCATAAGGTTTCTTACACAGGCTCAAAATCATTTTGGTCGCCTTCCTCTGAACAGTTTCCAGTCTTTTTACATCTTTTGCAAGTTATGGTCTCCAAAACTGAACACAGTATTCCAAGTGAGGCCTCACCAGCGACCTGTACAGTGGCAAAAGTACCTCCTCCTTTCTGCTGGTAATCCCTCTTTGTATGCAGCCCAATATCCTCCTGGCTTTTGCCACCGCCTTGTCGCACTGTTTTGCCACCTTGAGATCATCAGAGATAATCACACCAAGGTCTTTCTCCTGATCCGTGCACACCAACCTCTCGCCCCCTATAGCGTATATTTCCCTTGGATTTCTGTTACCTAAGTGCATGACACTGCCCTTTTTCGCATTAAATCGTAATTGCCAAGAATTAGACCATTCTTCCAGCTTTTGTAAATCTTTCCTCATGTTATCCACTCCCTCGGGGGAATCCACTCTGTTACAAATTTTTGTGTCATCTGCAAAAAGACAGACCTTCCAATTCAGTCCTTCAGCAATATCACTCACAAATGCATTGAACAGTGACGGACCCAGGACCGAACCCTGGGGCACCCCGCTAATCACCTTCCTTTCATCCGAGTGAGCTCCATGTACCATCACCTTCTGTCGTCTGTCAGTCAACCAATTTCTAATCCAGTTTACCATCTTGCGACCCATCCCCAAGCTACTGAGTTTATTGACAAGCCTCCTATGAGGAACAGTATCAAAGGCTTTGCTGAAATCCAGGTAGATGACATTCATCGCATGCCCCTGATCTAGTTCCTTGGTCACCCAGTAAAAGAACTCAATCAGATTTGTTTGGCAAGACTGTCCTTCAGTAAAACCATGTTGCCTCGGATCTTGCAACCTGTTGGTTTTGAGAAAGTTCAGAAAGCGCAGGAACTCATGGGGAGGGGTGTCCAAGTGCAGTCATTTCACAAAGATACATGTGGGAAAAATTGATGTCGGAAACCCGACGACTTACATGCTGTCATTTTACTTCTGGTAAGTGTAAATATTAGCACTTTACCATTTTGTACATCTAGACACATAGATGCTGCTAAGAAACTACAGAAGCTTCTATCTGTCCCTCACTGCGATTAAGAATGGGAAGTAAACACTGGGGGTGAAGGGAAAAATGGTAGAAACCATTATAAAGAACAAAATTACTGAACATATAGATAGGCATGGCTTAATGGGAGACAGCCAACATGCCTTTAGACAAGGACGATCTTGTCTTACTAATCTGTTATGTTTTTTTAAAGGTGTGAATAAACAGGTAGAGTTGGTTGATATAGTGTATCTGGACTTTCAGAAAGCCTTTGACAAGGTCCCTCATCAGAGACTTTTGGCAAAACTAAAAAGTCATGGGATAGGAGGCAGTGTACTATTGTGGATCAGGAACTGGTTAAAAGATAGAAAGCAGAGGGTAGGGCTAAATAGCCAATTTTCCCAATGGAAAAAGGTGAATAGTGGAGTACCCCAGGGATCTGTGCTGGGTCTGCTGCTTTTTGACATATTCATAAATAACGAGTGAAGTTATCAAATTTGCAGATGACAAAAAACTATTTAAAGTTGTTAAAACCCAAGAGGATTGTGGAAAATTGCAAGAGGATCTTGATAAATTGGAAGACTGGGTATCCAAATGGTAGATGAAATTTAATGTGGACAAGTGCAAAATTATGCACCTAGGAAAGAACAACCCAGAGAGCAAATAGAATGCTAGGTATCATAAGGAAAGGAAATGGAAAATAAAACAAATAATATTATAATGCCTCTATATCGTTCCATGGTGAGACCACACCTTGAAACTGTGTGCAATTCTGGTCGCCGTATCTTAAAAATGGTTTTATTATAAAAGGTTCAGAGAAGAGCCACCAAAATAGTAAAGCGGATAGAAGGATACCCCTATGATGAAAGGCTAAAAAGGTTAGGGCTCTTTAACCTGGAAAAGAGGCAGCTGAGGGGAGATATGATAGAAGTATATAAATTAATGAACGGAGTGGAAAGGGTAAACGTAGATCGATTGTTTACATCATCAGAATATAAAAAGACTAGGGTACATGCAATGAAGCTACAGGGTAGCCTATTTAAGAGACTAATAAAAGAAAATATTTTTTCACTCAACGTGTAATCAAACTCTGGAATTTGTTACCGGAGGATGTAGTAAAAGCTGCTAGTGTAGTTGGGTTTAAAAAAGGTTTGGAATAGGTCCTGGTGGAAAGGTCCACAAACCATTATTAAAAGGGACCAAGGATATCAATGCTTGACCCAGGACAAGTATTGTGGAACCTGTGTCTTTTGGGGAAACTGCTAGGTACGTATGACCTAGATTGGCCACTGTTGGAAACAGGATACTGGGCTTGATGGACCTTGGTCTGACCCAGTATAGCATACTTTATGTTCTAAACTATGGTTACACGATGCAAGGTTCCACATTGGTACCACTACCCTAGAAAAATATTTAGGCGTCATCGTGGATAATATGTTAAAATTCTCCGCCCAGTGTGCAGCGGCGGAAAAGAGAGCAAATAAAATGCTAGGTATCATAAGGAAAGGAATGGAAAAGAAAACAAAGGATATTATAATGCCTCTGTATCGTTCCATGGTACGACCGCCCCTTGAATATTGTGTGCAATTCTGGTTGCCGTATCTTAAAAAGGATATAGCATTAACAGAAAAGGTGCATAGAAGAGCCACCAAAATGATGAAGGAGATGGAAGGATACTCCTATGAAGAGAGGCTAAGAAGGTTGGTGCTCTTCAACCTGGAAAAGAGACGGCTGAGGGGAGATATGATAGAGGTCTATAAATTAATGAATGGAGTGGGACAGGTAAATGTAGATCAATTGATTGCAGTTTCCATCTGCGGGTGTGAACTCTGTGCTCATTTCTACCATGGGGCGGAGGAAAAGGAAGCAGGCTATCTTACCTTCGGGTTCATCGCTGCCTCCTGCTTCCAGTCAGAGGACTCTGGATCTTTGTGAATTTATTGCTGCTGGTCCTGGAGCGGCGTCTTCGCCAGCACTGCAAGAGGATGTATCTGCGTTGCTGGGCGGATCAGAGGTGACTGTCCCCAGAGCAGCGTGTTCCCACGATTCAGCCTGGAAGCCCATCTTCACTGCATGTAGCACTCTCCTCCCCTCCCCCTGCTTACTGGAGAGTACGCCGGTAGGCAGAAAGGAAGAGGGTTCGTCAGTGTTTTCAGCTTGGCACCTTGGATCACTGCAGCAGTCGGTTGGTGCTTTTGCAGCTGGTTCAACTTCTCCCGTGGCTGAACAGCAGTTGATGGGGATTGGAGGAGTGCAGCTTCCGGCTAGTCGGGGTTTGGTTAAACCCGCTGTTTTTACTTTAAATACCCTGTGGGATGCCATAGCTGCTTTGACTTCTTCATTATCTGTAGTTGTGGGCACAGTGAGTACTGAACTTTCTAGTTTGAAATTGAATAGTTCTGAGGCTTCCAGAGTCCAAGAGCAACAGGTGGGTGTTATTTCTCAACTTAAAGAAGATCTGGGACACCTCTGAGAGGAGCCTGTGGCTCTGCTAAAAGACAGGTCATTACTGGCTAGGAAGACGGAACATCTGGAAAATCAAGGGGTATGTTTACTAAACCGTCTTAATGTTACCGGCGTTAGCTCCAGCGATAATGTGAAGAATGCCATAAAAGGAGTGGGCATTCCGGTCTTAATTTAGCATTTCAGGTTATTGCGCGATACGTACCTAGCAGTTTCCCCAAAAGACACAGGTTCCACAATGCTTGTACTGGGTCAAGCATTGATATCCTGGGTCCCTTCTTAATAATGGTTTATGGATCTTTCCTCCAGGAACTTGTCCAAACCTTTTTTAAACCCAGCTACACTAACAGCCTTTACTACATCCTCCGGTAACAAATTCCAGCATTTGATTACATGTTGAGTGAAAAAATATTTTCTTTTATTAGTCTTAAATAGTTTACCCTGTAGCTTCATTGCATGTCCACTAGTCTTTCTATATTCTGATAACGTAAACAATCGATCTACGTTTACCCATTCTACTCCGTTCATTAATTTATAGACTTCTATCATATCTCCCCTCAGTCGTCTCTTTTCCAGGTTAAAGAGCCCTAACCTTTTTAGCCTTTCGTCATAGGAGTATCCTTCCATCCCCTTTACCATTTTGGTGGCTCTTCTCTGAACCTTTTCTAATAATCCTTTTTAAGATACAGCGACCAGAATTGCACACAATATTCAAGGTGCGGTCTCACCATGGAACGATATAGAGCCATTATAATATCTTTTGTTTTATTTTCCATCCCTTTCCTTATGATACCTAGCATTCTATTTGCTCTCTTGGCTGCCGCTGCACACTGGGCCGATGGTTTTAACGTGTTATCCACAATGACGCCTAAATCTTTTTCCTGGGTGGTGGTTCCTAATGTGGAACCTTGCATCGACCTTGCATTGACTCTTGACTCTTGTTTATTGTCGGATACTGTTTGTTCTATGTAAACCGCGCTGATTGCAAATAGTGCGGTATATAAGAAATGTAAATAAATAAATAAATAATAAATAAATAAATCGTGTAAGCATAGTTTGGGTTGTTCTTCCCTAGGTGCATAACGTTGCACTTGTCTACATTAAATTTCATCTACCATTTTGATGCCCAGTCTTCCAATTTATCAAGATCCTCTTGCAATTTTCCACAATCCTCTTGGGTTTTAACAACTTTAAATAGTTTTGTGTCATCTGCAAATTTGATAACCTCGCTCGTTATTCCCCTTTCCAGGTCATTTATGAATATGTCAAAAAGCAGAGGACCCAGCACAGATCCCTGAGGTACACCACTATTCACCTTTCTCCATTGGGAAAATTGGCCATTTAGCCCTACCCTCTGCTTTCTATCTTTTAACCAGTTCCTGATACACAATAGTACACTGCCTCCTATCCCATGACTCTTTAGTTTTGCCAAAAGTCTCCGATGAGAGACCTTGTCAAAGGCTTTCTGAAAGTCCAGATACACTATATCAACCGACTCACCTTTGTCCACCTGTTTATTCACACCTTCAAAAAAACATGACAGATTAGTAAGACAAGATCTTCCTTGTCTAAAGCCATGTTGGCTGTCTCCCATTAGGCCATGACTATCTACATGCTGAATAATTTTATTCTTTATGATGGTTTCTACCATTTTTCCCGGTACTGACGTCAGGTTCACCGGTCTGTAGTTTCCCAGATCACCCCTGGAACCCTTTTTAAAAATTGGCATTACATTGGTGATCCTCCAATCTTCAGTTATTACAGATGATTTTAATGAAAATTCACAGATTACTAATAGCAGGTATGCAATCTCATATTTCAGTTCTTTCAACACCCTTGGATGTATACCATCCAGCCCAGGTGATTTGCTACTCTTCAGTTTATCTAATAGCTGTAATACATCTTCCCGATGTATCGATATTTCCTTCAATTCTTCCGCACCTTTAAATACCACTTCAGTCACGGGTAACATCCCTACATGTTCCTCAGTAAAGACCGAAGCAAAGAATTCATTCAGTCTCTCCGCTATCGCCTTATAGCCTCTTAGTGCCCCTTTAACCACTCTATCATCTAATGGATCAACTAACACTCTCACAGGTTCCAGCTTGTGATAGGTGTGCTGGGTTGGAGTTGGGGTATGATTTTGTCCAAGAATATGTCTTTGTCGAATGTGTGGAATCTGCATTTCATGGTGTGTATAGTGTTATTCATGTGGGTGCCAGAGTAGTGAGGGGTGGAGAAGTTAATCGTAGTGTAGTCTGACTATAGAACAGGGAGGGTTTATGTCACAGAGATGTTGTTGTCTGATAGCAAGTGTTTAGATATGAAGATGAGGTCTAGTATATTTCTTTTTATGTGGGTGGGATTGTTTACTATTTCTTGGTAGTCCAGATCATCCATCACCTCCAGGAATGTGTTTGTGTGTTGTTTGGGGAGCATGGTCAGGTTGAAGTCACCTAGTAGTATAAGAGGTCTGCTCTGAGTGGGGTTCTTGCTTCCTATCTATAGTATCTTGGTTATATTGTTGTTGGTGCTATATGAAATTGAGGATACCTGTGTTGATTTTGATGCTGCCCTAGCTATGTTCCTACATGTCTCCGTGCCACATATATGCAACTTGGACACCCAAGTGTGAAATGGACGCTTCCTAAAATGGCCTTTTACAAACGGATTCCATTTACAAGTGTCAGTGGTCATATTTACATGTGTAAATCGCAAATATGGTTTTCAAAAGAACCTCCTTACAGTTCTACAGCAAGTGCCCTGCTCTCAAAAGACCTCTAAGTCCACCCTACTTTTGATGGGTAACTTTTAGCCATATAGAGCCCAATATTCAAAGACATTTACACAGTTAACAGCCCATGTTAACTGTGTAAATGCCTTAATCAGGCATATTCAAAGGCACATGAATGGTTAGTGCCTTCAAATATGCCTGATTAACTCCCCTATGTGCCCCAATGCTAGCTGGCTAGCATTGGGGCATGCCAGGGACATTCTGGGGCAGAGCAGAGGCGGGGAGCAGTACTAGCCATGTAGCACCGTTATTGGAAGCTGCACGGTTAGTGCTCGGTGCCTATAAGATAGTGGAGTGGAGGAGTGGCCTAGTGGTTGGGGCAAGGTACTTCAGGCCGGAAGGTCGGGGGTTCAAATCCCACTAGAGGACAGCAACCTTGGGCCGGAAGGACTGGGGTTTCTAGTCCCACAGGTGCTCCTTGTGGTCTTGGGCAAGCCACTTAACCCTCCATAGCCCATGTTCCCTGTAAAATAGTTAACTCCAAGTTATAATGCCCTGTTCAATGTAATTTCAGTTTGTTCAATGTAAACCGCACTGATGCAGAATAGCGCGGTATATAAGAGAAATAAAATAAATAAATAAATAAATAAAATAAGATAGGCAAGGAAAAGCGTAGCCTATCTTACAGGTGCTAAGCGCTAACCGTACAGCATCCAATATCGATGCTGCACAGTTAGCCTCAGCAACTACCTGACAGTGCAACAAGACCCGGATATTCACTTCTATCGCCACAGAAGTGAATATCCTTGGTTAAGGGGTCGACGGGCAGGGCTAAGCAGCAATGCCACTTAGTACCACCCAACTCAATATGGGGTCCATAGTGGATAATTTTATAATGTTTGCACCTTGAATGGGGGTGCTATTGCTGCTGGATTTGCCTTAGTATTTTATATATCATACTCAACCAACTCCTCCCTCCGAACTTCACAGCTCACACAAGTCATAGACGAGACAAGAGAGGAGGAGGGGTGCTCATCATCACCAGAACAGATCTCCACTTCCAGACGGTTGACGCCACCAACGCTAATCACCTTGAAACCGTCACCATATCCAACAAACGCTGCTCAATCAACCTGCTCTACAGAGCACCTTCAGCTTCTCCGGATGATCTTGCTGCAATAATTGACCTCGCCTCCAACACGCATAACCCAAACATCTCAAACTGGATCCTAGGTGATTTCAACCTGCCAACACTGCAGGACAATCAAGTGTTATCCTTCCTTGATGCCCTTACAAATCTCGGCTTCAAACAATTAGTGAAGGAACCTACCCATACTAAGGGAAATATTCTGGACCTAGTATTCGCCCCTCAGATATCTCTTAACACATCACATGACCCGATAACGTCCATAACTCCTGTTCCATGGTCAGATCACAAACTGATCATCCTCCAGATCCCTTCGCACAAAACTGAGTCAAAGTTCAATAAGATACCAAGCAACACTACAAGACTTCACTCCAGATGTTTCAAGCCTTTCAACAGAGACCTTATCCTCATGGAAACGCAACAACTCATTAGCGAAACCACCATGAACCTTGACGACCTGATTACTCACTGGAACAAGTGCCTTAGCGCAATCGCTCTACGCACACCAACTAACAAGCCCCCAAGGAAAAGAATGAACGCTCCATGGTACACAGCCGATCTTAGAGCCTCTCTTACCCAATTACGGAAACTCGAGAAGCGTTGGCGCCGATCCCACTCTTCAATTGACCAGACTGCATACAACTGTCATCTGGCTGCTCACCGCAAGGCAACCACTGATGCAATGAAACAATACTACTCAGAGACCTTAAAGAGATCACTTAATAAACCCCATGATCTTTTTGACCTAGTCAAGACTCTATCAAAGGAACCAACCCCCGGACCGCAATTTGAGATTCACCCACAAGATTTTGCTAACTATGCACAATCCAAGATATGCCGGATTATCAACATCTCGCCTACAACCACCACCCCTGAACGAGATGGCCCCACAGCTCTAACCATATTCTATACCCCTACCAAAAAAGGAATTGAAGACACGATTATGGCCCTCAACACCACCACATCTCAGTCTGACCCATGCCCAGCCTTCTGGATTAAGGAGCTCCGCAGCCACTTCAGCCCAATACTATCCAATATAATGAACCTCTCCTTCACAACAGGTTCCTTCCCCTCCGCTCTTAAGCACACCTCTATCAGACCGCTTTTGAAAAACTGCAAACTCGACCCCCAAAAAGTGGATTCATATAGACCTATATCCAGTATTCCGTTACTTGCGAAGATCATCGAAAAAGAGGTACAACGACAACTACAAGATCACGTCGACATTGCCTCACCATTAGACCCCTGCCAACATGGTTTTAGGGAATCCCACGGAGTGGAAACCCTTCTTACCACCCTCTTCTGCAGGATAATTACTGGCATTGATGACATCCGTCAAGGATTTGCTCTCATCTTTCTGGACATCGCTGCAGCTTTTGACTCAGTAAGTCATGAGCTTCTCTTAGGTCGACTATTTGAGAAAGGAATTACTGGCAGAGCGCTTGATCGGTGCAGATCTTACCTGTCTGGAAGATGGCAGCATGTGCGTTCTGGAGGGATGACATCAGAACCTTTCCACCAAAGCCAGGGAGTCCCACAAGGTTCTTCCCTTTCGGCCCTCTTGTTTAACATTTACATGCAACCAATTTGCAAGATCATCCGATCCTTCAATGTCGACTGCATGTTATACGCTGATGATGTCCTGCTGTACATACCCTTCTCTACGGAACATCCGGACCTCTCTCCACTGACGAGTTGCTTCAACGCAATATCTGACTGGCTTCTCTCCCAAAACCTCCGAATACAACATAAGAAAACGGAAGTACTCTTCATTACTAGGAACACTAACTTCACACCACCACAATTCCTTAAAGTAAAAGAAGCAGAGCTACAAACTAAACCATCAATACGCTACCTGGGAGTCACCTTGGATCAGCGCCTAGACATGAAAGCCCACATAGGGAACACAGTCAGAGCAGTATACTACAAGATCCGCTCACTTCGGCATTTACGATCTATGCTGGAACCAAATGACTTCAGGACTATATACCAGGCATTGATCATACCTCATTTTGATTACGCCAATGCCATCCTTCAAGGCCTGCCCCTATCCACCCTACACCCGCTGCAGCTCGCCATGAACGCTGCAGCAAGGGTCATCCATGGAGCCCCCAGAAGCGACCACGTGACACCTCTGTTGATACAATTACATTGGCTACCTATCCAGGCTAGAATCGTTTTTAAGACTCTGTTACTCACTTTTAAAGCTATTAACAAGCTCTCCCCTGAATCAATAATGGCCCTCATCCATACCATATCTCCTAATAGAGCAAGGAGATCCACAGCTACAAACACCCTAAAAGTCCCGAAAGCATTAACAGTTTGCACTTCATCTACAGCCAACAGGGCGTTTAGTATCAGCGCACCAAGATGCTGGAACGCATTACCTCCAGATATCCGGGCTATTAAGGGCCTTACGCAGTTTAGGAAAGCCCTCAAGTACCATCTTTTCAATAAGTACCTCATAGAACCCAACCTCACCCACCGAGACAGAGATGCAACCCACTAAGCAAATATATGGTTTCCCAACAACATGCCAAGAAAGATTCTCTAACCCTTAGTGGTGCATTTGTTTCTATAGAATTCATGATCATACAACCTTATGTAGCAATATTTGTAAATAGTTTACAAGCTTATGTAGCAAGTTTTTGTAAATAGTTTACCCCTGTTATCTAAGTTACTTGCCCTGTTATATGTAAACTCATACATGTTAACTGTACTGAGCGTTTCTGTTCCATGTAAACCGCGCTGATGCTGAATAGTGCGGTATATAAGAGAATGTAAATAAATAAATAAATAAAATATATCACATAAACACCTATGTGTCTTAATAAAATAGAACCAACATAGGTGCTTTTCTGATGACTTAACCTAGGCATCCTAGGAGTTGTGAAGGCTTGATCATCTTCTATAGTAAGGTTACCAAATGTCCCTGATTTTTGGGGATTGTCCCCAATTTTAGAGCTGTGTCCCTGACTCCCACCTGTTTGGAAGCCTCTTGTCACCAATTCCAGCAACAAGATCAGGGGGTAGAAAAAATTGTATTTTCAGTTCAGCAATTTGAATATGTAAGTTTTTAGAATTTAATATATTATCTTTTGTACAGTATAGGAGAAATGCATCCCTGTTTATATTTCTCTGTTGATTTGTCCCTCCACACACCTTGTTGCTCAAACCTGTTCCTTCCTCCCTTCCCTCAGCACACATGCTTCCAATAAGTGTCCCACATTTGCCTGCAAAAAATCTAGCAACCTTATTCTATGGTGTTTAGGTGCCATGAAAGTCTGATCAATTAGTGTGAAGCTGAGTGTTCCTGGAGGCCTGCTAGTCATCCAAGGGAGGATTGAAGGAAGCCTTGAAAGTACAATCCAATTCTTGAGGATAGTGGTGGTTATGAGGAGAGGCCATTAAGGCTCAATTAGGAGGGAGGAGTGGCCTAGGTTTGGGGCACGTTACCTCAGGCCAGAGGGCCAGGAGTTTGAATCCTGCTAGAGGACAGCAACCTTGGGCTGGAAGGACTGGGGTTTCCAGACCTTCAGATGCTCCTTATGGCCTTGAACAAGCCACTTAACCCTCTTGTACAAAAACATAGAATATGAGCCCTTTGGAAACAACGGAAATATATATATATATACAGTGCCTGAATGTACACTGCTTTGACTGGTAGAAAAGCAGTATATAAACCTAGTTAAATAAATAAATTACGTCTTGAGGGATGGTATGGGAAGAGTTCTCCATACATTATTCAACCCCTTTACTATGAGCTGGTTAATGCAAAGACCTTTTACACAGAATGTAGCCTGCAGTACCATAGTCATGTGCAGTTTGCTATAACTGACTAACAGCAATTTAACATCTTCTAATACATGACCCCCAAGGAGAGCTATTAAGCTCTAACAGAAGGTTGGAATCAATGGTCCTTTGATCTTTTTCAACCTATGTAGGTCTGCAATTGTGTGGAGAGTTAACTTACTCAAGTTCCCTGCTGATCTGCGAGTCTTTGATCTTTAATGCTATGTCATCAGCATGCTTTTCCATGTTAACCGCGTGTTCCCAGAATGTGTCCATTGCTTCCTCCCATTTCGACTTTGGCTCATCCCTGAACAGCAAGTTAGCTTGACACCCTGGTGAGCGGAATAAAAAAATGATTAAAATCTTCTGCTGCTGCAGTATAAAATGCTAAGAAGAAAATACAGTGCATGTAGGGGAGGTTAAAGTGAGGGGAAAAGACTGTGTTGTGTGGCTGTTTTAAAGGAGTACTACACTGACTTTTAAGGCAGACAGAGACATTAATAGAAGAGACCTACAAGTCTCAACTCCAATCTGGAAGCCTCTGTGCTGCCTTGGAAAGCAAAATCTCCTGAAAGGTCTAGCAGAAAGTGATTCTGTAGCAAGGATATGCTTTCCAGATGATGTAGCATCCTTTTGAAATGAGGATCTTTCAGGGAATGTGTCCAGAAGGGAAGAATGGCCATTTTAATTGGTGATTTGATTACTAGGAATGTAGACAGCTAACTTTCATGGGCAGTGCTTGGTGCTTTGCTTTCCTGGTGCAAAGGTGACAGACCTTGCATTTCACCTAGAATCAGAGGTAACCAACTCCAGTCCTGGAGGGCCAAACACCATTCAGGTTTTCATGCTGTCCCTAATAAATATGCATGAGATGCATTTGCATGCACTGCCCCCATTGTATTCAAATGTATCTCATGCATATTCATTAAGGACAGCCTGAAAACCTGAATGGTGTTTGGCCCTCCAGGACTGGAGTTGGGAACCTTTGACCTAGATAGAATATTTGCTGGGGAGGAGCCAGCTCTCACGATACATATGGGTACCAATGACAGGAGGGTGTGGGAGGGAGGTTCTGGAAGCCAAATTTAAGCTTTTAGGTAGAAAATTAAAATCCAAAACTTCTAGGATGGCATTCATAGAAATACTCCCATTTCATGCGCAGGACCTCAGAGACAGGTGGAGCTCTGGAATCTCAATGCATGGATGAGATGGTAGTGCAGGCAAGAGGGCTTTAAATTTGTTAAGAATTGGGAGACATTTTGGGAAAGACAGAACCTATTCTGCAAGGATTGTCTTCACCTTAACCAGGATGATGGCACTAATTTTCAAAAAGATTGATAGAACAGCTTTTAGATTAGAACATGAGAAAAGTTGACAGTCATTCAATAGTGCATGATTTGGAATGAGGCATCTTTGAAGAATACTAACAAAACAGGGAAGTTAGACATATGTTGCAATAAAGGCAGAAGCAGTCCAGGTGCCTTTGAGCAAAGATAAGACAGCTGAAAGATTCCAAATTATCCCTCTGAACTGCTAAGCAGTTTATAAATACAAACAAAAATGAAATGGAAGAGTTAGAAGGAATTGCACTGAATACATCTCATAAACCTGGTGGAAGGAGGACAACCAATGGGACACTGGGATACAGGGTACAAATCATATCACAAGGATAGCGTGGATCAAATTGGTGGGGGGATGCTGCAGGAAAAGACCATAAACCATTATTCACTAGGTAGACTTGGGGAAAGCCATTGTTTATCACTTACTTAGGTAAGCACTACTTATGGAATTTTTCTACTTTTTCTATTCATGACCTGGATTGACTATTGCTGGAAACAGGATACTGTGCTTGATGAATCTGTGGTCTAACCCTGTTGGGGTCCAGAGAAAAGAGAGTAATAGTGCTGGAATGGCAATGGTAGGGGGATTTCAGCAGCACAGTCATAAACAGTCATACACTAAGGACCTGAGATTAATTAAGCTTCAGGTGAACAAGATATATTAAACGTATTAGGTACACTTTTATTAGTATAAGTATCCACAGCAAACCTTAGTAAGTAAAAAACTTAAAAGATCTAAACACAAGCTTAAAACTAAGATGCAGATAGCAGTCCAGCAGCGAGATGGGGGCTTTCCAGTCTTTTGCATTGAGTGTCACATGTATGATTTTCTCCCAGTTGGTGAGAGGTCTTACGTGTGCACTAGGTGCAAGGAGCTCTTTGCTCTCAGGGAACAAGTCTGTTCTCTAGAGGCTAAAGTAGCAGACTTGGAAGACATATAAAGACAGACAGGTACATAGAAGAGAACTACAGGGATATAGTCCTGAAGTCCCACCTCCAGTCTGACAGCATCCCTGTTGCCATGGAGGAGAGAGGTCATGTGACAGGAGAGCATCACCCTGGTGTGGCAGTAAGTGATCCTGTAACTAGGACCTGTCCTCCAGGTGATATAAAACCCTCTCTCACCGAGTAAGTTTCTCCAGGGTCATGTGCCCATGAGGGAAGGGTTAGGAGAGCCATTATAGTTGGTTATTCGATCATTAGGCATGTAGATAGCTGGGTGGCTGGTGGACGTGAGGATCGCCTGGTAATATGCCTGCCTATTGCGAAGGTAGTGGACCTCACGCGCCACCTTGATAAGTGCTGGGGAGGAGTCTGCTGTCTTGGTACATGTCGGTACTAATGACATAGGAAAATGTGGTAGGGAGGTTCTGGAGGCTAAATTTAGGCTTTTAGGTAGGAAGTTGAAATCCAGAACTTCCAGGGTAGCATTCTCCGAAATGCTTCCCGTTCCACGTGCAGGACCCAAAAGGCAGGCAGAGCTCCGGAGTCTCAATGCGTGGATGAGACAATGGTGCAGAGATGAGGGTTTTGGATTTGTTAGGAACTGGGGAACATTCTGGGGAAAGGAGGGGCTCTTCCGAAGGGATGGGCTTCACCTTAACCGGGATGGAACCAGGCTGCTGGCATTAATCTTTAAAAAGGAGATAGAGCAGCTTTTAAATTAGATAATAGAGGAAAACCGACAGTCACCCAAAACGGATGGTTCGGAAGAATGTATCCTTGAAGGATACTACCAAAAGCAGAGAGGTTCCAAAAAAGAGTAAAGTAGCCCAAATGCCCTCAAGTATGGAGCAGACAGAGCTTAAAGATCCCAAATTACCCATGTCTACCAATAGCCAAATTACTATGAATAAAATACAGTCTCTAAAATGCTTGTATGCAAATGCTAGAAGTCTAAGAAATAAAATGGGAGAGTTAGAATATATAGCACTGAATGAGAGGTTAGATATGATTGGAATATCAGAGACATGGTGGAAGGAGAACAACCAGTGGGACACTGTGATACCTGGGTACAAACTATATCGTAATGATAGAGCTGATCAAATTGGTGGAGGGGTTGCGCTCTATGTTAGAGAGGGCATTGAGCCAGAAAGGATTAAAGTTTTGCAGGAAACAAGATTTGCTGTAGAATCTCTATGGATTGAAATTCCATGTAAAAAGGGGAAGGCAATGGCAGTGGGGGACATGCTAGGGAGATAAAGTTCCTAGTTGACATAAATGACTGCTTCTTGGAGCAGCTTGGTTCATGAACCTACCAGAGGGAAAGCCATATTAGACCTGGTCCTTAGTGGAACACCAGATCTAAGAGATAAGGGTGTTGGGGCCACTTGGCAATAGTGATCATAGCATGATCGCCTTTGATTTAATTAGTGGAGGAGGGATAGTACGGAAATCTACAGTACTACCTTTTAACTTTCGAAAGGGAGACTATGATAAAATGAGGAAAATAGTTAAGAAAAAACTAAAAGGAGCAGTTGCAAAGATTAAAGACTTACAGCAAGCTTGGGCGTTGTTGAAAAATACTATCTTGGCAGCCCAGACCAGCTGTATTCCACGCTTTAAGAAAAGTGGAAGGAAGTCCAAAAAACTGCCAGCATGGTTAAAAGGGGAGGTCAGAGAGGCTGTTGTTGCCAAAAAAGCATCTTTCAGGAAATGGAAAAAAGAGCCAAACGATGAAACCTGGAAAGCACTGGCAAATCAAATGCAAGGCATTGATAAAGCAGGCAAAGGGAGAATTTGAGAAGAAGCTTGCTGTGCAAGCAAAAACACGAAATAAAGATTTTTTCAAGTACATTCGTAGCAAAAAACCTGTGAGAGAGTCAGTTGGTCCATTAGATGATAGAGGAGTTAAAGGGGCACTAAGAGGCGACAAGGCAATAGCGGAGAGACTGAATGAATTCTTTTGCTTCAGTCTTTACTGAGGAAGATGTAGGGATGTTACCCATGACTGAAGTGGTATTTAAAGGTGTGGAGCAAATCACCTGGGCCGGATGGTATACATCCAATGGTGTTGAAAGAACTGAAATATGAGACTGCAGACCTGCTATTAGTAATCTGTGAACTATCATTAAAATCATCTCTAATACCTGAAGATCGGAGGATCGCCAATGTAACACCAATTTTTAAATAGTGTTCCAGGGGTGATTTGGGAAACTACAGACCGGTGAGCCTCACGTCAGTACCGGGAAAAATGGTAGAAACCATCATAAAGAATAAAATTACTCAGCATGTAGATAGTCATGGCCTTATGGGAGACAGCCAACATGGCTTTAGACAAGGAAGATCTTGTCTTACTAATCTGTTATGTTTTTTTGAAAGTGTGAATAAACAGGTGGACAAAGGTGAGTCAGTTGATATAGTGTATCTGGACATTCAGAAAGTCTTTGACAAGGTCCCTCATCAGAGACTTTTGGCAAAACTAAAGAGTCATGGGATAGGAGGCAGTGTACTACTGTGGATCAAGAACTGGTTAAAAGATAGAAAGCAGAGGGTTGGACTAAATGGCCAATTTTCCCAATGGAGAAAGGTGAATAGTGGTGTACCCCAGGGATCTGTGCTGGGTCCGCTGCTTTTTGACATATTCATAAATGACCTGGAAAGTGGAATAACGAGTGAGGTTATCAAATTTGCAGATGACACAAAACTATTTAAAGTTGTTAAAACTCAAGAGGATTGTGGAAAATTGCAAGAGGATCTTGATAAATTAGCAGACTGGGCATCAAAATGGCAGATGAAATTTAATGTGGACAAGTGCAAAGTTATGCACCTAGGGAAGAACAACCCAAACTATGGTTACACAATGCAAGGTTCCACAATAGGAACCACCACCCAGGAAAAAGATTTAGGCGTCATTGTGGATAACATGTTAAAACCCTCGGCCCAGTGTGTAGCGGCAACCAAGAGAGCAAATAGAATGCTAGGTATCATAAGGAAAAGAATAGAAAATAAAACAAAAGATACTATAATGCCTCTATATCGTTCCATGGTGAGACCGCACCTTGAATATTGTGTGCAATTCTGGTCGCCGTATCTTAAAAAGGATTCAACTACAAGTAAAAACCACAAGGGAACCCAACGAGAATCCACCACCAACCAGAAGATTCAAATCCTTCAACAAGGACCAATTCATAAAAGACACACTACCCCTCCTCACCTCCAAGACGACAGACATAGAAGAGCAAATCTGCGAATGGAATGACGTCATATCATCAGCTGCCAAACCTCCCCAACACAAAATACATCAGGCAGGAGCCACAAAACCCAGCTACACACCATGGTACTCCAACGAAATACGCACAGCAAAAAGAGAACTGAGACGACTGGAACGACGATGGAGACGCAACAAATCAACCCCCCTTCAAAAGCAATTCCAGGCAAAACAAAATGACTACAACAACCTCATCAACAACCAGAAAAAACAATACCACACAAACCTCATCCTACAATCCACCAACAAACCCCGTGAACTCTACGAGGTAGTAAAAAAACTCACCAAGGAGCCCCTTAACAGAAATGAACAACAAATAGATCCACAGACCTACGCAGACCACCTTACCAACAAATTCACCGCACCACCCAAAAGCAGCAACAAGACCATTATAAACGGGGCCTACTCAATAGAACAGAGCTGGAGCTCCTTCAACATCCCTTCTAAGGAGCAGCTATCGAAGATCATCACTGACCTCAACACTAGCACCGCCCCCACCGACCCCTGCCCAGTATCATGGATCAAAGCATCAAAGGAAGAACTAACCCAAACAATAAGGAAGATCATACAAAACTCCCTCACAGAAGGAATAATGCCAAATGCACTAAAACTAGCTACAGTACGTCCAATCCCAAAGAAAACCACCCTACCGAAAACAGACCCTGCAGCCTACAGACCCATCTCAAGCATCCCTTTCCTGTTTAAAATCATAGAGAAAGTAGTCCAGCACCAACTACAACAACATCTCGACATACAACACCCCCTCGACTTAAACCAACATGGATTCAGACCCAATGAAGGGGTTGAAACCCTACTGACACAACTATTCGACAGTCTGTTAAGAATGATCGACAACACCAGAATGGGCGTACTCATGATATTTCTGGACATCTCCTCAGCATTCGACACCGTATGCCACTCAACGCTACTAACAAGACTTGAAGAGGCCGGCCTACACGACACCACCCTGAGATGGTTTACATCCTACCTGGAGAACAGACAGCTCCAGGTTAGATGCGGATCAAAGACCTCTCAACCCATCAGCGTCACACAGGGAGTCCCACAAGGATCATCACTCTCCGCCCTGCTTTTCAACCTTTACATACAACCCATCAGCAGAATCATCAGGAACTTCAATATTCAATACACCATATACGCGGACGATATAATGATATTCACACCAATCAACCTAACCAAACCGGACTACGCCAACATAGCCAACTGCTTCAAAGAAATGTCAACCTGGCTGCAAGAAAACAACCTAGCAATAAACTATAACAAAACCGAAGCACTGATCATAACAAGAGACCAAACTTTCACACCCACGCCCTCCATCAACCTGAACAATGCCACCATACCAATAAGACAAGAAATAAAATACCTGGGAATAACACTTGACAGGGAGCTCAACCTACAATCCCACATTGCGAAGACCACCAGGAGCGCCTACATCAAGATGAGAACAATCAGACGACTCAAACCCATCCTTGATCCAGAGCATTTTCGAACAGTATGCCAAGCCATCATCACACCCACACTAGACTATTGCAACCACATCTACCTAGGACTCCCAAAAAAATCAACCCAACCACTTCAACTAGCACAAAACACAGCCGCAAGACTCATAACAGGCAGTACAACCCACGAACACATCACCCCCATACTATACCACCTTCACTGGCTCCCAATCACTTCACGGGTCCGCTACAAAGTTCTCCTAACCACATTCAAAATAATAAACAATCTATCTGCAGACAGCCTACAACAACTCATAACAACTGACAACAGCAAAAGACCAAGGAGAAAGGGAACATCGAACAACATGAGAACCCCAAAGGACTTCACCATAACAAACCAAACCACATCAAAACGAGCTTTCACCCTAGCAGCCCCCGCCATATGGAACTCTCTCCCTGACCACCTCAGAGCAACAAACAACATCAAAGAATTCAGAAAGCTGCTTAAAACTGAACTATTCATAGACCATTTCAAGGACCTCACAGAATGACTCTTAACCAAACATTAAGATAACGAAGCCATCCCTGTAAATTTGTATCTGTAAAAATGTATCTTAAGCGCACAATGTATATAGCTCACATCAAAATCGACCACACTCAGCACACTGTCAATTCTTCCACTGCATGCTAATGACAACTCACCTTTCATTGATTGTTTGCTGTGCCAACCGCTTTGATTTCATGATAAAGCGGTATACCAAGTCCGTTTAAATAAATAAAAATAAATAAATAAATATAGAGTTATTAGAAAAGGTTCAGAGAAGAGCCACCAAAATGGTAAAGGGGATGGAAGGATACTCTTATGAAGATAGGCTAAAAAGGTTAGGGCTCTTTAACCTGGAAAAGAGATGGCTGAGGTTATGGTTATGGTTATGGTTATTTTATTTGATATACCGCCCTTCTTTGAAAATCAGAGCGGTTTACAAAATACAAAGGTTCAGAGTGGGCACAAGGCCAGAAAATTGAAAAGAAATTACAATTTGCTACAGGACAGTGAAAGTGAGTAGATAAACAAGACATAGAGGACAGAGTAAAAGTTATACTTAGGAGGACAGGATCAGACAAAAGGGGAAGGAAGGTCAAAGGCTAAGGAGAAAAGGTGGGTTTTAAGGTTCTTCTTGAAAGTGATAAGATGGGGTTCTAGCTTGAGGGAGGAAGGCAGTGAGTTCCAGAATGTGGGACCAATGAAAAAAAATGCAGAGGAGCGTGTAGATTGGAGGTGGGCATAAGAGGGGGAGGGGAGGTGAAGGCGTGGAAAGAACGGGGGGGGGGGATATGATAGAAGTCTAAAAATTAATGAATGGAGTGGAACGGGTAAAGGTAGATCAATTGTTTACGTTATCAGAATATAGAAAGACTAGGGGACATGCAATGAAGCTACAGGGTAAACTATTTAAGACTAATAAAAGAAAATATTTTTTCACTCAACGTGTAATCAAACTCTGGAATTTGTTACCGGAGGATGTAGTAAAAGCTGTTAGTGTAGCTGGGTTTAAAAAAAAGCTTGGACAAGTTCCTGGAGGAAAGGTCCATAAACCGTTATTAAGAAGGGACCCAGGATATCAATGCTTGACCCAGTACAAGCATTGCGGAACCTGTGTCTTTTGGGGAAACTGCTAGGTACGTATGACCTAGATTGGCCACTGTTGGAAACAGGATACTGGGCTTGATGGACCTTGGTCTGACCCAGTATGGCATATCTTATGTTCTTATCTTATGTTCTTATCTGGTGCAAGAAATAAGGGTGTTGGGGCCACTTGGCAATAGTGATCATAGCATGATCGCGTTTGATTTAATTAGTGGAGGAGGGATGGTAAGGAAATCCACAGTATTACCTTTTAACTTTCGAAAGGGAGACTATAATAAAATGAGGAAAATAGTTAAGAAAAAACAAAAAGGAGCAGTTGCAAAGGTTAAAGACTTACATCAAGCTTGGGTATTGTTTAAAAATAATGTCTTGGAAGCCCAGACCAGCTGTATTCCACGCTTTAAGAAAAGTGGAAGGAAGTCCATAAAACTGCCAGCATGGTTTAAAGGTGAGGTCACAGAGGCTGTTGTTGCCAAAAAAAGCATCTTTTAGGAAATGGAAAAAAGAGCCAAACGACGAAAACTGGAAACAGCACAAGCACTGGCAAGTTAAATGCAAGGCATTGATAAGGCAGGCAAAGGGAGAATTTGAGAAGAAGCTTGCTGCGGAAGCAAAAATCCGTAATAAAGAATTTTTCAAGCACATTTGTAGCAAAAAACCTTTGAGAGAGTCAGTTGGTCCATTAGATGATAGAGGGGTTAAAGGGGCACTAAGAGGCGACAAGGCGATAGCGGAGAAACTGAATGAATTCTTTTCTTCGGTCTTTACCGAGGAAGATGTAGGGATGTTACCCATGACTGAAGTGGTATTTAAAGGTGTGGAAGAATTAAAGGAAATATTGATACATCAGGAAGATAAACTGAAGAATAGCAAATCACCTGGACCAGATGATATACATCCAAGGGTATTGAAAGAACTGAAATATAAGATTGCAGACCTGCTATAATAATCTGTGAACTATCATTAAAATCATCTGTAATACCTGAAGATTGGAGGATGGCGAAAGTAATGCCAATTTTTAAAAATGGTTCCAGGGGTGATCCAGGAAAGTACAGACCGGTGAGCCTAATGTCAGTACCGGGAAAAATGTTAAAACCCTCCCGCCAGTGTGCAGCAGCGGCAGAGAGAGCAAATATAATGCTAGGTATCATAAGGAAAGGAATGGAGAATAAAACAAAGGATATTATAATGCCTCTGTATCGTTCCATGGTGCGACCGCACCTTGAATATTGTGTGCAATTCTGGTCGCCGTATCTTAGAAAGGATATAGCGTTATTAGAAAAGGTTCAGAGAAGAGCCAGCAAAATGTTAAAGGAGATGGAAGGGTACCCCTATGAAGAAAGGCTGAAAAGGTTAGGGCTCTTTAACCTGGAAAAGAGACCTCTGAGAGGAGATATGACAGACATCTATAAATTAATGAACGGACTGGAACGAGTAAACGTAGATCAATTGTTTATGTTATCAGAATATAGAAAGACTAGGGGACATGCAATGAAGCTACAGGGTAAACTATTTAAGACTAATAAGAGAAAATATTTTTTTACTCAACGTATAATCAAATGCTGGAATTTGTTACTGGAGGATGTAGTAAAGGCTATTAGTGTAGCTGGGTTTAAAAAAGGTTTGGACAAGTTCCTGGAGGAAAGGTCCAGAAACCATTATTAGAAAGGGACTCAGGAGATCAATGCTTGACCCAATACAAGCATTGTGGAACCTGTGTCTTTGGGAAACTGCTAGGTACGTATGACCTAGATTGGCCACTGTTGGAAACCGGATACTAGGCTTGATGGACCTTAGTCTGACCCAGTATGGCATATGTTATGTTCTTATGAGATTCAGCCAACAGTAGAGTTGCCAAATGGCTCCAGATTTGCCACACAGGTTTGATTCATTCCTGGGTTTACCTCAGTCCTGCAGGAATTTGTAGTCTTGCTTCTCTTATGGAGTGTAATAGAGGAACAGAACTACAAGTCCCTGCATGCAATGGGGTAAACCCATTGGATCCAACCTGTTGGGTGAATCTGAAGTCAGTTGGCAACCCTGCCCCACAGTGATGGTAGAAGTAGCTCTTGGGTAGTGGCCTAAGGACGAAACAAGGGAGATACTTCAGAATATGAGATAGATCAAATGGCCTTTAGCCAGTTCTCGTCCTGGAAGATCGAGTATGATTCTGGGCCTAAGCAGTTTTGGGAGAGACAGTTAGAAGGGGGCCCTATTTTGGATGGGAAGTACTACATCTCCAGAACAGGCCTTCGAAAGATGTTTGCTGAGTTGCAAGGTATTACTTATGTGAACAAGGGAACAGCAGAGCATGGAAGTAAGCAGCATATGGGCAATTATGCTGCCTATGGGTTTGTAAGTAATGCATTCAGGGGTGGCGTACTGATGCTCAGGGAACAGGTCTTACAGGAATGTTGGGGAGTATAGGCCTCTGGATGCTTTTGATGTGAGATAGGGGATAGCTGGGGGAGAAGGGAGGAGATTGAGGATGGCAGTGCTGGAGGATGGGAAAAGACCAAAGAAAGGGGGAGTGCGGAGATTTATACCTTGGACACGCCACTGGAAAAATCTCACTCATTCTCCTAAAGTCTCATTAATTAATGTAGGTAGTCCTTGATGTCAAGCAACCAGCCACTTCTGCCTGGCTGTCTTGACAACAAATGTCTGGATGTAAAGCAGGTACAAAATATGAAAAATTAAGAGGTGGGGAAAAATGCTTGTTATGGGAAATGGGCGAGCAGGGGAAAGGTATAATATATAAGGTGATCTCAATAATGTGGTCAGCTAGTTATAAGAGGATATCTGCCCGATGTGGATTGGAGTACTCCTTCTGCAAATCTGGCAAGAAGCAAAAAAATTGTGGATGCTTTCCAAGATGCGTCACTTAGACAAATGGTGATGGAACCAACCAGGGAAAGCTCAGTGCTGGATTTAGTGCTCATCAACAGTGAAAGTGTGTCCAATGTCTGGGTGGGTGCCCCTGTGAGCAGCAGTGATCATCACACGGTGAGGTTTGAGACAAAAGCCAAGGTGCAGTCCGATCATAGCAAGCTCAAAGTCCTAAACTTCAAGAACACTGACTTCAGTAAAATGGCCAAGTACCTGAAGGAGGAGTTAGCAGGGTGGGAGGAGATAAGGGAAGTGGAATTGCAATGTGCTAAACTAAAGGTGGCAATAAAAGGGGCAGCAGATAAATATGTAAGGAAAGTAAATAAAAACAAGAGGAGAAGGAAACCTATTTGGTTCTCCAAGGAAGTGGCTGCTCAAATAAAGGCAAAAAACACAGCTTTCACAAAATTCAAAAGTTTGCAAACAGAGGAACACAGAAAGGAATACAGGATCAAACTAAAAGAGACAAAAAGAGAAATAAGGAAGGCAAAATCAAAGGCAGAAGAAAAGATGTCTAAAGATGTGAAGTGTGGTGACAAAACTTTCTTCAGGTATATTCGGGAGAGGAGGAAAATCAGAGGTGGAATTGCAGGACTCAGAAGTGCTGGGAACGGACTTGTGCAAAGTGACATTGAAAAAGCAAAATTACTAAACAAATACTTCTGCTATGTTTTTACTAAAGAAAATCCTGGAGAAGGATCATCTGTGACTCCCAATTATACAAATGGAAATGAAGTAGATGCCGCACCATTCACAGAAGATGATGTGTTAGAACAACTTGCAAAACTGAAAGTGGACAAGGCCATGGGACCAGATGGAATACATCCCAGGATACTGAAAGAGCTCAGAGAGGTTCTTGCAGGGCCGCTAAAGGATGTTTTCAACAGATCCTTGGAAACGGGAGTAGTTCCTCAGGACTGGAGAAAGGCGGATGTGGCACCTCTTCACAAAAGTGGTGACAAGGAAGAAGTGACAAAATACAGGCCCGTGAGCCTTACCTTGGTGGCGGGAAAAGTAATGGAGGCGCTTCTGAAAGAGCGAATAGTGGACTCTCAAAACCAACAGGTTACATGATCCGAGGCAACATGGCTTTACCAAAGGATGATCCTGTCAAACAAACCTGATTGAGTTCTTTGACTGGGTGACCAGAGAACTGGATCAGGGGCATACGATGGATGTCATCTACCTGGATTTCAGCAAAGCCTTTGATACTGTTCCTCATAGGAGGCTCATCAATAAACTCAGTAGTTTGGGGATGGGTCCCAAGGTGGTGAACTGGATCAGAAATTGGTTGACTGACGGACGACAGAAGGTGATGGTAAATGGAGCTCATTTGGATGAAAGGAGGGTGAATAGCGGGGTGCCCCAGGGATCGGTACTGGGCCCATCACTGTTCAATGTATTTGTGAGTGATATTGCAGAAGGACTGCATGGAAAAGTCTGTCTTTTTGCATATGACACGAAAATTTGCAACAGAGTGGACTCCCCTGAGGGAGTGGAGAACATGAGGAAAGATCTACAAAAGCTAGAAGAACGGTCTAATGATTGGCAGTTAAGATTTAATGTGAAGAAGTGCAGTGTCATACACGTGGGAAGCAGAGGTTCAAGGGAAATGTACATGATAGGGGGCGAGAGGTTGGTGTGCATGGACCAGGAGAGGGACCTTAGTATGATTATTTCTGAGGATCTCAAGGTGGCAAAACAGTGCAACAAGGCGGTGGCAAAAGCCAGGAGAATGTTGGGTTGCATACAAAGAGGAATTACCAGCAGAAAGGAAGAGGTACTAATGCCAATGTATAAGTCACTGGTGAGGCCTCACTTGGAATACTGTGTTCAGTTTTGGAGACCATATCTTGCAAAGGATATAAAAAGACTGGAAACGGTTTAGAGGAAGGCGACTAAAATGATTTGGAGCCTGCGTCAGAAGCCTTATGAAAAGAGACTTGAAGACCTAAATATGTACACTCTGGAGGAGAGGAGGGAAAGGAAGATATGATTCAGACCTTTAAATACTTAAAGAGAAATAATGAACAAACAAACCTCTTCCAAAGATGGAGAAGCTGTAAAACTAGAGGGCATAACATGAAGCTGAAAGGGGGCAAATTGAAAGGCAATGTCAGGAAATACTTTTTCACTGAAAGGGTGGTGGATGCTTGGAATGCCCTCCCAATGGAAATGGTGGGGGCAAATAAAGTGACAGAATTCAAAATGGCATGGGACAGACACACTGGATCCCTGTACAGCATCAGGATAAAATCAAACTAAACGTATCTAATTTTCCTACATAAAGGGGTGTCCCACATGGAGCGGTGGGTTTACCCCCCTAAAACAGACATGAGGAGGGGTGGCCTGCACGGAGTGGCAGGTGCACCTAATCTTGCCATCTTACTGGGCAGACTAGATGGATCATACTGGTCTTTATCTGACATCATTTACTATGTTATTATGTTACTATAGGCACTAAAGAGTATAGGTAGGGACATGTGAAGGGCAGAGAGATGGAGTGAAAGAAGATGAAAGATATTTCCTGAAATTTTCAAAGTGGTGGGTCATTTCAGAGCTGCCAAAGATGATTATCAGAGAACTTAATTATAATCTGATCTTCTTTACCCCTGCCAGGCAATGAGAAGAAAACCAATGTGAGTGAAGATCCAGATCTAATAATGCGAACAATTCAATAACAAAAATAATAATTCTAAAACCTCTAATAATAGACATCTTGTTAGTATGAATGTTCACAATAAACGGCCCAAGGCTTTTTTGAGGGAGTACTCGGTGGAACAGAGTACCAGCACCTGTTTTTGCCTGTTAAACGTGACCCACGGTCCTCATGTATTAATGAAGGTGCCTTGCATATGAGTACTGGTACCTTTTTTACCAGTAAAACTGTACTGAGGAAAGTGATCAGAAAAGGATACCTCTAATTACAGCCAAAGCCAACAGCAGCACCAGGGACTTCATGGCTCTGCTTTCTCTGTGCCCTGAAAAAGACAGATGTTTATGTCAGAGCGATTGAAAGGACTCAGTTTCATGAGCAGATATTAAGTTCAGAGCAATGGACGGAACCTGGCTTCACAAACAAGAGCGATGAGCAG
This sequence comes from Ichthyophis bannanicus, assembly GCA_033557465.1. Taxonomy (NCBI): domain Eukaryota; kingdom Metazoa; phylum Chordata; class Amphibia; order Gymnophiona; family Ichthyophiidae; genus Ichthyophis; species Ichthyophis bannanicus. The sequence continues at coordinate 277,738,531 of CM066044.1, read as the reverse complement.
GGTTTATGGCACATCTACACACATCCCTTCACTATAATCTCTTGAATTCTTGCTTCTCTAAGTGTTTTCTGGGTTACATAAAAAGTCAGATTGAAATAAACAAGCTAACAAGCTTATGTTATGGACAAACTACTTTTTAGGACAGTACATTGTATTAATAGACTAACATTGTAAGACATTTTTCCTTAAAATTACAACTAAGTCCAGTTTAATCTTTCTTTTTCCTTCTGCTTTTACTTATTTCTATTTGCTTTTCCTTTCCTTTCTTTCTTCATTCTCCTTGGATCTCCTTACCTCTTCTTTCAGTCTTTTCCTTGTGGAAATGCTTCTCTCCCCTCCTTTCCCTCCTTAAATACCTCTATTTATACCCAACCCGAACTTCTAAGATAAGGTTACTTCTGGTTTCTCCCAGGCAGATACGCCATCAGCAGTGTCAGCTCTGGAGTGGTTGGAGGGGCGAAGTTTATTTCAGAAATCAGAACAGGCAGTGCTTCTCCTTTCAGAGAAAGTTCTTAACCCTTTCTGGACTCTAAAGCTCCTTCCTTCAGTCAGAAAGCTCAGTGAACATGAAATCCTGCAGTTACCAAGGTTTTCAGGGACTTTATTGGAACATAAGAGGGTCAATATTTAACCATGGAGGTCAATATATTTTTTACATGCCAGCCACCATGATGAAATAAATTCCGGATATAAAGACATACTCTGCCTTAACTGTAGAAAAGCAAGAATCAAATACAAAAAACTAAATATTCAGTGCCAGTACGCAGACTGCGGCCAGCGTGGCTCTCCACATTCAGCACTGACTGCAAGTGTATCCAGAGAGCAGCGATGTTAGGCCTGCAATTTGGCTAATTAACTGGATAAAGTTAGGACAGCCATTTTGCTATTCTCACTTTATCACCACTGAATATCACCACTACCAGATAATTCCTAAGTCTGCCCACGCTCTACCCAAGGACTGCGCCAGTGCCCAGGAAGTCAGAGCCACTCTTTGGCAGCGTTATTTGGACAGAGGCAATGCACATCTTGCTGATCAGCACTTAGATGCTGCTGACCTTTTAAGCCTATCAGCCCCAGGGAGAAGAAGATTACTTATCTCTTACTTACATAAAATGTTTGAAGTCTGGGCTGAAGGACATGTACAACGGGGAAGCAGGTTTGCTCTGAGGTGCTCCCGCAGATCTTAGATATGGGACAGAGAGTAGAACCACCTCTGAGGGCTTCACAGGCAGTGGTCAGAGTCTATGCAAAGCCACTGGAAATGCTTCAAGTAAAAGATTTACATATCAAAACATTGGACCCATTCATAAAAATATTAAATGCACTAGAGAAAAAAAAAACTCAAAAAGTCTTTAGTCACCACCTCTGAGCTCAACAGGCAATCTTATTGGTGTTCTAGATATATACCCACTGCTCCCTTAATTCATCATTGCTCATACTGGTGTTATGACCTAATACCCAAACTCTTGACTCAAATAGAGGGGGCAACAATGTAACTCTCACACTTGAAGCTATAAAGCACTAGGTGTCAGTTTACCAAAAGTTAAACACTTAGAGCGTGATTCCATAACGTGCACGTTCAGCCCGTGGACAAGTCTAAATTAAAAACGGGCTCCATATGACCCTAATTCTGCATACGCAGGTCTGAATGTGTCCATGGGTCCGGAACTGGGGACATAGACATATTTGGCGCGGTTCGCACAAACCCTGCGACATGGGTATATGCAGCAAGCGACCTGGATGTCCCTGCCCTCGGAGAATGCAAAAAGATATACAGATGTGCTGCAGCCTGTCTCCATGTGGCCACACCTCTTCAGTTACAATGTGCACCCCCGAAGCTGCTGCTCACACTGATGGTGTACTGCTCATGCAAACAACCCATGAAAATGGATGATGCAGATGTGCTGATGCAAAAAAGGCCATATAAGCTAGTCCTTTGCATGACCAGAACACTGCAAAGTGATCTGTGCACTCAGAGATATTATAACAGCAGGTAGAAAGTAATATGTTTGTCCTGACATACCTTGCAGCAAAACATGCATGAGAGTAGGAGAACATTGTAGTTGTGCTTGCATTGGTCATGTCTGACAACAGTCTGTACAATGCTATGTATGGACCAGAAGAAATCAGAAAAAGTCCTCTATAGCTAAATGTCAGAGCATATCCCTGACAATAACTAGGGACCCTCAGATTGAGTGCACGCACCAGCACAAACATCACTACTAAATGCCCAAGAGCACCAGCATCTGTCTATACAAATGTGCACATTTGTGAGACCGCTAATGGTGCATACAGTCATTCTGAGGGTCCCTTATCGTTGACAGGGATATGCTGTGACATTTAGCCATAGAGACCCCTTTCTGATGTATCCTGACCGATCACACTGGTATCTGATCATGTTGCAGTCATCCCTACGGACTAGGTACTGGTCAGGCACTGGTGTTCCCCCAAAATTGCAGTTGCACATACCAGGTCCCTCCATGCATCTCTCTAACCACACTCACACACACACACTCTCACTTGCATTCACACAAAACATACATCTGCAGTACAGTTGCCCTGTATCTCTAGAAAACAGCAGATATATCATAATGGCATGGAGTCCCATAACTACTATTCTGATCTTCATTTCTCACCCACACACAATCCCTATATCAACAGTCCCACTACTCAGAGAACAGGAATTGTTAGGGTGGCCTTGATTGTCTCCTCTAGCTCACACAGCAATTGTCAGCATAGCCAGAATAATCACTAATGCACCTCTGAATATTTCTGTAGGGGTGTTTAATGATGTGTCTTTTACCATACAACCTTCCCTCATTTCTGCATTCTGTTCCTTATAATTGCATCTTTTGATCTTCCAGACTGCAGAGACACCGGTTCAAAACATCTTTGTCACAGCCATTCATCTCTATGGGACGCATTGCAGAGCAGAGCTGAAAAGTTTCTAAGTCCTGTTCTTATTCCACATTTCCACTGGTATAACATGGACGTCCGCAGGAAACACGCAGAATGTGCACAGGCCTTTCCTGAATACGCATTGTACATCTCTACTACTGATTATGCACCCATTCTACCCCTCCCACCCATATTCTGAGATCCCTGTGCTACCGCTGTATACATGTAGGGCCACAGAGGTTTCAGATTACACTCATTGACATTTTCACTAGAAAACATCTACGCCACACGCCCAAAGGTCTTATTGTTGTTCTGCAATGACCCCCTTAGCTTTCAAGCCTTCAGAGATCCATTGCCATGTATATGATGCCTGCTAAGCAGCCTCGAGTCACCAGCACTTTCCCAACTGCTGAGCAACATTAACCACAGCCAATGGTTTCGCCAGTCTGTCGGTTTCCTCAGAACAACATATTGTGCTCCACAACTTGCACAAATGCTGACTTTCAAAAGACATGACAAAAGAATACCAGGTTTTTAGGAAATTTTTGCAACTTGATCATTTTCATCTGTATTCTGAATTTTTTTTTATTAGACCAGTTCTCTGGGATACAGACATCTCCCCAGAAATCCAGGTCTGAATCTCAGCCTGCTTGTCTGAAATTGCAGTCTGGATATCCTGCCATCGTCTAAAACTGCACATGGCTAAGATGAAGCTTCTTATCTTTTATCTTCAACCCACCTCTCCCCTTCCTCCCTTCTGTATTTCTGTAAATAAGACTGTCATCCTTCCTGTGTCTTCGGCTTGCAACCTTAGAACTGTCTAACTCTCTCTTTCTCTACACAATCCAACAGATAGCTAAAATCTGTTGTTTCTTCCTCTACAAATTCATCCCTTCCTTTCTGAATACACTACTAAGACCGCTATCCACTCTGTCATCACCTCCCATGTAGATTATTGCAATTTACTCCTTGCTGGCCTCCCATTAAATCATTGGGGCATATTTACTAAAGCGTGGTAGCAGGGAGCTTAGTGTGGGGCTGATGCACCTTTTGGGCCTGTGATAGCCAGGACTGCATGGTTAGAAGGCACTCACTCTAAAAGCGCCGCACTATATGAGCAGCACATGAGCAGCGGGATTAGGGCGGAACTGGGGGAAAGAGAGTGGGCAGAAGCAGCCACGTGTGGCTAACATGGCTGTGCTAGAGGCACAAAGATGCCACTAGCGTGGGCCCAACAAGTGCCAGCCTCTGACCAGGTGGTAGTTGCATCTGTCTTGCTAGCATGTTGCAAATGCACATTCCAGCCACAAATCTCACATGGTTTAAAGACCAAAACCATCCTAAACATGCACCATTCATTACAATGCAGGAGAACGAAGTTCTTGTGTAACTGATTTACCTCATCTAGGGCACTGGTATCGGAAGAGTGGCATGGTGCAGCTGCCATGACAGTGGATCACAACAGCCTGACAGCCACAAAACCAGGGCGTGCAGCACATGAATGTACCAGCTGGGAGAGTGAGCACAACGCTACGTACATAGCAATGGCTGTCATGACAGTTTACGTCTGCATATGGATAGATGTGGGAGGGTTGCTGGTGTGATCATAAGAATATATGAAATGCCATACTGGATCAGTCCAAGGTCCATCAAGCCCAGTATCCTGTTTCCAACAGTGGTCGATCCAGGTCACAAGTACCTGGCAGATTCCCAAAAAGGTATATAGGTTCCACAATGCTTGTCCCAAGGTAAACAGTGGATTTCCCTGGTCCTCTTTAATAATAGTTTATGGACTTTTCCTCCAGCAATTTGTCCAAACCTTTTGTAATCCCAGGTACACTAACAGCTTTTATACATTCTCTCGTAGCAAATTCCAGAGTTTGATTACGCATTGAGTGAAAAAATATTTGCTGTTATTAGTCTTAAATGTAGCTTCATTGCATGTCCCTAGTCTTTCTACGTTTACCTATTCTATTCCATTCATTAATTTATAGACCTCTAACATTTCTCCCCAAAGTCGTCTCTTTTCCAAGTTGAAAAGCCCTAATCTTTTAAGCTTTAGAATTGTGTGGTAGCTCTTCTCTGTACCAGTGGACAAGTTGGAAGATAGAGCCTGTGCTCACTGAAACAGCCAGTACTGCCCACAAAGCCTAGAGTTCAGCTGGAGACGGGGCGTGCAAATATGGTGATCCAACCACTAGCAGAAGGAAGGTTTGGCACTATAATCTGCTATCAGACCTGGTTTTGATCTGGTTGATCACACTATCATTTGCTTTTATTTTTATGATCTTAGTCTCTGACGTACTGTTCTCCATTGGTTTCGCTCTTTTCTCATTTATCACTCTTTTTTAGTTTCTCTTGGATCTTCTCCATCCCCTCTCACTTGTGGCATTCCTTGGGGTTCTCTCCTTGTTCCACTACTTTTTCAATATTTTCATTGCTCCATTGGCTGCTATTATACTGGATTCTGAGAGCTGAGGTGTATAAATTCTAAATTAAATTAGATTAAATTAAATTACTTCTCATTCAGCATACCCATGCCACCCATCCTGATCTAACGCCAAAGAACAATTGCCTAACTAAAGTAGATTCTTGTTCAAAGATTAACTTACTTAACTGAAGTTTTTGAATGTTAAGCTTATCAGGTTTACTAAGAATTCCATTATTCCTGCCATTAGATTGCTGACCTTTGCCTCTAGGTTTGATTATATTACCTCACCACTAATTCACAACCATTGGCTTCCAATTGCTTCTCATATTCAATACAAGATTCTTATTTTAGTTCACAAGACCCTTCAGATTGGTGTCACTTTTTATCTCTCTAGACTCCCTGCTCCTCTAGTTGCAATCTGCATGCCATTTACTTCAATCGACTTTCCCTCCCCTCAGTCGTGCATGCCAAATATAATTTTACTAGACAGTCTGCATTTTATTTTTGTGTCCCCTCCCTCTGGAATTCTCTGCCCCTGAACATAGATAGGAGCTTTAATTTAAAAAATTTAAAACTGGACTCAAAATGCACTAGTTTCAAAAAGTTTATAATATCGGTTTGATATACGGTTTATTCAGATTTGATATACTGCTCTTTGGGTACAATCAGAGCGGTTTACAAATGTTTAAAAGCGTAATATACACATAAAATAAAAAGGGGAAAAAGACAGTATAAAGCAAACAATAGTATACATACAGAAAACAAAAGAGAAACGGAGGAACTCCATAAAAGGAAGTGGGGAAACTCCAAAGCAGGCTGGGTTAAAACAAAAGGGTAAAATTTAGGCTAATAGCAACAACCAGGCTATCATACCCAGTAGGAACTCCGAAGAATCGCTTGAAGGGATACGTCTTGAGGTCATGATATTCAGTCATGCTGATTGCCTGTCTGCCTAACTGACTGACTGAATGACTGCTGATTCTTTCATATGCATGATTATTTATATGTCTTTCCTGCATGAGTGACCATATAGCGGTGAATTTGTTCACCTGGCGGCCCATGCCAGTACCATGGGCCCTGTTCCCGTGGGCAAATAGCCCCTCACCCTGACCATATGAGGGCATATCATTGGCCTACTGGCTCTGAGCCATATCCACCACTCAAAATGGGCTTGCTTGGTTGGAGCTCCCTAATCTGTGTCCCCTCCCCTGGGCCCTTTGTCCAGGGGATAAGGTGTTCCACAGACCTGGGAAATTGTTGTGGGCTACTATTTATTTATTTATTTAGTACACATTTGTATACCGCTACTTCCTACGATCAGCAGCGGTTTACTTTACATATCAGGATGGACTGTACAGGACAGTAATTTGCAATGTACACATTTTGATTAGAAGGATTTACACACAACACAGCAATTAGGTCACTGAATTTACACTTGATTGAGTGTGGGTGTCTTTACATATGTACATATATACATTATTACAGATCAATAATTGCAGTTTCCCTTGACATAAGGTCGAAAGGGGTGGAACCATTTTGGTGCCGAGATAGTAGAAAAGGGCTCCCTGCCTAGGTCAGGTTGTAATGAGCCTGAAATAGGTGTGTCTTGAGCTTTTTTCTGAAGTCTTTCAAGTCGCTTGTTGATCGTAGCTCGTGAGGCAGTCGGTTCCAGAGAAGAGGTGCTGCGTATGAGAATGATCTGTTGCTCGTATCTGCCTTGACATTTCTTATGATATTTGGGACGCAGAGGGTGTTGAGGTTTACGGTTCTTCTGCTTCTGTTGGGTGGTTGCGTGGTGATTAGATTGGTGAGGTATGATGGTGCTATGTTATGTATGAGTTTAAATGTGATTACTAGTATTTTGTATATGATGCGGGCAGTAATGGGGAGCCAATGCAACTCAATTAGTACTGGAGTGATGGGCTCGGTGACGCCTTCTTTCATGATGATTCTGGCGGCAACGTTTTGCGCCATTTGCAAGATGTTTAGGATGTTCTTTGGTAGTCCTTGTAGAATGGCGTTGCAGTAGTCCAGGTGGGGAGTGATGAGAGCTTGCGCCACAGTTCTGAAATCGGAATGATCAATGATATTATGGAGTGGTTGAAGGACCTTTAATTTATGGAATATGGCCCGTTTGGTTATCCGGAGGTGTTTATCCATCTTTAGGTTGCTATCAAGTAATACCCCTAGATATTTTATTTCGGGTTTAGTGTGATAGACGTTGTTGTTAAGGGTGACTGTGGAGGGAGGGATGAAGTCCGATTTTCTGGAGATGAACATCACCTCTGTTTTTTGTGGTTTATCGACATGTTGCTTTGTTGCAACCAGGTTTGAAGCATGTTTAGGCATTCTTCCAGTTGGTTGTAGCTTGGTTTATTTATGTCGAGTTGAGTATAAAGCATTAGGTCGTCTGCATAGATGTGGTAACTGATCTTGTGCTTCTGGAAGATTTCGCAAACCAGTTTTATGTATAAGTTGAATAGGAGGGAGGACAGCGCTGAGCCTTGAGGAATGCCTTGTGTTTGGGGGAAAGCTTCTGCTTTTTCATCGTTGAAATGGACCTGTTGCATTCTGTTTGATATGTATGATGAGAACCATTTCAGGGGAGTCCCCGTTATACCTATTGATGAGAGTCGGTTTATGAGGGTCCTGTGGTGTACTGTATCAAATGCAGCTGATATGTCAATAAATATAAGTATGAACATCTTGTTTCTGTTTTCGAGGCCTTTGAGAAGGTTGTCGAGCAGAGCTATAAGTAGGGTTTCCACTCCATGATGTGGACGGAAACCATATTGATGAACATCTAGGGCTTTTATGTCGTCGATGTAGTCCTGCAACTGTTGTTGGACTGCCTTTTCGATGATCTTGGCTAGGAAGGATAGTGGTCTGTGAGTCTTCAGTTTCCTGAATGCTGGAGTGCTCTGACTGGGAGTTGTTTATGGTTACCTATCTCCATCGAGTGCATGGTACCACGATGTCTCCAGAGTCCTCTCCATAGTGGGAGCATAGGGTGCCCCTTATGGAATGCCTCTCACTCCCACTGCTGGCAGAGGTTAGCCCACAGGAGTGGGTGTTCTATGTGTTGGGCCAAGGGGCTGCATCTGGAAAGAGTGAACCCTATGTGGTGGAGGAGTAGGTGGGTGGCTGCCCCAGCCTTAAGAACAGAACATAGTTTCTACCTCGTTTTTACTCCATGTTTACATTCCCTGTTCAATGTAAAAAACTTGATGTAACTTGCTTACATTCTTGTATGTTCTGTTTAAAATGTAAACCGCACTGATTATAATAGCACGGTATATAAGAAATATAAATAAATAAATAAATAAACATAGAAATGCCATACTTCAGGAACCTGTCCAAACCTCTTTTAAACCCAGCTACACTAAGAGCTTTTACTACATCCTCCAGCAATGAATTCCAGAGTTTGATTATGCATTACGTGGAAAAATATTTTCTCCTATTAGTCTTAAATGTATTACATTGTAGATTCATTGCATGTTTCTAGTCTTTCTACTTTTTGAAGGAATAAACCACTGATCTGTGTTTACCTGTTCCACTCCACTGGTCATTTTATAGACCTCTATCATGTGTTCCCCAATATCTATGTGGTCAGTGTGATGGGATTGCAGATCTGCAGATTGTAGCACCACCCTATGGGTGTAGCACTCCTCAATAGCCAGATGTACAAGGGGAGGGGGGAGGGAAGGAAAGAAGAGAGGCCAGGTTTTAAGACACTTCTGCACAAAGTAATAAAGGTTTTGGATTGTCTGAAGTTATTATCATATTTAATCATATGAAGTCAGAATCTTGCAGTTGAATCCATAGGTGATGAAAATAGAAAGCTGATCAAAACAAATCATTTATTTTTCTGAAAATGAAGATGTAAGATCACAAAGGTTTCTCAACCAGCAATAAACATTTGTTGCGACATTAGGGCAAAGGTCCCCTCCTTCCTGTAAGTCCATGAGCTGCTGTGGCTGCAGATTAATAGAAATGCTTCTGGATTTCCAAAGCTTGAGTTGTCACAGCCTTCTTTATCCGCCATGAAGGGCATCTTTCTGAATTCTTGCCTTAAATGTCTCAGGGATCAGAAATTACAGAGATGGTGAAAATGTGAGAAAAATGCAGAGTTCACTAATATTGGATAGCACAGAAAATAAAAGCAAAACAGAAAAGTCAGAATAAACGTAAAACAGGAAGCAGAAGAGCATAGAAGATAGATAGCAGGCAAAATACAGAGAAGCAATATAAAATATGAAACACTGAAAACAAACAAAGAAAAGCAGAAAACATGAAAAACCATAAAATCTGAAAGCACATGTAGCCCTGTATCTGATTTGTCTTATTCCTTAAATCAGAGAGTAGACTGATCAGTGAGATGCTGTTCCCTAGGGTAATGGAGGGAACTGTGTATATAGTTTCTTTTCAAGTTACAAATATGTACAAAGTTCACCAAAGTTATAATCCCAGTTGTATTATCCTGTTATATGTAAACTCAACAGTCTGTTGATTGCAATGAGTATTCCTGTTTTAATGTAAACCGCGCTGATGAAAAAGAGTGCAGTATAAAAGAATGATAAATAAATAAATAAACTCTTACCAAAATGGAAGCAAAATGACCCTCTTTTGAAACAAGAGAAAGAATAACAAGGAATTAGACTTCAATGGGTGTGGAAAAGAAAGTCAGAATAGTGGCTTGGTGGATCTCTACTGAATCCACTACATCCCTTCACCCTTAAACCTGGATATTCAATGCCAACCTGACAGCATTGACTATCCGGTTTGGGTGCCCTGGGGAAACCGCCACACAGCCTAACCATGTAACGGCAATATTGGACCGCTACATGGTAGTGGTCTGCAGCTAGAACTAGGCGAGCCAAAAGCTGGCCTAGTTTTAGCCATGGACCACTAACTGTGTAACAGTCCAATATTGCCACTACATGGTTAGCAGCAGTCACCACTTCTGCCCCACCCCAGAACACCCCCAACACGCTCTGATGCTAGCCAGATAGCATTGGGGCACATAGGGGAGTTAGCAGGGGATATTCAGCAGCATTACCCATGTAAATGCCGTTGAAAATCCCTTACTTGGCTATAAACCATAAAAGCTATAAAGCCTTTTGAATATGCCACTGTTATAGTCTAGTGAAGACAGACAGCACAACAGTCAAAACAGACAACACAACAAGTGGGGACCAGGATATATCTAGGGGAATTTGATCAAAGTCTAGAACCAACTTGTTACAGAATTTTTAAATAAAGTCCATATGGGAAACTCGGTTCTCAGGCATCCTCTAGTGCTGCTTATAAAGTGCTGGAGTTTGCCCACATAAAGTGGATTTCTGAAACCCGTGTGTGCCAACATTGGACCTTACTAGCCGTGAAGGCCTAAGCGACAGTTCCCGGTGCATATGATTGCTGATGGTGATTGGCAAATCCATGTAGTGGTAGAACAGTGCACAGTAGAGCAAGGGGAGCATGTGCAGGCCTGTACCAAACCGTGCAGATGTAAAGTGATGCTGGACAGGCAGAGAAGTCATGTGAGTCATGCATAGGGTGATCCAGAGGTGGAGACACACCCACCGTGCCTAGGCACAGCAGAGCAGAGGATGTAGCAGGCAGTGCATACCCAGCAGCAGGCTATAGTCCAGCACCCAGCTGTAGCCCAGCACCCAAGACGCAGGTACCGTGCCCCATGTGTAAACAGGCCCAGGGTGAGCTACCTGCAACTGATGGAGGAGGAGGTCTACCAGAGATACAGACTGGATGAGGCAATGATAACCGAGATGTGCAACATTCTCAGTGTGGATCCACATCCAGAAACCAGGTCCTGCCAGTGGCCATGATGATGACTACTGCCCTGGATTTCTTGCAACCAGCAGCTTCCAGCATGTGATAGGGGCAACTGTCAGAATCACAGTCTACTGCCAGCCACTGCATAGGAACCTTTACCAGGGCCCTGCTACAGAGGGTGCACCACCTCAAAACCTTCCCCAGGACACAGTAGATGTGGCAGGAGACTATGTAGGTGTTCTACAATGTCACTGAGTTCCCATCGGTGCTTGGATGTATAGACTGCACCCACATTGCACTGCAGGCACCATGTTTGGAGAAGAGGGCATACCGAAACATGCATGGGTACACTTCAATGAACATGCAGGTCATTGTGGATGCCAACATGGACTTCATAAATGTGTGCGCCCACTACCCGGGGTCCTGCCACAATGCATTTGTCCTTGCCCAGTTCAGCTTGGGACAAACAGCAGCCGGGGGTCAGCTCAGAGAAGTGTGGCTACTAGGTGAGTGTGCACATGTGTGAGCCCCAGGAAAGGCCCAGAACACATGCTTGCTGTAGTATGATGCTATGTGCAATGCAAACAGGTGGTGATATATGTGTTTTGTACATATCACAACACATGAGCACCACTGCTGTTCCGCAGAGCCATGCACATTGTGAGCGATAATGCACATTGCTGTGACAACCAGGGGAAGCCCCAAGGCTGAAAGCAGGCAGCACACACCAACATGTGGAATGCAAAAGAGCATGGGCTGGCGCCATGTAGCACAGCCACATAGCACCAGTCCATATAGGACACATCCATATCTGCCCCCATCCCAGCCTGCAGACCCCCCAACCACATCCCTGTGCCATGCCCCTGCCCCCGTCCCAACAGGCCTGCCCATATCGCCATCAGCCATTGCCCCCCCCCCCCCAAATGCCTGACTGGTAGATATTGCACCCCACCCTGCTAGTAGATTGTGCACTGTATGCTGTCCATAGCAGCCCATAGACTATACCCAACACCTGTCCCAATGCTCATGTTCACATCTCACATTGACCATGAATATCCCCTGAGGACCTGGCTGCTGACCCCAGTGCACCACCCCATGAGCTGGCAGGAAAAGCGGTATAATGGTGTCCATCAGCAGAACCAGGCAGTTGTGGAACATGCAATAGGGGTGCTGAAGAGCCATTTCCAGTGCCTTGACAGGAGCAGTGGGCAACCCTTCTACAGCCCGGAGTGGGTATGCAAGATATTTGCATCATGCTGCAAACTCCACAACCTGGCATGGATGCGTGGAGTGCCAGACCCAGAGCCAATAGTTGTGGAGGAGTGGGAGGCTGCAGAGGCAGCAGATGATGATGGTGCAGAGTCCAGGAGGCAGTAGCAGACCACGGCACTGGCCCACCATGCATGGATGATGCGTGACAGTTTCTGAGGTGACTGTCCCGCACCAGCACCAGGATAGGACATACACAATCACCAATAAAGTGCCCATTAACACACAATATGTGCAGAGTGATACTTTATTTCCCCCCATGTGTTTCCCCTGCCCCTGGGCTCCCCACCAACCATGGGCACTTGTTGACATATGCACTGCAACATAGTGGAGCAATGTCCAATGACGTGCTTGCAGGTCGTCACCCTCCCCAGAGGGCAGGCTAATGGACATGGGTCAGGGCTAGCTGGTAGCTGTGCTGTTGCACTGGCAGCCCCAGCACCCACCCCCTGTGCCTGCATGAGGCCCACCAAACTTTGCAGGGAACCAGCAATTGAAGCCTGGTAAGTTGCCATCTCCCTCATCAGTCACAGATGCCCCTCCATGTGGCACTCCATGCTCAATCTGAGGTCCCGCCACTCCTTATGCTCTGTCTCCCTTGCCTGTTCTGCAGCCTGCAAGGCCTGCCAGATACTTTGCAGCTCAGACAGCATGCCCTCTGTCCCAGCCACTAGGTGTGCACCCTCCTACAGTAGCTCCTGGTCCAGTTCACTGTCCCCTGCATCCACAGGGTCATCCAAGATGGCAAATTGTAGCTCGGCAAGTGGGGCATCAGCTATCTCCAGCTCCCTGGCACTGGCAGTCACACTGGCCTGCTCCACTGCCCTGGGTGGTGAACCTGACTGCTCCTCTGCCCTGGATGGTGCACTGAACTGCTCCTCTGCCCTGGCAGGCACACCAACCTTGATGGTTGTGCTGCATCCTAGTTGCACACTGGCATCATCTGTAGTGGATGGTGACGCTCCCCTTGATGCATTTGTCCCAGGCTGGGAGGGCAGGGTCCATGGCAGGTCTGTGGGACAGCAAAGGTGGCAGAGGTTAGTGACATGGGTTGCCAGGTTGGCCTATGGGATGGCACCAGGCCCACTACAGAACCAGCAGGTGGTGAACGGTCTACATCATACTCCATCCCCCAAAGTCCGATAGATGGACAGGCATGCTCTGGGTGGACAAAAATGGTAGGGACACATATATGGCAATCATGGTCCCACATAGACCATGAGGTACCCCTACTTACCCTCCTGTGTGCCTGTGGTGGAGCTGTCAAAACCCACAACTCCTGAGATGGCAACCTCCTCCACATACTGCAGCACCTGCTCCTCCAGAGTGGTGAGTCTGCGCTACTGTGCAGGCAGCAACCTGCTGTTGATGGCCCTCTTCTCCTTCGCCATCTGCTGAACCATCTGCCACTTCTTCTTTATGTCCTCCTTGTCCCTGTTGTGGCGGTGGACTGCATTGTCCTGCGGACGATGTCTCGCCATGGTGTCTGCTGAATGCTGGACTCACCCTCCAGCCCCGCTGAGCCCTGATTGGTGGTGAGAAAGGGAGTGGGAGGCAGAAACCCATCCCGCTCTTCATCTCATAGCCAATCAGGGCCCAATGCACCCCAGCAACACCAGATTGAAAAAGAAGTGCCTCCCGGCGCCATCGGACTCACCCTCCAGCCCCGCTGAGTCCCGTTCGGCGGTGGGAAAGGGAGCGGGAGACAGAAACCCCTCCCACTCTCCATCTCATGGCCAATCAGGGCCCAACGCAACCCAGCAACACCAGATTTAAAAAGAAGCGCCTCCCAGCGTGCCCGCGCATGGCAGGACCACGCCTCAGGGCCTCACCAGAGGGCCCTTTGATGTGGCCCTTAGGCATGGACAGTAGGCGCCACCATAATTCCAGTCCCGGTGGAATACAGTGAACGGAATCGAACCTAAAACACCTTCTAAAGAACACACACAAAGCAACCAGGCGAACAAAAGCACAAAACAGGCCACAAACTGACACATATCAAGGCACTGAATGTGTGGAATTGTGTTGACCATACAATGGCAGCAATAAAATCCATCCATTAAAACATCCATCGAACCACAAGAGCTTCACTGTAGGGGTTAACCAAACCCTGTTTCGGCAATCCTTTAACACGGACATCTCAACCAACTCCAGCAATTAAGACTGCTCTTCAACCCCATAAAGCATCCATGTATGTACAAAATTAATTTCATATCTGTTACAATTGATTCTGTTTACACCAATAGCCATACTATATTGTAACATTGTACCTTCTTGTATCTCTCCTCATGTTAGATACTGTTTCTTCTGTAACTTACCACAGAAAACATTTAATTTCCCCCTTTCTATATATTCTTAACAATTGAAAACCCTTATAATCAAAATGTATCTCCACCGCTTGGCTGCCATATTCTTTACTATAATCTTACATAACCATAAGAACCAATGCTCAATTTTTATTCCCTTCTCAGCCTGAAACAATCCCAATCGTCCGCTCACATCCTGTTCTACCCAAACCATATTATAGAACACAAAATAACACCCACACTCGTAGACTAATACACATTACACCCATCCCCATACTGACACCTGAATCATTGAAGGACACACAAAAAAACCACACAACTGTCTTGTGCATATATTAACGCTATATCCATAAAGAGGAAAATTCCAGTCATATTAGATTATACAAAACATTCCACCCTGACATCATTTTTATTACAGAAACCTGGCTCTGTGAACAAGACAATATCGTACTTAACCAACTATGTCCACCTAAATACGACATATTTCACACCCCCAGAGCAAGTAAGCATGGCGGTGGAGTACTAATCATAACAAAAGATTCATTTGAAGCACAACTACTCCCCTCTAAAGCTATACCAGATACTGACATTCTAATAATAAAAAGCAGGAATCTAGCCTTCTGCCTCATTTACAGACCACCTAACACTGACCCAGATAGCCTGACAAATATAATGGACGAAGTAATTAACATATCACCAAATATTAAGACAGTACTCCTAGGAGATTTTAATCTCCCCTCAATACATAACTCTCATTCCTCTTCCTTCTCCTTCTCATTCCTTCTCCTTCTGATTCCTCTTCCTTCTCCAGACAAAACAAACCATGGTACTCAGCAAAAATACGACAGGAGAAGAGGGAACTCAGGAAGATTGAACGGAGATGGAGAAAAAACAAAACAACTGCCGACCAGCAAAAGCAATACAATGAACACATCAACCAATCAAAAAGGGAATTCCACACAAACATGATAAATACCTCCATCAACAAACCCAGAGAGCTTTTCGAAATAGTAAAAATCCTCACAAAAGAGCAAACAACAGAAGGGGAAGCACAAATTGATCCACAGAAATTCGCCGACCACATCAAAGACAAATTTCACTCCACAGAACAAACAATGCCTAGCAGAACCACAAGGACGGATGTACACTCCAAAACCTGGGGCACATTCTCCTCACCCTCCACAGAACAGATATCCCACATCATCTCTACAATCAACACAAGCACCGCTCCTACAGACCCATGCCCAGTGTCATGGGTCAAAGCCACCAAATCAAGCCTCATCCCCACCATACATAAAATGGTACACAACTCACTCACTCAAGGACTCATGCCAAAGCAACTAAAACTTGCCTCAGTGAGACCAATCACAAAGAAAACAACTCTCGACAAAAAAGATACAGCAGCATACCGACCAATCTCCAGCATACCCTTCCTCGCAAAAGTCATCAAAAAAACGGTTGAACTACAACTGCAGGATCACATCGACAAACACGAAACACTCGACGACAACCAACACGGATTTCGTCCCAACCACGGTGTCGAAACGCTACTGATCTACCTCTTCGACAGCATCCTAAGAATAATTGACAACACCAGGAACGGAATCATAATGATATTCATCGACATCTCCTCAGCCTTCGACACAGTGGACCACAACACGCTCCTGGAAAGACTACAGAACACTGGTATACACGGTATCACACTGAAATGGTTCCACTCATACCTAACCGAAAGACAGCTACAGGTCAAGGTGGGACACATCACCTCCCGACCCATCAAAGTCCGTCAAGGAGTACCTCAAGGTTCTGCACTCTCAGCACTCCTATTTAACATCTACATCCAACCAATATGCAACATCATGAAAGAGAACAACATTCAATACATGATCTATGCCGACGACATCATGATATACACCCCGATATCAATCGACAACCCGGACTTCTCTAAGATAACAGACTGCCTTACACAAATGACCAGTTGGTGTCAAAACAACAACCTCGCCATAAACTACAACAAGACTGAAGCTTTAATCATCACTCGGAACCAAAGCTTCATACACCCACCAAATATAAAGATACAAAACATTACTATACCAATAAGGTCAGAAGTGAGATACCTCGGGGTTACGCTGGACAATAAACTCAATCTCAAGCCACACATAGACAAAACAATACAAAAAGCCTACTACAAGATGCGAATCATCAGGAGACTGAAACCACTCCTCGCCCCAGAACACTTCCGTACCGTCTGTCAAGCACTGATAACCCCTCTACTGGACTTCTGCAATCCGATATACCTTGGACTACCGAAACAAGCCATCAAACCACTCCAACTGGCACAAAACACCGCAGCACGAATCATATCCGGAACTGCAAGACAGGAGCACATCACACCCACCTTAAAGGACTTACACTGGCTTCCAATCGATGCACGCATCAGATACAAAACTATCATAAACCTATTTAAGATAAAACAGCAAACATCAGCCAACAGCCTGCACACCCTCATACAACCAGACACCAGCACACGTCCTAGAAGAAAACAAACACACAACCGAGTCAGCACCCCAAGTGAATACAAACACACACGCAAGGACACAACAGACAGAGCACTCTCCATGGCTGCTCCAACAATATGGAACAAACTACCGGACGATTTGAGGGCAACTACAGACCTCAAGGACTTCAGAAAACAGCTGAAACACTATATGTATATAAAATGTTTTTAGCACCACTGTATATAGCCCACATTGTACATAGCTCAAACCAATCTAGCACACATTACAACACACACCCAACTAAATTTCCACCCTCACTGCATGTATAACACACTCACACTACCAGATTGTTTGCTGTGATACCACCTTGATTATTATGATAAGGCGGTTTAGAAATACTGTTAAATAAATAAATAAATAAAATAAATTGAAGAACTAAACTATAAGCAACTTATTAATAGCCCCACTCACAAGAAGGGAAATACTCTGGATCTTATATTCTTACCTCATGATGTCCAATCACCACATAATACTAATAACACCAGTACCCTGGTCAGACCACCATCTTATAGAATTCTCCCTTGAGACCAAACAAATGCAAACCCATTCAGAACATTTGCACCCCAAAAAGTACTCCAAATACAAACAGTTTGATAGGGAATCCTTCACAGAAGCCCTCCTTAATTCTATTGATACCAACATGAATGATCTTGATGTATTAGTACACCATTGGAACACCTCAATCACTAACGCAGCTACCAAACCACAAAATCTTCAAAACATCTAACAAAAAAAACCATGTAAACAATGGTTCACACATGAGCTGCATTTGTTAAAAAGAGAGCTAAGTAGACTGGGATGCTCCTGGTGGGCCAATAAAATGCCTGAAAACAGAGATAAATACATGACTATGTTCACCAAATACCACCTCCAGATTAACCTATCTAAAAAAGAACATAACACACAACTTCTCATAAGATCCTTAAATAAACCTAGAGACCTATTCTCCATAGTAAAATCACTCACAATTCAGCCAAATCCCTCATCTATCCTCTCAGACATATCCCCCAAATGCTTGCAGACTATTATATGTCCAAAATAAACATCTCAACTACTCACACCGACACATCTGTAACCAGATTTTTGCCACCAGCTCAGATCTGGGATAAGTTCCATCCATTGTACCTGGAATCCTTTAAAAGGACAATTTCTGCTATGAATACTACAACTTTTTCAACAGATCCCTGCCCGGTTAGATGGATCAAGGATTGATGAAATTGCCCCATTGATACTAACTATTGTTAACAAATCACTTACCCAAGGTTACATGCCACATGAGCTTAAAAAGGCTATAATTCATCCAATACTAAAAAATAAAGCCCTAGACAAAACTTCCCCTACCTCTTATAGACCCATCTCCAGTCTCCCTTTCCTGGCCAAATTATAGAAAAAAATGTATATTTACAACTACAAGACCACATCGAACAGCATCCTCCTCTAGATAACAACCAATTTGGGTTCAGACCTTACCATACCCCCAGATTGTGGGCCGAGGAAACAGGAGCCATCCACAGAGACTGAGAAAGGAGGAGGAGGTGGGGAGATTTTAGGGGGGGACGATAAGAAGTTCAGTCTTGGCCATGTTCATTTTCAGGTGGCGGTGAGACATGCAGGCAGCAATGTCAGAAAGGCAGGCAGAGATGTGGGTCTGGATTGCCGGAGATAGATCCAGCATAGAGAGGTAGATCTGGGAGTCATCAGCATACAGATAGTACTGAAAGCCATAGGAAGAGATAAGCGCACCAGGGGACTGGGTATAGAGAGAGAAAAGGAGCGGACCCAAGACAGATCTTTGGGGTACACCCAATGGGAGCGGGGTTGCAGAGGAGGAGGAGCCACCAGAACACACACTGAAGGAGCAATGGGAGAGATAGGAGGAGAACCAGGATAGTACAGAGCCTTTAAAGCCAAGCAAGGACAGGGTATCGAGGAGAAAGTTGTTGTCAATGGTGTCAAAAGTGGCAGAGAGGTCAAGAAGGATAAGGACAGAGTACAGGCCCTTGGAATCTGCGAGGAACAAGTCACTGGAGACCTTGACAAGAGCCGTTTCAGTAGCGTGTAAAGGACGAAAGCCAGACTGTAAAGGATCCAGGAGGGCATGAGAGGAGTGGAAGTCGAGGCAGTGGCGGTGAACCACATGTTTGAGTAGTTTAGAAATTAAGGGAAGGAGAGATATTGGTTGATAATTAGCAGGACAGGTGGGATCAAGTGAGGGTTTCTTGATGAGACATGTGACCACGGCATGCTTGAAGTCTGCAGGGACAGTTGCAGTGGAGAGCGAGAGGTTGAGAATATGAGAGATGGAAGGGACAATGGTGGAGGAGATGGGGCTTAGGAGACGGGTGGGATAGGATCAGAGGAGCAGGTGGTGAGTTTGGAGGAATAAAGAAGGAGCACAGTTTCCTTTTCAGAGATCTCAGGAAAGGAAGTGAGGATAGCAAGGAAAGGGGGGGGGAGTTGTGAATGGAGAGGGGGAGGAGGGGAAGTAGCTGGGTTTGTGGGGAATTGGAAGGTGATCTTGTGGATTTTGCCATGGAAATAGTCAGCCAGGCTTTGGGCAGAAAGGGAGGGAGGGATCAGAGGTGGAGGCACTTTGAGGAGAGAGCTGAGGGTGGTAAAAAGATGGCGAGGATCAGAGGCAAGAGAATTAGTCAGGTGGACATAGTAGTCCTGTTTGGCAAGAGCTATAGCTGACTGGAAGGAGACAAGCATGAATTTGAAGTGTAGAAAATCTTCAGGGGAGCGGGATTTGAGCCAAGCACGCTCAGCGGAACGGGCACAGGAATTTAGATAGCGGGTGGTAGGTGAAAGCCAGGGCTGCGGTACCGAACATCTCACAGGACATGGGGTGGGTGGAGCTAGAGCATCCAATGCTGAGGAGAGTGCAGCATTATAGGAAGTTACTGCCTCGTCAACAGACTTGGATGACAAAATGGAAGAAAGAGATGGAGAAATGGTGGAAGAGAGAGCAAAGGGATCAATGGCATGTAGGTTTCTAAATAGGTTGGAGGAGACAGGATGAGACTGAGGCAGTGGGAGATAAAGATTAAAGCTTAAAAAATGATGGTCAGATAAGGGAAGAGCTGAGCTATTGAAGTTCAAGGGTAAGGAACTGGAGGAAAATATCAGGTCCAGGCAGTGGCTATGCTGGTGAGTGGGGGCAGTGGAACAAAGTTGGAGGTCAAAGGAGGAGGTGAGGGAGAGGAGCTTTAAAGCATGAGGATCAGAGGGGTTATCGAAATGAATGTTGAAGTCCCCAAGAATAAGAATGGGGGAAGAGGAATCCAGAAAACAGGAGAGCCACGAGTCGAAGTCAGTGAGAAAAGTAGAAGCAGACTTGTCAGGAGGTCGATAAATAACAGCTACCTGGAGAGGAAGTAGAGTGAAGAGACGGATGGAGTGGACTTCGAAAGAGAGAAAGGAGTGAGACTGAGTCAGCAGGAGGGGTTGGAATTGGCACGAGGAAGAAAGTGGAAACTAACACCACCACCTCGGCTAGTGGGACGAGGCATTGTGGGAGAACCGTGGCAGAGGGCAGCAGTAGATGCGGTATCATCTGGGAGGAGCCAGGTCTCTGTTAGAGCAAGAAGATGTAGAGCATTGGAGATAAAGAGGTCATGAGTAAAAGCGAGTTTTTTTAGAGACAGAGTGTGCGTTCCATAAGACACATGAGAAAGGGAGAGGGAGAGGAGAGGGATATGGATAAGATTAGTCATGTTGCATGAAGATCTCTTCTCAGAGTGAGACAGAAATCTAGGGGGGCCAGGATTGGGGTTGGTAACTCCGGATGAGAGAGTGGAGGGGAGGGGAGAGGGATATGGATAAGATTAGACATGTTGCATGAAGATCTCTTCTCAGAGTGAGACAGAAATCTAGGGGGACCAGGATTGGGGTTGGTATCTCTGGATGAGAGAGTGGAGGGGGAGAGGAGAGGGATATGGATAAGATTAGTCTTGTTGCGTGAAGATCTCTTCTCAGAGTGAGACAGAAATCGAGGGGGGTTAGGATTGGGGTTGATATCTCTGGATGAGAGAGACAGAAATCGAGAGGGGTTAGGATTGGGGTTGATATCTCTGGATGAGAGAGTGGATGGGGAGAGGAGATGGATATGGATAAGATTAGACATGTCACATGAAGATCTCTTCTCGGAATGAGACAGAAATCTAGGGGGGCCATGATTGAGGTTGATATCTCCAGAAGAGAGAAGGAGTATGGGGTAGAGAGGAGACAGTACGGCGGAAACAAGGGTGAGATTGCCTTAGAGAGAGAGGAGATGGTTGTATGAGAGGGAGAAAGTGATGAAGCTCAAGAGCTGATGATTGGTTGGAAGACAGAATGGAGGGGAAGTGAGAGTGGTACAGGGAGAGTGAGGAGTAGAAGTGAGGGTGGTACAGGGAGGATGAGGAGTGGAGGAGTGAGGGTGCAGGTAGGAGGGGAAACAATTAGGGAGTGTGAAAAAAAGGAAGATAATGTGATGTGGAGCCATGGAAGAGGAGCAGAGAGGGGCAATGCAGTATATGTTATGTTTACAAGCAATGAGGTATCAATGGAGTCTACATGTTATGCAGCATATGTTATTCTACAGACTATGAGGTAGCTAACAAAAAATGAGGTGGCAATGGAGTCAACAGGCTATGCAGCATGATTTAATTCAAGCAGTGGGGTAGCAATGGAGTCAACAGGCTATGCAGCATGAGTTAATTCAAGCAGTGGGGTAGCAATGGAGTCAACAGGCTATGCAGCATGAGTTAATTCAAGCAGTGGGGTAGCAATGCAGTCAACAGGCTATGCAGCATGAGTTATTTCAAGCAGTGGGGTAGCAATGGAGTTACAGGCTATACAGTGCAGGTTGTCTTGCATTAGCTTACCAATAGGTTTCAGCAAGTCATCATAGACCATACTTCCTCTAACTCCTCAGACGACTGAAAGAGAAAGGTATCTGCAACAGTGCATTAGAATGGTGTAACTCTTATCTGGATGGAAGATGGCAATATGTGAAGTCCGGTACAGAAGAGTCAAAACGCTTCCATCAAAAGCAAGGTGTGCCTCAAGGTTCCTCATTGTCTTCCCTACTATTTAACATATACATGCAGCCCATCTGCGACATCATAAGATCTTTCAAAGTCAACTGCTTGATATACGCAGATGACATTCTCTTATATATGCCTTTCTCTACAACTCAATTAGACCTGGCACCGTTGGTAGACTGCCTCAATTCGGTCTCAGAGTGGCTCCAATCACAAAACCTTCGCATTCAACATAAAAAAACAGAGGTGCTCTTCATCTCCAAAGACCCCAACTTCACCCCTCCAGCCCACGTCAGTGTCAAGGAAGCTGACCTACAAGCTAAAGAAACAATAAGATACCTTGGAGTTACATTGGACCAACGTCTGGATATGAAACATCACATAAATATCATAGTCAAAGCTGTATACTTCAAAATACGCTCGCTTAGGCATATGCGCTCCCTGTTGGACCCGGATGACTTCCGAACCATATACCAAGCGCTAATCCTGCCACACTTCGACTTTGCAAATGCCATATTACAAGGTCTCCCTCAATCCACTCTTAGCCCATTACAGATGGCCATGAATGCCGCAGCAAGAGTCCTCTACGGAGCCTCCAGAAGCGATCATGTAACTCCCATTCTTAAACAGCTTCACTGGCTCCCCATCCATGGGAGGATCATCTTTAAAACCCTAGTCCTATCATTCAAGGCAATCAAGGGTATCTCATCCTCCTCACTCACAGATCTGATTCACACTGTACCCCCCAACAGATCCAGAAGAACATCAGCCGTAAACCTACTGACAACCTCGAAGGCGTTGACAAAGTGCAACATGACAACCTCAAACAGAGCCTTCAGTTTCTATGTACCCAAATGCTGGAACGCTCTACCCTCCGACATAAGGGCCATTACTGACCTACTCCAGTTCAGGAAGGCACTCAAATACCACCTCTTCCTTCAATACTACCCTACCAGCAATTGAACCAGAGGAAGTGACCCACTCATGAACACACCATGCCGTTCTTGATATTATTAAGACTCTATTCTGTTCTATGTAATTATCTCATGTATATAGTTTACCCCGGTTCTCCAAGTTTGTACTCCTGTTCGATGTAAACCAAACAGCTTGTTGTTATGGTCTTTATGTTATAATGTAAACCGCGCTGATGCCGAATAGTGCGGTATATAAGAACTTGTAATAAATAAATAAATAAATAAAATACCCACAAACCATAGGCCTTCCAAAAGGATCCGCTCTAGCTACACTATTATTTAATATATATATCCAACCTGTTTGTCAAATCATAAATCAATTCAAGGTTGATTATGCTGTTTATGCAGATGACATAATGTTGTTTATGCCTTTTAATACTACAACACCCAACTTCAACACCATAATAGCCTGCTTCAAGAAATTTTCTACCTGGCTCAAGAATTTTGGCTTACACATAAATTACAAAAAAATGGAAATCCTAATAATTACCAGGAATCACACACCCCCACAAAACATTTCATTTGATGACATTGAGCTTGAAGTTAAAGAAGAGGTTAAATACCTTGGTGTGACACTGGACAAACACTTCTCCTTCCAGACCCACATCAAAAACTTAACAAAAACAATATACAATAAGATCCGCCTTCTCCGACACTTAAAACCCCTCCTACAATCTTCCGACTTTAGAACTATAATGCAGGCTTTAATCACACCCCACATAGACTACTGTAATAGTCTTTATGGTCTTACAAAAGTATCCCTACACCCACTTATTATGGCACAGCATTCAGCCGCACAAATTATCCATAATTCTTGCCATAGTGACCACATAACACCAATCCTCTATGACTTACATTGGATGCTGATCCAAAGCCAGACCAAATATAAAATTATCATGATCACGTTTAAAATCATTAGGAAAATGGCTCCCCCTACTCTCTCCCACCTAATCAAAGTTGTATCTAACGACAGGCAAAGAATAAATCAAATGATCAATTTCCTCATTATTCCCTCTGAATTCTGTAATACAAAACAATGCACGAGCAATACATAGCTCCAACACTCTGAAACTCATTGCCAACCATCCTTAGGAACATGACAGACCTATCCACCTTCCATTCCCACCTTAAAACATACCTCTTCACCAAACATTTTGGTAACAGCGTAACTTCAACTGTCACTGATACAATCCAATAACCACTTCTCTCTCTCAACTATCCCACCTCTAGACCCTGTCAAACATCTTTACTCACCAACACCTCTAACTTAATAGTGTTTCATCATTAATAACTTGTAAATAAGCTTTAGTTGAAGAATTTAAAACTGTAAATTTCTGTTTTATCACTTGTTACATTGTAAACTCGTTCCATGTATCTGTTGTTCATTTGTAAACCGCTATGATTACCTGAAATAGTGGTATAAAAAAACTAAATAAATAAATAAATAAATTCTCTGCCATGAAGAGGGCAGTGTGATGCTGCAGGACGAGCCCCGGGCCATAGCTCTCTCAGAGGTCGTGAAGTTTGCCTTCCATGTGTGCTTTTTGCCTCTGTTAGTGCCTTGTCAGCCATTGTGTAGCCACACATTAAGGCGCTGTTCAGCTACCTGCATAGGTCTTCTTACACACATGCGATTACAACATGCATTGGTGCCACGCCCTGTCCAAAGGCATATCCAGTACCCGCGTAGGCTCCTGAGTGCCGACATTGTGAAAATCTGCGTGACAGCTCACCACCATAGCTGCACAGCACTGAGCAATGGTAACATAGGCATACAGGCTACCCAGAATGTGATATACAGATAGGTCAGATAGCACAGTATGCAGGCATGGCAACCACGGCATGCGGACAGGCATACTCTGTTGCTCTGATTGTGTGCCTCTGTGGGGCAGAGGGCACCCTGCATAAGCAGCACCATTGGGCCGCACCCATGCTGCCATAGCCCATTCTGCACAGATATGGCAGAGGGGTGCTACCCGTGCAGACAGTCGTGGGCACAGCCCAAGATGGGCTATGGGCACAGAGCTACTACCCATGCTGGGTTTTGCCTGTGATGGTCTGCATGGGTAGCACCCCTCTGCCATACCCACACAGAACAGGCATGCCCATAGGGCACACACCCCATGCCCATAGCACCCAGTTCCCCCTCCCCCTGTACCCTGCACCACCCATGCAGCACGGCACCCTACTCCCACAAAATGGATAACACAGCATGTTTGCAAAATGAGACTAATTTATTGGCAAACATGTGACAACACATACAAAGATGCCAACAGTGGAAGACAAATAACAGCGGTACAAACTGCAGACCGCCCCATCACAGGGCATACCCTGGCTGGGGGATTGCCTATGGTGCAGGGGGCCCTGCTTGTGCCCTCTAACAGTGCTGGTGAGGGCATCGATGTGCTCAGTGATGGACTGTGCTGCAGTACATACCTCCTCCCTAAGGAGCTGCACCTCTGCCACCAGGGAAGCGAGAGCCCAGTCACTGGACAGACATGGGGCTGGTGGCACAAAGGGACCTGTTGTGGCATGGCCATGGCGAGCCCATGGGTGCTGAGGTGGCTGTGGGGGCCCCCAGCTCTGCAGGATGGACCATGGCTCCACTCACCATTGCGCCTGGCCCATGCTGAGCCATGCAGCGGGCACATGACCCCCTGGTAGGGTTGTGGGTGGGCATGACTGTGGGCTATGGGGTACAGCCAGGAGGTGAAGCTCCACCTCTCGGCCCCCCACTGGGTACCTGCTGGTGGTGCCCTGTGCCACACTGCTGTACCGAGGACGATTGGTGGGTGGTTCCCACATCCCCCTGCTACTCCCTCTGATCCTGCCCCTCCTCCTCTGCCTCCCCACCCCACCCCTGGCCCTCCAATCCCTCCTCCTTTGACTCCTCTGCCTACCTGCCCTGCCCCTGGCACTCCCATCTCTCCTTCTCTTACTCCTCTGCCTTCCCACCCCGCCCCTGGTCCTCCCATCCTTCCTCCTCTGACTCCTCTGCCTCCCTGCCCCATCCCAGCCCTCTGATCCTTCCTCCCTGACTCCTCTGCCTCCCTGCCTTGCTCCCGGCCCTCCAAACCCTCCTCCTCTGACTCCTATGCCTCCCCGCCTTGCCCCTGGACCTCCGATCCCTCCTCCTCTGACCCCCCATCCCACTACTGTGCCATGGCCCCCTCAATGCCCTCCTCCTGTCATGGTGTCCTCTGAAACAGTGTTGCTGGACTCCTCCTCATCCCTGTCACTGTCATCCCTGTACTGGTGCTTTCAGTTTCCCTGGACAGCTCTTGTGGTGCTGCACTACTTTTCCTGGGTGGTGGGAATGATGAGTCAGTGGTGTCCAGGGCCCTCCTGGAGCCGCTATGGGGAAAGAGGAGGGGGCATTACTGGTCTGCATAGAGATAGCTCTGGGGTGTGACTGGCACACCTCTAGGGGTCCCATACATGCATCACACAACCCACCTTCAGCCCACTGGGGCGTGCCACCTCCACAGTGCACACTGCACACCCTTCCCTTTGTCCACCTCCAGCCAGCTCTGTTCTCCTCCTCACATGCCCAGCTGTGGGCTGCCGCCCCCCCCCCTCAGGTGATGGGCATGCACAGGGGGCAGTCTGGGCAGGTGCACAATGTGCACCTGAGGCCACTGCTGGGGGTATGTGCCATGCCCTGTGTGTGCACAACTACACATCTTGGGTGCTGGCTGGTGCACACACAGGATAGTGGCATCAGGGGATGGCACAGCGCCCATCGCACATTCCCATCATTGCATACAGAGAGAGTCCACCACCAGGTGGTCTGCCAGCACCTGTCTGCTGGATTCCACTGTGTACCCCACTGACTTTCCTCAGCCGCCAGCTGCTCCCTGATAGCTGCAGCTGGTTAGGTCACCTCCGGCGCAGTGTCCAGTAGTGGCACTTCAGGGCCTCTAGTGTGTCGCACACCATATTCACTGTGGGAGAGAGGGAGGGGGACACACATGGCCTTAGTTGGGTGCTTCCATATCGCCAGTTGCACATACCTGTATCCTGCCTCAGTCTGGTGGCCTGCCCATCCTGGGGTTAGGGGCATACCCATGGGTAGCAGGTGTGGGGTGCACGTGATAGTACATTTCTGGCATTTGCCACCGTATTCCTGCCCAACACAGAAAAGAGTTATAATAACAGTTAAACAAAAGACAGCGAAAGATGAAGAAAACAAGTGACAACGGAACATAACAAGAAAAATTAACAGTTAAAAAACAAGCACATCTTAAACTATAGTAGACATAGAAACATAGAAAAATGATGACAGAAAAAGACCACAAGGTCTATCTAGTCTGTCCTTCCATATCAACAACTACAACAGTCCCCTTTTTTCCTTTAGAGATCCTCTGTGTTTGTCCCAAGCTTTTTTGAATTCAGATACTGTCCTCATCTTTATCACCTCCACAGGGAGACTATTCCACGGATCCAGCACATAAGAACATAAGATATGCCATACTGGGTCAGACCAAGGTCCATCAAGCCCAGTATTCTGTTTCCAACAGTGGCCAATCTAGGTCATATGTACCTAGCAGTTTCCCCAAGAGACACAAGTTCCACAATGCTTGTACTGGGTCAAGCATTGATATCTTCGGTCACTTCTTAATAATGATATCCTTAAAGAGATATTTCCACATATCGCTCCTGAATGTATCCCCTTTCACCGTCATCCCATGTCAGCTCATAGCAGAACTTGCTTTCAATCGAAAGAGGCTCTCCCCCTGTGCATTTATGCCACGGAGGTATTTAAACGTCTCAATCATATCACTTCTATCCCGCCTTTCCTCTAAGGTGCACATATTAAGATCCTTAAGTCTGTCCTCATATGCTTTATAATGAAGACCACTAACCATGTTAGTAGTCACTCTCTGTACTGACTCCAGCCTGTTTATATCCTTTTGAAGGTGCGGTCTCCAGAATTGCACACAATACTCCAAATGAGGTCGCACCAAAGACTTATACAGAGGCACTATCACCTCCTTTTTTCTGCTAGCCATTCCTCTCCGTATGCACCCAAGCATCCTCTCCATGCACTTAAACATCCCTCTAGCTTTTGCTGTCACCTTTTCTATCTGTTTAGCTACTTTAAGATCATCAGACACAATCACACCTAGATCCCGCTCTTCTTTAGTGGACAAAGTTACTTCACCCCCTATACTGTATTGCTCCCTTGGATTGCGGCAGCCCAAATGCATGACCTTGCATTTTTTAACATTAAATCCCAGCTGCCAAATTCTAAACCATTCTTCAAACTTAGCTAGATCCCTCCTCATGTTATCTACACCTTCCTGGGTGTCTACTCTATTACAGATTTTAGTATCATCCGCAAAGAGGTAAACCTTACCTGACAGTCCTTCCGCTATCTCACTAACAAAGATGTTGAAAAGAATTGGACCAAGGACAGATCCCTGGGGCACATCACTGGTAACTTCCTTCTCCTCAGAATGAGCTCCATTTACCTGTACTCTTTGTTGCCTCCCACTCAACCAATTTCTAACCCAAGCAGTAACTTTAGTGTCTATCCCTAGAGTGCTCAGTTTGTTTATAAGTCACCTGTGAGGAACGGTGTCAAAGGCTTTACTGAAATCTAAATACACCACATCTAGGGCTCTCCCTCTGTCCCACCCTGGTCACCCAGTCAAAGAAATCAATCAGATTTGTCTGACAAGACCTGCCTCTGGTGAATCCATGCTGCCTAATACTGATCCACACCATCTGGTGATCACTGGATGCAAAATGATCTCCTACTATAACATCAGAAACACTTTCACCATTGGTAAGCACCAAGTCCAGTATGGCCCCTTCACATGTGGTGTCTGTTACCAATTGCCTGAATAGTTCTTCCTGTAGAGAATCCAGGATCTCCTTACTTCTTTAGTGGACAAAAGTACTTCACCCCCTATACTATATTGCTCCCTTGGCTTGCTGCAGCCCAAATGCATGACCTTACATTTTTTAACATTAAATCCCAGCTGCCAAATTCTAGACCATTCTTCAAGCTTAGCTAGATCCCTCCTCATGTTATCTACACCTTCCTGGGTGTCTATTCTATTGCAGATTTTGGTGTCATCCGCAAAGAAGCAAACTTTACCTGACAACCCTTCCGCTATATCACTAACAAATCTAGTTTAAAGCCCTCTTCAGTAGATTAGCCAGACTACATTAAGAGACCAATCATAATTACAATAAACAACCAGACATAAACTATTATTAAACAGATAAATCGTAGGCCTCATTAAACAGATGAGTTTTCAACAATGATTTAAAGGATGACGACAATGGAGCTAACCAGATATCTGAGGGGAGTGAATGCCAAAGGGCAGTGGCAAGAAAATAAAAAGTAAAGGAATGGGTAGAGACTAATCTTGCTTGGGGAAGCAATGGTGAATGTAAACGGTGGGTATGAGTATCACGGAGAAGAAGCAAATCAGAAATGGAAATAGCAAATCAGAGAGATATAAAGGAATACCAGCATGGAGAATTTGAAAACTATTGTAGTAAGTTTGAACTTTGAATGGAACTTAATAGGAAACCAGTGATGATGAAAGAGAAGAGGGGTGAATTGCTCGAACTGGGTAGCGTGGGAAAGAATGTGAACTGCTGTGTTCTGTATGAGTTGTAATCTATGAGAATGAGATTGAGGGAGACCCAAATAGATAACGTTACAATGTTTATGCTTATTTTTATGCAGTTTCTTGATATACCACCCAGGCTGAAGGATATTAGCGCAGTTCACACACATTACAAGCAGATACTGGATACCTTACCTCGTCCCCAAACGGCTCACAATCTACATGTGATTTGTATATATTGTTATTGTATATAGTTCCCCTGTTAGCCAAGTTGAATCTCCTGTTCATATGTAAACACAAAGTACTATTGGAAATGTGTGTGTTCATTGTTTACTGTAAACCGCGCTGATGCTGAATAGCGCGGTATAAAAAAGACTATAAATAAATAAATAAATGTGTACCTGAGGCAATGGAGGGTTAAGTGGGTTGCCCAAGGCCACAAGGAGTAGAAACCCCAGTCCCTACAGTCTGTTATTGCTGTCCCTAAGCGGGAATTGAACCCCTGGCCCTCCAGCCTGACAATAGTCAAGTCTTGAAATAACAAGGGATCTTTTAAAATTGTCCTAGCCACTCTCTAGGGGAAAGAGACAGTTCTAGGAAAACAGGTGTACTATCTGTAAAGCCCATGGTGTGGAAAATAAAGTCCTAGGCTGTACTGGAAAAGGTTGACTTGGATTTAGTGACAATCACAGAAATGTAGTACATGGAAAACACTGACTGGGATATAGTTACACTAGGCTACAATCTGTTCAGGAATCAGAGGATAGGAAGAAAGGAAGGAGTATTTATTTATTTTATTTTATTTATTTAACAGTATTTTTAAACCGCCTTATCTTATTAATCAAGGTGGTATCACAGCAAACAATCGGGTAAAGTGAGTGTGTTAATCATGCAGTGAGGGTGCAATTTAGTTGAGTGTGTGTTGTATCGTGTGCTAGATTGGGGTGAGCTATGTACAAGGTGTGGCGTGTTGCGTGCTAGAATGGTTTGAGCTATGTACAGTGTGGGCTATATACAGTGGTGCTGTAAAACATTATCTGTCAGACGGCAATATGCGCTGTTATACATTCTCTTAGGTTATGTGATGTGTCCATAGTGTTCTATGAACAGCATGGTTTTTAGCTGTTTTCTAAAGTCTTTGAGGTCTGTAGTTGTCCTCAAGTCGTCTGGTAGTTTGTTCCATATAGTTGGAGCAGCCATGGAGAGAGCTCTGTCTGTTGTGTCCTTGCGTGTGTGTTGAATTCACCTGGGGTGCTGACTCGGTTGCGTGTTTGTTTTCTTCTAGGACGAGTGCTGTTGTCTGGTTGAATGAGGGTGTGTAGGCTGTTGGCTGATGTGTGCTGATTTATCTTAAATAGGTTTATGATAGTTTTGTATCTGATGCGTGCACCGATTGGGAGCCAGTGTAAGTCCTTTAAGGTGGGTGTGATGTGGTCCTGTCTTGCAGTACCGGATATTATTCGTGCTGCAGTGTTTTGTGCTAGCTGGAGTGGTTTGAGGGCTTGTTTCGGTAGTCCCAAGTATATCGGATTGCAGAAGTCCAGTATTGGGGTTATCAGTGCTTGGAGGACGGTACGAAAGTGTTCTGGGGCAAGGAGTGGTTTCAGTCTCCTGATGATTCGCATCTTGTAGTAGACTTTTTGTATTGTTTTGTCTATGTGTGGCTTGAGGTTTAGATTATTGTCCAGAGTAACTCCAAGGTATCTCACTTCTGATTTTATTGGAATAGTAGTGTTTTGTATCTTGATGTTTGGCGGGTGTATGAAGCTTTGGTTCCGAGTGATTATTAGAGCTTCAGTCTTGTTGTAGTTTATTGCGAGGTTGTTGTTTTGACACCAGCTCGTCATTTGGGTAAGGCAGTCTGTTATCTTGGAGAAATCCGGGTTGTCGATTTCTATCGGGGTGTATATCATGATGTCGTCTGCATATATTGTGTATTGAATGTTGTTCTCTTTCATGATGTCGCATATCGGTTGGATGTAGATGTTAAATAGGAGAGCTGAAAGTGCGGATCCTTGAGGTACTCCTTGACGGACATTTATGGGTCGGGAGGTGTTGTGTCCCACCTTGACCTGTAGCTGTCTTTCGGTTAGGTATGAGTGGAACCATTTCAAAGTGATACCGTGTATACCAGTGTTCTTTAGTCTTTCCAGGAGCGTGTTGTGGTCCACTGTGTCGAAGGCTGAGGAGATGTCGATGAAGATCATTATGATTCCGTTCCTGTTGTTGTCAATTATTCTTAGGATGCTGTCGAAGAGGTAGATCAGTAGCGTTTCGACTCCGTGGTTGGGACGAAAGCCGTGTTGGTTGTCGTCGAGTGTTTCATGTTTGTCGATGTGTTCCTGGAGTTGTAGTTGTACCGTTTTTTCGATGATTTTTGCCAGGAAGGGTATGCTGGAGATCGGTCGGTATGCTGCTGGATCCTTTTTGTCGAGGGTTGTTTTCTTTGTTATTGGTCTTACTGAGGCAAGCTTTAGTTGCTTTGGCATGAGTCCTTGAGTGAGTGAGTTGTGTACTATTTGATGTATGGTGTGAATGAAGTTTGATTTGGTGGCTTTGACCCATGATACTGGGCATGGGTCTGTAGGAGCAGTGCTTGTGTTGATTGTAGAGATGATGTGGGATATCTGCTCTGTTGAGGGTGAGTAGAATGTGCCCCAGGTTTTGGTGTGTATGTCTGTCCTGGTGGTCCCACTGGGTGTTGTACGCTCTGTGGAGTGGAATTTGTCTTTGATGTGGTCGGCGAATTCCTGTGGGTCCACTTGTACTTCCCCTTCTGTTGTGCTATATAAGGAATAAAATGAATACTAAGGCAACAGAATTGCAGGATATATGAGGTAAGGAAGAGGCATTGTGGGTAATCTGGAAAGATGGACTGGGACATCCACTTATATTGGTGTGATATTTAGATCTCCTTCACAGGCATTGATTTAGAAACATTAACAAATATGATTCCAGGAAAATGTTGCTAGGTGACTTCAATATGGTGAATTTTGATTGGGACATCCCTGCTACATTCAGGATGAACTGTTCCAGGAACTGGTAATTCACATAGGAGGGAGTGATACTGGACATTTTCATTGTAATTTATTTATTTATTTATATACCAGAAATCATTGTGAATCTAAGCAGTTCACAAGTAATAAGCTAAAAGGGGAACAAAGAATCACAGACAGGTGAGGGTGATAAGAGCAGCACTGTCTATAGATGAAGTACTATGTGCTTCACAGTAAACAGAGTAATGCAGTGCAAGAAAAGAGAGACTCGAGAAATGAAAAGGTCATGGGATAGGAAGCAGTGTACTATTGTGGATTAAGAACTGGTTAGAAGATAGAAAGCAGAGAGTGGGACTAAATGGCCAGTATTTTTAATAAAGGTAAATAGTGGAATATCCCAGGGATCTGTGCTGGGTCCGCTGCTTTTTAACATATTCATAAATAACCTTGAAATGGGAAAAATGAGTGAGGTGCAAAATCATTCGAAGTTATTAAATCACAAAAGGATTCTGAAAAATTGCAAGAGGACCTTGATAAATTGGGAGACTGGGCATTCAAATGGCAGATCAAATTTAATATGGACAAGTACAACTTTACACTTAGGGCTCGATTCTGTCCTACACATAGATCCCCTTCGTATGTCTGGCTGAACTCCATCCACGCCCTGGCCCATTCCCCCAAGTCCCATCCGTGCCCCGGCATCACTAAAAAGAAATGGAATAACTTCCCTGGACATTTTGCCAGGCCTGGACGTACAGGGCAGACTTAGAATCACCCCTGTACGTCCAGGGCCAGCAATCGCACACTGCCCGCCCACTATCCGCCCCTGAGTCAACTATTCCCCGCCCCTGACTAGCTTCCCCACACATATTAAAACAGCAAACTGCAGTAATAGTTACTGGGCTAGCAGAACTAAAAAGTAAACATTTAGGGGGATATGCAAATCACTGCCTGTGCTGAAGGAGCAAGGGTAATATTTGCTCACATTTATACCTAGTATTAAGATTTAACTTTAAAACTGTATGGAACAGTGTAGGGGAATAAAGTGCACCCACTTAACAGAAGGCGAAGAAGTAAATTCTGGGGAGGGGGCCTCCCGGTGGAAATTGCTCACCCTAAGAGTAATGGTATCACTTTGCACTGGCACCAGCAGACCTGTAACAAATTCCAGAGTTTGATTACACATTGAGTGAAAACATATTTTATTTTATTAGTCTTAAATAGGTTACCCTGTAGCTTCATTGCATGTCCCCTAGTCTTTCTATATTCTGATAACGTAAAGAATCGATCTACGGTTACCTGTTCCACTCCATTAATTTATAGACTTCTATCATATCTTCCCTCAGCCATCTCTTTTCCAGGTTAAAGAGCCCTAACCTTTTTAGCCTTTCTTCATAGGGGTATCCTTCCATCCCCTTTACCATTTTGGTAGCTCTTCTCTGAACCTTTTCTAATAACGCTATATCCTTTTTAAGATACGGCGACCAGAATTGCACACAATATTCAAGGTGCGGTCTCACCATGGAACGATATAGAGGCATTATAATATCCTTTGTTTTATTTTCCATTTCTTTCCTTATGATACCTAGCATTCTATTTGCTCTCTTGGCTGCCACTGCACACTGGGCCAAGGGTTTTAACATGTTATCCACAATGACGCCTAAATCTTTTTCCTGGGTGGTGGTTCCTAATGTGGAACCTTGCATCGTGTAACCATAGTTTGGGTTGTTCTTCCCTAGGTGCATAACTTTGCATTTGTCCACATTAAATTTCATCTGCCATTTTGATGCTCAGTCTTCCAATTTATCAAGATCCTCTTGCAATTTTCCACAATCCTCTTGGGAACTGCAGTGGAAGAATTCAGGAGACACAAATCCCAGGAAGGGCCCAGTAGTAGATCAGCTCAAGAGAGAGCTGCAGCAGCAGAGAATCTGCTCCAGAGGGAACTGCAGTGGAGAATCTGCTCCAGAGGGAGGTCCAGTAGCAGAATCAGAGAGAAGGGAATGCCATTGAGTTGATAGGAAAGTAATTAGAAAGAAAAGGAAGAACTATAACAGTGGGCAGAAGTGCAAAACCTGCTCTGGAGTAGAGGAGAGCTTGGAGGAGGCGGAGTCAAGGCTACAGTCTCAGTAACTGGACAAATCTACAAAACCTCTCCTTTCATATGCAGCCACAGGTCCAGAGCTCCAGCAGTAGGTGAGACCTGGGGCTGGTAGGCAAATTGAAAGGGAGTTAGGAGACAGGTTACTAAGGTTAGATCCATAATCTTTAAAGGTTTATTTAAGTCATTACATACGGCTGCCTTTTTTCTTATCCTGTATTGTTATTTCACCTTACCTGCTTGAACCACTTATCATAATATGGGTTGTACACACTGCATTATTTTGTAAATAAACCGTAAATACTATTTAAGCCAGACTTGTCCACAGCAGTGTTTTGGAGAGGTTTGCTGGGGTGAAAGGGGGGAAAACCTACCTGCTAACACCTTTCTTCCCTAGGTGGAGGCACCAGGCGCCAAACGTACAAGGACCGATGGAGCTCACCCTTGAGGAGACTCCAGCCAGGCTGGTCCCGGGCCCAGAAGCACACCCAAGGGGACACTACATGCATCCAAGTCAAACTTCTCCTTCTGGTTCTGGTCTCCGTATCTTAAAAAGGTACTAGAAAAGGTATTAGAAAAGGTACAGAGAAGAGCCACCAAAATGGTAAAGGGGATGGAAGGATACTCCTATGAAGAGAGGCTAAAAAAGTTAGGGCTCTTCAACCTGGAAAAGAGACGGCTGAGGGGAGATATGATAGAGGTCTATAAATTAATGAATGGAGTGGAACGGGTAAACGTAGATCGATTGTTTACACTGTCAGAATATAAAAAGACTAGGGGACATGCAATGAAGCTACTCCCCAATATCTAGCTGATCTTGTCTATCTTCAACCTACTCCCCGTCTGCTCTGTTCTGCCCATGGCAATCGCCTCTTCCTACCATCCCCCACCCAGGCCCACCTTGAATCCACCCGTCACGCTGCCTTTTTTTTTGCAAGTCCCGCCCTATGGAACTCTCTCCCACACTTCCTCCATACAGAAGCATCTTTTCCTCGGTTTAAGGCTCTTCTCAAGACCTATCTTTTCTGTCAGGCTTTTGACCGCCCCCCCACCCCTCCATCCATCCATAATCTGTCAAATACACTCTTTGTCAACAACTGCTTAGTGGCCCAGACATCCTGTCCTTCATCATAATCCCGCCTTCCCTCATTGGCCCACCCACTCCCTTCATGTATTCTTTACCCCCGGTGTTTTCGTTTTTGTTGTCATCTGTCCTTTGCTGTCTTTCTTCCTTTTCTTTCTAATTACTTTCCTATCAACTCAATGGCATTCCCTTCTCTCTATATTTTTCCTGCAACCCTAACTTTTGTTGTACACCGCCTTAACAACTCAGTAATAGGCGGTATATCAAATGTTGCTAATAAAGGTAAAGATAAATATAAAGCTACAGGGTAACCTATTTAAGACTAATAAAAGAAAATATTTTTTCACTCAGCATGTAATCAAACTCTGGAATTTGTTACCGGAGGATGTAGTAATAGCTGCTAGTTTAGCTGGGTTTAAAAAAGGTTTGGACAAGTTCCTGGAGGAAAGATCCATAAACTATTATTAAAAGGGACCCAGGATATCACTGCTTGACCCAATACAAGCATTGAGGAACCTGTGTCTTTTGAGGAGACTGCTAGGAACTTATGACCTAGATTGGCCACTGTTGGAAACAGGATACTGGACTTGATGGACCTTGTTCTGACCCAGTATGGCATATCTTATGTTCTTATAGTGCTGGAAGATGAGACCCCCAGGTTGAAAGACACTCAAGTGACTACTGGGGATGAGCTGAAGTCTTCTCAGAATAAAGCCAGCATTTATGATGTGGTTGGATCTGCTGATGTAGCTGCTCATGAAAAGAGTGTCAGAAGTTGCAAAGATATCTTACATATTGGGACATGAAATGTATGAAGCATGAACCAAGGGAAGTTGGAGGTGGATAAGAATGAAATGGAACATGTACAACTTGATCTGTTCGGTGTCAGTGAACTAAAATGGACTGGCTTTGGGCACTTTGCTTCTGATGATCATATGGTCTACTATGCTGGAAATTAAAGACAAAGAAGAAATGGTGTTGCATTTATAATTAAGAAGAAACTTGCATGAACTGTAATGAAATAGAATGCAGTCAGAAAGCGCTTAATTTCTATTTGTCTACGAGGAAAACCCATCAATACAACAATATAAGATAAGATAAACCCCCCCTTATAAGATAAACCACCATTGTATTTAGTTACCCTGTTTCTCCAAGTTATACTTCCTGTTCAATGTAATGACCAGACATATGTAAATTATCGGATGTTTTCTGTTTAATGTAAACCGTGCTGACGTCTAAGAGTGCGGTATATAAGAATTGTTAATAAAAAAAATAAAAATAATAATAACAATAATTCAGGTATATGCCCCAACAACAGCTGCAGAAGAGGAAAACGTTGATGAGTTCGATGAACAAGTACAAGCTGAAATTGGCAGAACATTCAAACAGGATATCCTGATAATCATGGGTGACTCGAACGCAAAGGTTGGCAACAAAGAAGAAGGCAAAGTGGTTGGAAAATATGGACTTGACAACAGAAACAAAGCTGGAGAAAGACTAATAGAATTCTGCAAGACTAATGATCTATTCATCTCAAACACCTTCTTCTGGCAACACAAGTTCCGACTGTACATGTGGACTTCACAGAAATCAAATTGACTACATCTGTGGAAGACAACGATGGAAAAGCTTGAAAACATCAACATAGACAATTCCTGGAGCTGACTGTGGTACAGATCACCAACTACTAGTATGCAAATTAAAGCTAAAGTTGAACAAGAACAAGCCACTCATGAATTCACTAAAATGACATTGAGACTATACCACTGGAATTTAAAGACTGCCTGAAAAATTGATTTGCTTCTTTACATATAAATGACAGAGTTCCAGAAGAGTTATGGGATGACATCAAGAAGGTTGTGTTGGAAGAAAGCAATAAGTCTCTACATAAGGTGAAAAAGCAAAAACAGCCAAAATGGATGACAGAGGAAACTCTGAAAATTGTCCAGAAATGCAGAGAAACTAAAGTCAGAGGAGAAAGAGAGGCAATCGCAGAATCAAGAAAGATTTCCAACGTGCAGCAAGACAAGACAAGGAGAAGTACTACAATGACACATGCAAGGAAATAGAATCAGAAGCTATTAGAGGAAGAACTAGATTGTTTTTTCTAAAGCTATGAGAGTTAAAGAAAAAATTCCAGCCTCGGACTGCAATGCTACAAGATGCTCAAGGATCCATGTTGAATGATGCTGAGAAGATCAAGAAAAGGTGGAAAGAATATAGAGAGTCATTATACCATAAAGATCAAGTGGACCAACAGTCATTTCCACCTGTACCTTATGATCAGGAACCATTGGTGATGAAAGAGAAAGTTGAAAAAGCATTGAAAGCCTTATCAAAGAACAAAGTACCGGGCATTGATTGGATTCCCATTGAAGTATTACAGCAATCGGATGAAGCTGTTACCATACTTACAAGGCTCTGCCAGGAAATTTGGAAGACAAATGGCCAACTGACTGGAAAAGATCTGTTTATACCAACAATGAAGAAAGGTGACGTGACTGACTGTGGAAATTATCTCACAATTGCTCTGATACCACATGCCAGCAAGTTCCTTCTCAAGATCATTCAGCAGAGACTACAACCATACCTGGAACGAAAACTGCCTGAAGTGCAAGCAGGATTCAGGAAAGGACAAGGAATGGGAGACATTATCGCGGATGTGAGATAAATCCTTATAAAGACAAAAGAATACCAAAAGGATATCCATATGTGTTTTATTGACTATAGCAAGGCTTTTGACTGTGTAAACCATGAGAAGGTCTGGGCCACATTAAGAAGCATGAGTAAACCAGAACACCTAATCGTTCTCTTGCACAGCCTTTACATTGATCAAGAAGCAACAGTTTGAATGGAACTAGGAGAAACAGAATGGTTTAAAATCAGCAAAGGTGTACGACAAGGCTGCATATTTCCCCCTACATGTTTAATTTATATGCAGAACAAATTATCAGAGAAGCTGGACTGTATGAAGACTACCGAGGTGTGAAGATTGGTGGAAGATTCATCAACAATCTTCGTTATGCTGATGATACCACATTACTGGCAGAAAGTGAAGATGATTTGAAACATTTGGTTCTCAAGATCAAGGAAAATTGGGTCTTAAAACGGGTCTGCACTCAATGTTAAGAAGACAAAGATCCTCACAGCTGACAAAATCAATAAGTTCATCATTCATGGAGAAGAAATTGAAACTGTTGATAGCTTTAACTTATTGGATCAACAATCAATAAAGAAAGGTCTAGCAGTCAAGAAATCCGACGACATATTGCTCTTGGTAGAATGGCTATGAAGGACCTAGACAAGATTCTTAAGAGCAGAGTTGTCTCTCTCCATACAAAGATTCGACCTGTCCAGGCCATGGTATTTTCAATAACGTCATCTGGATGCAAAAGTTGGACAGTAAAAAAGATAGGCAGGAAGAAAATTGATGCCTTTGAATTATAGTGCTGGCGATGAATATTGTGTATATCATGGACTGCCCAAAGAATAAACCTAGAGGAGATCAAACCTAAGCTTTCCTTAGAAGCTCAGATGACAAGACTTCAACTTTCATACTTTGGACACATCATGCAAAGAGAGAGATCATTGGAAAAAGACATAATGCTTGGCAAGGTAGAAGGTCACCATAAAAGAGGAAGGCCGGCAAGGAGATGGATTGATACAATAATAGTGCTATGGATATCACATTATCAACAATGAGCCATTTGGCTGAAGACCAAAAAATGTTTAGGTCAACTATCCAGAGGGTCGCCGCCACAAAGGCACTTACCAACAACAAAGCCTTTGACACCGTTCCACACAGGCGACTGAGCATCCTAGAGATGGACCCTAAAGTTACTGCTTGAGTGGGAAGTGACAAACGCTACAGGTAAATGGAACTCACTCTGAGGAGAAGGATGTTACCAGTGGTGTTCCTGAGGGATCTGTCCTTGGTCTGATCCTTTTTATTATCTTTGTTAGTGATGTTGCATTTGGGCTATCGGGTAAGGTTTGCCTCTTTGCAGATGATATCAAAATCTGCAATACAGTAGACAACTAGGAAGGTGTAGATAACACGAGGAGGGATCTAGCTAAGCTTGAAGAATGGTCTAGAATTTGGCAGCTGAGATTTAATGTTAAAAAATGAAAGGTCATGCATTTGGGCTGCAGCAATCTAAGGGAGCAAAATAGTATAATGAGTGAAGAACTTCTGTCCACAGAAGAAGAGCGGGACCTAGGAATGATTGTGTCTGATGATCTTAAAGTAGCTAAACAGGTAGAAAAGGCAACAGTGAAAGCTATAAAGATGCTGGATGCATAGGGAGAGGAATGGCCAGCAGAATAAAAGAGGTGATAGTGCCTCTGTAGAAGTCTTTGGTGAGACCTCATTTGGAGTATTGTGTGCAGTTCTACAGACTACACCTTTAAAAGGATATAAACAGGTTGGAGTCAGAAAAGAGGATGGCTACTAAAATGGTTAGTAGTCTTCATTATAAAGCATATGAGAACAGACTTAAGGATCTTAATATGTATACTTTAGAGGAAAGGCAGGATAGAGGTGATATGATTGAGACGTTTAATACCTCCGTGGCATAAATGCACAGGAGAAGAGCCTCTTTCAATTGAAAGCAAGCTCTGCTACGAGGGGACATAGGATGAGGGTGAAAGCGGATAGACTCAGAAGTATTAAGTGGAAATATTTCTTTTTGGAAAGAGTGGTAGATGCATAGAACAATCTCTGGGTGGAGGTGGTAGAGATGAGGAAAATTTATGACTTCAAGAAAGCATGGGACAAACACAGAGGATCTCTAAAGATAAAAAGGGACCTGTTGATATGGAACGGCAGACTAGATTGGCCATGTCTTTTTCTGCCATCATGTTTCTATCTTTCTTTCAGATCATCTTCACTTTCAGCCAGTAATGTGGTATCATCGGCTTAGCGAAGGTTGTTGATGAGTCTTCCACCAATCTTCACACTTGAGTTGTCTTCATACAATCCTGCTTATTATTTGTTCTGCGTATAAATTAAACAGGTAGGAGGAAAGTATGCAGCCTTGTCATACACCTTTGCTGATTTTAAACTATTCTGCTTCTCCTTGTTCCGTTCAAACTGTTGTTTCTTGATCAGTGTAAAGGTTATGTAAGAGAACGATCAGGTGTTCTGGTATACCCATGCTTCTTAATGTCGCCCAGAGTTTCTCATGGTTTACACCGTCAAAAGCCTTGCTGTAGTCAATAAAACCCATATGGATATTCTTTTGATATTCTTTGGTCTTTTCAAGGATCCATCTTAAATCCACGATGATTATTTATTTTATTTATTATTTAGCTATGCTTTTATACTGTGTTTCACCGAATCAATGCGGTTTACATTAAACAACATCGAGCAGGTCATATTTACAGTTATGTTTGCCGGAGTGGGGGAAGGAGGGATTGTACAATCAATATGTTTTCAACTTATTTATAATCCCATTTTGGGTAAACATCAGATGTTCCAAGCTTATTTACCATTCCTCTTCATTACAATTCCTCTTCATGTCTCGGCCACAAATTTATATTATGTACAATGTAATCCAGTGTTCATTTGGTGTTGTCAGTGTGTGTTCCAAAGTGTTCTCTGAATAAGTGAGTATTTGTTTCCGAAAGGTTAGAGAGGTCCTTGTTGTTCCAGATTGTGGTTGGGAGAGAGTTCAATGGGAATGGGGTGTAGAGGTCAAATGCATGGGCACATAAGAACATAAGATACGCTATACTGGGTCAGACCAAGGTCCATCAAGCCCAGTATCCTGTTTCCAGTAGTGGCCAATCTAGGACACAAATACCTAGCAGTTTCCCCAAAAGACACAGGTTCCACAATGCTTGTACTGGGTCCACTTTAATAAAGATTTATGGACCTTTCCTCCAGAAACTTGTCCAAACCTTTTTTTAAACCTGGCTACACTAACAGCTTTACTACATCCTCCGGTAGCAAATTCCAGAGTTTGATTACATGATGAGTGAAAAAATATTTTCTCTTATTAGTCTTAAATAGGTTACCCTGTAGCTTCATTGCATGCCCCCTAGTCATGCATATTCATTGTGGGTACTATGAAAACCTGACTGGCCTGGGGGTTTTGTTTTTTTTTAATTTTGCATTTTTTCTATACTGCCCCTTCCTGAGATCAGGGGCGTTTACAATGAACAAATACATTACATGGAACATGGTTACAATTTAAACTTTGGTAATTTACATGTTAATAGCTATATACAAGAAACATTTTTACATGTAATATATAGCATAATCTTCAAGGTTGAGGGGGAGAA
The DNA here is from genome assembly GCA_033557465.1 of Ichthyophis bannanicus. Lineage (NCBI taxonomy): Eukaryota > Metazoa > Chordata > Amphibia > Gymnophiona > Ichthyophiidae > Ichthyophis > Ichthyophis bannanicus. Next base: position 277,696,222 of record CM066044.1, on the reverse strand, counting down.
TGTTATTTTGTGGCAGTGGTTGTATTATGTTCTCCATAGTATTGAGAAAACAGTAGAGTTTTCAAATCTTTCCTGAATTTTTGTAGGTCTTTAGTGGCATGTAGTGAATCTGGAAGGTCATTCCATAGAGTGGGGGCAACATAGGAGTAGGCTCGGTTACTTGTGACTTGTTTAGTTTTACGGAAGGTGGGGGGCACTAGGAGGGTGTTCTGTGTGTGTCCCCTTCTGGATAGTGTCGTGGTTGAGCATTTAATTAAAGTTGAAAGGTATGTTGGGGCGATGTCATTGATTGTTTTGAAGGTGGTCATTAAAATTTTATACTTGATTCTGCTTGCTATTGGCAACCACTGTAGACTACATAACATGGGTGTTATGTGGTCCGTAAGGCAGGCTTTGCATATGATTCTAGCAGTTACGTTCTGTGCAATTTGTAGTTGTTTCAGGTTCTTTATGGGTAAACCCTGGAGGAGACTATTGCAAAAATCGAAATGTGGGGTGACTAAGGCTTGTACTACTGCTCTAAAATCTTGCATATCAAGTAGGGGGCGGAGGTGCTGTAAGGTTCTTAATTTGAAGTATACCATTCTTGTCACCTGTTTTATGTGTGAAGTAAGGGAGAGTGATTGATCTAGTAAGATGCCAAGGTATCTTACTTCATTTTTAACTGGGAAATTCTCATTATTTATATTAAGCGCTGGTGGAGGGGTGATGTTTGGATTTCTTGACATATATAGTACTTCGGTTTTGTTATAGTTGATGTAAAGATTGTTAGAGGCCAGCCAGGCTTGGGCTTCAGTAAGACATGATGTTATTACCTGCTGTGTTGTGTTTAGTGTATCAATATTCAAAATGAATTACCATATCTATGTCATCTGCATAGATATGGTAATTCATTTTGAATTTTTTGAATATATTGCATATTCATTTTAAGTAGAGGTTGAATAATAGGGCTGATAGAGCAGAGCCCTGGGGTATACCTTGTTCCTGTTTGAATGTAGTAGATCTTTCTTGGCCTATTTGAACTTGCTGTGTACGGCCGGAAATGTATGATTTAAACCATTTCTAGGCAGTTCCTTTGACTCCAATTTGATCAAGCCTAGCGAGCAGAGAGTTATGGTCAACACTATCAAATGCAGCAGTTAAGTCAATAAATATGAGGATGAACGTTTGTTTTATGTCATCCATTCCACATATTAGGGTATCAAAGAGAACTAACAGTAGTGATTCTCGCCACTATTCTGCTATAATATTTTTTATCTCTCTCACTCTGTTTTTCTTTTTCAGGTTTTTTTGGAGCACACTGCTCCATCGCTTTGTCATGCAACTGGAGGTGGCAGAAATATGGAGCAAAGAATCAACTTGAAATTTCTGGTTAAGTTGGAGAAGGGCCCAACTGAGTGTCTCCAACTTCTCCAAAAGGCTGTTGGAGAAGATGCAATGTCAAGGCCGCGAGTCTTTGAGTGGCACAAACACTTCAAGACTAGCCACGAGGAGGTGGAGGATGACTCCAAGTCAGGATGGCCTTCCACGACAAAGACGGCTGAGAACATTGACAGAGTGAACCAGCTGGTGCAGAGTGATCACAGATTGATGGTGCGGATGAGAGCTGAGGAGCTCAGCCTGAACAGGGACTCAGTGCAGACCATCTTGTTGCAGGAGCTGGGGATGCAGAAGGTGTGCGCCAAGATGGTGTCCAAGCTTTTATTGGACGACCAGAAGGAGCACCGGGTCAATGTTTGTTGAAACTTGCTAGAGAAGACTGGAGAAGATCCAGAGTTCGTTGACCGAGTCATCACAGGAGATGAAACTTGGGTCTTCCAGTATGACCCTGAAAGCAAGAGACAGAGCCTCTAGTGGAAAACGCAACTGTCACCCAGACCCAAGAATGCGAGCATGTCCAAATCAAGAATCAAGGTCATGCTGATCACATTCTTCGACCAGAAGGGAGTGGTCTATCATGAGTTTAGAAACATAGAAACAGACTTCCGGTGACGTCACGGAGCTGATGGCGGCATAGAAGCCTAGCTCCGTCTGAATCCCGAGATTAAGGAGACTTAGCGGTGCCCCAAACGCTGATAAAGTGGACGGGCAGGGAGCCTATACCTTGGCGATGGCGACAAAGAAAAAACTGGCCAGCTTCCAATCCCCTTATGTGCGGCAGGAGCGGAAAGACGCACGGGAGTCGGAGGGCTCTGAGGAGGAGGCGGACGCGGTGAGCTCTGATGAGGAGGGAGTGGAGGGCCGCGAAGTAAGGTCCCTAAAGAAGTGGCTCAGCGAATTTAAAAGGGACATGCAGGGTGAAATTAAAGCCATGAGGAGAGAAGTTAAAGAAACGTTGGTGGCGATCCAAAAAGAAGTGAGCTCTCTGGGCCAGAGAGTCGAGAACCTCGAGGGGCACGTGGAGGCCTGTGAGGAAGAGGTGCGAGAAATGGCGGGGCAGCACCAACAACTTCGGGCGCAACAGGAAGAGTTGCAAGAGAAAATTGAGGAGTTGGAGGACAGAGCGCGCCGGAACAACGTGCGCATTCGGGGGGTGCCTGAGGATGGTGCACACATGGACTGTGTTTTAGTTGTGTAAAAGCTCTGCAACCACATTTTGCGGCTGGGGGAGGTGACTGGCTCTACAGAGGCTGTCATCGGAGTGGAAAGGGCTCACAGAAGTTTGGGGCCCCGGCGGGAGAAGCAGGCGAGAGATATTATTGCCTGCATGAGCAGCTTCCCCATGAAGGAACAGATTCTGGCGACGGCGAGAAAGTTCGGGCGGATTGCTGGGAAGGAGGAGAAGTGAAGGTGTTTAATTTTTATTTATTTATACACATTTATATACCGCATCTTCCAGAGTTCAGTTGCGGTTTACAGTGAACAACAATAAACAAAGCAAGTTTGTTTTACAATGAACATCATAGTACAAGTATAATGATAGCAGAACATATTTTACAAGTAACGTCATATTATAAGTATAATGCTTAACAAAACAGTATATGTATTAAGGAACGAAGTAATTAACTAGACAGAATATATTGTCTAAACAGTGTACAATAAAACAGAACAGAATAAACTATTTACAACTATATATCTGTTTATATATAAATGGAAGTGAACGGGCATACGATGTGGGATCATCAAAAGTGTTTAACTAATTGTGCTATCTTTGTGAGTTGCAGGGTTTTTATTTGAAGCTGTCAGATACCTGTTTAGCCTTTGTCTAAAGCGGGAGAGGGATTATCTATGTTATAGTGTTTGGTGAACAAGTAAGTTTTCAATTTTTTGCGGAGTTCCATGATCTCCGTTAGTGACCGTAACTCCTCTGGGAGGGAATTCCAGATGGTTGGGGCTATGTGAGAAAAGGCTCTGTTGTTTGTTGATTTATGAGCTTTTGTGTAATCTTTCGGAATCTTTAATTTGTTTAATTGTCCTTTTCTGTGTGTAGGCTTGGCTGGTTCTTTGTGTATTAGGTTACTTAGCGTAGTTGGAGCCATATCATATAAGGCTTTGAATGAGGTTATTATTGTTTTGTAAATTATTCTACTTTGAATTGGTAGCCAATGGAGGGAAGCTAATATTGGTGTTATGTGTTGTAGTGAGTTAGCTTTCAATATAATTCTAGCAGCTGCGTTTTGTGCTAATTGCATTCTTTTAATGTTTTGTTTTGATATGCCTATTAATATTAGATTGGCAAAGTCAAAATGAGGAGTTATGGTGGCCTGAATTATGTTGATAAAGTCTTGTGCGAATACTAGAGGACGCAGTTGTTTTAAGGTTTTGAGTTTGAAATAAATTTTCTTTATGGTATTGGTAATGTGTGTTTCCATCGTGAGGTGTGTGTCAAGTATAACGCCTAGGTATCTTATTTCATTTTTTATTTTAATTTCTTGGTCTTGAAGTCTTATGTGTGTTGGATGAATATAGGATTTGTTCTTGGTTACTCTTAGAACTTCTGTTTTAGCGTGATTTATGTGGCGGTTTTGTGTTTTTAGCCAAATTGTGATTTCATTGTAGCATTCCGATAGTAGCTGAAGCGGTAGATTTGGTATTGTGAATGTAATGTACATCATAATATCATCTGCGTATAAGTGGTATTTTACTTCAAATTTTTTGAAAATGTTGCAGACTGGTTTTATGTAAATATTGAAAAGTAGGGCTGATAACGCTGAGCCTTGTGGTAGTCCAATTTCCTGTTTATATGTGGATGATGTTTGATTCCCGATTCTTACATTTTGTATTCTATTATTTAGGTAGGACGAAAACCATTTATGTACTGTGGAGTTTAAGCCTATTTGTCTCAGATTATTGAGCATTATTGTGTGGTGTACGCTATCAAACGCAGCTGAAATATCAATGAAAAGTAGAATGTAGGCCTGTTTATGATTGTCAATCCCTCTTAGGAGCGCATCTATTAAAACTGTAAGGAGTGTTTCAACTCCGTGGCGAGGCCAAAAGCCATACTGTTGCTCATCGAGTGGGTAAGATGAGTCTAGAAAATCCTGTGTCTGTAATTGAACCACTTTTTCAATTATTTTAGCCAAGAATGGAATGCTAGAAATGGGTCTATATGATACAGGCAAAGTTTTATCAAGTTTGCTGTTCTTAAGGATTGGACGTATTTGTGCGTGTTTGAGTGAAAGTGGGAGGTAACCTTGGGTTAGAGAGAGGTTAACTATTTGGAGAATGTAGGGTAGTAAAATTGGAAGAGTGTTTTTTATCCATGTTACTGGACATGGATCTAGATAAGAAGTTGTGGTGTTGAGATTGTTGATGATATTTTTTAGTGTCTCTTTAGTTATGGGACGAAATTCTGACCATTCATCTTTAAGCTGGTGTGAAAAGTTAATTGGGTCTATAGACATTGAGGGCATTTTAGCTTTGTTTTGATAATGGTGGGCAAGAGTTTGAACTGAGATGTCTGTAATTTCATTGCCAGAAGTTTGAGGGTTGGTTAGATTTTTGACAATGGAGAATAATGACTTGTCTAAAGGCACTCTGGATAGGAGAAGGGCGATGAAGGAGGTTACTACCTATTTGCGGGACAAGAGTTTTCACTATCGGTGGTTGTTCCCCTTTGGAGTGCTGGTATCGGTGAATGGAGTGACTAAGCGGATGAAGACGGTGGATGAGGCGTGGAGCATTCTACGAGAGCTGGGGTGTGATTGCCCCCCCCTCAGTGGGAGCGAGAGAGCGGTCAAAGTCGAGCAGTTCTGGACTGGGAAAACTACCATCGAGCTCTCAGTGGCAGCGGACCGGGGAAAAGGGCAAGAGGCTGAGGCGGCTATCGAAGGAACAGCAAGGAGCGGCTCCAGAGACTGATACCTGAGCCGGCGACGACGACAGTTGGACTGAGTGCTGGTATTGGAGAGAAGGGCGTAAGCGCCCAGGACATTTGAATGGGTGACAGGGATTGGAGGGGTATTACAGGGTCTGTGGGGGGCGGGAAGTGGGTGCATGTTGAAGTGTGGGGGAGTGTGGATGGGTGGAAGGGGTCTGGAGGTGCTCAGAGGGGGGGGGGGTTGTGGGGATGGCTGGGCATAGGGTGGTGAGGGGCCAAGGTATCAGGGAATCTTAGGGTTCGGGGCACAGTGTGGCGGGAGAGGACAAGACGTCTCAGGGTGGGAGTGCAGGGCAGAAAGGGGGGAGGGGGAGGGGGGCCAGCGGGGGAGTGAGGGGGGTTGGCAGGATGGATGCAGCAAGGAAGTATGGGGAAGGGGGGGATAGGGAATATGTTGCGTATTGGGACAGTTAATGTTAAAGGATTGAATTCCCCAGAGAAACGCAGCCTGTTGACTGGGATGGTGTGGAAGTTTCACTGGGATGTGGTCATGTTGCAAGAGACACATCTGCGCAGAAGCGATGTGGGGAGGCTGAAAAATAGGCACTACTCAGATCAATACTACTCATGCTGCCCGAAGGGCGCAAAGAAGAGGGGGGTGGCTTTATGGGTGAGGGAGGGGTGCGGGATCCAGGTGGAGGGAAGTTTTCAGGATGGAGAGGGTCGGGTGGTGGGGATACAAGGGAAATTGGGGGGGGGGGGGAGCCATAGTGATTGTGGTGGTGTATGGTCCCAATGGCAATCAGGGGAGGTTTTGGAACGAGGTAGGGCGGCTCATTAAGAGAGAGGGAGGGGGAGGTTAGTGGTAGGGGGGGATTTTAATGTAGTTTTGGGGCCTGGGATGGATAGGGATCCCAAAGGGGATGGTGGGGGGTGTAAGAATCGACAAGGGCTGAGGACTTTGCTAAAATGGTTTAATCTGGTGGATGCATGGAGAGCGCTGCATCCTACCGCAAAGCAATTCACTTTCTTTTCACCCCCACACAATAGTTGGAGTAGGATTGATATGCTCCTTATGGACAGGGATTGGATGCTGGAGGTGATGGAGGGAGATATCAAAGCGGTTGGGTGGATGGACCATAGTGCGGTGGAGATAGGTTGGCGGAGGCGGGGGAAGGGGGTATAGTGTTTTGGAAGTTGATTGAAAGTTTATTAAAGGATATGAGAGTAGTGCAAGATGTTAAGGAGGTTATTCAGGAGTATCTGCGATTTAATGATGTCGGGGGGGTTGGCAGCAGTGAAGGTGTGGGAGGGGCTGAAAGCGGTGGTACGGGGCAGGTTTGTGATGTGGGGGGCTAGGAGGAAAAGGGAGCGAGAAGGGCGAGAGGAGGAGTTGGGGAAAAAGCTGCAAGCGGCGGAGGGAAAATATCGGACATCGGGGGCAAAGCAGGATAGGGAGGGGATGGAGAGAGTGCGGGCAGAGCTTAGGGCGGTGCAAATGGCGCAGGTGGACTTTGCATTGCAGAGGGCCAAGCAAGTGTTTTACGAACACGGGGATAAGGCGGGGAGGCTTTTAGCCCGTCGCCTAAAACAACAAAAGGGGGCGGCTTTAATATATCAGATTAGGGGGAGGGAAGGGGTGATGTGTAGGGGGGAGGAGGAGATTAGGGAACAGTTTAGGGACTTCTATACTATGTTATATCAAGGGGAGGAAGGGGTTGGGGAGGAGGAGATTAGGGGGTATCTGGAGGGGGTGGAGTTGCGAGGACTATCAGAGGACACGTGCACAGCAATGGAGGCTCTTATTTCCGGGGATGAAATTGGGAGGGTGGTTAAGGGGTTAGTAGGGGGCAAGGCCCCAGGGTTGGATGGGTTGCCGGGGGTGTTTTATAAGGTTTTTATTGAAGAGATTGGGGGGCTTTTAGGGAGGGTGTTTAACGGGGTTTTGGAGCCTGGAGGGGAGTTTTCACAGGAGATATTGACGGCGGGAATAACGGTTTTGTTGAAACCGGGAAAGGACCCTATGAGTTGTGGCTCATATCGGCCTATTTCCCTCCTTAATGTGGATGTCAAAATCTTGGCTAGGATTTTAGCGATACGGTTAGCGAGGTGGCTGCCGGACTTAATTCAACCGGACCAGTCAGGTTTTATTATGGGGCGACAGGCAGGTGACAACGTTAAAAGAGCAATTGCGGTACTTGGAGAGGCGGGGAAAGGTCAGGAGGACTTCTTGGTGATGTCCATCGATGCCGAGAAGGTCTTTGATAGGGTTCACTGAGGCTTCTTGATGCAAGTGTTGGAGAAGGTGGGCTGTAGGGCCAACTTTCAGGGGTGGGTACAGGGCTTGTATAATGGCCCTAGGGCTTGGATTAAAATTAATGGGCAGTATACGAGAGATTTTGGGTTAGGGCGTGGAACTAGGCAGGGGTGCCCACTTTCACCGCTACTTTTTGCGTTGGTGGTAGAGCCTTTAGTGGAATATATCAGAAGGAATGACAGGATAGTAGGCTTAGTTTGTGGGGGCCAACACCATAAAATTTCTTTATACGCAGATGATATTCTCCTATATTTGAGTTCTCCCCTAGAGACGTTGTCGGAGGCAATATGGGAAGTGGAACGATACGGGGCAGTGTCCGGGTTTAAAATGAATATAGATAAAACAGAAGTGATGAAGGTAAAGTTGGGTGGGGAGAATGAAGGAAGATTGTGACAGTTATACCCCTTAAGGTGGGTTAACAACTCATTAGAATATTTGGGAGTAAGACTCACAGTGCGCTACGAGGATCTATATCAGGCGAACTACCAGCGGTTAATAGGGCGTATTGGCAAGGATTTGGAGGGATGGATGAGATTTGAGACTTCATGGGTGGGCAGAATTGCTGTGATAAAAATGAATGTGCTCCCTTGCCTGCTGTATCTGTTTCAGGCTCTGCCCGTTGAGGTACCGGATGGGATGTTGCGGGCCTTACAGAGGAGGGTTTTCAGTTACATCTGGCGGAAGCGACCTCCTAGGATTGCACGGGATGTATTGTATGCGGCCAAGGAGGAGGGGGGGGCTTGGGGTCCCCAATTTGAGAGAATACTATTGGGCTGCTCAATTGACACATGTTTTGGGTTGGAGAGGGGGAAGAGAGGAGAAACTATGGGTGCAGTTGGAGAGCTTGCAAGTTAGTGGGGGGAGATTAGACGCTTGGGTTTGGGCTCCGCAAGGAGAGAGGAGGTTGCTAGGGGGGGGGACTCCAGTGATGAGACATGTGGTGAAAATCTGGGATAGGGTCAGAGCGCCGGAGATAGCTGCTCGGGGCTCGGGGTTCTCGGTTATGACCCCGTGGAGGGGGTGGAAGGCATTCAGGCCGGGGTGGGAGGGCGGTCGGTTTGATACCTGGCGAGAGAAGGGGTTAGTGTGTGGTTTGCAATTGCTGGAGGAGGGGGGGTTCAGGAGCTTCGCAGAAGTGTGCGCGGACTTTGCGTTAGGGGAGAGGGATCGCTACGCCTACATGCAGGCGCGGTCCTTTTTATTAAAGGAGCTGGGGAAGGAGGGGATGGGCCGGGAGGTTTCTAGACTGGAGGCTATCTGGTATGGGAAGTGGGGTACGAGAGGGTTGATTTCCGGACTTTATAAGGGGGTGAAGAGGGAGGGAGTAGGGAAGCATCGGTATATGGAGGAATGGGAAAGAGATTTGGGGAGACCCCTGGCGGAGACGGAGTGGAAGCGGATCTGGGACCAAATTAAGAGGGGGCCCAGTGCGAGTAGAATTAAAGAAAACTGTTATAAAGTGTTGATGAGGTGGTATTATACCCCAGATAGACTCAGTAAAATGTATCCGGGGGTCTCCCCAATTTGTTGGAGGAAGTGTGGGGCGGTGGGAACTTTCTGGCATATCTGTTGGGGGTGTGCTAAAGCGCTGGCATACTGGCGGGAGGTGGTGGTGTGGATAAAAGAGAAAGTGGGGGTTGAGGTAGCTGTCGAGCCCAACGTGTGTTTACTTTTTTGGGGTGGGGAGGGTCAGGAGCTCCGGGGGGGTAAGGTGGTGTTAGCTTGTCTCTGTGCCGCATGGGGGGCAGTGGCCCGGGCGTGGAAGCAGCAAGAGATGCCGGGTCTGGACCGGTTCGTGTCCGGGCTGCGGGATATTGTCCTAATGGAAAAACTCACTGCGCCGAGAAAGCAAAGGGGGGTGCGGTTTGGGGAAATTTGGGGAAGGTTGGTTCGAGTGTTGGGGGTGGGTTAAGGGGGGGAGGATGGGTGGGTAGGTGAGGGGGTAGGGGGGGAGTGGGGGGTTGGGAGATAGAGGGAATAAAATCATGTGGAGTACTGAGTGTGTTGTTGTAGTGGTATAGTAAAATGTGGTTCTGTTTGTGCTGATCTTTTTGGTGTGTTGAAATAAAAATTGAAAATATTAAAAAAAAAAGAAACATAGAAACATAGAAATATGACGACAGATAAAGACCACATGGCCTATCTAGTCTGTCCTTCCATAACAACTACAACAGTCCCCTTTTTACCTTTAGAGATCCTCTGTGTTTGTCCCATGCTTTTTTGAATTCAGTTACTGTCCTCATCTCTACCACCTCCACTGGGAGACTATTCCACGGATCCACTACTCTTTCCGTAAATAAATATTTCCGCATATCACTCCTGAATCTATCTCCCTTCACCCTCATCCCATGTCACCTCATAGCAGAACTTGCTTTCAATTAAAAGAGGCTCTCTCCCTGAACATTTATGCCACGGAGGTATTTAAACATCTCAATCATATCACCTCTATCCCGCCTTTCCTCTAAGGTGTACATATTAAGATCCTTAAGTCTGTCCTCATATGCTTTATAATGAAGCACACTAATCATTTTAGTAGCCACCCTCTGCACCGACTCCATTCTGTTCACATCCTTTTGAAGGTGCGGTCTCCAGAATTGCACACCATACTCCAAATGAGGTCGCACCAAAGACTTATACAGAGGCATTATCACCTCCTTTTTTCTGCTAGCCATTCCTCTCCGTATGCACCCAAGCATCCTTCTAGCTTTTGCCGTCGCCTTTTCTACCTGTTTAGCTACTTTAAGATCATCAGACACAACCACGCCTAGGTCTCGCTCTTCTTTAGTGGACAAAAGTACTTCACCCCCCTATACTATATTGCTCCCTTGGATTGTTGCATCCCAAATGCATGACCTTACATTTTTTAACATTAAATCCCAGCTGCCAAATTCTAGACCATTCTTCTAGCTTAGCTAGATCCCTCCTCATGTTATCTACCCCTTCCTGGGTGTCTACTCTATTGCAGATTTTGGTATCATCCGCAAAGAGGCAAACCTTACCTGAAAGCCCTTCCGCTATATCACTAACAAAGTTTGTGCCTGAGAGTCAGACAGTCAACCAGCACTTCTACCAACAGGTCCTCAATTGCCTCCATGACCAGGTTCGGCAGAGTGGGCTCTGTGGAGAGACAAGTCGTGGGTGCTCCACCATGACAATGCGCCCACACACACCACACTCAGTGTGAGGCAGTTCTTGGCCAACAAACAGATCACAACTCTCGACCACCGTCCTTATTCCCCAGATCTCACACTGTGTGATTTCTGGCTCTTCTTGTGCTCAAAGGAACTCATTTTCCTCTGTAGAAGAGATCAAGGCCACTATGACGAGGGAGCTGAGGGACCTCAAGGAGGAGGATTTTACCGAGTGCTTCCATACGTGACAGAAGCGAAGTCAGAAGTGCATTAACTAGTGGTGGGGAGGGGGACAATGCATAATTTCTCTGTAGATTTTGTAATAAAACATTTATGGGACAGTCTTGTTTCTTTTTTGTCACACCTCGTATGTTAAAAAGCAGCGGACCAAGCACAGATCCCTGGGGTACTCCACTATTCACATTTCTCCATTGAGAAAATTGGCCATTTAGCCCTATCCTCTGCTTTCTATCTTTTAACCAGCTCCTGATCCACAATAGTACACTGCCTCCTATCCCATGACTTCTTAGTTTTGCCAAAAGAGTCTCATGAGGGACCTTGTCAAAGGCTTTCTGAAAGTCCAGATACACTATATCAACTGACTCATCTTTGTCAACCTGTTTATTTGCACATTGTTACATTGACCGTCTTGCAATCTTCAGGTACTACAGATATTTTAATGATAATTCACAGATTACTAATAGCAGGTCTGCAATTTCATATTTCAGTTCTTTCAACATCCTTGGATGTATGCCATCCGATCCAGGTGATTTGCTACTCTTCAGTTTATCAAATAGTTGCAATGCATTTTCCCTGTGTATCGATATTTCTTTCAATTCTTCTGCAATATCACCTTTAAATATCACTTCAGTCATGGGTAACATCCCTACATCTTCCTCAGTAAAGCCTGAAGCAAAGAATTCATTCAGTCTCTCCGCTATGGCCCTGTCCCCTCTTAGTGCCCCTTTTACCCCTCTATCATCTAATGGTCCAACTGATTCACAAGTTTTTTGCTAGGAATGTACTTGAAAAAGTTGTTATTATGTATTTTTGCTTCCACGGCAAGCTTCTTCTCAAATTCTCTCTTAGCCTGCCTTATCAATGCCTTGCATCTAATTTGCCAGTGCTTGTGCTGTTTCCAGTTTTCGTCATTTGGCACTTTTTTACTTTTCCTGGGGGCAACTGCTCCCTTAACAATCAGGAATCAATGCAACCTACACCAAGTCTGAGGTCTGCTGTATAGTGGCGTCCGTTATGTTCTCCTAGGGACTGTTTATTCAGTTTCTTAAGGAGTTATTTAATTTTCCTGAGTCTGGGATCCCCCTACTTCAAAAGATTTATTTCCTCCCTCCAACTTCTACTAAGGACACTTTGCAAAAGGCCAACACCTCATTGATTGAGGTTTTTTCTGACTCCTTAGATTTGGAGAACCTGTCTGAGTTGTTAGAATAATCCACTGAGGCAGTTGAAGCTAGGGTTACATTGTTGATGTCTTTTGTATTTCTTCAGGATAAAGAAGCACTGTTACATTTATATTTTTTAAAAATTGATGTTTCCTTTTTGGTGGGATGGATACAGATCTTCCCAAACATATCCTAATGGACACAGGCTAGTAGGAAGAAGTTTTTGGAATATCATGCTGAGGTGTTGTCCTTGGGTGCGAGCTTCCAATTAAGATTTCCCTTTAAATGTGTGCTTAAGTATCATAGTAAGATTTTTTATTTCTTTGAGCCCTCTCAACTAGGTTTCTTTTTAGATGCTAAGCGACTGTGAGGCTACCCTGTGGTAGTAAAGTGGGCTTATTAGATGTGTTTCACCTTATATCTTTTCTACTCCTTTTTTCTTTTTGCTGTTTGTTTCCTTTCTTTACTGTCTCTCATGGTTTTGTATTTTTTAACCCCCTTTCTTAGAATTGTGGACTAATTTATTATTTATTTATTTATTTCAGTTTCTTATATACCGCGCTATTTAGAATCAGCGCGGTTTACATCATAACAAAACGACCATTACGACAAACTGTCAGGTTTTACATTGAACAGGAGTACAAACTTGGATAACTGGGTTAACTATATACATAATCTATCTAATAGTACTTTGTCATGTTTTGTTTAAGTTCTGCTTGTTTCTTGTAATTGAAAGGATGATGGAATGTTACATTCTTGATCCAAGGTTTTTTTGGTGCAATGTAAAAATTCAATAAATAAAAATAAAAAAAAAAAGAATGCCAACTTACACTTCTTTTGGACAGCTCACAGTCCTCTGTACACAGGACTGTGAACAGCATCAATGCACTTGCATGCGTCTGATGCCCAGGCTTTATGGCTGTGCATACATTTATTTATTTATTTTTTACACTTTTCTATACCGCCCCTTCCAGAGATCAAGGGCGGTTTACAAATAACCAACATGTTACATATAACAGTATAATGAATCAACAGGACAGAAAAGTATTTACGTATCGACTATAACTTTTTACATATCAACTATTAACAATATTTACAAGAGTTATAAATTTTTATATCAGCTATGAACAATGCTTACAAGAGTTATGAACTCAAGTGTTGGGGAAAATTGAGGTTCCAATGGTGTGACCTCTGTGCATACGGGCTGGTCATTGTGTGTGGGATTGGGTTTGTGCAGTATTACTGTTCTTAGTGTTACCATACTGTTCTATGAAAAGATGCATTTTGAGCTCTTTTCTGAATTTTTGGAGGTCCTTAATCGAGTGGATTAAGACAGGTGGTGAGTTCCAAAGACTGGAGGCTTTGTATGTGAATGCCCTGGAGCTCGTGGCCTGTTTGGTCTTACGAATAGAGGGGGGGATTGCAAGTGAATGCTGTTTTCCCTTTGGGATCTAGTGTGAGGGGGTGTGGAGAAGGGTTGAGAGATAGGACGGTGTAATATTGTTGATCAGTTTGAAAGTGGTCATTAGTGTCTTGTATTTTATTTGGCTCATAATTGGGAGCCAGTGGAGGTCATATAAGATGGGTGTAATATGATCCATTAGTTGAGCCTTGCAGATGATTCTGGATGTAATGTTTTGTGTCCTCTGGAGGATATTCAGGTTCTTTATTTTATTTATTTATTTATTTATTTATTTTACCAGTTTTCTATACCACCGTATCCTTCAATCAAAGTGTTTTAACATTATGCAATCACTACAAACAGATGCATTTCCTTGTCCCCAAAGGGCTCACAATCTATGTGCACCTGAGACAACAGAGGGTTAAGTGGCTTGCCCAAGGCTACAAGGAGTGCCTATAAGACTAGAAACCCCAGTCTCTCCAGCCTGAGATTGCTGTCCCCAGGTGGAAATTGAAACCCTGGCCCTCAAGCCTGAAGTACCATATCTTAACCACTAGGCCACTCCTCCCTCAAGGAGGGCTCTTTATGGGAGTGCCCTGTAACAGGCTGTTACAGTTGTCAAAGTGGAGGGTGATAAGGGCTTGTACTCACAGTCGTGAGTGTTGAGAAGTGGTCTCAGGTGCTGAACAGTCTTTAATTTGTACACATGCTACATGGTCAGCTATTCTGCAACTCCACATACTGTGTGAGACACCATTTACGGGTAGAAAGTTAGCTTTCAGTAAATAGTTGCAACCTGTGGAAGTTACTGGCTGACTAGCTGTGTCTTTACATATCTTGTCTTCAAAGCTGTTACACTCAAATGCATTCCTAATTACACCATCACCAAGGCCCACCCCCACAGTATGCCCCTACACTTACCTCCCAACAAGACACTGCTGTACAACTCCCATATTGCCTGCTGGTTTGACTGCAGTGAGTGGGAGGACACGGTTTCACCAGAAAGAGCTCCATCACATGTGCGTGTGCAGCAACCCTCACCACTGACTGAGCTTCCAGGCCTCAGGACACACCTGTCTGCACAAGAGAGAGGCCTGATTAATGCAAACTGCCATAATAGCTGTATCCATGAAAACACTGTCAGCCCCCTTGGAGCTGCTGCACCCTATTGGGAGCTAGGCTCACATGGAGGGCTGGCCTCTGTGAATGTCCAATTGAGTCACTTAGTTGGTGAGACAGGAAAGATTCAGCAATGTAGCTGCACGCAGTTTGCTCTTGTCCTAAGCTGCAGTCACAGTGCAATCTGGGGGTCTCTTAGCTCCATGCACAGAATGCACATACAGGCATATTTTTTCTCTTAAAGGACAGCTGAAGAAAAGTTAGAGACTTTGGTAGGTGTCTCTCATTTATTTCAACAGGTACCTAAGCACCACCAACTGATCGATGGCTGGGAAAAATCATATCGCCAAAGTTGTTGCCCCCGTTACAGCTTCTGCCTTTTTCAGACAGACAGCCCGATGCCAGTCGAGGGACCATTTCCATATGCAAAATGCCCGCAAGCTGAAGCCCTCATGAAACAAGTGGAGGAGCTCAGAGAAGAGGTGGCAAGGCTGAGAAACATTTGAGGCAGTGAGAAGTACATTGATAAGAGGCTTCTTGAAGCATCCAATCTCTCCTACAAAGGTGAAGATGGAAGGCTACAGAATGAAGAGAGTTGGCAATAGTCACCAGAGCCTACAGAATTGACAATCCAACTCCTCCAGCCCTCAAAATGAAGAACCAGTTTACAGCCCTGGAAGTGAAGGAGATGAAAGCATCCCAGGAAAGGGAAGAACCAAAACTCAAGCACCCCAAAATTGTGTAATCGATGACCACAAGGAAGCGGAGGTAGTGTGACGCTGCAGCAGTACCTGAAGCCATGGAAATAAATACTGACCCGGTGGCAAGACCTGGTATTGCAGGAAGAGGCAGTAAAATTCCTTCCCAGCACAGATCACAAGGGAACAATCAGTCAGATCAGCCTAACCCGGGGGAAGGGAGGAGCGAGGTCACTGATTGGGCGCACCCTGCTAGGAGGCGGGCTTCCCAGGACAGACGTACCCTGTATAACAGGAAGAAGGAAAATGAAAGGAGGGGCAGAGGCGGAAGGAGGAGAAACAGAGACCGAGAGAGCAGCAAAGACAGAGAAAGCCAGAAGGCGGCTGGAAAAGCAACAGAGGCGTATGGGGAGAAGAGTTGGAATGAAAATCCCAAGGAGAGAAAGAACCAGAGGACAAGCTGGTTAGAGAAACAGAACTGGTTGAGAAGCCAGCCAAAGGAACCACAGAGGGGAGCATTTACCAAACCAGGATACAGATACCAGAGAGGCTCAGTGCAGCAGGAAACCTTCCAGGACTCAGAGGAGGGCGTGGCACAGAGAGACCCTGGTGGGAAGCCTAACGGTTTGGAACCAGAAGCTCAGCCGTGGAAATACTGGCAGCCGGTTGAAGAATCTCCCTGCATTCCTCATCAAGGTACTTTTAACTGCAATAAGAGTTTTTATGACAAGCCAAACTGTGTTATTGGTAGTTCTGAAACCCAGGGAAAGCCTAGGATCTATCCAGACAGTTGGCTACAGCCAGAACCTCCAGCAATTAAACCTTGTGTCTCTTTTAAAACTCCTGAAGAAAGCAGTAAAGAAGCTAGCCTTAGAAATACTGCAGATATCTTTACCAGAGATATTTACCAGAGGATTTTAGAAGCATCCAAAGGGGAATTGCCAAAGGAAAACCCTCTGCCTGCCTATGATGTAAGATTTCCAGCACTTGCTGATAGAGACAAGTGGGGGAAGGGTAATTACAGCACCGTGCCTAAAGAGAGTGTGTGTAACGGTAGAATAGCTGTGAATGAAGCAAAGCCTCCCAGTCTCTGTATACCACAAGGAGAAGCAGTTTCCTCACCTGCTCCTCACAGCCAGCAAGCTCAAGTATTATTAAGAGGGCTTCACGCTTTCTTAGAAAAGCATCTTGTTCCTGAGCAGACAGTGTCAAGCCAAAACCCACAAGCAACGTTGTTAAATCCTTTGCCTATGTTAGACCAGCCCAGGGACTGCTCGACCTGCCTCATAGACAAGGTTTAAAGGGAAGCAAGAGCTTGTGTAGTGATCTGCTATAAGAAGTGCTATAGTACATGTTTGGAATGCATGAACCCAAGAGCTTATGTGGATAAGAAAATAAGCTGAATGTTTTCACTCAATTGTACTGCATGAACTTTATAATTTCCTGTTTGTAGCTGGATAAAATATAAGACCCACATGCCAGGAATGTGGCTGTCTTGAATATAAGTTTAAGTTGGACATTATTGAAGAAGCAGTTTCTTTTCAACTTTCTGTTTGGCTATAAAATATTATCCTTCAAAACCTGTACAAAGTCCTATCTTTGGAGCGGGAGAAATAAACCCTAATAAAGAAATAAATTTTCTCTATTCGTGCCTTGCCTGTTCACTCGGTCACCCACAACTACAAGATGACCTCCAGGCTAGCCCTACCTTAAACCCTCAAGGTCAAGGTACGGGCACTAGGGGCGCTACAGTAGTCATGGTTGGTGACTCTCTTCTGATGGTTACTGAGGCATCCATCTGCTGACCAGACTTGATGTCCAGAGAAGTGTGCTATCTGCCAGGTGCCAAAATCCAAGATGTTACGGAGAGGTTTGCTGAGACTCATCAAGTCTACTGACTATTAACCGATATTGCTCATCCATGTCAACACAAATGATACTGCTAGGTCTCCCTCCAAGTGTATCAAAAGTGAGTTCATGGCTCTGGGACAGAGGGTGAAGCAGAAAGGTGTGCAGGTGTTATTCTTTTTAATCCTCCCTGTTGAAGGTAAAGGCTGAGGCAGAGATGATCTCATCCTGGAGATTTTTTATTTATTTATTTAGACAGTTTTGTATTCCACCTTATCCTTCAATCAAAGCGGTCACAACATAGTTGGGGGATACATTTAACACGCGGGGATATGAGACACATACACTAATACTTACAGGGAACGTGGGCAATGGAGGGTTAAGTGGCTTGCCCAAGACCACAAGGAGCATCTGTGGGACTAGAAACCCCAGTCCTTCCGGCCCAAGGTTGCTGTCCTCTAGTGGGATTTGAACTCCCAACCTTCCGGCCTGAAGTACCTTGCCCCAACCACTAGGCTACTCCTCCCCGCCATGAATGCATGGCTCTGTGGATGCTGTCATCAAGAGCATTTTGGTTTCCTGGACCATGGGATGATGTTCCAAGGGCTACAGAGCAGAGATGGTGTCCATCTGTCCAAGAAGGGTCAATATTTATTTATTTATTTATTTATTTACATTCTCTTATATACCGCGCTATTCTGCATCAGTGCGGTTTACATTGAACAAACTGAAATTACATTGAACAGGGCATTATAACTTGGAGATAACTATTTTACAGGGAACATGGGCTATGGAGGATTAAGTGGCTTGCCCAAGACCACAAGGAGCACCTGTGGGACTAGAAACCCCAGTCCTTCCGGCCCAAGGTTGCTGTCCTCTAGTGGGATTTGAACCCCCGACCTTCCGGCCTGAAGTACCTTGCCCCAACCACTAGGCCACTCCTCCACTCCACTCCACTCCAAATATGTCTTCCACAGCAGACTGGCTAACCTACTGAAGAGGGCTAGATTCATTTTGGTATGGGTGAAGAAAGCCCTCAGGTAAGTGAAAGCCCTCAGGTAAGTAAAACTTTAAATACCTCTGTAGAAATGAGTAAAATGGGCAACATCTGGAAAGCGGTGTGCATAAATGCCCGTAGCATGGGAAATAAGATCCCAGCTATCATTTAATTTATTAAAATTTGATATACCACACTTAGTGGGGACAGCAGTGCAGTTAACAATAAAAACAGCCTTAAAAATAGAGATAGCAAGGAATGCCATCGAATGGATAGGAAAGAGTGTGAGGGATCACAGAGAGGCAGCAGGGAGGGTCAGAAGAAACATAAGGGAGCATCAACAATCAGAGTAAATTGGGGGGGGGGAGGTGAAAAGCAGTACAAAATAGATGTAATTTGAGGTAGGCTTTAAACTTTGAGAATGAGATTTCTAGCCTGAGGGGGGGGGGGGGGGGAGATGGTTCCAGAGTATGTGGCTGAGAAAGTAAAAAGCGGAATGACATGTTGATTCAAGGTGTGCCTGTGAGGTGGGGGTGTATGGAAAGACAGTTCATGTGGAACAAACAGAGGGAGCGTTGGGGTGCGTGAAGAATAATGAGTGATGAGAAATATTGTGGAGAACCCATATGAAGAGTCTTATTGCCTTGAATAAGGATCTTATATTGTATGTGAGATGAGATGGGAAGACAATGGAGGCAAAAGAGGAGAGGGGTTATGTGATCAAAGCGGGAGGCGTGAAAGATGAGCCTGCCTGCAGTGTGCTGAATGAGTTGAAACCATTTCAGAAAGTACTGAGGGAGATGGGCAAGTGCTGAGTTACAGAAGTTAATACAAGAGTGACAACAAGAGTGATGAGTGCAGTGGTGGATAGAAGGGAGAGAACTGCCCTGATGCAGAAAAGAGAGCATAGAGAGTGTTGATCTGACTGAGATGTTCGTGAAAAGAAAGCGATGAATAGAGGATGACACCAAAATAACAGAAAGAGGATGTAAGTTGAATAGGGAACCCATCAAGCATAGGTGCATCAAAAGGGGGTGTGGAAAATCCCGTGAGTCAGGTGGTGGTAGTCTTGGAGGGGTTAAGGATGAGGCAATTTGTGGATAACCAAGTGGCCACATGAGAAAGGCAGGAGTACAGGGGAGAGAGATCCAGGGAAAAAGGATTAGTATGAAGAAGTAGAAGAATGTCATCAGCATATATGCAGAAAAAATGCTGGATTGCTGAATGAGAAGAATAAGAGGGGTAAGAAAGATGTTAAAGAGAAGGAGAGCTAGTACAGAACCCTGGGGAATGCCACAGAGAAGAGGATAGGAAGCGGAAGCAGAAGCACCCATGACAACGCAAAAAGAGTGCTGTGAGAGAAAAGAACGAAACCAGTTTAGAACAGAACCCCAAAGACCAATAGCATGAAGACGAGAGAGGAGAAGGTCATGACTGACAAGATCAAAGGCTGAAGATAGATCCAGAGAGACAGTAATAGTAACATTACCATGGTCAAGAGACTGATGAGCCTCGTTGAGCAGAGAGAGAATAGTGTCAGTGGAATGACCGGAGCAGAACCCTGTTTGGCGGGGATGGAGTGCATTGGTAGAATCAAGATGTTGTTGAGAAACCAGTTGTTGAGAAACCAGCTTCTCAAGAAGCTTGGATAGAAAGGGTAAATTGGAAACTGCCCGGTAATTAGAAGGGGTTGCTTTGTCTGAGGACAGCTTCTTCAGCAGTGGGTGAACTAGGGTTTCCTTCCTTCCTTCCAGATGGAAGACAAAATACCAGAAATAAGACTAGTGTTCATGAAAGAGAGGATAATAGCTTTAAGAGCTAGGGAATCAACAGAAAGCCAAGATGAGGGGAGGGGATCAAGGCTGCATATAGTCTTTTGGGCGGTTGAGAAAACTTTGGAGATGAGTTCAACAGAGTTCCAAGCAATAACTCTAGACCACCTGCTAGAAGCTTCCGTCCATTCAATAGAGATCTTATTTTTGCCGGAACGCGCTCACTCTGTAATGAGACCTCCCTAAACCTTGAAGAACTGATCACTTGCTGGAACAGCAGTCTCAACGAGATAGCACTTCGACCACCACCTAACAAGCCGCCAAGGAAAAGAGCCTCAGCCCAGGGGCGGCCCAAGGGGGGTGCGGGGCCATGTGCGGAGACTCGGTGCGGGGCCTCATTTGCATAAGTGGCCTTATTTGCATAAATATTTGCATAATGTTACCATACACTAACTTTTAGTAAACATGTCTCTTAATGAGTGTATGGATAAAGAAAGACTAAAAGATTTCTACATTACTATAATCCAGTGCCAACCGCCAGGCACATTAGGAACTACTACAAACGCTGCCCATTTAGAACCCATAGCAAACCCGCCGTATGCTGACAGCACTACCAGGACTCACAAAGCACCAGACCCCACCTATCAAAAGGCAACACTGCAAATATTAAATCAATACATTTCAGAGAATACTGGGGAAAGAGAACAAGTGGCAACGTCAAATAGGAATTACATAAACAGAATACCTCAGCTCAGTTACACATGCAGAACATAGACCATCACCAAACAAGGAATCACAATTTAGAAACAGGAAGGCAATAATTAAACTGGGAACCCCAAAAGCCAAACTTGAAATGTACAACAACACTGTAGAAATAAAACTATAAATTAATTTCCTCTTGTACCAAACAAAACGCAGACGTTAATGATGCACATTTCCCAGAGCTTTCATATTCCAGTTAATAAATTCAAAATAAAGAGATATCTTTCTACCTTTTGTGCATTTTTTTTCAGTTGCAATTGGTCCAGCTACTTTCTTCTGGTTTCTTCATGTTTTCTGCTAACTCTCCATCATCTGCTGTCCATTTGTCCTTTCTTCTCTCTTCTAGTTTTTTTCCATTCTCTCTCTCTACATCTGCTTTAACATACTAATCTTTCTCCTTTTGCTCTTTCCTCATTCCTATTTCATCCACACAAATTTTACCCCTCCATCCTCAATCCCCACTTACTCTCCCAATACCCGGCCAATTGTAGATTTTTCATCCCTCCTACACAAAATATTTTCCCCTCTCCATTTTACTCTCCCAGCCCCATCCCATTCTAATCCTCCCCCAACATCAGTTCCCTTCTAGTTCGTCTCACCAAGCATCCATTCCCTTCTAGTCCCTGCATCAGCCCATTTCCAGTCCTAGCCCCCCATCAGCCCATTTCCAGTCCTAGCTCCCCCATCCATTTCCAGTCCAAGTCCTTTCATCAGCTCATTTCCAATCCTAGCCCCCCATCAGCCCATTTCTAGTCATTTCCTAGCCCCATCAGCCCATGTCAAATCATAGCTCCCCTCCACTCAGCCCAATTCCACTCCAAGCCCCCCCATGAGCCTACTTCCAGTTCTAGCCCCTCCATGAGTCCATTTCAATTCAAGCCCCCACCACAGCCCATTTCCAATCTTAGCTCCCCCCAACAGCCCATTTCCAGTCCTATCCTAGCTGTTCCATCAGCCCATTTTCAGTCCTAGCTCCCTTCCCTCACAGCCCATTTCCATTTCAAGCCCCCTCTCCATCAGCTATTTGCAGTTCAAGCCTCCCCTTCCACTCAGCCCATTTCCAGTCCTAGCAACCCCCAACCTATTACCAGTCCTAGCCCCCCGTCAACTTCCAGTCCTAACCCCCATCACCCCATTTTCAGTTTAAGCCCCCCCTATAACCCATTACCAGTCCTAACCCCCCATCAGCCCATTTCCAGTCAGCCCCCCATAGCCCATTGCCAGTCCTAAACCCCCCCATCAGCCCACAGCCCATTACCAGTCCTAACCACATCAGCCCACCTCAAGTCCTAACTCCTCCCCATCAGCCCATTTCCTGTCCTAGCCCCCCTATAGCCCATTATCAGTCCTAACCCCCCCAATAGCCCATTACCAATCCTAACCCCCCTATCAGCCCACTACCAGTCTTTACCCCCCCCCCCCATAGCCCATTACCAGTCCTAACCCCCCATCATCACATTTCCAGACAGGCCCCGTCAGCCCAAAGCCCATTACCAGTCTTAACCCCCCTCATAGCCCATTACCAGTCCTAACCCCACCCCATCAGCCCACTACCAGTCTTAACCCCCCCCCCCATAGCCAGTCTTAACCCCACCCCCCATAGCCCATTGCCAGTCTTAACCCACCCCCCATAGCCCATTGCCAGTCCTAACCCCCCCATCACCCCATTTCCAGACAGCCCTCATCAGCCCACAGCCCATTGCCAGTCTTAACCCCCCCAGGCCATTGCCAGTCAAATACCCCCCCCCCCGCCCATTCCCCGTATTAAACCCCCCCACGCCCAGTGCCAGTCTTAACCCCCCCCCCTCCCTAGCCCATTGCCAGTCTTAACCCCCCCCCCCCCCGGCTCATGGCAATTTAAAAAAAGAAAAAAAAGCTGGCCCCTGCCGCCGCATGGAGTGTCCTGCAGGGCTCCCTCTGCCCGGCGGAACTCTCCCGACGCGGCTGAGCCCCTCTGCGCCGGCTTGCAGATACGCGAAGGGAGAGTGTCTCCCTCGCGTTTCTGTTAAGCCCGCAGGGGCAGATGGGAAGCAGGTGCTGATGGGAAATTTCCCATCTGCCCCTGCGGGCTTAACAGAGACGCGAGGGAGACACTCTCCCTTCACGTATCTGCAAGCCGGCACAGAGGGGTTCAGCCGCACCGGAAGAGTTCCGCCGGGCAGAGGGAGCCCCGCGGGACACTCCATGCCGCCACGGCGGCAGCGGCCAGTTTTTTTTCTTTTTTAAATTTAATTAAGAAAAAAAAAGCAGAATGTTCTTTGCGCGGGGCCCCCCGAAACGCGGGGCCCTGTGCAAAAAACATTCTTGCTCAATGGACGGGCCGGCCCTGCCTCAGCCCCATGGTACACAGCAGATCTGAAATTATCACTCTCTCATCTATGAAAGCTGGAAAAACGCTGGCGTCGGTCACACTCCATGGACGACCAGTCAGCTTACATCTATCAGCTATCCGCCCACCGCAATGCTATCACAGAGCAGATGAAACAGTACCACACAGACACCCTAAAACGCTCTTTAAACAAACTGCATGATCTGTTTAACTTAGTCAAGACTCTTTCTAAGGAACCAGCCCCCGAACAGCAATGTGAAATCCATCCCCAGGAGTTTGCAGTTTACCTACTGTCCAAGCTATCCCAGATAAATAAACCTTCAATAGAGTTTACTTCCACAGACCAGGAGTGCCCAACATCTTTAACCTCCTTTTCTACTCCTGCCAAGAAGCGCATTGAAGACTCGATCATGACCCTCAATACTACTACTGCGCAAACGGATCCTTGCCCAGCTTTCTGGATAAAGGAACTGCGCAGTGACTTCAGCACAATAATAACCAGAATTATGAACCTGTCCTTCACAACCGGGTCTTTCCCTTCTGCCCTCAAGCACACATCTATCAGACCGCTCCTAAAAAATAGCAAGCTAGATCCCCAAAAGGTGGAATCTTACAGACCCATTTCAAGTATACCTTTTCTCGCAAAGTTAATTGAAAAAGAGGTGCAAAGACAGTTACAAGACCACATTGATGCTGCTTCTCCACTGGACCCATGCCAACATGGATTCAGAGAGGCACATGATGTGGAAACACTCCTTACCACCCTCTTCAATAATATAATTTCTGGTGTCGACAACATCCAACAGGGATTTGCACTCATTTTCCTAGACATTGCTGCAGCCTTTGACTCGGTAAGTCATGAACTTCTCCTAGTACGGCTAAAAGAGAAAGGCGTCTGTGGATCAGCACTTGAATGGTGCAGATCATACTTATCTGGAAAATGGCAGCACGTCCGATCCAGTGGAGCAACGTCGGAACCATTTCATCAAGGTCAAGGGGTTCCTCAGGGATCCTCCCTCTCTGCCTTGATGTTCAACATATACATGCAACCCATTTGTAATATCATCCGGTCTTTCAATGTAAGTTGCATGTTATATGCAGATGACATCCTGCTCTATATGCCATTCACCATAGATAAATTAGATCTCTCCCCTCTGACCAATTGCTTCAATGCCATATCTGAATGGCTCCTGTCACAAAACCTCAGAATCCAACATAAGAAGACTGCTCTTCATTTCAAGGAACCTGAATTTTAGCCCTCCTCAATACTTTAAGGTGAAAGAAGCTGATCTACAAACAAAACCCACAATACAGTACCTGGGTGTTACACTAGATAGTTTTCCCCTGTTATCCAAGTTTTTGTGCCCTGTTACCTGTAAAACTCATAAGCTTTCAACTGTACTGAGCATTTATGTTACATGTAAACCGCGCTGATGCTGAATAGTGCGGTATATAAGAGACTATAAATAAATAAAATAAAATAAAAATAAATAAATAGATCAAAACCTCGACATGAAGGCACATATAGCTAACACTGTAAGAGCTATATATTACAAGATCCGTTCACTCAGACATCTACGCCCCTTGCTTGAACCTGAGGATTTCCGTTCTATCTACCAGGCTCTGATCATACCTCATTTTGATTATGCCAATGTCATTTTACAAGGACTCCCCCAATCCACCTTGAGTCCCCTACAGCTCGCAATGAATAGCGCAGCGAGGGTTCTCCATGGGGCATCTAGGAGAGACCATGTGTCGCCCCCTTCTGAAGCAGTTACACTGGCTTCCTATACAGACCAGGATCGTCTTCAAGACAATGTTACTGACTTTCAAAGCGGTAAATAGTCTCTCCTCCTCTCCACTAACCGACCTTATCCAATCCATAACCCCGAACAGATCGAGAAGATCCACAGCAATAAACACGCTAACGACCCCGCGAGAATTAACAAGATGTACCACAACAACAGCAAATAGGGCCTTCAGTCTCTGTGCACCAAGACTTTGGAATTCCTTACCAACAAACATCAGAGCAATCACTAACCTTCCCCAGTTTAGAAAGGCCCTTAAACATTACCTATTCCTCAAATACTTCCCAGAGAACACTGAATCGCATCCCCACCCTAATAGCTGTGACAATTGCAACACACCTAGTGAGCAAGGAGAACACACTTAGCAAGGTGTCCTTGACCATTGAATTTCATGTTTCATTTATTTCATTCATTTTTTAACTCTAAGGTGTAAATAGTAACCCTCGTTATCCAAGTTTTGTGGTCCTGTTAATTGTAAACGTTTCCTTGTTATCCAAGTTTGATATCCGGTTAATTGTAAACTCAGACACATGTTTTTCCTGTCTGATTTTCTGTTCTATGTAAACCGCGCTGATGCCAAATAGTGCGGTATATAAGAAAATGTAAATAAATAAATAAAAAATGATGGTGGGATTAAAGCATCCCAAGAATGCACCAGAGAGGGTGTGGGGGAAGTGGAAATGGGTGAAGGGAAGAAAGTGAGGAGAGGGGGAGACACGGTGGGGGATGGGGATGCTTTAATGGAAGAGACTGACTTGGATTAGTGGCAGTTATAGAGATATGGTTCCTGGACAACCGTGACTGGGATGTAATTATACAGCATAGTTACTCACCTGTAGCAGGTGTTCTCCAGGTACAGCAGGAATCAGTCCTCACTTATGGGTGATGTCGGCACCGACAGAGCCCACGCAGAGCAATTTCCCAGCTTTCAAAGAAAGCCTTTGGGATTGCTACCACACATGCGTGGTCCTCTTACCGCCCAAGGGTGCCATCTTGCTCAGTCAGGTCCCTTAGCTCCAGCCCTACCAAGAGGATGGCAAGGGAAGGACAAAAATTCAGCAACTCATCAGGGGAGTCGGGAGGGTAGTGAGGACTGATTCCTGCTGTCCCTGGAGAACACCAGTTACAGGTGAGTAACTATGCTTTCTCCAGGAACAAGCAGGAAGTCAGTCCTCACTTATGGGACTCCCTAGCTAAAGGCTACCGAACCTGTAACCAAAAACCGTCTCTGCAAGGCCGTAAGCAGAAGCCGAAGCCCGAAGGAACCTGAGTCCTCGGGTCCTCGGGGCGAAACCCTCGGTAGCCATGAAGAAGGGTTGGAAGGCAGGAGTTGCTTATACACCGAACAGATTACAGAGTACAGCCTGGCCGAAGTCGCTGTCCCAGTGGGACTCCCTCTCCAGGCAGTAGTGGACAACGAAGGTATTTGTAGAAACCAGGTTGCCGCCCGGCAGATGTCCATCCTGGGCACAGAGCGTAATGAGGCCACCGAGGCTGCTTTGGCTCGGACCCCATGTGCAGTGACTCGACAATCCAGAGGGACGCCCACTTTCATATGAGCAAATGCGATGCAGTCCGCCACCCAAATGGAGAGGGTGCGCTTGGTGACTGCTTGTCCCTACCTATTGGGATCATAGGTCATGAAGAGCTGGTCAGACTTGCGATGAGTCTGGGTTACGCTGCAAATAGAAGGCGAGGGCCCACTTGCAGTCGAGGGCGTGGAGAGTCATCGATGCCTGATCGGCATGGGGCCTCAGAAAGAAGGTCGGGCGCACTATCTCTTGACTGAGATGAAAGGCCAACATGACCTTGGGTAAGAACTTAGGATGCGTCCGGAGGGCCATCCTGTTCCAATAAAACCTGGTATAAGGGGCGCCAGCCATGAGCAACTGAAGCTCACTAACTCAGTGAGCCGAAGTCAGTGCCACCAGGAAGGCCACCTTCCAGGACAAATGCCAGAGCGAACACTTCACCATCGGCTCAAAGGGTGGACGAGTGAGCTGCATGAACACCACGTTCAAGTCTCATTCTGCCGGTGGGGGACGGATGGGATAACAGAAGGCACCGCATGAAGCGGAAGACTAGTGGTTGCTCCAAGATAGGCTTTCCCTCGATAGAGAGATGATTAGCTGATATGGCGCTCAGATGAACTCTAACAGAGTTCGATTTTAGCCCTTTCCTCGAGAGGTGGAGAAGGTACTGGAGAACACACCGAACTGGGCATGCTCCGAGCACCAGACAGAGAAGCGTTTCCACTTAAAGGCGTAAGCATGCCTAGTGGAGTCCTTCCTCGAGGCAAGGAGAATTTCCTCGACCTCCTCCAGAAGGGCCAGAGAGACCCGTTCAGCTGCCAGGCCATGAGGGATAGGGAGGTTAAGTTCGGGTATAGTATCTGACCCTCCTCCTGCATCAGCAAGTTCCTGGCAGAGCTCAGGGGAATCGGAGGCTCCAACAACAGCCGGAGCAGGAGTGGGAACCAAGGCTGCTGGGGCCACGAGAATCAGCGATGCCCTGTCCCGTTGAGCCTTGAGCAGGGTCCTCGCAATGAGGGGGAAAGGAGGGAATGCATAGAGAAGGCTGGAAGACCAGTCCACGAGAAATGCATCGGGGTCCTCCATGCCCGGGTGTGGCATGGCCTATCTAGTCTGTCCTTCCATATCAACAACTACAACAGTCCACTTTTTACCTTTAGAGATCCTCTGTGTTGGTCCCATGCTTTTTTGAATTCAGTTACTGTCCTCATCTCTACCACCTCCACTGGGAGACTATTCCACGGATCCACTACTCTTTCCGTAAATAAATATTTCCGCATATCACTCCTGAATCTATCTCCCTTCACCCTCATCCCATGTCCCCTCGTAGCAGAACTTGCTTTCAATTGAAAGAGGCTCTCTCCCTGAACATTTATGCCACGGAGGTATTTAAACATCTCAATCATATCACCTCTATCCCGTCTTTCCTCTAATGTGTACATATTAAGATCCTTAAGTCTGTCCTCATATGCTTTATAATGAAGCCCACTAATCATTTTAGTAGCCATCCTCTGCACCGACTCTATCCTGTTCACATCCTTTTGAAGGTGCAGTCTCCAGAATTGCACACTATACTCCAAATGAGGTCGCACCAAAGACTTATACAGAGGCATTATCACCTCCTTTTTTCTGCTAGCCATTCCTCTCCGTATGCACCCAAGCATCCTTCTAGCTTTTGCCGTCACCTTTTCTACCTGTTTAGCTACTTTAAGATCATCAGACACAACCACGCCTAGGTCCCGCTCTTCTTTAGTGGACAAAAGTACTTCACCTCCTATACTGTATTGCTCCCTTGGATTGCTGCAGCCCAAATGCATGATCTTACATTTTTTAACATTAAATCCCAGCTGCCAAATTCTAGACCATTCTTCAAGCTTAGCTAGATCCCTCCTCATGTTATCTACCCCTTCCTGGGTGTCTACTCTATTGCAGATTTTGGTATCATCCGCAAAGAGGCAAACCTTACCCGACAGCCCTTCCGCTATATCACTAACAAAGATGTTAAAAAGAAATGGATCAAGGACAGATCCCTGGGGCACACCACTGGTAACATCCTTCTCCTCAGAGTGAGCTCCATTTACTTGTACTCTTTGTCGCCTCCCACCCAACCAATTTCTAACCCAAGCAGTAACTTTAGGGTCCATCACTAGGGTGCTCAGTTTGCTTATAAGTCGCCTGTGAGGAACAGTGTCAAAGGCTTTACTGAAATCTAAATACACCACATCTAAAGCTCTCCCTCGGTCCAACTCCCTGGTCACCCAGTCAAAGAAATCAATCAGATTTGTCTGACAAGACCTGCCTCTGGTTAATCCATGCTGCCTCGGATCCTGTAATCCGCTGGACTCCAGAAACCTCACTATTTTCTCTTTCAGCAGCGTTTCCAATAATTTACTCACCACTGAAGTTAAACTAACCGGCCTGTAGTTTTCAACCACATCCTTACTTCCGCTTTTGTGTAAAGGCACCACATGAGCCTCTCTCCAGTCCTTTGGCACCACTCCCGACTCCAACGAGGCATTGAAAAGGTCAGTCAGTGGAGCTTTTAGAACATCCCCAAGTTCCCTCAGTATTCTAGGGTGTATCCCATCCGGTCCCATCGCTTTGTCTACTTTCAGTTGAGCTAGTTTCTCACGAACACAGTCTTCTGAAAATTGTTCAAGATGTCCCTCGCTTCTGTTCCTATTTGTGGGTGTTTTCTGAGGTCCTGCTCCTGGTTCTTCATCTGTGAACACAGAACAAAAATATTTGTTAAGCAATTCCGCTTTATCCTTATCAGCTGCTACATATTCCCCCCCCCCCCCCTGCACCCTTGAGTCTGACAATACCACTCTTGCCCTTCCTATTCTCACTAATATATCTGAAAAATGTCTTATCCCCCCATTTTATTGCATTGGCTATTTCCTCCTCCTTTTGAATCTTTGCCTTCTTGACTACTTTGCTAGCTTCCCTAAGCTTTTCCAAATACAGATGCCTATCTTCCTCTCTCTGTGATCTCTTGTATTTCATGAAGGCCTCCCTCTTTTTCTTCACTTTTTCAGCTACTTCCTTCGAAAACCATAGCGGTCTCCTTTTCCTTTTGCCTTTATTTACCATTTTAACAAAAAGTTTGGTTGCCCTTAAAATATCCCCTTTCAGTTTTGCCCACTGTTTTTCTACATCCCTCGGCTGTTCCCATCCCACTAACGACTCCCAGAGGTATTGGCACATCTTCGCAAAGTTAGTCTTCCTAAAGTCTAAGATCCTCACCTTGGAATGGATTCTAACAGCCAAAGTCCTAATACTGAACCACACCATCTGGTGATCACTGGATGCATAATGATCTACCACTACAACATCAGAAACACTTTCACCATTGGTAAGCACCAAGTCCAGTATGGTCCCTTCACGTGTGGGGTCTGTTACCAATCGCCTGAATAGTTCTCCCTGTACAGAATCCAGGATCTCCTTCTAGATGACACTGCAGCAGGAATGTGCCAATCAACATCTGGCATATTGAAATCTCCTATCAGTAGCACTTCCCCTTTCCTAGCAATGCTGCGTATGTCTTCAATTAACTCTCTGTCCACCTCTTCCTCTTGTGAGGGAGGTCTGTATATCACACCAAGGCAAATAGATTTCTCTTTCCCTCTTTCTAGTTTAACCCACAATGCCTCCTCTCTCCCTTTTAAGTTCTGTAATTCCAAAGCTTTAATAGTAGTTTTTACATATAGTGCCACTCCTCCTCCCCTTCTTCCTACCCTGTCCTTTCTTAATAAAGTATAGCAGGTATAGTTACATCCCAGTCATGGTTTTCTGTGAACCATGTTTCTGTAACTGCCACTAAATCCAAGTCAGCCACTCCCACCAAAGCTTCAACATCAGGGATCTTATTTCCCATGCTATGGGCATTTTTACACACTGCTTTCCATATGTTACCCCTGTTACCCATTTCCATAAAGGTATGGGTAACAGGGAAGCATCTGTGGTCAGTACCACATCATGCTGTGGGGGCTGGAAGGGCGATCCCCGCAGGAAGTTGCGGAGGTTTTGCCACCAGTTCAGGGACAAGCGGAGGTCGGGAAGAACCCTCAAGGGGTCGCTGAGGTGTCTGAGGGACTGGCTCCATTGGGTGCTTAGACACCACTGAGCCGTCCACATGTGTGGGCGGGAGTGAGGGACCACATGCACATTCGAGGCTTTTTGCGCTGTTCCACCTCTGAGGATCCCTGGTCCGAATGCTGCCTGGAATGTGGTGCCACAGGGGGAGGACCCACTGGAGGGGAGACGACCGAGGGTGCCACCGGTGACTCTGAGGCAGCCTTTTGAAAAATTTATTTATTTATTTATTTTATTTATTTAATTGGATTTTTATACCGCCTTATCATACAATCAAAGCGGTTTAACAAAAGAGAAAATTAGTAATAGTGAAAAAATCTGTGATAATATATACATAGTTTGTAAATATATGATTAAATGTCTTGGGAAAAGGTGCACTATATATATTGTGAGCTATACTATAAAGTGAGCTATTGTACAATGTATATATAAATAATTGCTTTCTTAAAAATTAATTAGTTGATTGCATGACCGTAGTGCTCCGTAAACAAAACTGTTTTCAGTTGTTTTCTAAAGTCTTTGATGTCCTGAGCTGCTCTCAGATCATTAGGTAGGGAGTTCCAGATGGAAGTCGCAGCAAACGAGAAAGCTCTCTCAGAGGTCTCCTTGCGTGTTTTTCTGATGTCATTTGAGGAGCTGATTCTATTTTCAGATACACTTCTCCTAGGTCTGTTGCTAATATCTGACCGGATAAGATACGTCAGACTTTTTGCAGAACATTGTTGCTTTATCTTGAAAATATAAATTACTGTATTTAAATGTCTTCGGACTTCTGCTTACGGCTGAGCAGGGCATTAGAGGACATTTTCTTACAGAGCAAACAGAGCTCTGGGTCATGTTCGGCTCCCAGACACCTTAGAAAGCAGTCATGAGTGTCCATAAGCGACATGTTCCTAGAGCATCTATCGCATTTTTTAAACCCGGTGGTCATGGGGGCAAAAATGGCACCTGCGAGGTCAAAGACACACGCGGCCAGCGGTTGAAAGAAAAAAAGGGCACGAAGCCCGGGAAGAAAAAATCAGGAAAAGTATCCCCGCAAGATCCAAAAGGGAGCAAGGGGAGGATGGGTAGAGGACCGGTGCAACTGGAAAAAAGAGATATAGCCTGTTAAGGTGAAAAAACAAAAACTTTTTCCGAGGGACGAGGATGTGTGTCCAAAGGGCTCCACGGAAAAAGGGAGAATGAGCAAGATTAGCACCCTTGGGCAGGAAGAGGACCACGCATGCGTGGTAGCAATCCCAAAGGCTTTCTTTGAAAACTGGGAAATTGCTCCTCACGGGCTCCGTTGGTGCAGATGTCACCCATAAGTGAGGACTGACTTCCTGCTTTTTTCTGGAGAACACTATACTTTATTCCGGAAAGACAGGATAGGAAGAAGGGGAGAAGTGGCACTATATGTAAAAAATAATATTAAAGCTTGTGATAAGGAAGCTTATCATAGCTCAGGAAGGGGCTATAGAAAAGGTGAAGTGTCTCTGAACAAGCAACCTGTCAGTGCTGGTAGAAATGAGAAAACAGAATTTTGCCATAAAAGACTACCAGTCCCAGAATGCACCAGGTTTCCAACAGCCATGAGAGGAGCTGAAGTGAGAAAACGTGTGTTCAATCAAAAGGGCTATGAGGTAATCCCCAAGCACTCATTGCAAAGGGCAGGGCTTGATTCAGCACAGCTGCGCTGTGCTAGGATGGAACACTCATCTCAAAGGGCAAGGCCTGATTCAGCACAGCTGTGCTGTATTAGGGAGGAGCACTCATCTAAGCAGAATAAGAGTAGAGTTTATTCTACAGAGGACCATCTTCATGATCACCTTGGATATCCAGAGAATTGTCCTCAGTATCCTGAGAATCAGCTTGAGTTTGATCATCAGTTTCATCTGAAGGATCATCAGAAGCAGAAGCCAAACCGGACGGACAGAGAGGGAAAGAGACCCTTTGGAAGAAGGAAGAGAAATGCCTTTGAGAGGTCTAGAAGAGTCCAAAGCAGTATGTATACTGGGAGGTATTCCAAGGGCCAGCATACACCATTGGACTGGGGAAAGCCAGAGGAATGGTGCTGCAGAGCTAGGAATCACCAGAGGCTACCTGTGAGGGAGACGGCTGCACGTGGAAGGGACCCTAAGACCCGTGCCAGAAAGTATGTGAAGAGAGATCCAGTGTCCAGGGATCTGGATTGGAAGGCTGGATAACTGCTAGCAATTAAGCCTTACCTAATTGCTTGTGAGCTAGGAGAGAATCACTTCTGTATCTATGTGGGAAATAATCAGAAGTTAACCTGAAAAGAACAGTTTGTTTCTTGCTGTGTGGCTTTTCATTTGTTGTTTTCCTGATTTTAACTTTGTTTTTCCAAGTTAACACTGAAAGCAAGTAACCTAATTTATGTGCTACCAAGCATATCTGTGTTGGGAGAAATAACCCCATAAATAAATATCTTATTGGCTTTACCCAAGAGCACAACTAAATTATTGTCAGCAGCTGTGTCTGGTGTGAATGAACTACATTGCCCACAATACCTTGCAAATCATATAGAAATATGCACTTGCCAAGAGTGTGAACATTCTCACCCAGGCAGCCGTCTGACAAATGGCGTAGTTTTTCGGATTGCTTTTGCACAAAGGGGATTTACTTGCTGAGGATTACAACTACAGTTCAAGTTTAAAGCTGAAAAAAAAAAGATTTTCCCTCAACTGCACTTTGGAGGAGAAGTGGATGTCCCAGGAGGAAAAGACCCTGTGCAGAGCTGGATTCATCACTGAGACAAGGTAATAAGTACCTGGGCATGTCTAGTGGTGGATGGGAGTAAGGCACAGGGGTAATTGGAAAAAAAAAAAAAGTAGAAAAAAACACACCTGTTTGGAAGGTGGTGCACTTTGGGGTTTTTTTTTTCTTTGTTTCTTGCAGGGATCAAGATGGATCCGAGGGAGATGGCTAGCTGGATGGCAGCCCAGTTTAGCAGGCAACAGGAGCTATCGCAGCAGGCACAGGACACTGCTATGAAAGCCATAATGGACCAGCAGAAGCCAGTGCTTGATCTGGTGCAAGCCCTAGTTAAGCTGCAGAGCCAAAGTGGAACAGATGCAAGACCAGCAGTGAATACTGGTACACCACATGTGGACAGTGTGGGACTCAATCAAGGGATTGGGGCATTTAGTTTTGGGAAGCTAACTCCAGATGATAATGTTGATGATTTTCTAGAGTCTTTTGAAAGAGTGGCACAAGCATTAGCATGGCCAGAGACCCAGTGGGCAGTAAGGCTGGCAGCCTCATTAACTGGAGAGGCGCTTGCAGCTTACAGAGCAATGCCAGCAGCCCAGGCTTTGAATTATAAGGATGTAAAGGCTGCTATTAGAGATCGCCTAGGGTTGTCTATTTCAGAGTATAGGCGAATGTTTAGAGCTACTACATTGAGAGTGGGTGAAACACCCAGGGCTCTGAGTCAGAGAATCAGAGGTTTAGCTGTAAAATGGTTGTAGCCTGAGCAAAAGACGGTAGAAATGTTATTAGATATTATAATGCTTGAGCAATTTATGTCTGGGGTGTCTAAGGATTTGCACACTTTCCTTATACAGCAAAATTGCCAAAATCTTGGAGAGGCAACCATGCTAGCAGAGAGATTCTTGGGAGCCACGCAGGCTTGCCATAGAATGGGTGGCCCTCTGAAGATTGGTGCTGAGGCTAGATGTGCTGTATCAGAAAAGAGAATAATTAAAAATATTTCTGAAAATAAATGTACTGTGCCATACCAGATGACACAGGGGAGTGAAAAGAAATGTTTCAAGTGTGGAAAATGGGGACACTTAGAAAAAGGATGTCAGTCACACACTAGCTTAATGGGTCTGGATTTAAAACAGCCCAAAGGAGGATTTCTTTTGATGGTTGATGTGCAAGGAATTACCATAAATGCTTTGTTAGACTCTGGGGCAGACCGGAGTATGATGTCAGAAAGGCTTTGGAAGAGAATAGAGGCCCAAGAAGGATTTGTGCCTAGAACCCCTGAAAGCCAAGTTCACATCAGATGCATTCATGGTGCTGCAACATCATATCCCATCTATAGGCTAAAGGTTAAGTGCCTGGGGGAACAAGAGGAAGTCCTGGTAGCAGTGGTGCCTAGGCTACCCTTTGATTTGGTTCTAGGAAGAGACTGGCCAAGATTTAAGCAGGGGCTAGTGAAAGGGCTAGGAAAGAAGGAGGGAGAAGGTTTAATAATGGAAATAGCTCCCGGGCCTTTCTTTTGAAGTCCTCAGTCCCTAGCTAAAAAGATGGTTCAGCTTCCAGAAGGCCAAACTATGGGTAATAAGAGGGGCCTTGTATCCACCCGCTCGCAGGCTAAGATAGAGAGCCAGCAGAAGGAGGAGGGGGAGCAGGCAGAGTTATTAGGAGACTTACCCTCTCATGATGATTTAATAACCCCATCATCTGGTAAAGTAAGAAAGTTGAAAGCACAAAAGCGGCGTGAGAGACTTTGCAGAGCACAGGGTAGGGCTGAGATGTTAGCTGGTCAAAGTTTACCCTGGGTGCCAGCTGCGTTAGTGGCAAAGTTTCCTAACTTTCCACAAGAGCAGCGAGCAGATCAAGCTCTCACCCGAGCTTTTAAGTATGCTCAGGAGGTCAGGGAGGAATTGCCCAGATTCAGACTAGATAATGATATATTATATAGAGAGAGTCAGGACCCCAGGAATGGGACCATACGTAAACAATTGGTGGTACCCACAACTTTCAAAGGGCTAGTACTTAGACTAGCACATGATCATCCAGTGGGAGGTCATAAAGGGATGCAAGGAACGCTGGATCAAATACTTAAAGCATTTTTACTGGCCAGGTATTTTCAAAGAAACTGCCCAGTTTTGTGCTGCATGTCCAGCGTGTCAGCGAGTTACAGTGGCTCACCCACCGGTGGTGCCATTGATTCCCATGCCAATTATTATTTATTTATTTATTTATTTTATTTATTTAGTAAACATTTGTATACCGCTGCTTCCTACGATCAGCAGCGGTTTACTTTACAGAATCATAATGTATTGTACGGTACATTGAGATTTCAGTTTTACATTTTGATTAGTCAATGATTACGTAACACGGGACAAGCATTTGGATACGATACATATTTGATTAAAGCACACAGATCAAGGTATACATTTGATTTCAGTAGATTGGGGGAGGGCCCCATATATACAATTTGTACAGAATTAGTTGCCAAGGTGTACAGACTATACATGGTTATATACAATTTGTACGGAATTAGTTGCCAAGGTGTACAAGTTATACATGACTATATACTATTAGATTATATGCTGCCGAGTGCGGCAGAGGAGATCTGGTTGAGGTAGGGTATCGCAGTTAGATCAAGTTGTAGTGGGTTTGAAACAGATAGGTTTTCAGTTTTCGTCTAAATTCGTTCAGGTTGTTTGTGAGCCTTAATTCATGCGGTAGTTGGTTCCATTGGATTGGCGCTGAGTATGTGAACGCCCTATTGCTTGTTTCGGCCTTGACAGATCTTATGCTGGTCGGGATACATAGGGTGTTGAGATTCATAGTTCTCCTGCTCCTGTTGCTAGGTTGAATAGTGATTAGGTTATTGAGGTAGGATGGTGCGATGCCATTGATGAGTTTAAATGTTGTGATGAGTAGTTTGTAGATGATGCGGGCGGCCACTGGGAGCCAGTGCAGATCCATTAGAACTGGGGTTATGTGGTCGGTGACTCTCTTTTCCATGATGACTCTTGCAGCCACGTTCTGAGCCATTTGCAGGATGCTTAGTGTGCTCTTTGGAAGCCCTTGTAGAATGGCATTGCTGTAATCCAGGTGGGGAATGATTAGTGCTTGAGCAACAGACCTAAAGTCGGATTTCTCGAGGATATTGCGGAGTGGTTGAAGGATTTTGAGTTTGTAAAAGATGGCTCGGTTAACTGTTCTGAGGTGTTTGTCCATCTTGAGGTTGCTGTCAAGTAGGACTCCTAGATACTTTATTACAGGCTTTGTATCGTATATGTTTTTGTTTAGTGTGACTGTGGTGGGCGGGATGAAATTGGCTTTCTTGGACATGAACATGACCTCTGTTTTTTTGTGATTTAATGACATGTTGTTTTGCTGAAGCCATGATTGGAGCATGTCAAGGCATTCTTCTAGTGGACTGAAGTTAGGCTGTGTTATGTCGAGCTGTGTGTATAACATCACATCGTCGGCATATATGTGGTAATTTATGTTGTATTTCTGGAAAATACTGCATACCGGCTTTATATACAAATTGAACAGTAGGGATGAGAGGGCAGACCCTTGAGGGATCCCTTGGGTTTGGGGGAAAGCATCAGCTCTGTCGTTGTTGAATTGCACTTGTTGCATCCTATTGGATATGTATGATGTGAACCATTATCAGAGACCCAATTGGTCGCATTGCCATGGATATTGTAGGCCCATTAGTCAAAACGCCCCGAGGTTTCCAATACATCCTAGTTATGGTAGATCAGGCAACAAGGTTTCCCTGGGCCATACCATTGAGGAATGTTTCTGCAAAAACAATAGCTTTAGAGCTAGTAAAATTGTTTTGTGAAGTGGGATTCCCAAGAGAGGTGTTGACTGACCGAGGGTCCAATTTTGTATCCAAATATTTGGCCCAGGTCTGGGATGCCTTTGGCATTCATCACGTGAAAACCTCAGCCTACCATCCACAATCAAACGGTTTGGTGGAGAGATTCAACCAAACTCTCAAACAAATGTTGAGAAGGGGGTTAGCAGGAGAGGTAAAAGAATGGGATATGTTATTGCCCTTTGCCTTATATGCCTGCAGGGAAAGAATTCAGGTATCCCTAGGTGTAACTCCATATGAATTGATGTATGGTAGGGCTCCACGGGGTTTGTTAGACATTTTGAGGGAACAATGGATTGATCCTGAACCAGGAAGTCATGAGGTGCCACTGTTTCTACGTGACTTGAGAGCACGTTTGAAAAGGACGTCGCAGGTTGCTGAGAGGAACCTGCAGGACAGTCAAGTGCGCCAGAAAGGGTGGTATGATAGGAAGGCCAAAAGCCGCCAATTAAGCATTGGTGAAAAGGTTTTGGTTCAAGTAGCAGGTACAGCTCCAAAATTTGAAGTACAGTGGAAAGGGCCATGGAAGGTTGTTAAACAAGTGAGCCCAGTATCTTATATGGTAGAAAATGCAAGAGGGCGTAGGCAGACCTACCATATTAATGTACTTAAGTCTTGGAAGGAGAGGCCTGTAAATAATAATGTCCCTGAAGCCAGTCAGGAAGTAAGTGAGCTTCAAAATGATAACACTCTCGTAGGTATTACGGACTGTAGGAAAGACGTTTCACCAGTTAAACCAGTCCGTAATAACTTAAGCAGGGGGGTATGTGATAAGGAAGCTTATCATAGCTCAGGAAGGGGCTATAGAAAAGGTGAAGTGTCTCTGAACAAGCAACCTGTCAGTGCTGGTAGAAATGAGAAAACAGAATTTTGCCATAAAAGACTACCAGTCCCAGAATGCACCAGGTTTCCAACAGCCATGAGAGGAGCTGAAGTGAGAAAACGTGTGTTCAATCAAAAGGGCTATGAGGTAATCCCCAAGCACTCATTGCAAAGGGCAGGGCTTCATTCAGCACAGCTGCGCTGTGCTAGGATGGAACACTCATCTCAAAGGGCAAGGCCTGATTCAGCACAGCTGCGCTGTATTAGGGAGGAGCACTTATCTAAGCAGAATAAGAGTAGAGTTTATTCTACAGAGGACCATCTTCATGATCACCTTGGATATCCAGAGAATTGTCCTCAGTATCCTGAGAATCAGCTTGAGTTTGATCATCAGTTTCATCTGAAGGATCATCAGAAGCAGAAGCCAAACCGGACGGACAGAGAGGGAAAGAGACCCTTTGGAAGAAGAAAGAGAAAAGCCTTTGGGAGGTCTAGAAGAGTCCAAAGCAGTACGTATACTGGGAGGTATTCCAAGAGCCAGCATACACCATTGGACTGGGGAAAGCCAGAGGAATGGTGCTGCAGAGCTAGGAATCACCAGAGGCTACCTGTGAGGGAGACGGCTGCACGTGGAAGGGACCCTAAGGCCCGTGCCAGAAGGTATGTGAAGAGAGATCCAGTGTCCAGGGATCTGGATTGGAAGGCTGGACATAAGAACTGGACTACATACTGGCCAGGCTATATAGAGAGGAACTCTAGCAGCAATGGAAGCTCAGGTATGAACACTGATCTATGCCCTAGCTATAACCTTGAAAGACAGCAGGGAAACAAGTATTCTCCTGAAAATGCTCCATTGAGAGATTCATCTGTGCCAATCCATGATATTGAACCCATGCTTGTTGAACAAGGGGGAATAATAGCAGATGAGGATCCTGTTTATATGGACTGCTCTCTATCTAAACTCCGTTGGTAACTTTCTGTTATAAAGTACAGCAACCATCACAAAGAAATACAAATTTGTTCTTTAATCTACTCAGAAAAGCTCCTGAAGCAGGATTTGACCCACACAGTAGAAAGCAAGCCAGCTAAGGGGTTTCAGCTGGATAACTGCTAGCAATTAAGCCTTACCTAATTGCTTGTGAGCTAGGAGAGAATCACTTCTGTATCTATGTGGGAAGTAATCAGAAGTTAACCTGAAAAGAACAGTTTGTTTCTTGCTGTGTGGCTTTTCATTTGTTGTTTTCCTGATTTTAACTTTGTTTTTCCAAGTTAACACTGAAAGCAAGTAACCTAATTTATGTGCTACCAAGCATATCTGTGTTGGGAGAAATAACCCCATAAATAAATATCTTATTGGCTTTACCCAAGAGCACAACTAAATTATTGTCAGCAGCTGTGTCTGGTGTGAATGAACTACATTGCCCACAATACATTGCAAATCATATAGAAATATGCACTTGCCAAGAGTGTGAAGATTCTCACCCAGGCAGCCGTCTGACAAGCTATAAAATTACAGCACTTAAGAGGGAGCAAGGAGGCACTTTGAGTTAAACTAGAAAGAGGGAACGGGAAATCTATTTGCATTGGTGTGATATTTATTTTATTTATTTATTTAGGTTTATACCGCACTATTCACTATCAGCACGGTTTACAGAACAACAACATTGTACATAGAACATTTTATATAAATATATATACCATGTAACAGAATTACATAGAACAGATGAAACAAATAAATATTTACAATAAATAAACAAAAGTAAACATTGGGAGATCATACGGTAACTATTTACAGTCTGAAAGACTTTAAAGTATGTGAATGATGTGGAAGGGTTTAAGTTACATAATCAAAAGCAAGATGAAATAGGTGTGTTTTAATTTCTTTGTGAAAGGTGGAAAATTCTGATATGAGATGAATATGGGGAGTGTCGCGGGGGCTCCCCCGTCTACGCCTTATTACTCTTGGGGTGACCCTGGGCAAAGATTATGCTAGGCAGTCAAGGGAATGTAAGTTCACTCGGCGTAGTTGAGAGAAGTGACCTCACAGATTCCAACTACCTAGGAGCACTCATTAATGAGACCAGGTGGAGGGAAATAAGGCTTTTATTCCCTGGTAAATGCAAAGGTTCAACATAAGAGATAATCCATGAAACAGAAAGTCCTTTGTGTCAAAAGGTACCAGTATTTACAATGGTTGCTTAATTGTTGCTTCACAACTAAGGCAGGTTTCACTACCGGAATTTCAGTACAAGAAACAGCACTTACATTTCATTCATTCTTCTTCACTATATAGAGCATACAGGCTCTGGAGCTGAGGCCGTACACCAGTCACATTCCATAAGCTCTGGTAGAGATAAGGGAACAGTATTTGGGTATTCAATCTCCATGGACTCCCCTTCGCTATACTCAGTAGAGGAATATTCACTGTCCCTGTCTGACCCAGCCTTGTAGGTTAAGACTCTGGAGTCTGGCTTCCCATAGCCAGGGGTTCTCAAGGGTGGAGGAATTTGACTGAACCAATCTGGTTTCTTTTCCCTCACATAAGGAGCACGGGTTTTAGCAGAGTCTTTAGGAGCACAATATTCACAGTCATTGGTTAGTGTTTCATACCTGGATTTAGATGAGTTGGAATCACCAGTGTATTCTCTTCCAGCCACTCTCCTTTGGTAGCTGAGCCTCTGCCTGCCAGCGTTGGGTATAGCTGTGCTTCTAGGCAGTGGAGTAAAACTTGTCCTGGATTCTCCTCTCTCTCTGGGTAAGAACTCCAGCTGACTATAAAAGTGTTTTCCTCTCTGACCTGGTAAAACTTGGTAATAATCCTTCAGAGATTGTAAGCTCTTCTCAGAACCCTTCTCCCTGGTTCTTGGCTTCTGTCTCTCTGTTCTGGATTCAGGCAGACTGTAAGAACAGGGCGTGGCAGACACTCTCACCTTAGAGCTGGCTCTAGCAAACTTCCCTTGTGCAGCAGGGTCAGTTTGGGCCTTCTGGCTCCCAACCTTGTGAAGTCTGTTCCCACTAAGGTTCTTCTCAGTCCTCTCTTGATGGCTCTCAGCCTTCTCTCTGTGTGTCTCAGCCTTCTCCCTGTGGTTCTCAGCCTTCTCCTCTCGGTGGCTCTCCTTCTCCTCCTTCTCTACTCCAGAAGCATTCTGTTCTGATTTATAAAGCAAACTGCTTGGGATGACTTCCGGGTTCCTTTCCAGGTGCAAGTCATCAGAGTTCCTAGGCTCATTAACTCCCGAATGTCTGTTCCTGCTCCCTCTAGCTGTGCCTGGGGTAATTGCACACCTAGTTCCTTAAAAGAAACAGGATTTCTTTTCAAACACTCATCTTTATTGACACACGCCTCATGACAGGAGGTAGGGTGTTCCATAGTTGCGGGCCAAAATGGGAGAAAGCTCTGTTGTTGGTAAATTGTGAGCTTTTTCTGGATAAGAAGGGGGTGGTGAGAGTATTTATCAAATTTGTTCTTCTTGTTCTATTGTCAGGGGTCCAATGTAGGCGGTCTTCCAATGAGGGTGCAGATAGGTGATGGAGGATTTAAAAGTAATCAGGAGAGCTTTGCATTTTATTTATTTTATTTTATTTATTTTTATTCTCTTATATACCGCGCTATTCTGCATCAGTGCGGTTTACATTGAACAAACTGAAATTACATTGAACAGGGCATTGTAACTTGGAGATAACTATTTTACAGGGAACATGGGCTATGGAGGGTTAAGTGGCTTGCCCAAGACCACAAGGAGCACCTGTGGGACTAGAAACCCCAGTCCTTCCAGCCCAAGGTTGCTGTCCTCTAGTGGGATTTGAACCCCCGACCTTCCGGCCTGAAGTACCTTGCCCCAACCACTAGGCCACTCCTCCACTCCTCCACTTAGTCAAAAGCTTATTGATAGCCAGTGAAGATGAATTAGCAGAGGTATTATGTGATCATATTTTGAAGTTCCGTAAATGGTTCTTGCAGCCGTGTTCAGAGCTAACTGTAGAGGATGGAGTGAATATCCAGGAAGTCCATGCAGGATAATGTTTGAATAGTCAAAGAGGGGAGTGATAATGGCTTGGAAAACAGTGCAGAAGTCAGATGGTTCAAGTAGGGGACAGAGGTTCCGGAGGGTACGTATTTTATGGTATACAGCCTTTGTAATTTATTTATTTTATTTATTTAACTATATTTATATCCCGCTTTTCACCGGGTCAAAGCGGTTTAACAAAAGGGGGGGAGGGGGGACAGTAATCAATTCTTAGGGTGGGGGGCTGTCACCGGGGAGGCCAACATTAATGATCTAGACAGACATTAAGGACTTAAACAATGGACATCAGTCTTTTAGTAGGTAGATCTGTGGGTATGTTAAAGGGTCTGGAGAGGGTGTCAGTGGTGGATGTTTGTTTCTGGTCCGAGGTATTCCTGGAACAGGATGGTTTTTAGTTGTTTTCTGAATGTTGAAGGATCTCCATTGTTTCTGATGTTGTTTATATGAGATTCCAAAATTTAAGGATTGGTCAGTAGTGATGCCAAGATATCTGACTTCCTGATTAGATTTTAACTCAGCATTTTTAACCTTTAGGGAGGATGGAGGTATGAATGTTTGAGTTTTTGTAACAAAGAGGACTTCTGACTTTTTGTGGTTTACTTTGAGGATGTGCCTCTCTAGCCAATCAGAAACATCATTGAAACAGCTGATTATATTGGTGAAGTTTGGGTTCGCTGTAGAGAAAGGTGTGTAGATGAGCACATCATCTGCATAGATGTGATAAAGAATTCCGTGGGACTATATTATTGTACAAATTGGTTGTAAATAAATGTTAAATAATAGTGCAGATAGGGAAGAGCCTTGAGGAACACCATCAGTTTGTTGGTAAATATCAGAAGTATGATTGCCCATCCAAACTTGTTGTTGCCGATCTGATAGATATGATCTACAACATCTAGAGCTGTATTTTGGATGCCTTTAAGCTTGAGTAGATGTATCAAATAACTGTGGCAAACTGTATCAAAGGCTGCAGCAATATCCATGAAAATAAGTATGAAGCCTTGTTTAGAGTTATTCAATCCTAAAATCAGGTTATCAAACAGGGATGTGAGCAGTGTCTCGACTCCATGATGTTGTCTAAAGCCATGTTGTTGCGAATCAAGTGGTGCATTGCAGGCAATATGGTCTTGTATTTGTTGCTGAACTATTTTCTCCATTATTTTAGATAAGAAGGGCAGACTAGAGATAGGGCAGTAGGAGTTAGGGTCCTGTGGGTCTAGCTTGGAGTTTTTAGGAGAGGTTTGATGGTCGCAGACAATGTTCCCTCTAAGCTGCGCTGGGTCCGCCGCCAACATTCCTGCCGGTGGGAGGGGGGGGTGCAGTGCGATCAACGCTCTGCCCCTCCCCCCACTGGCGGGAATGCCAGCGGAGGACCTGGCGCAGATTAAAGGGAACATTGCGAGGGTGCTGTAGTGTGTGTTAGATACAGAGTCGAACACATGCCGCAGCACCCTCGCAATGTTCCCTTTAATCTGCGCCGGGTCCTGTGCTTTTGCTATCAGGAACAGCCCCTTTAGCTTTGCTTGACATGGTCGCTATCCCTGTGTTTTGGGGCCACCGCCTATCTCTAGCCGCCCCTCCACCCTCCGGCTTCATAGCGTGTAATCTGCTTAACCTTCTCCTTTGCTGTCAGACACCCCCGGTCCTCCCCCCTTCATCATCTTCACTCTCTCCTGCCGCTACACTTATTATGCTCTCCCTGGCCCTCCTAATCTGTCGCTCCCTCCACTCAAAAACCCAACTAGTCCACGACCTTTTGAACCAGCACTCTTTGGACGCCCTCTTTATCACGGAATCTTGGCTCCGAGAGGGGGAAGACGCTCTTCTCCATCAATGTCAGAGCGTCTTCCCCAGGTTACTCTGCTTTTCACACACCCCGCCTCCGTCGTTCCAGCGGTGGTGTAGCATTAATTTACAGATCTTCCCTCTCTCTATCGCTTGTCTCACCTCCCCCTGCCTATCCCGAATCCCTTCTGGTTCACTCAGACTCTCCCACTCCAATCTATTTTCTCCTCCTCTACGTTCCCCCCTCTTTGCATCCGGATCTTTGGGATTCCCTCTTACTCTCCTTATCTGATTCTGTCCTCCTATCTCCTCATTTAGTCATCCTGGATGACCTCAATGTTCATCTGGGTGCTCAATCGAGATCGTGCGATAAGGTTCTCACCTCATTTTTCTCTGATCTGTGCCTCACCCAACACGTAGCTTGCCTGACCCATGCCTCTGGCCAGACATTGGACCTCATTCTCACTCTCGAGTCCTCCCCCCACTTCCCTTCCCACATTCAACCTATCCCTATCCCTTGACCACCAGTGTCTCCTTTTTTCCTTCCCTTTTCCTTCTCCTGGGACAGTCAGCCCCCCTCCCCCCCCCCCCGCGCGTCCTTTCCTCTCAGCCTCTTAAGCAGCACA
The DNA here is from genome assembly GCA_033557465.1 of Ichthyophis bannanicus. Taxonomy (NCBI): domain Eukaryota; kingdom Metazoa; phylum Chordata; class Amphibia; order Gymnophiona; family Ichthyophiidae; genus Ichthyophis; species Ichthyophis bannanicus. The sequence goes on along the minus strand of CM066044.1, from coordinate 277,651,905 downwards.
TTACCCTGCACACTTTACAATCTTTCCCCCAAGCCAGTTCCCTTTTCCCTCCCGAGTTTTCCTCCCTATCCGTTGATCAACAAGTGGACACTTGGTCCTCTACTCTCTCTGCTGCCCTTAATACCTTAGCCCCTCTCCGTCCTGTATCTCTCCGCTCCTCCTCTCACCACTCTTGGTACCACCCTGGGCTTTATCTGCTTTGCACCCATCTTTGCCGCGCAGAGCGCCTATGGAAGAAGAACCCATCAGCTTCTTCCAATACTGCATTCCGTCAGGCACACCTATGATAACCGCGGCCAAGCAGTCACATTACTCTCACCTCATAGCTTCCTCCTCCAACTCCTCTAGACGCCTTTTTCATATCCTTAAATCCCTTTCCTCTAGCTCTTCCACCCCAACCACCCCATTCCTCCCCTAGCCCTTCTACCCTCACCTCCTTTTTCACCGACAAAGTCCTCTCCCTTCGCTCCTCCTTCCCCGCCTGCCCTCCTCCTCTCTCTCCCCCTCCTGACTCCCCCATCTCCTCTGCTGCTGTCTCCTCACCCCCTTCCTGCACCTTTCCTCATATTTGGCGCTCTTTCCGGCCTATTTCTTCTCCTGAACTTATCAAAGCTATTTCATCCGCCCATCAGACCACTTGCCCTCTCGATCCCCTACATTCCTCTTGGCTGCTTAATCTGGCACTCGCACTTATCCCTTATATTCTCTCCATTTTTAACTCCAGTCTCACCTTCGGTCACTTTCCTTCCAGTTGGAAACATGCCATAGTACGCCCCCTTTTGAAAAAGCTCACCCTTGACCCCGCCATTCCCGCCAACTGGTGGTCAGTTGCCAACCTCCCATTTCTTTCAAAAATCCTCGAGAAGCTTGTTTTCTCCCAACTTGCCACCCATCTTGACTCTGCCTTTGCACTCCACCCACGCCAATCGGGCTTTCATGACTGCCATAGCACAGAGACTATCCTTGTAGCACTGCTCTCAGAACCTCACCGCGCTCATGACCTCTGTGACCTTTCTCTCGTGGTTTCTTTGGATCTCTCCTCTGCCTTTGACGTCGTCGATCACCGCACTCTTCTCACATGTCTATTTGACTTCGGTGTTCGTGGCATAGTTTTACAGTGCCGTTCCTTTCTTTCTTCCCGTTCTTTCGCTGTTCACTCTGGCTCCTCTGCTTCTCCCTCATCTCCCTCAATCTGTGGTGTTCCTTAGGGCTCTATCCTTGCCCCCCTGCTCTTCAATGTCTTTCTCGCCCCCCTTGCCTTGCTTATTCAACAAGCTGGAATTTCTGCCTACATCTACGCTGATGACATTCTTCTGGTTCATCACACCTCCTCTTCCTCCCCCGATCTCGCTCCACTCAATTCCTGTCTTACCTCAGTTGCTTCCTGGTTTGATCAAAACTTTCTCCATGCCAATCCCGCTAAATCCTCCGCGATCTGGTTTTCTTTCGGGGTCTCCCCTCCCAATCTGTCTCCTGTTATGTCCTTCCACCCCATCCCCCTGGTATCGACTCTTCAATACCTGGGCGTCACCTTGGACTCTTCTCTCTCTCTTTCCATCAACATATTTCCTCTGTGGTGCGTACTTCCTTTTTTCACCTTCGTCGGATAAGGGCTGTTCGGTCGTTTCTTCCTTCTTCCTCTGTTGTCACCCTTGTTCTGTCACTTGTGATCACACATTTTGACTACTGCAGTGCTATCTTTGCAGGCCTTCCCTCCTTCCAGCTTTGCCGTCTCCAACTAGTTCAAAATGCAGCCGCTCATCTCATCACTCGTTCCCCTGCTCGCTCTCACGTTACTCCCTGCCTTTTCACCCCCCACTGGCTTCTGGCTAAGGTCAGGTTCATTTATAAATTGCTCATCATTGCACATAGGGCTCTTCATGTCAGCACCACTCAGTATCTGGCTGATATTATCCATCTTCAACCTTGCCCACGTCTTCTTCGCTCGGCTCACGGCAATCGCCTCTTCCTCCCCTCCCCATCTCAGACCCACCTCAAACTCACCCATCACTCTGCATTTTTCTTTCTAGGCCCCGCCTTATGGAATTCGCTCCCACTATCGCTTTGCACTGAATTATCCCTCCCCCGTTTCAAAGCTCTCCTTAAAACTCATCTTTTCTGCCAGGCCTTCGATCTCCCCTCTTCCACCGATGGTGCCTCATCCCCCAGCCGCACCCCCCACCCACACACTTTTCATAATATCCTCCCCTCATATTTTCATTTGCTCCTCTGCCCCTTTCCCTTCCCCGTCCCTTGTCACCATGTTCTTTCTCTGGACCTGTCTCTGTTCTCTACCTTTTTCGATTTTGCCTGTCCCTGTCCTGTCTATTGATGGCGTTCCTTTCTGACTTTATTCTCAGTAGGCTCTATTCATTTTGTATTGTACACCGCCTTGACGCCCCGGCATGGGCAGTTTATCAAACTCTGCTAATAAAGATAAAGATAAAGAATTAGCCAATGCAATAAAATGGAGGGACACAACTTTTTTCAGATATGATGTTAGCCAGAGGAGGAAGTGCAAAAGTGGTATTGTCAGACTCAACAGTGAAGGAGAGGAATATGTAGAAGCTGAGGAGGATAAAGCAGGATTGCTTAATAAATATTTTTGTTCAGTGTTCACAGATAAAGGACCAGAAAACACCCACAAATAGGAACAGAACTGAAGTGGATCTTGAACAATTTTCAGAAGACTGTGTTCGTGAAGAGCTAGCTAAACTAAAAGTAGACAAAGTGATGCGACCGGATGGGATACATCAAAGACTATTGAAGGTACTTGGGGGGTGCTCTAGAGCAGTGGATCTCAACCCATTCCTCTGGGATCCCCAGCCAAATCAGGTTTTCACGATATCCACAATGAATATGCATGAGAGAGATATGCATACAATGGAAGCAGTGCATGCAGATTTATCTCATGCATATTCATTGTGGATATCTTGAAAACCTAACTGGCTGGGGGTCCCAGAGGACTGGGTTGAGAACCACTGTTCTAGAGGCTCCACCGACTGACCATTTCAGTGCTTCTTTAGAGTTGGGAGTGGGACAAACCAAGAAAATCTCTAAAGGAAAAAAGGGGACTATAGTAGTTGATCTGGAAGGCAGACTAGATAGGCCATACAGTCTTTTCTGCTGTCATGTTTCTGTATATATTTATTTATTTAACAGTATTTATATACTGTCTTTTCCTTAAATCAAGGTTGTTTACACTATAACATTTTAACAAAGTGGTTTACATTCAACTCAGTAATTTGAATACATTAGAACATCATAGAGGGTTGCACTCCATGCAGGAAATTTTACAAGTAATCTTTAATAGTACGTTTCATAATTATTTACAATTTGGGTCATTCTTTGTGATCATGCAGCATTATTCATTGCACGGTGCTGGAGTGGATGCTGCCAAAATGTTCGATAAACAGGAATGTCTTCAACCTTTTCCTGAGGTCCTTGGTGTCCTTCATATTTCTGATATCCTCCACAAGGAGGAGTGGCCTAGTAGTTGGGGCAAGTTACCTTAGGCTGGAGAGCCAGGGGTTCAAATCCTGCTGGAGAACAGCAATCTTGGGCCAGAAGGACTGGGGTTTCTAGTCTCACAGGTTCTCCTTCTGGCCTTGGCAAGCCACTTAACTCTCCAATGCCTCAAGTACAAAAACAGAGATTGTGAACCCTTCAGGGACAAGGGAAAAATATATATACAGTACCTGAATGTACACTGCTTTGACTGGTAGAAAAGTGGTATATAAGCCTAATTAAATAAATAAGCTCACTGCATAAAGTGATAAAGCCCCGTTGGATGTGGTCTGCTTAGTTTTGGAGAATTTGTGGAACATAAGAACATAAGATATGCCATACTGGGTCAGATCAAGGGTCCATCAAGCCCAGTATCCTCTTTCAAACAGTGTCCAATCCAGATTACAAGCACCTGTCAGGTTCGCAAAAGTCATTTAGATTCCATGCTGCTTGTCCAATGAGTGAGCAGTGGATTTCTCCAGTTCTTTTTAATAACACTATCTGGAAAACCACCAGCTTTGTCCTCAATCCACTCATGGACTGCCCCAGAACTATCCAGATAGTACAGAGGCGGTCAGGAAGAGTTTTAGTGGCATTATCCAAATATTGTTGTTAAGTGCCATCGAGTCGATGCTGACTCATGACAACTCTTTGAATAATTGTCCTAAACTGTGTTCAGTCTTCAGTCAGGCAGCTAATTGTTGATAGAGTGGCATCCATAGCTGATGTTATTATATTGATCCATCTCATTACTGGTCTTCCTCTTTTGCATTAACTTTCAACCTTGCCAAGCATGATGTCTTCCTTTAATGATTCCTCTCTTTGCATGATGTGTCTAAAGTATGAATGTCAAAGTCTTGTCATCTGAGCTTCTAAAGAAAGCTTAGGTTTGATCTCATCTAGTAACGACTGGTTTGATCTTCATGCAGTCCATGGTATACATAGTATTCTTGGCCAGCACCATAATTCAGAGGCATCAATTTTCTTCCTGTCTATTTTTTTCACTGTCCAACTTTCATAATACGTTATTGAAAGTACCATGGCTTAAACAAGTCAAATCTTTCTAAGGAAAGATACATCTCTGTTCTTCAGAATCTTGTCTATGGAAGAATCTTGTCCTTCATAGCCATTCAGTCAAAAGCAATGTATTGTCATATTTCATAACTCCTTGTCATTTCTTTATTGATCATTGATTCAAGTAGGTTAAAGTTTTCCACTATTTCTCTTTCTTCTCCATCAGTGATGAGCTTATTGATTTTTGCCAGTTCACATTAAGGTGCAGGCCAATTTTAAGACTATGTTCCTTGACCTTGAGAAGCAAATATTTCAGATTGTCTTCACTTTCAGCCAGTAATATGATATCATCATCATAGTGAAGGTTGTTGAGTTTTCCACCAGTCTTCACAGCTCATAAGAATATAAAATATGCCATATTAGGTCAGACCAAGGGTCCATCAAGACCAGTATCCTGTTTCCAACAGTGGCCATTCCAAGTCTCAAGTACCTGTCAGGTTCCCAGAAGTATACACATTCCATGTTGTTTGCCCAAGGGGTAAGCAGTGGATTTCCTCAGTCATCTTTAATAATGGTTAATCAAACTCTTCTTCCAGGAACTCATCCAAATCTGTTTTGAATTTGGTAACAAATTCCAGAATTTGATTATGCATCGAGTGTAAAAATATTTTCTCTTATTAGTCTTAAATGTACCACATTGTAGCTTCATAGCATGTCCCCTAATCTTTTTACTTTTTGAAGGTATAAACAACTGTTCTACGTTTACCTGTTCCACTCCATTCATTATTTTATAGACCTCTATCATATCTCCCCTCAGTTGTCTCTTTTCCAAGTTGAAGAGCTCTAATCTTTTTAAGCCTTTTAAGTCTTCCATCCCCTTTACTATTTTGGTCACTTTTCTCTGTAGCTTTTCCAATTCTGCTATATCTTTTTTAAAATATGGTGACCAGAATTGCACACAATTTCAAGTTGCGTCACACCATGAAACATTATAATATCCTTGTTTTTATTTTCTATTCCTTTCCTTATGAGTACTAGCATTCTATTTGCTTTCTTAGCTGCAGCTTCATACTGGGTAGAGGATTTTAACATATTATCCACAATGACACTCAGATCCTTTCCTAATGTGATTCCTAATGTGGAACCTTGCATCATGTAACTGTAGCATGGGTTGTTCTTCATTAAGTACATAAATTTGCACTTGTCCACATTAAATTTTGACTGGTATTTCAATGCCTACTAATTTATCAAGGTCCTCTTGCAATTTTTAACAATCCTCTTGTGTTTTAACAACATTGAATAATTTTGTATCATCTGCAAATTATTCCCATTTCCAGGTTATTTATAAATAGGTTAAAAAGCAGTGGGCCCAGCACAGATTCCTGGCTCCACTATTCACCCTTTTCTATTGAGAAAATTGTCCAAGGCAGGGCATTGATAAGGCAGGCAAAGAGAATTCTTGAAAAGACACTTGCCATGGAAGCAAAAATGCATAATAAAAATGTTTTCAAGTATTTTCATAGCAAAACACCTATGAGGAAGTCAGCCCGACCTTTAGATGATAGAAGGGTAAAAGGTGCACTAATAGAGGACAAGGCCACAGCAGAGAAACTGAATTAATTTTTTTTGCTTCAGTCTTTACCGAAGAAGGTGTAGGAAACTTACTCATGTTAGAAATGATATTTAAAGGTGATGTATCAGAGGCATTGAAACAAAATCTCGATAAATTGGGAAGATGTAATACAGCTAATTGATAAACTAAAGAGCAGCAAATCACCTGGACTGGATAGTATCCATCTCAGGTTGCTGAAAGAACTGAAATAAGAGATTGTAGTACCATATTAGTAATCTGTGATCTATCATTAAAATCATCTGTAGTACCTGAAGATTGAAGAGTGGTCAATGTAATGCTAATTTTTAAAGAGTGTTTCAGGAGTGATCCAGGAAACAACAGACCAGTGAGCCTGACATCAGTACTGAACAAAATAGTAGAAACCATTATAAAAATCAAAATTGCTGAACTTGTAGATAGTCACAGTTTAATGGCAGAGAGCCAACATGGATTTAGCAAGGAAAGGCTTGTCTCACCAGTCACTGAAGATGTGAAGAAACAGGTAGATCAAGGTGAACCGGTTGATATGGTGTATCTGGATTTTCAGAAAGCCTTTGAAAAAGTCCTTCATGAGAGACTCTTGGGGAAATTAAAAAGCCATGGGATAGGAGGCAATGTACTATTGTATATTAGGAATTGGTTGAAAGATTAAAAAAAACAGTGAGTAGGCTAAATAGCCAATTTTCTCAATGGAGAAAGATGAATAGTGGAGTACCCCATGGATCTGTGCTGGGGGAGGGGGGAGGAATGGGCGATATGATTGCCTGAGCAGAGGTGCTGCAGTTGATCCACCCAAAAATGTGCTAGGAAGCAGATTTTAAAACTGTTAAATTTTGCCTGTCACTGTTGCGGTTTCTCCCCTAGCAAATGGAGAATGGCTGCAATCGCATCGGCTGCATCTTGAAGGACCCCACCAATCCCAGTACAGGCTCTAGCAGGGGATCCCAACATGCCTTCATAAAGGTGACAGCTCTACCTGTCACATCTGGAGCGAGTTCATCCCTATTCAAAGGACCAACTCAAACATATCATAGAATGACATGGGGTCATTCTATGATAAATACTGTAACCTTGCTGTGTCTGAGTTCACCTTCACCTCTAGATATGATGGTGGTAGTCGTGGCCAAGAAGTGACGCAAACCCAGACAACAAGGCACAAATAAACTAACCTCGTTCACTGCTCAGAGCAAAATGAAGGAAATAAATTAAAAGGATTTCTTGAGCTCAAGTTCCAAGTGATAAGTATAACAATTTTATTTGGTAAGAAAGGCCTGACAATCTACTTCCAGTGACACTGCCAAGAAAACCCAGGAGCTTCTGGGTCGTCAGGAGTCAGGACTGACTCAAAGGCACACGTTGCATTTGCATACCTAATAACAGATTTAATTTACATTGCATTCAGAATCTTTTTCTTTTTTTTCAAAACCTGAACGTTTATATAACTTTTAACTTCACAGAAAACTTCATACAGAACTTCTATCAACTTCTATTCACAGGTATGTATCTATTTTCCTTCTTCTTACAAAACAGAGTCTCTATGAGCACTTAACTCTCCGTAGTTGCAGTAGTTGTTGGTATCTGTAGCTGTAGAACTTTCTTGATAGATTTGATGACTTTGGTATTCCTTTCGTGAGAGCTCTTGTGGATGTAAATGCCGGTGTTGCTCAGCTGACGGTAGTTCCCGAACACCCACCTCCTACCTAAGCTTTAAATAAACCAAAAATAGAAAACCCTATCTATCTTACAAACCTGCGAACAATCACTGTAAAACTATTCAGTACAGATTTAAAATTCCCTAACTGACTAAATAAAACAAAGTATAATTAATGTCCCTAAATAATGAAGCCTACTGTTTTCCCTAACTACTAACAGAGCTTCATTTAAGAATTCACTTCCCAAGACAATGCACTCATTCATCAATCTCATTATATGCTTTCAGGCATATTTCTCATCATCAATGACGTCAGTCACTTACTGTGCAGGTAGCCTTTCACTTTAAGATTTCAGGCACAACATACTATAGACTACGTAATAGCAAAGCACTCCTCAAATGATACTTCCACTTCCTCTTAGTCTCTTTCTCTTAGAGAACTCTCATGGAATCTTCAACCAATGTCACTTGCTTCACTACCTGGCAATACTTCTCAATCAGTACTGTCCAGTGCCACACAAAATCAGGGTTATTGTTTACTTAGCCTGATTTTCATGTAGTTCTAACAGCAATTCCACATTCAAGAACAATTTCTCACATATTGGTACCTTTTTACTGGCAAAAATAGTACATCTTTCCAGACACAGCACAACACACTTCTGTTTTCTTTCACTGTCCAAGCTCTTCTACCACTACATTTTTGCCTGTTGCCAAGGTTACAGTGACTCTTCTGACATCACCTGTTTGCATTCCAGAGCCGCTAACCAATCACAGGCATGCTTTAGGAATATGCAAATGAGAGATTAACATTTTTTGCCTGTTGCCAAGGTTACGGTGACTCTTCTGACATCACCTATTTGCATTCCAGAGCCGCTAACCAATCACAGGCATGCTTTAGGAATATGCAAATGAGGCATTAAAATATGTTTAGAATTCTGCAAAAATCAGTTTTCTTTTCAACTGTATTTTCCCATTAAAGTGAATGGCAAAACCTTAGCTTTTAAGTTTTGCACATTAAAGACTTTCCAAAATAGTCCAAAGTCTATAATCCTATTCAGCTTATCTGACTTAAATACTCTATCATTTCCAAATTCAAATTCATACATTTTTCTAGGCATTATACATTTTCCTTCATAAAATCACCCAAAACTTTGTCCAATTTACATAACAAGTATATTCATATTTAACCCTTAGGTTACAGTTGCCCGAGTTTAAAATCAGTGTTGTCCCCAACATTTTCATCCCATATTTTCATTCTTCTCATCCATCCAAAATCCATCACAGCCAAATTCAGTTTGATCTTCCCTATATTAATTTCATGGGGTTTCGCTACTAAACTTTTACTTAGATTTTTTTCTTAATACAACCTTGTATTACTTATTTAATTTAAACCCTTTGTGGCCACCCACCGGATGGTCGTGGGTGAGCCTTAAGACTAACCCCTTGAAAGCCACAGGCACCACTAGCTGTTTCCGGACTGTCCCTGTCTGGGGATCGTGACTTTCTCTGTATAATATCTCTCTGTCCAACAGAAATCTCAGAAGGGTATCTCGCACCACTTGTGCATATTCAAATGCCAGTGTGAGTGCCAGGTCTGCCCATTGTTCCTTTGGAAAGTTTGGAAACTTCTCAACCAACTCCGCAGGCACCCAAGGTAACCCTTGGCCTGTTAGTATCCCAGCCCTCCCCTGGGTTCGCCATCGCTTCTCGCGGCATTTTTCAGCTTTCCCCTTCTTAACCTTAGAGGACGGGGAAGCCACCAGGTCATCATGTGAGGGCAAGGTCTCTAGGGAACCCCCTGGGGACCCGTCCCTTTGGTCATTGGTTAAAATCTGGGACAGGGTAGAGACAAAGGCAACCTTCTCTTGAAGGCCTTTCCCTAACCCTTCCTTAAACTGGGGCCAATCCCTTCCTAGTACTAGGTCATGGGGAAGCTTTGGTACCACAGCCACTGGAATGCTTTTCTGTACCCCTAATCCTTTTACCTCCAGTGTATACACGGGATAACAAGAAGCAGCCCCGTGGATGCAACAGATCTGAACATGACCTTCAGGTCTCCTCTGGACATTCTTTGCTTGAGCCTCAATGGCTTGCCAAAGCTTCTGAGATATCATACTTTGGTCAGCCCCAGAGTCAAGTAAAGCATTGGTAGGGATTCCCTGTATATGCACACTCAGGAGAAATCTCTCCCCCAGAGGTTTCACACTTGTACCAACCCAGTACGAGCCTTACATCCTCTCTGTAAGTGTCCTAACTCTCCACAGCGAAAAACATTTCTTTTTAGCCCAGTTTTCTTTCTGAGCAGACACACCAGTTTTCAGAAAGCCTGCTTTATTTTTTTGTTTCATTTCTGATATACCAAAACTGGCTTCAGCCTTCATTTTTATAGCGCCCCCTCTTGGCCGACGAGCTAACTCAGCTTCCCTGTAACGCTCGGTCAACAGAGTTGCCTCCACTGTGGTTTGACAGTTTTGTTGAATCAGAAATGATTGGATTTCCTTTGGCACTGCTGCCATAAATTGTTCTAATACTATCATATCTAGAATCACATACATATTTTTCTCCTCTGGGGTTAGCCACTTTAATGCCAGGCCCCAAATCCTTTGGCTTAATGCCTTTGGAGTCTCTCCAGCCTTAAGGACTGTGGCTCGGAACATCCGGTGATATACACTCCTAGTCAACCCCAAATGGTATCTAATAGCCATTTTTACAATATCATAATCCAGGGCTTGGGCAGCTGGAATAGCCCTATACGCAGCCAGTGCTTCCCCTGTTAAAGAGGTCGCTAAACGCACTGCCCACTGGCTAGCTGGCCATCCCATAGCTTGCGCTACTCTTTCAAATGATCCTAGAAAGTCATATATATTGTCCTCAGATGAAAGTTTGCCAAAATTAAAGGCCCCACTTGAGAGTGGGCCTACCAGCCTGTCCATTGGAAGTGATGATGGTCCTGCTGGTACCGTCTCTCCTCCATTTTCTTGCTTCTGTGATGCAATCAGAGCAGCCACTAAGTCCAAGACAGGTTTCTGCTGCTCTTTGATAGCTGCAGCTGCACTCTCCTGAGCTTGCTGTGCCAATTCTTGCTGGCGCTGGAACTGCGCTGCCATCCATTGGAATAACTCTTTGGACTCCATCTTTGAGGATACCTGAAAAGAAAAAACAAGACACCAAGAGCAGCACCACTCAACAGCCTCCTTGTCCCCTTATATCTCCAAAGCATTCACTTTTCCCTTTTACTTTTTATCCGAGCCAACCCCCACCTGGGTACGCTTTACCTGACTCAGGTATTGACTCCTGCTTCCAAAGGGTGTCTTTATGGAGATCCAAACTGGACTGCTCTGCCGTCTGGCTGACTCCACTCGTGAACTCCACGTGAAGTTTCCAACAGCTGTCCGTGCTGTGTACCACTTTCAGCAGCCGTCCGTGCTGTGTACAACTTTCAGCAGTCGTCCGTGCTGTGTACAACTTCCAGCAGCCCTCTGCGCTGTATACCTTGTTGCAATTATCCTTTTTTTATAAATCCTGAATGGCAAAATCCGAACAACTACGCACAACGCCAAAACCACTAGTCTCTAGTTGTTGATGGTGTGGTGGTTGATGTATCCTTCCTCTAAAAGCTATATTTATGCTTCAAGTAAAAAGGATTGTAGTTGAGGCAAACCAAGGGTAAGGCTTATGACCGAAAAAGTTTATTTTAAACACAAGAGAACAGATCAGGTTCAAGGTTCCATTAACAGGATAAATTATAGGCTTTTGCTTAAGGTTCAGCAAACTGGTGGCAAAAACAAACAGAACTCAACAATGGCTTTTCAAAGTCCTCTTAAACGTAGAAGCTTAGCCTTTTCACAGATAACAGTGTGCCACTTTTCTTAAAGTCCTTTGTTGATCATAGCACAAAGAAAACAAGGTTAATTCTCCTATGGCAGTTTATCTTCACTCAGCCTCAATTCTCTGGGCTGCACTTCCAGGTGAATATGAAATAAGCATTCAAAATGTCCTCAAAACTCTTAGCAGGCTTTCCATATAAAACAGGAGCAAAACACAAACTCTTAAAGCAGCCAATTAGCTTTCTTGCTGTTGCAGAGTTCTAACACAGCTGATAATCAGGCATGAAACACAGCTTCTTTTACAAGCTTATGTGGCAGTAAATTCCCTTTCCAAAATACACAGGAATTTATCTGCTTACTGCTAATGCTTTAAGATTACCTTTGCAAGAGGAACAATTCTTTCAAGGCTGGCTCTTCTTCAACACTTCAATTCTAAAGCTTGACATAAAGAACAATCCATAAACATATCTTCTTCCCCCACCTCTTGCTCTGGTTCTCCCAACTACATGGGCTCTGACTCACTCACTTGATCAGACTGCTCAGCTGACACTCTCTCTAGTGGTCTGAAAACTTCTCCACTTCCTGGCTTCCACCCCTGTCGCCTACCTGATTCAGGGAAAACACCTCTCTCAGCTCTGGGTAGTTCAGCCCTTCTCCAGGAGTTAGCACCTGCTCTGGCTTCTCCAGCATTCCATCGTCCTTGCTGCTCTGGACTCTGTTCCTCTCTCCATCTGCTGCATCTGCTGCTTCTCTTGCTTCCTCTGCTGCTCCTCCTCTGCTCCATAATCTAACCAGGGTTTATACTCACTGGGATCCAACCCCACCTCTTTCTCTCCCAGGTGTTTGTAATCTCCCTGCCTTCTGAACTTAGAATAATCAGTGCACTTGTTAGAGTAGGGGCTTTGGTCCTCGTGCTTGCAATCTCCCCCTCTTACTCTATCAAGCATTTCCTGAAATCTAGTCCAGCTGGGGTTTTTCTGCTTTTGAAACATGGCTCTGGCCTTCTGACCCTGCACACCTAACAGAGGCCCCTTGATTAAGGTGAATTCCTTATGCTTTTCACCTCCCCCATGCCACATTACCAATCAGAATTGTCTGCTTAGCTCCCTTGGTTACAAAGGTACGAAGTACCTAACTTTGGTATTATATTGATATCACATTCGTTTTCTCTTCTACTATCCCAAAGTTAATTCAACTTATAATTTTCTCTTAGAAATGCTGAACACATTCCTTTATTTTCTCTAGTGGACCTACGTATCACATTCAAATCCTCTTCAGGAACGCTTATGTCTTGTTGCACAGGTGTTACATTATTTAGATTGACATAGGTTCTTACCCAATACCACTTTTCAGCATTGGATACTCTTGGATTTTCCTTTTCCTCATCCAAATCTGAATCAAGGTTTACAATAGTTTTCTGTGGTTGTATCTTGATACCGGACTCTGAATGTTCAGTTTCTACTAAATATCTCTTAAGCAAATTCCTATGTACTATTTTAGTACTACCAGCCTCATTTTGAATTTTATGAACATTTTGATTGGTGCCAAATCTTTCAATCACCTCATAAATTTCTTTTTCCCAAAGGTCTTGTATTTTATGCCTTGTATTCGTAGCAACACCTTATCTCCTGGTATCAATTCCACCGTTTGGGATTTCCGGTCAAAATTGCGCTTGATCTTCCAGAAATGTTTTTTAAAATTCTCTCGAGCAATTTCTAGGGCAACATTTAATTTCTCTCTTTGTATCTGGACCCAGTGTTTGGGACTATTTACCTCATAACTGTATGTCATCTCCTCTGTTATTAATGGACAGAAGGGTAGTAGTGTCTCCACCCCTAAAAACAGATACACAGGTGCGAAACTGGTTGATGAATGTATGGAGCTGTTAAATATTTGATTTATTTCTGTAATATATTCTGACCACTTTCTCTTTTTATCTTCGGGAAAGGTTCGTAAGATAGAATGCATTGTTTTGTTAAAACGTTCACACCTCCCATTTCCTTGCGGGTGGTATGGGGTGGTTCTTGTCTTAGTTATATTATACCATTTGCATAGCTCTTTGATTGCAGATTCAAAATTTCTACTCTGGTCTGTATGTAATCGCTCAGGAATACCATACACTGATAACCACCTCGTAATTAGCATTTTAGCAGTTGTCTTTGCAGTTTGGTTTCTGGTGGGCACTGCAATAGTGAACCTTGTGAATATATCAGTTAGGATTAAAATGGATTCATATCCTCCATTATCCTTTTCCAACACTGTAAAATCAACAGCCAAGACTTCTAGGGGTTTAGTTACATGGAAACAACCTAATTTTTCTCTCCCTTGTGGACATGGCAATTTAGCAAAGCAACATCTAGAGCAATTCCCTATCCAATTTTCAATATCTTTCTTCATGTTTACCCAGAAATGTTGTTTGCGGATGTTTTTGAAAGTGGTTTCCAGTCCAAAGTGACCAGCTTTGTTATGGAAATTAGACAATATTTCACTTTTTAAAGCATCTGGTACTACCACTTGCCATATAATATCTCCATGATGGCAATCTTCATATTTCTGATATAATATATTGTTTCTTACTACCAATCTATCTCTTTGTTTCCACAGAGTTTTCACAGCTACTGTAGCCTGTCTCCACATTTCCTCATAGGGATTGTCCTCTACTCAACCTAACACTACTCTTATCACCGAGTCCTCTTGTTGCCTCTGAAAGATCTCTTCTTGCAGTTTTTCTCTAAGTATAGATCTATTTAACACAGATAATTGCTTTATCTGTATTACTTTGTTTGGCTGGCTTTCCTTTCCTGATTTTACTGTTTTTAACGTAAAAAAAAATTTTCTTCAGTATCTTCAACTTCAGGTTCTAGCTCTTCAGGCAGACGGGACAGGATATCTACATTCTGGTTTAGTCTCCCTGGCTTATATTCAACCGTGAAATTCAACTCCGCTAACTGGGCTAACCACCTTTGCTCAATGGCCTGAATCTTTGCGGTCTCCAAATACTTCAATGGATTGTGATCAGTGCGTAATATAAACTTCTTGTAGATCAGGTATTCCCGGAACTTATCTGTTGCGGCCCACTTTAGTGCCAGTAACTCTAGTTTAAAGGCAGAATAATTGCTTGCATTCCGTTTTGTCTTTCTGAGGCCTCGACTGGCATACGCTATGACTCTTTCTTCCCCTGCTTGGTATTGACTCAGTATAGCTCCTAGCCCTCTGGAACTAGCATCTGTGGTTAGTATGAAAGGTTTGTCGAAGATTGGGAATGCCAATACAGGAGAAGATACCAGTTTTTGTAGTTGTTGATATGGAAGGACAGACTAGATAGGCCATGTGGTCTTCTGTCATCATATTTCTATTTTTCTATGTATTACAACTATTTGATAAACTGAAGAGTATCAAATCACCTGAACCGGATGGTATACATCCAAGGGCGTTGAAAAAATTGAAATTTGAGTTTGCAGACCTACTATTAGTAATCTGTAAACTATCATTAAAATCATCTGTTATACCTGAAAATTGGAGGACGGCCAATGTAATACCAATTTTTAAAAAGGGTTCCAGGGAGAGTTATGATTGGTAATGGGCAGATGGGGAGCTAGCACAGACAATGAGTTAGGACTGGTAATGGGCTGATTGGGGGGCTAGGACTGGAGCTAGGGGGGCTAGGACTGGAGCTAGGGGGGCTAGGACTGGAAGGAGATTGCTGCTGTCCCTGGAAGAAAACTAGGGGCTAGGGCTACAAATGGGCTGATGCTGGGGGGCGGTAGAATAGAAACATAGAAATATGACGACAGAAAAAGACCACATGGCCTGTCTAGTCTGTCCTTCCATATCAACAACTACAACAGGGTAATGAAGAGGAGGCTGGAAGGGAGCTGACATGAGAATGGCACTGGAAGGGAGATGGACAGAGGATAGGGCAGCTCGAAGGGAGCTGACTGGGGGGGGTGGCACTGAGAGTGGACCTGAGCTGATACCTGGGATGGTATTTGGACTAGGAGGGGCTGGACAGTGGGGAAGGAGGGGGACTGGAAGGGAATGACACCAGTGGCAGTCGTGGGAATGCAAGGCGTTTGACATTGGAAGGTACTTGGAGGGGAGGACTGGAAAGGGGGCTGATACTGGGGAGGGTTACTGGAACTGGAAATGGGCTGATGTAAGGAAGTGAAGAAAACAAAAGAAGAGATAAGAAATGGCAGATGGACCATGGACCATACACCACAGAAAGAGAGCTAAGAGAAGATAGGAAAGCAGAAGCCTCAGATCGGGACCAGCATGATCAGGGAATAAAATGGTCAGACAACAAAGGTAGAAAAAATAAATAATTTTATTTAATTTTAGTGATTGGACTTTGTGCTATTTTTATATTTTACACAGTATTGGGGAACTGCATTTCTTATTTATCTGATATTTATTTATTTAACGTCTCTTCTATACCGCACTATTCATATCAGTGCGGTGTACATTTAACAGAACCGTATACAATGCAGCACTTTAAGCAGCTTTGGTTCCTCCCTCCTCCAATGCAATGTCAGAGCAGGGAGGGACAGATCTGCTTAAAGTACCAGCGCCTTTCAGATCGGGCGCATGCCCCCCTCCTCCTCCCCATACCTCCGTCCAGCATTGCCTGATCTTTCCCTGCTGCTGGTGCCGCCGTGAAAAAAATAGAGGGCGGCAACAGCAGGGAAAGAGAAGACAGCGCTGGACAGAGGTATGGGACAGAGGGAGGGTGTGCACCTGAACTGCAAGTCGCACAGGGCGCGATTGCAGCTCGATACGGCCCTGTGTGCAAACATCTTGCATTTCCTCCATATAATCTAGTCGGCTTTTTGGTTTGGTTCAGTCTCTGATTGGATTTCTGAAAAAGCCATGACCCCAGCTGCTCCAACACAGAGACCACTTGGATACTGGGTGAGGGAAAACAAGCTATCCAGACACTGAATATTGCTGCTGCCTAGTTAACTAAGTACTGTGCCTAGAATACCCTGATGCTACATGATTAGCATTGGGATGTGTAGTGGCGTTATGAGGGGATGTTCAATAGCACAAAATGACTATGTGCCACTGAATATTATGAGGGGATAGACTATGTGCCACTGAATTTATTTTTTATGTGTAACGTTTGGTATACCGCTATAGGCACACTATATGGCATCATAGCAGTTTACAATCAAATCCATGGTTACTAGGACAAAGAAGGCAGCCTAAAGTACAAAAAACATATGGAAACCACTGCTTTATTGGCCACAGTCCTGCTGGTACACACAGGACATGATCCCAGAGGACTACGTGATGACACCCATATCTCAGTGTCCCCAGGCTGCGCTGCCAGAACCTGGACTTAAGCGATGAGCTATATGTGACCTGTGACAGGTTTGACTGTGCTGCCATCCATGACTTGTGCCAGGAGCTGCAGGCAGACCTGGCACCGCACACACACAGACAGGACGCAGTCCCTGTTCACGTGAAGGTGCTCACAGCCCTAGCCTTCCTTGGGACAGGATCCTTCTAGATGGTGATTAGCCAGGCAGCTGTGTCATGCAACATCACCCAGTTCCTTGATGCTTTCATGGAATGGTGCCTGCATTACATAGCCTTCCCGTGCACACCACAGCAGCAGGAATGGGTCATGCTGCAGTTCAATGAGGTTGCAGGCTTTCCATCTGTCCTGGGTGCCATTGACTGCATGCATGTGGCCCTCCACCCATCACGCATAAGGCAGAATACTGGAACCAGAAGACCTTCCACTCCATGAATATGCAGGTCATCTGCAATGCCTAGATGGAGATTAAGGATGTTGTGATATGCTACCCTGGCTTGTGCCATGATGCCTACATCCTGGCCCATTCTGGGATACATGAGATCTTCAAGGGTGGCACCATCACCAGTGGCTGGCTGCTTGGTAGGTGGGTACTGGCAGAAAAACACACATGTATGTGGGGTCCCCTGCAGCACTGGGGCATGGCCTGCCATGTGCATGCAAGCAGGTTGTAGCAACCATGGTGAAATGCACGGGTATTGGACACACAGCCATGGCCAGGGGCCCCAGTAGCACTCACATATCTCTTGTATATAGTTTACCCCCGTTCTCCAAGTTTGTACTCCTGTTCGATGTAAACCAAACAGCTTGTTGTTATGGTCTTTATGTTATAATGTAAACCGCGCTGATGCCGAATAGTGCGGTATATAAGAACTTGTAATAAATAAATAAATAAATAAACATTGTCATATGACTGCATGAGGGAGCTGCACACATGTCACTCATGGCAGACTGGTGGGTGCCCACCAGCACAGCATATTTATTTATTTATTTTATTTATTTATTTAGTAAACATTTGTATACTGCTACTTCCTACGATCAGTAGCGGTTTACTTTACAGAATCAAAATGTATTGCAATACAGTAAATTTTTAAGATATACAGTTAGATTGAGTATTGATTTACACATCACAGGAAGATCAATTGGTTTCAATATACATTAGATGAGAACTCACAAATCTAAATATACATTTAATTATAGGGATGTGGGTGGGGGGCAGAAATATACAAATATACAAGGTTAAATACCGGCTTACTAAATGCCTTCGCGGCAGACAGAAACCATCTAGGTTCAGCGAGCATAGGGGTGTCGCAATCTAAGTCAGGTGGTAGTAAACCTGGAATAAGTGGGTTTTGAGTTTTTTCCTAAAGTCTCGCAAATCAGTCGCTGATCGCAGCTCGTGAGGGAGTTGGTTCCAGTGGATTGGTGCTGCATATGAAAATGCTCTATTGCTTGTTTCTGCTTTGACAGCTCTTATACTGATTGGTACACAGAGTGTGTTGCTATTTATGGTTCTTCTGTTCCTGTTGTGTGGTTGGATAGTGATTAGGTTGTCAAGGTAGGATGGTGCGATGTTGTGAATGAGTTTAAAAGTTGTTATGAGAAGTTTGAATATGATGCGGGCGGCAACTGGGAGCCAATGCAGCTCCATTAGTACTGGCGTGATGTGTTCAGAGACGTTTTTTTCCATGATGACTCTTGCAGCAACATTTTGAGCCATTTGCAAGATATTTAGGGTGCTCTTGGGAAGGCCTTGCAGAATGGCGTTGCAATAGTCTAGGTGAGGAATGATGAGGGCTTGCGCAACAGTTCTGAAGTCAGATTTCTCAAGGATATTGCGAAGTGGTTGTAGAACTTTCAATTTGTGGAAAATGGCTCGGTTGGTTGCTCGGAGGTGTTTATCCATCCTTAGGTTGCTGTCCAGTAGGACCCCTAGATATTTTATTGCAGGCTTTGTATGATATATGTTTTTGTTAAGGGTTACTGTGGTGGGCGGGATGAAATCGTTTTTTTTTTAGATAAACATGACTTCTGTTTTCTTGTGGTTTATCAACATGTTGTTTTGTTGAAGCCAAGTTTGGAGCATGTTGAGGCATTCTTCCAGTGGGGTGAAATCCAGTTGTGCTATGTCAAGTTGCGTATACAGCATCACATCATCTGCATAGATGTGGTAATTGATGTTGTGCCTTTGAAAGATTTCACAGACCGGTTTTATATACAAGTTGAACAGGAGAGATGATAGGGCAGACCCTTGAGGTATCCCCTGGGTTTGGGGGAAGGCTTCGGCTTTTTCGTCATACAAACGTGTGGGTGGCCCGGCATGGGACTATCACCTTTCATGGGCATGGGCAGCATGGTACAGATGCAACATACATGCATGTTGGGCATGCCGGGAAGGGATGAGGTGCACAGGTTGGCAGACACCTGTGACATGGCCCACTGTGACGTGGCCCATCTCACATCACTGTTTGTTCCTTGCCCCCCCCCCAATCCCTGCAGGTGACAGAGAGTACCCGCTGCGGGACTGGCTGATGACGCCATTCATCAGACCACACACACCTAAGAAGCAGAGGTACAACCGGCCGCAACAGAGAACCTGCTTCATCATCAAACAAACATTCAGACTGCTGAAGAGCTGCTTCCGATACCTGGATCGGTCTGGTGGTGAGCTCCTCTATAAGCCAAGTAAGGTGTGCAGGATGTTCCTGGTCTGTTGCATATTGCACAATTTTGCACTTCGCCGGAGGCAGCCAGTGCCTGATGCAGTAGATGCAGAGCCGGAGGACGAGGATGATGATACCAAGCCCCCACCTCCAACGCATGGTATGCCATATCAGAGGGGTACAGAATCCACCCAAACCCATGGTGAATCTTTTTATATCATATATCAGAGGGGTACAGCATGGCAGAACCTCCTACAGATGCACTTTGCGTGAGGTAGACAGCCCCACCTTGGGTAGGCTGGTTGTTGGAGGGGTTGGGGCAGGTTGGGCATAGCCAGAGGGGGTTCAAGGGCTGGTAGAACTGAGTGTCTGTGGCTTGGGAGTGCCTGCCCACAGGGCTACACATTGGGGGCACTGGGGACAGAGTACCACATGTACAACACATGGTGGCTTGGGGCAAATGCCAGACAGAGACCCACACCAGATATGGGTGTGGGCAAGCACTGGCATGGGGGGCATGCAATCATGCAACATGTGCCTCTCGACCTCACCACTCTGCACTAATGTGGGCACTGCTCAGTCCCAGAGCTGTCACATCCCTGTCTATGGCCACAGGGTAGCCGGCCATTGTGGCATGGGTTGTATGAGCAGTGTATGCACCAGTTACACCTGCCCCTCAAACATACCTCTTTTCCCACCGTGCCCCATGTGCACACTCCACTGTCTGCTACTTGATGCGCCATATCAGCCCCCATCAGCTGACACGCCGTCGTCCACATCTGCCCTACCATGGTATTCGCCACTGTCTGCCTATTCCTTCCCTGTTTTCCATCATCTGTGTGCCCCCACACAGGGTGCATCCCACCCTCCGCACACCCCCGACCCTGCCAGGTGTGGGCCCCATCACCAACCCACACAGCCATTATGACCCCCTCACCATCCTCCCACATCCTGTCTTTCTGCACTGGCTGGCCCCATCCCCACCATATTCGCCCCTAGCAGCCGCCACAGCCTGTACAGTGCCAGGGTGCATCGGTTCCCCTCCTATTCTGTCCTCCATCCCCCCGCTGCCCCATGGTCCCAGACAAGGCCTCCTCAGGGGTTGGCAGGAATCCCACACGCCTCCGTACGCAGGTGTCAATGCCATGGTCATTGTGCACTCTGAACCTGTGCCGGCGCTGCCCCGGCACATTGCTGCGCCCCTGGTGGCCCATGGTAAGGACAGACAAGGAGACAAGAGTTTGGGTGTACAGAGGCTTTATTGCTACATACATGACTTTGCTTGAGGGCTGTTGTCATGCCCACCTGTCCCTGGTAACCTACCGGGAGCCCCACCCTTGGCCTGGATGGGGATGTGAGGGCCTCAGTGAGCCGGTGCACCTCCTTTGACAGGGCCTAGAGGTCTCCCCGAATGCCCTACAGGTGCAGAGCGATGAGTTCCAGGGGCACCGCATGGGCTGCATGGTCTTGAGCAACGGCTCCATCTGTGCCCTCACCCTGCTGCAGGGTTGCACAGATGGGAGCAAGCAGGGGGAGGAGCGAGGGGGCAGAAGTGAGCAGGAGGAGAAGGGAGGGGATGGGAGGCAACTAGAGCATGGAAGGAGGGAATGGGAGCAAGCATGGGGTGGAGGGAGGGGCTGGGAGCAAGTGGGGGAGGGGGAAGTGGGCAAGAACAACCAGGGAGTGAAGGGAGGGTCTGGGAGCATGCAGGGGTGGGGGATGTGGGTGGGAGTGAGAAGAGGGAGGAGGGAGGGGATAGGAATGAGCAGGGGCAAGAAGGAGGGGCAGGAGTGAGCAGGTTTGGGAGGAGAAGGGGGTGGGCAGGGGGTGGAGGGTGGGGACATGAGCAGCCCATGTGCCAGGGGTCCAGGCATGGTGCAGCATGGTTAGTCACGGTCATTACAGTTGAGCCCCTCCTTCTTCACCCTGCTCATTCCTATCCCCTCCCTCCTCCCCCTGGTTGTTCTTGCCCACTTCCCCCTCCCCCCACTTGCTCCCAGCCCCTCCCTCCACCCCATGCTCGCTCTCATTCCCTCCTTCCATGCTCTAGTTGCCTCCCATCCCCTCCCTCCTCCCCCTGCTCACTTCTGAGTGGAGGAGTGGCCTAGTGGTTGGGGCAAGGTACTTCAGGCCGGAAGGTCGGGGGTTCAAATCCCACTAGAGGACAGCAACCTTGGGCCGGAAGGACTGGGGTTTCTAGTCCCACAGGTGCTCCTTGTGGTCTTGGGCAAGCCACTTAACCCTCCATTGCCCATGTTCCCTGTAAGTATTAGTGTATGTGTCTCATATCCCCGTGTGTTAAATGTATCCCCCAATTGTGTTGTGACCGCTTTGATTGAAGGATAAGGCGGTATACAAAAACTGTCTAAATAAATAAAATAAATAAATCTGTGCAACACTCCAAATTCATAGCAGTCAAATATTGCTGCTCTCTGGATGAATTTTGGCTCCCTGGAATTCATCTGCCCCTCCTTTTTATATTGATAAATTTTGCCCGGACATCAAGTTATTCAGCCCAAATTTATGCACTAGCTGGCCCTGAATTTTTTTCAAAAGCACTTATTCGGCTAGAATCAGGTGCTTAAATGCATTAGTGCTTTTGAATATGGATCTGTGCTTTGACTTCCTGCACCAAGAAAGTGACGCATCTAATGTACTTTAAACTTATTCTTGTGTGTGGGGTGATTTGGGGGTTGGAAGGAGAGGCTGCTTTAGTTCACAGCTGCCAAATTACCCAGTTGCAAAAGAGAGACCTTTCAGCCAAACCTATTTTTGAACTTATACCCCAAAGCAGTGTGGCACTCATAGTCTCTGATTCTATTTCTTGAAATCAGTGCTGCAGGGCCCATAACGCATCAGGGTGAGGAACAGGAATCCAAAACTCCCTCTTGCAACTGAATAACTTTGAAGCTCTGCAAATGCTGCTTTTGCCAAACAAATAAATGGAATAAAAATACAAGCAAAAAATTTAAAATAAAACTAAGAACTTCAACAGAAAATGAAGAGAAATAGTTCAAAAACAGAAATCTAAATTAACCAAAAGTAAGGATTTTTTTTTTTTTAGCTAAGCTCAGGAGCTGATATGACACATAGTCTCTCTATGCCCTAGAAATAAGCAACATGTATCCGAGTATGGCAGAATAAGCTAGACCAGCAAAAATGGAGCCAGTTAACAAACCATTGGAGCTACCTGTTTTACAAGCTCACAAAAAATCCCAGCACACCAGTATGTTTACTAAAATGACATTCCTTTGGGCAAGATAAAATATTTCCTCTCTCTCTGGCTCTCTGTTATGTAAAGTGCTCTGTACGTAGCCCGGTTCCGAGCTTTTGTCATATAAAAATCCAATCAAGGTGACGCCTGCACAGGCAGATGAATCAGTGAGAGGATCAAGGGCAAATTGCCCAGGTAGCTGGTATATATCAGAGTTACTAATCATTAGTCAGAGCAGCTATGAACAGGGCTAACAAAAGATTTTCTGGTAAAGAAATCCCTGCCAATTATTTTCAAAAGTGTTGATTCAATTGTTATTTTGGTGATAAAACAGGAAAAACGGAATCTAGAAACACATATGAAAGCCTTGAAAGCATATAGTTTTTATCTTACACACTTCAATTTAAATCAGGTTTCTATAGATGATAGAATACGTATTGCAGAGAGGAAAGAGGCATGGGTGATTGTATTGCAAAAAATGAGTTCATTTTATTCTTAGCTCTGAGAGACCACATACAAGGAACTGAAAGCAACCACTCAGACAAGGAAGTGAAAGCAACTATATCAGCTGCCTGTCAGGCAGGAGGGCACAGAGATTACAAGGCAAAACGGCTAAAGTTAGCTCCACACAGCTCCTAAAAGAATTACTGCCATTCACTTCCAAATCAGTGCAGTGAAAGAGCAGAGTGGAAAATTTGACTGAATTAGATCATGATTGAGTGAAAGCTTGAAAACTGCAAATTCAATTTCTGAGATTCTCAATTAGAAGAAATGAATGCCATTGGGAGAACGTTCACACCCTCTAATTTCTAGTTTATAGCAGCACCATCTCTTCCCCTGCTGTACAGCCTACATGCTATGCTTTACATCTGTCCTTATTTTATCCTGGTAGACTAAGGACCCCTTTCACTGACACTAAGCTAGCGCTATCTGCTGCACTGCTAATTTTATTCCTATGTACCTTGTGGCAGATAGCTCGAGCTAAGTGTTAGTAAAGGGGCCCCTAAGTGTCCTATAGACTTTTTATGTATTACTCCCTCGTCCCTCTCCCTTTCAGATCAATGGTCTGCAAATGACTCCCTTAATGTGGCTCCATGTCTACAGTACATGTGGAATTACACTTGGACTTCAATTGAGAGAAGGTGTTCCCTAAGGCATTTTTAAGTGGAGAGAAGTGAAACATTGCATTTCCAAATCTCTCTTGCACATCTTTCTAGCAAACCAGCAGGTGAAAATGTGCATTTTCTACCTGCAGTAATTTGCAATGTGAAAACAAGCATACTTTTGACAACTGGTATAAAAAGTACATATTTTCTGTCCCACTGTGGACAGAGAAATTTTCCCCTTTATGTAAACATCTTATTGGGCAGACTAGATGTCATTATTTGCCATCATTTACTGTTACTGTGTATGCCATAACATTCCTTCAGTCTTATAGCAAATATTGAAAAAGGATGACTTTCTGCTAAATGACATTCAGATTTATTGGATTGCTACATGATTCATTATTAAATGGAACTGAAGCAATACACATTAAAGCAACCGGCAGTGAGTCCCCACCACCATTCAATCCTCAATCAAATGAATGAAGAGGCTTGTATGGTAATCGCTCAGCTGAGGCGCTGGAGGAAAGAGTCCCACAGACTGATGAGCTTCTGCAGGTCTTCAGCATAAGGGTTCAGCTTTTCCTTCAGGTCTTCAGCATACGGCTCCAGATTTTGATGGAGCACCTGCATCTTCTGGGACAACTTAGTTTGTAACTCTTCAGCATGTGAGTTCAGATTCTGTTGGAACTCCTGAAAGTGGTGGTTGAATGACTCCAGCAGATCCTCAGCATATGGGTTCATTTTTGTATTCAGGTTTTTCAGAGCCTGGTGGATCTTATCCTTGAACTTCTCTGTACTGGTAGAGAAGCTCTGGCGGAGGGTCTCAGTGCCCTGGTCCATCTGTTCGCGGAGTGGGGCAGCATAAGTGATAAAGTTCCAGTGAAGCTCCTCCACAAGTTTCTGTACGTTCTCATTCAGCTCTTCAGTGTAAGGACTCATCTTCTCGTTCATATTCTGTAGCTCCCTCAGGATATTCTCTTGGAGAACTGCAGCATCCTGGCCCAACCTTTCCACCAGTCCTTGGGCCAGGGAGGGCATCTTACCCTGAAGATCCACAGCATAGCCACTGGCACTATTCAAGCTCTCACTAATCCTCTGGCTAGAGAGATCAAGCAAGATAAATTAAACATTAAGGAGTGACATATTTATATAGTTAGGGCTTGATATTCAAAACTACTTATCAAGATAGAAAGTGCTGCTATGAAGATAAGTGGTTTTGGCAGGGGCTATCTATTCATATTCATCAGCACTATCCAGGTAGTGCTCTTGAATCTTAAAAATTGCCTTGGCACTTTCTGGATAGTGCTGGGGTAGTCCGTGGGTGGAGTGAGAGTGGATTGGTGGATTATCCATACAGCAACCATATTCAGCGCCTTTATCTGCATAACTATCTGGATAGCAGTGCTGAATATCGCTGCTATCCAGATAATGCCATCAGTAACCACTTAATACAGGTATTCAGCATCAGCCAATTGCAGCAAATGAATATACCAAAAGCATTCATTGTATACAAATTTATAATACTACAAAAGGGCCTTTTACTAAAGCTCTGTCAAGGTTTGCATTTACAGCACATTGATAACAAAACGAAACGTGCAGTAACTGCAACAGTTGCGTGCTGTTGGGAGCATGCCCAGCATGTCCCCAACAGTTAGTGCATATAACTGTATCCTAACACGCAGCAGCAGCATTTGCAACTAACACAGGTGCACCTAATGCCACTCATAGAGGTATCATTAAGTGCAGCCGCACTACTTGCCATGTTGATAGTGAGTAGGCAATATGTAGTCTCACGCTAACTGCAGCGTGTTTACCATGCCCACACTCCACTCCAACCCATCTATTCCCCAGCGCATAAATTAACATGTATTTTAGCATGTAGTAGCTGTCATGCCTACACGATAATGATCACCACATGCAAAAATGCATGTTAACTACACAGTGCGCTTCAGCAAAAGGGACCCAAACCAATAACAAAAACACATTGTTCATAACCAATGCAAAAATACATAAAAGCATCAAATACGATCATAAAATATCAATAAATCATTAAAATCATTTCTGTTTGCACTATCACACAAAACAAAAAACATAAATTAAAACAAACACAATTACACAGAGAACAACAGCAAATGCAGATCAATTAAAGAGCCAGCACTACACATTTATGAAAACCCAATCACCTCAGTAGACTAAGTTCATCAACAGGGTTGGCCCCAGAGTTGGTTCAAGGTGTTGGCGCTCTAGACAAACCTTAAGCTTTACTGCCCCTATGGTTGTTATAATCTGTTAAGCTCTGAATATCCTGCTCTTTGTCACCTCTAGACATTGCCACCCTAAATGACTGCCTAGTTTGCCTACTGGGTGGGCTGGTCCTGTTCATCAAGATCGGCCAATACCCACTCAAACTGGGATGCCCACAGAAATTCACCCAATACCCTCAGCCAGTAATTGAGAGTAATAATGTGTGTGTGCATAGACAGATAAATAGAAAGATATCAAGAGGGATACCGAAAGCATAAAGAAATCCATATAAGTATATATGGATATCTTTATATGCATATTCAGACACACTAGCCATACAAGTTGAACCTGTCATCCTAACTTTTTATGAATAAGTTATCCACATAAAGTTAGGACTGCTATTTATGCCATATACTTAGGTGTATGCAGTTAAATGCATAGGGCTGAATATCACTGCTGTCCATATAACTTTAGGCTCCACCCCTGAATACCCTTGGTCCCTCTTAGATATATACATAAAGTTTGGCTGTATACTGAAATATATGGCCAAATTTTATCCATATTATGGCTGCTTTTAAATACTGAATCCCCTTATTCTCATATTTAACACCTATGTTTTTTTAATCCTTTCCTTTGCCCTACTTCCCTTATTCTGTTTGTTTTTCCGGAATAGATTTTAAGGGCAGTTTCTTCAAATGGGTTAGTTTTGTGGATACCATGATAGTGGTGAACCTCACTTATAAATCAGGGTATGTGTAGTATGATCTTAGTCTCTCAAATTTACTGCTAATGCTCAGCGTAGTGCTTGCATCGTGCCAAAGAGAGCCTCCTGCTGGAGTTCATAAGATGTAACAGGTATGGGAAGTTTGTCATGATGTGCTTGGAAATTCTTTTTTATCAAGCCTGTCACTCCCAGTACAACAGGAAAGATTTCTGTATCTTTCTGCCACATTTTCTTGTAAGCTCTATGGAGAAGGGAATGTCTCTTATACATTTATGTACAGCACTGTGCATGCCTTGAACACTATGGTGGTCATTCTGAAGAGCGAATAGCGGGAATGGATATCCCATTTGGACGTCCATTCCCGCTATTCACTCCCCTGCTGGCCCCGGCTAAAGCCTCCCTGTATGAACAGTGCATTTGTACGGGGAGTATGGGGAGGCCTAGATGAGAACGGGAGGAGGTGGAGAAAGGGTGAGGCATGAGTGGGCCGCGACCCCAGATATACAGCGCCAATTCATCTGGGGCCGTGAACTTAGACGGCAGACTTATTCCACCACAGAGGTGTAATAAACCCCCCTGGACATTGTGGGATGATGCTGCCAGGCCTGGAAAGTAAGATAGGGGGTGCAGTAAGTTCCCCACAGCCGGATTGAGGGTCTGGCTGTGGGGAAAGAAGGATTTCGGTGGCAGCCGGCATTCGCGGCTCCATTCAGGAGCCTGACTGAGGTAGCCATGCATGTGGCTGGGCATGCAGGCCGATCAGGATCGGGGCCCAGCCTGCACGTACAGGCCATAGATTCCATTCTGATCCCACTGGCACATCTAGGCCCTGCGGGATCAGAATCGGGTCTACCTCTGGGCGTCCCATTTCTAGTCGGCCGCACACGGGGCTGGCGGCCAGGATGGAATGTGCCTCTATAGAAATAATAAGTAGTAACAGTGGCAGTAGTAAACAGAAGTACTTTTGTGGCTGGCACAGGTGCTGGCCATGTACATGCTTTTGAATATCAATCCTATGAGCTAAATTTTCAGCAGGAGAATGGCTGTATAACTTTATGATAGAGATGTGTTGCAATGCGTGTATTTCATGGCTATTTTATAAGGTAAATTGTGCATGCTGGTCCTGTTTGGCTTCTGTTTTACAGAAGCTTTTTCTTTTGTACTGTCTTGTCTTACTTATCCTATCCTGCATTGGAGTTATTTCTATTTTTACTATGAATTATGTTATTTTTTGTTTTAAATGTTTTTAGTTCATATTGTAAAGAGCAGTCTATCAAGAGCAAATAAACCATAAACCATGCACTTTATAAGTAGGGGAATAAGTGGTGAGATCCACATGGCAAATCTAGGCACCATCACTTACTCCAGCACCTACATTGTAAAGAAAACACAGAAGTTCTCATATTTTATAACGTATGCATGAAAATCTGTACTCCACCTTTGGTCATATCTGCTTTGGTCATTGCTCTGGTGCGTGTCCTTAAAGAATAGTGCGTGACTAAAGTATGAGCGTAAAAGGCTCACCCACTAGTGTAAGTCATGGAAAATATGTGCCTTATGTGCATTGATGGCACATAACTTTATGTGCCCTTTATAAAAGCACCATGTGGCTAACTTTTAAGTTCTGCATCTATTCAGTGGCGTAAATGTACAAGTACCAGTGCCAGATAAACACAGAAGTTATCTGTATAAAGTTACACCTGCTATTTCACAAAGTGAGAAGTACTATACTGGGTCAGACTAAAAGGTCCATCAAACTCAGTATCCTGTTTCCAACATGTGTCTGACAGGGTCCCAAAGGGTAGCTAGATTCCATGCTGCTTATCCCAGGGATAAGCAATGCCTTTCCCCAAGTCTATCTAGGCTAATAATGGCTTATGGACATGTCCTTTAGGCAGGGCCGGCCCGTCCATTGAGCAAGAATGTTTTTGCACAGGGCCCCGCGTTTCAGGGGGCCCCACGCAAAAAACATTCTACATTAGCATAAGCACATTTTTTTAAAAAAAAGGCTGCTGCTGCCGCTGCCGCCGTGGCAGCGGCAGAATCAAATGTCCCGCCGCGGGGCCCCGCCTGCCCGGCAGAGCCTCCCTGAGCTCCCGAGTCCCTCCTAATGTGCGGGCTTTCAGAGCTGCGAGAGCTTCTCTGACCTCTCGCGGCTCTGTTAATCCCGCCGGGGCTGATGGGAAATCCCATCAGCCCCGGCAAGATTAACAGAGCCGCGAGAAGAAAGAGAAACTCTCGTGGCTCTGAAAGCTCGCGCATTAGGAGGGACTCGGGAGCTCAGGGAGGCTCTGCCGGGCAGGCGGGGCCCCACGGCGGGACATTTGATTCTGCCGCTGCCACGGCGGCAGCGGCAGCGGCAGCCATTTTTTTTTAAATCTATCAGGGCTGATGGGGGGAGGGGGGTTAGGACTGGTAATGGGCTATGGGGGGGCTAAGACTGGAAGTGGGTTGATGGGGGAGGGGGGTTAGGACTGGTAATGGGCTATGGGGGGGGCTAAGACTGGAAGTGGGCTAATGGGGGGTTAGGACTGGAAATGGGCTGATGGGTTAGGATGTAATGGGCTATGGGGGGGCTAAGACTGGAAATGGGCTGATGGAGGGGGGGTTAGGATGTAATAGGCTATGGGGGGGCTAAGACTGGAAATGGGCTGATGGGGGGGTAGGACTGGTAATGGGCTATAGGGGGGGCTAGGACTAGAAATGTGCTAATGGGGGGCTAGGACTGGAAATGGACTATGGGGGACTAGGACTGGAAATGGGCTGATGGGGGTTAGGACTGGTAATGGGCTATGGGGGGGCTAAGACTGAAAATGGGGTGATGGGGGGCCTTAGGACTGGAAGTGGGCTGATGGGGGGACTTAGGACTGGTAATGGGCTATGGGGGTGCTAAGAGTGGAAATGGGCTGATGGGGGGTTAGGACTAGTAATGGGCTATGCGGGGGCTAGGACTGGAAATGGGCTATGGGGGGGCTAGGACTGCAAATGGGCTGATGGGGGTTAGGACTGGTAATGGGCTATGGGGGGCTAAGACTGAAAATAGGGTCAAGGGGGGGGATTAGGACTGGAAGTGGGCTGAGGGGGGGCTTAGGACTGGTAATGGGCTATGGGGGGTGGCTAGGACTGGAAATGGGCTGAGTGGAAGGAGGGCTTGAACTGCAAATAGCTGATGGGGACGGGGGCTTGGAATGGAAATGGGCTGTGTGGAAGAAGGGCTTGAACTACAAATAGCTGATGGGGAGGGGGGCTTGGAATGGAAATGGGCTGTAAGGGGAGGGAGCTAGGACTTGAAATGGGCTGATGGGGGTTAGGACTGGTAATGGGCTATGGGGGGCTAAGACTGAAAATGGGGTGATGGGGGGCTTAGGACTGGAAATGGGCTGAGTGGAAGGAGGGCTTGAACTGCAAATAGCTGATGGGGACGGGGGCTTGGAATGGAAATGGGCTGAGTGGAAGGAAGGCTTGAACTACAAATAGCTGATGGGGAGGGGGGCTTGGAATGGAAATGGGCTGTGAGGGGAGGGAGCTAGGACTGGAAATGGGCTGAGTGAGGGGGGGCTAGGACAGGCAATGGGCTGATGGAGGGCTAGGATAGGACTAGAAATGGGCTGTTGGGGGGTGCTGGGATTGGAAATGAGCTGATGGAGGGACTCGGATGGGGGAGCTAGGACTGGAAATGAGCTGATGGTGGGGCTAGGATAGGACTAGAAATGGGCTTATGGGGGCTGGGATTGGAAATGAGCTGATGGAGGGACTCGGATGGGGGAGCTAGGACTGGAAATGGGCTGATGCGGGGACTAGAAGGGAACGGATGCTGGGTGGGGCTGGAACTAGAAGGGAGCTGATGTTGGGGAAGGATTAGAATGGGATAGAGTTGGGAGAGGCAAAAATATTTTGTGTGGGAGGGAAGACAAATCTACAATTGGCCGGATATTGGGAGAGTAAGTGGGGATTGAGGATGGCAGGGTAAAATTTGAGTGGATGAAATAGGAATGAGGAAAGAGCAAAAGGAGAGAGATTAGTATGTTAAAGCAGATGTAGAGAGAGAATGGAAAAAAACTAGAAAAGTGAAGAAAGGACAAATGGACAGCAGACGATGGAGAGTTAGCAGAAGACACGAAGAAACCAGAAGAAAGTGGCTGGAGCAATTGCAACTGAAAAAAATGCACAAAAGGTAGAAAAATATCTCTTTATTGAATTTATTAACTGAAATATGCCAGCTCTGGGAAATGTGCATCATTAACGTCGGTGCTTTGTTTAGTACAAGAGGAAATTAATTTATAGTTTTATTTCTACAGTGTTGTTGGGCTTTTGGGGTTCCCAGTTTAATTATTGTCTTCCTGTTTCTACATTGTGATTTCTTGTTTGGTGACGGTCTATGTTCTGCACGTGTAACTGAGCTGAGGTATTCTGTTTATGTAATTCCTCTTTGACATTGCCACTTGTTCTCTTTCCCCAGTAGGTCATGTATTATTGTTCTCTGAAATGTATTGGTTTAATATTTGTAGTGTTGCCTTTTGATAGGTAGGGTCTTGTGCTTTGTGAGTCCTGGTAATGCTGTTATGATATGGCGGGTTTGCTATGGGTTCTAAATGGGCAGTGTTTGTAGTACTTCCTAATGTGCCTGGCAGTTGGCACTGGATTATAGTAATGTAGAAATCTTTTAGTCTTTCTTTATCCATATACTCATTAAGAGGCATGTTTACTAAAAGTTAGTGTGTGGTAACATTATGCAAATATTTATGCAAATGAGGTCCTTATGCAAATGAGGCCCCGCACCCCCCTTGGGCCGCCCCTGCCTTTAGGAACTTGTCCAAACCTTATTTGGCTGTCAGCATTTTAAATACGTCCTCCTCCATCCTTTACCTGAACAATCACATCCACCTACAAACCTATTTACCTATTGATATTTAAAATTTCCAGGGAAACTCTATGAGAATTAGTAGCCTAAATGCTGTTCAGCCATTTCTGATCCAAGCTTGAGGTAAGTAAATGTGGCATACTTTCCACTTTAGGAAATATGTTTTTTTAAAGCAGACTGAATTCAGACAAGCTGGTTATGTGGATAGCTGCAGTGCTGGCCACATAATTCCTTTTTTATTTAAAAAAAAAGAAAAAGTTCCAGCAGTTCTACAGATCTATTTGGCTGTTTTATAGGAAAAGGGGCAGGGTGTGGCGGCAGGGTAAGAATGATGAAAAAAAACAACATATTCAGTGGCAAAATTCAGCCTCTTAATATATAATTTATCTATCAATGCTGAAAGGTAAACAGAGGTGGCCTGTAGGGAATGTGGATGGAAATGGAACAATGTACAGGCCTTTTCTTCCAAGGCAACGGAAGAAAAATTACTTGGCCAAGGTCACAAGAAGTGTCAGTGGGAATTGAACCCTTGATCTTTTAGTTACTAAGCAGCTGCTCTAACCACTAGGCTACTCTTCCCTCTATAGTTACAGTTTTACAGTTTTATTTAACTTGATATACAGGCGACTAGGCAGTTTACAAAATAAAGGTTGAGAGAATAGACAAAACAAAAATACAGAATCCAGGTAACAAGTAGACTAGAGGACAAGGAGGAAGGAGGAGGGAGAAGGAGGGTCTAGGTTACAAAGCAGTTGGGAGTGCTATTAAACAGAGGGCACAGAAGGACAGAGAGGGAAGAGGGAAGACATAGACAGGCCAAATTGTCTGGAGCTGCTCAAAGGGGGAAGGGGGTGGGGGTAGCAATCACCCAGGACAACAAGAGATCAAGAGGGGATGATCGCAGGGAAAGCTAAGGTGAAAAGGTGTGTTTTTAATTGGGACTTGAAGACGCTTTGTGGGGTCTGAATGCATAAGTCTGTGGGCTGAAAAGCCACATGCAACAAACAGTTGCTCAATGGTAGGGCCAGCCCTGCAGATATCACTTCGAAAAGTAAAAAAATATACATGGATTTTCAAAGCTGGCCACATCTTTGAATATGATCCCGTAATGTCTACTATGCATGACTTCTGAATGCTTCACTTAAACAAGACACAGAAATGTTCTTACTTGATT
Organism: Ichthyophis bannanicus; assembly: GCA_033557465.1. Taxonomy (NCBI): domain Eukaryota; kingdom Metazoa; phylum Chordata; class Amphibia; order Gymnophiona; family Ichthyophiidae; genus Ichthyophis; species Ichthyophis bannanicus. The sequence continues at coordinate 277,618,988 of CM066044.1, read as the reverse complement.
TCATGGCCTAGCTCGGATTGTTTGATCTCTTCTATGGTTTCCTTGGCAGTGCTGGTAGCTTTGGCTACATAATCCCAGAAGGAGTCTCTAACCATCTCCAGCTTGGTCTTGGGCTCCTCATGCCAATGGAGAAATGAGGCCTGAGACTCTGCAAGGAAGGAGAAACTGAGGTAAATCTACATTTCTCAATTGCAATACTGTAAATATGTCTCATATATATAGGAACATTTTACACAATGCATCCACAAAAATAGTAAAGAGACATGGTGACCAACAAGTGCATTCATTCTACAGCATCTCACTACCTTTCCTCTCTCATCTCACTCTACACCATTCTCGGGAACTTCGTGCTGCTCTGGCAGATCCCTTGTATTTGCCACTGCCAACTCCAGATTTTGTTCATTCCATTTTTCTGCTCCATATGCCTGGAACAAACTACCTGAGTCAATGTGTCAAGCTCCTTCTCTAACCCTATTCAAATCCATGCTAAAAACCTACCTCTTTGAGGCTGCTTTTGGATCCTGATGCTGCTCACTCTCTCGTTCACTACTTACGTGTAACCTTACCATACCCTAATCCCCAGTTTTGAGGTTGTGAGTGGGAGCTTAAACACCTGGTGGTATGATATCTACCTCTTCAGATGCTATGTGGAGCATTTCTTCTTGTCTCCTCTATTCCTTTAACTATCACTGTATCTCTTATTCTGTCCTATCTAATTAATGGCGTTCTTTTCATATTTTCTGTAACTTTTATGTAATATTGTAAACTGCTCTGATGCTTTGGCTTGAGCGGTATATCAAATGTAATAAACATAAACATGTTCTTCATCTTGATTAGATTATATACTCTGATGAGCGGGGACTGTGTCTTACACTTTGGTTGTTTATGCCATCAAAAAGTAGAAAGACTAGAGGACACACAATCTAACCCATTTAAGACTAATAAGAGAAAATATTGTTTTACTCAACGTGTGATCTAACTCTGGAATTTGTTCCCAGACAATGTAGTAAAAGCTGTTAGGGTAACTAGGTTTAAAAAAGGTTTGGACAAGTTCCGGGAGGAAAAGTCTATAAACCATTATTGAAGAGGACCTGGGAAATCTACTGCTTACCCATTCACAAGCATTGTGGAACCTTTGTGCCTTTTTGGGAACCTGCCAGGTACTTGTGACATGGATTGGCCACTGTTGGAAACAGGATACTGGGCTTGATGGACCATTGTCTGACCCAGTATAGCATTTCTTATGTTCTGATTTTCCTATTAATTTCCCTAGGAAAATCTAAACTACAACTCTGTGTATAACTGAGGAAAAACCAGAAGTGGATCAGATTGATCACATGACCTGTGGTGAGGTAACAATAATAAAGATAGAGTAAAAAAGAGAAAATAACATTTATTTTGATTATGTAATTTTGAGATGGGTTAGGTTATTTTACACATTTTAAAATTCCATTTGGGTGGCAATAATTTTCTTATGTTAACTCTATGTTTGCAGTAGGGTCATTTTCAAAAGCATTTCCACAGCTAACACTAACTATTGCTGCTAAATCAATGCTGACTCCTGGTGACCCAGCAGCTACTAGGTTTTCTTGGCAGTGTTATGGGAAGTAGATTGTCAGTCCTTCTTCCAAGGCAATGGAGGATTAAGTGACTTGCCCAAGGTCACAAGGAGTGTAAGTGATAATCAAACCCTGATCTCTTAGGTATTAGGCTGCTGTTCTAAGCACTAGGCTATTCCTCCACTCCACTCCACTCCACACTGTAGTGTCCTTAATTTTGTCAAAGCTGCACTGCCATAGGAAAGTTAAGGCACTTTAGTTCATAGCAGGCTATGAGCTTAGAAATAGAAGACAAGTGAATAGTGATTTGTTTGTAAAGGTAAATGCTCATGAGAACCATGTGCATGAATAATAGCAAAGGCTGAAGCCTTCCATCGATTAGCACAGCCATTTACAAAATTTAAACTTGTACTATTTACCCCATACACACTTGTGCTTTGACAATTATCCAATTATCCATGAAAACTATGCACACAGATTTACAACTGCTGTATGGTGTACCTAAAACACATGCACACATTTGCAATTCTAAAGTGTGCACATAAGTGAAAACCCCACCCCTGAAAATGTGTCTGATCATTGTGAGTAAAAGTATGCACATACAAGTTCTAAAGGGTAGGGGGAGGGGCAAATGGACAGTAACTTCGTAACTGCAAACCTATGTAAAATTGCAAAAAAAGCACCTATTCTATGCCTATTAGATAAAGGCAACACAGGTGCCTATATGCCTTTATAAAATAGCTCTCAGAACGATCTCTCATACAAACTTACCTCTGCTCTGTGGAAGGTACGTACATGTGTATGTACACATGAACATATATAAGAACATAAGATATGCCATACTGGGTCAGACCAAGGTCCATCAAGCCCAGAATCCTGTTTCCAACAATGGCCAATCTAGGTCATACGTGCCTGGCAGTATCCCAAAGAGACACAGGTTCCACAATGCTTGTATTGGGTATCTCAGCTCTGCCCAAATTACACCCCTGGAAATTCCTGCATGGAAACTTTTCTGTGTACATGTTTGTATGTGCATATTCAGATGTGCAATAGTTCAAGTCATTTTCCATGTTATGTCAAAAATACTTTAAAAATTTACCCTTTATGTGTGTTTTTACCCGCATATCATGCAAAGAATTTTGTAAAACCTATTTCTATGGGTAAAGCACTGCATTATTTGCAGAAATGTATTTCAAAATTGCTCTCTCTACATGCGTACACTTTTACATAAGAACAGAATAGGAAAAGGTGCTTTTTGAATAAGGCCTATAATAAGGAAAATGAGGACTGCATTATGTATATAAGATTTATGTAGACACACATAAATAAAGTAATCCACCTATGCCAGCAAAAACTTGACTTGTCCTGGTGTAATACAGAAGAGAGAAACTGGACTCGGTAATCTAATTCATCCATGCAGGAGCATCACCCTGTGCTCCTCTCCGCCGCAGCCACATGCTGTAACTCACTCTTTCTTAGCTTCTTGGAAGCCCAGTGGTGATAGGAGTGCTCTTTCTTTACTTGCGCCCTGTGCGGCTCCACCTCTCACACAACCCTTGGGACAACCCTGCTCCAATGGACTTACAGGCAAGGATCTTATGGCCAAAAAGAGTATTGCTGAAACAGTGAATCAGAAAGCAAGAAAGGAAGAGAGATGGGCTATAACTAACCATAAAGAATCTATCTATCTATCCCTGGCAAAATGGCAAGCTGAGGACTGAATATCACCTACCTGCAAAAATCACCAGAGTCAGAAACACTGCAAAGGACTTCATGATGGAAGCTACCAGAGAAAGACATGTAATTAGAAAACAACTAATGACATAATTTTTCTTCATTTTCTATGTTTTTCATTATTTCCTTTTTTCTTCTCCTCCTAATGGAGAATATGAAAGTAGTCAACAGAGGCTGCTAATTCCATTTTGTAGATGTGCAAGTTTGTCCCACCCTCTGCTCCTTGTTCCTTTTTGAAATATATCTCAGATTAAGTTTAATAATTCACATATTGCACAAAGGTAAAAAAAACAAAAAGGTTTTGTAAACTGTTTAGCATTTTTATCATAAAAATAGTAAAATCATCATAGTGAATTCTACTTAAGATGAAAATATTTTTTTTAAACTTGAATTGCCAAGGTTCTGCAGCAAGTACTGCCACTTACCTTCCTTCCTGCCTGTGATCCAGTGACTGCACCAGAGCCTCTAGCTCTGCTCTATATAATCCCAGCACAGGAGATAAGGAGCTGGGGAGTTCCAACAAGTCTGCAGTGTCACCAACTTTATCTTAGATTGTAGTCACCTGGAGCTAAAATCAGGTTCAAGTCTCATCAGCCAGGGACTTTATTCACTGTGTTGGCAGGAATGAATCATGGACTCTAAAGCTGGCAAGAGTTTTTTTTTAACAGAATATGTTGTTACATTATGGAGGTCATGTCCACAAGGCATCCGGGGCCGATTCCCCCTCTGGCTCTCCCTGTACATCCTGTGCATCACAAAGGAGAGAGTCGGCGGGGGATGTGCTGCTTATACCACCTCAAAGGTGGCATAAGCAGCACTTTGTAGACGATTGGGCCTGGGGAGCTCCCCCCTACCCGGGGCTGATCCAGGCCATGGCAGGCCAGCCATGGGTCAGGCAACAGGGATTTTGGGGGCCAGAGTCACGGATGTCGGGGGCGCCTGCGGGGAGGATATTCCTGCAGGTGGAAGGGGCACACTGGGCCATCCATGTGGCCGATTTGGGTGCTAAGATCCTCATCTTCATCAGGGACATCCCCCTCCCGGAATCAGGCTCCACATGTATAATGAACATTCTCTGAGGAGTTCTGTGGATGTAATGCCCCTATAGAAACATGACGTCAGAAAAAGACCACACGGCCTATCTAGTCTGCCCTTCCATATCAACTACTATAGTCCCTTTTTCCCCCTGTAAAGATTTTCTGTGTTTGTCCCATGCTCTCTTGAATAACAGCATAAGAAGAATATTCGTGTCACAGAAATTCTAGGAGGGTAATGAATACTCTGCTCAGAGATTTTTCTGGGTGTGTAATATTTATTTATTTAAATTTTGTTTATATACCACCTTTCTACTATCTAAGGCGGTTTACACAGAACTTAACAGATGTAACAGTGCATGAGCAATTGTTTTACAGAGAACAAGAACATTCCATTAAAGCTGAACTAGTAACAGAGGTTCCACAACTATGAACAGTAAACACAGTAACTATGTATAGGCCTGAGAACTAAGGGGATAGGCGGGGCATAGTCTATGCACATAATAGGACAAGATGAGAGTCTCAGAAACTGTAGTATGTTAGTGAACATGTGTTGTAGGTCATGCTTGACCGCAGGTCATGAGTTGTGGTTGTGTGGAAATATTCCTGGAATAAGAAGCTTTTCAGTTTCTTTCTGAAATTGGAGTGGGCAGTGCATCCTCTCAGTTCAGGTGGGAGGGCATTCCAAACAGTAGGGGCAAAAAGGGATAATGCGCTATTACATGTGGACTGTTTGCTTTTGGTTTTATGAGCTGGGATGATAAGAAGGTTGATAGAGTTATTTCTTTGGAATCTATCACTCTTGGGTCTTGAGAGAAGAGGGTGGAGGCAGGTTGCCGATTCATTGTGTATGACTTTGTGTGTCATGATAAGTGCCTTGTATCTTATTCTCACTTGAATGGGGAGCCAGTGCAGGTGTTGTAGAACTAGAGTGATATGTGTTTGTCTTGAAATTCAGTGTATTATTCTTGCTGCTGTGTTTTGTGCCATTTGGAGAGGTTGTAGAGATTGTTTGGGGAGGCCAGGGTATATAGTCTAGCAAAATCTAGCTTGAACTGTTCCACCACCATTAGTGAAACTAATGAAAATACAGATATACTAAAGATAGAAAACAGAAATTTAGCAATCTGCCTTTTCTACAGACCCCCTGCATCAGATACTCAAAACATAACATCTATACTAGAAACAGCATGAAAAGCATCCACAAACAAACCTCATATCATATTGGGAGACTTTAACTTAGCAGCCTGCAATAATAATCAATCTACAATCTTTCTAGAATCAATGGAAGATATGGGCTATCAGCAAATTATTAATCAACCTACACATACTAAAGGAAACACACTGGATTTAGTATTTCTTCCCATGCTCTTCACCATAACACATGAATATACCCCTCCTATAATATCACAAATCCCATGGTTTGACCACTTTATAATACATTTCTCTATTAAGATCCCATCTACTACCTCCTCCCATCAATCTAAAATTCATCAAGGACCCAGATTTAGATCATTTTCACCTGAAGAATTTCTCAACTCAACCATTCCACAACTGTCTACAGACATGAATAACCTGGATGAAGCTACATCCACTTGGAACACAACTGTAAAATCAGCATCTAAACCGTTACATAATAAACTGAAAAAATACCACACTAGATCTTCAGAAAAATGGTACACAACTGAACTAGCCTCCATCAAAAGAAACCTTCGCAAAATTGAAAAGGATTGGCGAAAAACAAAAACACCTGAGCTACGAGACTTATACTTCACAAAACTCAACACTTACAGATCAGCAACATACAATGCCAAAAAACAATACCATGCGAGGATTCTAAATAAAGCCATTAACCGCCCTAGAGAACTGTTTGAAATAGTAAAATCTCTATCAAAAGCTCCAATAGATAATCAGCCTCAATTAACATACAAGATATGGCAGACTATTTTGCTAGCAAACTAAAATTATCAATAATACCAACACCTTTCAATACAACTTCATCAATTAATAACCACACCTGGAATGCTTTCCAATCAATAGATAAGAAACAACTACTCAATATAATATCGAAAATCAATACAACTACATCCATACTTGATCCCTGCCCAGTTCTCTGATTCAAACAAACAAAGCAGGAACTAGCACCCTTTATCCTAAATATAGTGAATCAATCACTCCTATAGTGAATCAATCATTACCTAAAGAACTAAAACTATCTGCAATCCGCCCCATATTAAAAAACAAGACATTAAATGTAAACGACCCATCATCTTATCGTCCGATAGCTAGCATCCCTTTCCTAACTAAAATCATAGAAAAAGCTGTACAAATACAATTACAGGATCATATAGACACTTTTGCCCCACTTGATGAACACCAAAACAGTTTTCGCCCTTTTCATGGTGTTGAAACCCTGCTCATTACACTTTTTGACACTCTTAACAAAGGTTTGGACAACACAAAACAAGCATTCATTTTAGTTTTCCTTGACATATCAGCTGCATTTGACAGCATAAATCACAACATACTCATTTCAAGACTTAAACAAATAGGATTACTGAAAACTACTCTAGACTGGTTTAAATCATACATATCCGATCGTTCACAATATGTTCAACTCAATCAATCATCATCATCATCACCCCCTTTCTCCCAAGAACAAGGTATACCTCAAGGCTCCGCATTATCTGCTTTATTATTTAACATATACCTCCAGCCAATATGTACCATATTCAAAAAATACAAGATTAACTACCATATATATGCGGACGACATTATGCTATTCTCTGAGTTTAACATAATTAACCCAAATCACAACAAACTGATAAAGCGTAGTTACTCACCTGTAACAGGTGTTCTCCAGGAGCAGCAGGAATCAGTCCTCACATATGGGTGACGTCGGCGCCGACGGAGCCCTCGCGGAGCAATTTTCCCCAGCTTTCAAAGAAAGCCTTTGGGAATTGCAGCGCACATACGCGGTCCTCTTCCCGCCCAAGGGTGCCATCTTGCTCAGTCAGATGACATAGCTAAAAGACAGCAAAAAATTAGCAAAAAACGAAAGCATAGAACTGCAACTCCAAGGGGAGGAGGGAGGGTTGTGAGGACTGATTCCTGCTGCTCCTGGAGAACACCTGTTACAGGTGAGTAACTACGCTTTCTCCAGGACCAAGCAGAAAGTCAGTCCTCACATATGGGACTCCCAAGCTTAAGGCTACCGGAGACCCTAAGCACAAAAATGAGCTCCCTCTAGCTCAGTAGCACAGAAGGAAGGAATCTTCTCTGAATATGTCTCCAACCGGTAGCCCAACATCCGGGATGGATGGAGAGTTGCCTATACCTCAAAGAGGTTACGGAGGACTGCCTGTCCGAAAGCACTGTCCCTGCGGGACTCCCTCTCCAGGCAGTAATGGGCTGCAAAAGTCTGGCTTGAAGACCAAGTAGCGGCCCGGCAGATGTCTGCCAATGGAACAGAGCGGAGGTAAGCCACTGACGTAGCCTTCGCCCGAACGCGATGAGCTGTGACTCTACCTTCCAACACGAGGCCGGCTGCCTCGTAAGCCCAAGCGATACAGTCAGCAATCCAGATGGACAGAGTACGCTTGGAGACAGGGAGCCCCAACTTGTTGGGGTCATAAGACACGAAGAGCTGAACAGTCCTTCGGTGCTCCCGCGTACGGTCAAGGTAGAAGGTCAACGCCCTTCTACAGTCCAGGGTATGCAGGACCATTTCAGCTCGGCTGGAGTGTGGCCTGGGAAAGTAGGTCGGAAGTACCACCTCCTGGTTGATGTGAAAAGGGGATACCACTTTGGGAAGAAACTTAGGGTGAGTCCGTAGGACTACCCGGTTCTTGTAGAACCTAGTGTAAGGAGGATCAGATACGAGGGCCTGCAACTCACTAACGCGTCTAGCAGAAGTGAGGGCTACCAAGAACAAGGTTTTCCACGAAAGAAAACGAAGTGGACAGGTAGCCATAGGCTCAAAAGGTGGACAGGTAATCCGCTGCAAAACCACATTGAGATCCCAGTCCGGGGCTGGCAGGCGCAAAGGTGGCTTAAGGAGAAGGAGGCCTCTGAGAAAACGAGCCACCAGAGGGTGGCTGGAAAGAGGTCTACCATCCACCGGCATGTGATGCGCAGAAAGAGCACTGAGGTGGACCTTGACCGAGTTGGACTTAAGTCCAAGGTTAGAGAGAGAGTGCAAGTACTGCAAGACCACTGATGCTGAACAGGAGAAGGGATCTTGAGACTACTGAGTACACCAGACGGAGAACCGATGCCACTTAAGAGCGTAGGACTTCCGGGTGGAGGGCCTCCGGGAGGCCAAGATGACCTCTTCCACATCTGGAGGTAGCTGCAGAGGAGCAAGGACTACCCTTTCAGCAGCCAGGCCATCAGATGAAGGGACCGGAGGTTGGGGTGTAGGAGAGTCCCCTGATCCTGCGACAGGAGGTCGGGCTGAAACCCCAGAGGAAGAGGAGTGTCCACCGCCAGCTGCATCAGAAGTGGGAACCAAGGTTGTCTCGGCCACCGGGGAGCCACTAGGATCATCAATGCTTTGTCTCTGAGAACCTTGAAGAGCGTCCGAGACACCAGTGGCATGGGAGGAAAGGCATACAAGAGGCCGGTGGACCATGGAATCAGAAAAGCATCCGCCGCTACTCTGAGAGGATGCGGCTGTCAAGAGCAGAACCTGGGCAGCTGCCGGTTCAGAGGACTGGCAAACAGATCCATGGTGGGGAGACCCCACTTGAGAAAGATTTGCTGAACCACCATCGGATCCAGCCTCCACTCGTGTGGCTGGAGGATCCTGCTGAGCTTGTCGGCCAGGTAATTTTCTTGACCTGGGAGATAGACAGCCCTGAGGAGGATGCCGTGGCGGACTGCCCAAGAGCATAGCTGTTGCGCCTCCTGACAGAGGAGGAAGGAGCCTGTTCCGCCTTGTTTGTTTACGTAGTACATGGCAACCTGGTTGTCCGTCTGTATCAGTAGTGACTGGTGGGACACCAGGTGAGAGAAGGCTCTGAGCGCTAGGCGGATGGCTCTGAGCTCCAGGAAGTTTATCTGTTGAGCAGACTCCCAAGGATTCCAGAGGCCTTGAGTACCTGACCCTTGGCAATGTGCTCCCCAACCCAGGAGGGAAGCATCGGTCGTCAGGACCTGAGAATGCGGAGTGGGCTGAAAAGCCACCCCTAGCACTAGGTTTGGTAGATGAAGCCACCATCGCAGAGATGAGACCAGATCTGTACTGAGTCCGCAAGGCTCCCCGTGGCCTGATGCCATTGAGTGCGAAGGCACCACTGAGCAGGACGCATATTCAGTCGGGCATTGGGGGTCACATGGACCGTGGAAGCCATATGGCCGAGCAGTCGCAGAAAGTGCCTGGCGGAGACCAGCGCATTGCTGTGAAAGTGGCTGGCGAGATCCATGAGCCACTTGGCCCTGTCCAGAGGGAGGAAGGCCCTCGCCTGAAGTGTGTCCAACCTGGCGCCTATGAACTCGAGATTTTGAGAGGGGAGCAAAGTGGACTTTGTGAAGTTTATGATAAAACCCAAGTGCTGAAGCAGAGCCACAGTGCGATGAGTGGCCTGAGCGGCCTCTGGTGAAGATGGGGCTCTGATGAGCCAGTCGTCCAGGTATGGGAACACAAAAAGACCTTGAAGTCTTAGATAGGCCGCCACCACTGCTAGGCATTTGGTGAACACCCTGGGGGCGGAGGATAGGCCAAAGGGCAGTACTCTGTACTGGTAATGATTTCCACCCACAACAAATCTGAGATATTGTCTGTGGTCTGGATGAATGAGGATATGAGTATACGCATCCTTTAGATCCAAGGAGCATAGCCAGTCTCCCTGCTGGAGGTAGGGCAGCAGGATTCCAAGGGTAAGCATCTTGAACTTCTCCTTTGCAAGGAACTTGCTGAGGTTTCGCAAGTCCAGGATGGGTCTGAGGCCTCCTGTCCTTTTCGGAATCAGGAAGTACCTGGAGTAAAACCCTTGACCCTTCAGGTGGTGGGGCACCGGTTCCACGGCTTGTTCCTGAACGAGACTTGCTAACTCCTGAAGGAGTAAGTCCCTGTGCAAAGGGAGTCTGGGAGGCTCCCCTGGAAAGAAGGAGGGAGGTACCTGGTGAAAGTAAAGAAGATAGCCCTTCTGAACTATGTGAAGTACCCAGGTATCTGTGGTGATGTTGGCCCACCTGTGGGCAAAGTGGACCAGCCGGCCTCCTATGCTGAGAGAAACCAGCTGAGGGGGAGAGGCTATGCTGATGAAGTCAAAAAACCCCACCCTGCTGAGCAGGGGCCGGTGGTGCAGGCTTGGGGGCTTGCTGCCTACGGGACCCATTACCCCGTCCCTTGGCCTGCTTTCCCTGTGGGGGAGCTGCTGAGGCCTGATACTGAGGGTAGTATTCATAGGCAGCCGCCTTCCTCGGGTAAAAGGGCTTTTTCCCCGAGCCCTTCTTCTTTTGAGAAGGGGCAGAGGTCTTCCTTGAGAGACGAGTCCTGGTGAGAGTCTCCGTCTCGATTTGTGCAGCCTTCTCATCCATGGGCTTGCCAAAGACGTTATCACCTCGGCAGGGGACATCAACCAACTTGTCCTGCACCCAGGGCTCGAGGTCGGACGTCTGAAGCCAAGCCTGGCGGCGTCCACCGATGCCGGCCGCAGCTACTCGAGCCGATGCCTCAAAACCATCATAGGCTGCTCGAGATATAAACTTGGAGCACTCTCGAATACCAGTTGACAAGGTTTGGAACTTCTGCAAAGGTTCGTCGGAGAGACCAGCAGAGAACCCGGCTATTTCTTTAGCCAGGTCTCGGAGATACATGCCCATGTAGAGCTGGTAGGTCTGGACTTGACAAGCAAGCATAGAGCCCTGGAAGCACTTCCTACCGAGGGCATCCAGGCTTCGGGCCTCCCTACCAGTGGGCACCGAGGAGTGCATTTTTTGACTCTTAAGTCTATGCATGGCCGATTTCACCACCATGGAATGCTGCGGTAGTTGTGCCTTTTGGAAGCCGGGGCTCTTGCGGACTCGATAAATGGAATCGACCCGCTTGCTTAACACCGGCGACGACGCCGGGCTCTCCCACATGCGGAAGAGAAGTCGTTCCAGCATCGGAGGAACCGGTACAATAAAGGCCTCCTTCGGGGTAGAGTCATATTGGAGGGCATCGAGTTCTTCGACTCGAGGTTCCTCCTCGGGATCCGCGGGGAAGGCCAAAGCCTTGGCCATATCCCTCACGAAGTCCGAGAACCGGGTATCCTCCGGGGGGGACCGTCTCCGAGGTTCAGACTCGGGGGAGTCCGAAGGGACACACCGAGTCCGAAAGGAACCAGGTGACTCTTCGTCCTCGGATTCCCAGGCCGACTCCTCGGAGGAGGAGTCGAGCAGCTCCGGTCGGGCGGGCACCGATGCTATCCGCTCCGACGCCGAGAGAGTCGGCATCGACGACCTCGGTCCCGAACGGGAGGCCGAAGGAGACCTCGACCGAAGATGGACTCGAGGATCGGCTCGGTTTCCGGGGTCGACTTGGAGGTCGACGTCCCGGCGGTCAGGGCAGAAACACCGGCGAGGCCAGCGATCAATACCCGCTGCTGGTCCATGAAGGCAGTCAGACTGCTCTCCAAGGCCGTCAACCTGAGTCCGAGCTCAGGAGACCCAGCAGCCCCCGACTCGGGCCCCGACGGCGTCGGGCCAAACGTCGGGTCCTTCGGAGGCGAGTCAACGAGGACAACAGTACTCACGTGAGCGGGCAAGTCCACCTCGAGTCGAGGATGTTTTGACGGTCTCTCCACCTCCGAGGACCCGGGACGGGAATCAGGGCTATGCGACCTGGCCCTCGAGGGACCAGGAGCGTCCACCGATCCCGCCCTCGCGGGTTTCTTCTTCCGATGATGTTCCTGGGTAGGAGACCCCCTTTCAGAGGAACTTCGACGATGCTCAGGACCAGAGTCCCGAGACGTCGAAGCCTCTGACGAGGTCCGAGCCCGGCCGGAGTCAGAGAAGATACGCTCCCGCTGATGCTGCCGACTCCTCAACGCTTTTGAGGACATTTTGCCACACGGACATGGAGTCATGATCGGGTCCGAGGCAGCGGAGGCAGAAGTCATGAGTGTCTGTAAGAGACATGAGTTTCTTACAGAGGTCACACTTTTTAAAGCCGCTGGCAGCCATCGGGGGAAAAAGGGCCCCTGCGAGGTCGAAAGACCGGGCTGCCAGGGAAAAAGGAAAAATGCGCGAAATCTGTCATGAAGGACAAAAACCGAAAAATAAGGAACGGACTCGCAACCGGCGTCGTGAGTCCGGGCGGGAAAAGAACCGGCGTCGAACCGAAGAAAAAAGAGAAATGAAGAGAAAAAATCAACTTTTCAGCGGGGATTCACAGACAACGTCTGCAGGGCTCCGCGGAAAAAAGAAGACTGAGCAAGATGGCACCCTTGGGCAGGAAGAGGACCGCGCATGCGCGCTGCAATTCCCAAAGGCTTTCTTTGAAAGCTGGGGTAAATTGCTCTGCGAGGGCTCCGTCGGCGCCGACGTCACCCATATGTGAGGACTGACTTCCTGCTTGGTCCTGGAGAAACTGCCTTACAGAAGCTGAAGAATGGCTTCGATTAAACAACTTAGCTATTAACATCAAAAAAACTGAAGTCCTGATTGCAACAAAAAACACAAAATATACTCCCCCAACTGACATTAAAATCCTGAATGCGACTCTTCCAATCAAAGAAGAAATAAAATATTTAGGAGTTATCATTGACAAAACTCTAAGTTTCACACACACATCAAGAAATTAACAAAAACAATTTATTACAAACTGCGCTCTATTCAACAACTAAGACCACTATTACAAGACGAAGATTTCAGAACCGTCACACAAGCTTTGATAACACCTCATTTCAATTTTTGTAATAGCATACTACATGATATAACTAAAAAGACCATCAAAATCTTGCAAATGGCCCAAAATGTAACAGCAAGAGTTATATTTAAAGCCAAACTATCTGACCATATTACCCCTATTCTATACACACTACACTGGTTACCCATATTCAGTAGGATCCAATACAAAATACTGTTAACCACTTTCAAATTAATTAATAACATTGCCCCATCATACTTAACTACACTTCTTCACAGCCCACCTGAAAATAGGATAAGACGGAGAAAAAACCTTAACACATTAGCAGTCCCAGATCTAATAAGGAAAACAAAACACTCAACAAGTAACAGTGCCTTTTCGCTAGTAGCTCCAATACTGTGGAACAATCTCCCGGATCAGTTAAGAGAAGCGAAAGAATTACAAACATTCAGAAAAGAACTAAAAACTCATCTATTCAGACAACACTACACCAATGGAGAAACAAGTATAGCTTCCCAACCACCATAAATTGATTATACTTACTCCATCCAAATGTATATATACAACTGGAACAATGTCAACTGTAAGTAACCAACATTATAATGATTCTTCACACATATATATAAAAATCAATGTAACCTCCTATAATAGGTTTATGCTCACTCTTATACCTGTTATACAGTTTTAATGTAACATAGTTCAATAATGTTTTTGTTATATTGTAATATTATAATTCTTGTTCTATATAATTCTTGTTATAATGTAATATTGTAATATAGTTCCATAACGTTCTATGTATCTGTTTGATTTTTGTTGTAATGTAAACCACTGCTGATCCTTGGAAGCAGCGGTATATAAAAACTGTGCAAATAAAAATAAATAAAAATAATAATGTTGCAGTAGTCAAGTGGAGTGGTTATTGCTTGGCAAATGGTGCGGAATAAGTCAGGACTTAGAAATGTGTGGAGGTTCTTCATTGTTCTCAATTTATAGTAGATGGATTGGGCTGTTCTTTTTATTTGTGCTTGAAAATTGAGCTTCTGGTCAAGGATTATGCCCAGGTATTTGATTGCACTTTTAACATCGATGGTGAAGTCTTCGAATACTAAGGATTGAGGGGGTGAGTAAGAAGCATCTGAGAATATGTGTAGGACCTCTGTTTTTTCTTGATTAATGAGGAGGTTATGCAATTGGAGCCACTGTCGCACTTTAGTGAAGCATTTGTAGATGTTGTTGAAGTCTGTTGCTGAGATCTTGAATGTGTGAAGAATATGATGTCATCTGCGTAGATTTGATACTGTATCTTATGCAAAAACGCGAAATAAAAACCTTTTCAAGTACATTCGTAGCAAAAAACCTGTGAGAGAGTCAGTTGGTCCATTAGATGATAAAGGGGTTAAAGTAGCACTATGAGGCGACAAGGCGATAGCGGAGAGACTGAATGAATTCTTTGCTTCGGTCTTCACTGAGGAAGATGTAGGGATGTTACCCATGACTGAAGTGGTATTTAAAGGTGCGGAAGAATTGAAGGAAATATCGATACATCGTGAAGATATCTTACAACTATTAGATAAACTGAAGAGTAGCAAATCACCTGGGCCGGATGGTATACTTCCAAGGGTGTTGAAAGAACTGAAATATGAGATTGCAGACCTGCTATCAGTAATCTGTGAACTATCATTAAAATCATCTCTAATACCTGAAGATTGGAGGATCGCCAATGTAACACCAATTTTTAAAAAGGGTTCCAGGGGTGATCCGGGAAACTACAGACCGGTGAGCCTGACGTCAGTACCAGGAAAAATGGTAGAAACCATCATAAAGAATAAAATTACTCAGCATGTAGATAGTCACAACCTAATGGGAAACAGCCAACATGGCTTTAGACAAGGAAGATCTTGTCTTACTAATCTGTTATGTTTTTTGAAGGAGTAAATAAACAGGTGGACAAAGGTGAGTCGGTTGATATTGTATCTGGACTTTCAGAAAGCCTTTGACAAGGTCCCTCATCAGAGACTTTTGGCAAAACTAAAGAGTCATGGGATAGGAGGCAGTGTACTATTGTGGATCAGGAACTGGTTAAAAGATAGAAAGCAGAGGGTAGGGCTAAATGGCCAATTTTCCCAATGGAGAAAGGTGAATAGTGGTGTACCCCAGGGATCTGTGCTGGGTCCGCTGCTTTTTGACATATTCATAAATGACCTGGAAAGTGGAATAATGAGTGAGGTTATCAAATTTGCAGATGACACAAAACTATTTAAAGTTGTTAAAACCCAAGAGGATTGTGAAAATTTGCAAGAGGATCTTGATAAATTGGAAGACTGGGCATCAAAATGGCAGATGAAATTTAATGTGGACAAGTGCAAGGTTATGCACCTAGGGAAGAACAACCCAAACTATGGTTACACGATGCAAGGTTCCACATTAGGAACCACCACCCAGGAAAAAGATTTAGGCGTCATTGTGGATACCATGTTAAAACCCGCGGCCCAGTGTGCAGCGGCGGCCAAGAGAGCAAATAGAATGCTAGGTATGATAAGGAAAGGAATGGAAAATAAAACAAAAGATATTATAATGCCTCTATATCGTTCCATGGTGAGACCGCACCTTGAATATTGTGTGCAATTCTGGTCGCCGTATCTTAAAAAGGATATAGCGATTTTAGAAAAGGTTCAGAGAAGAGCCACCAAAATGGTAAAGGGGATGGAAGGATACTCCTATGAAGAAAGGCTAAAAAGGTTAGGGCTCTTTAACCTGGAAAAGAGACGGCTGAGGGGAGATATGATAGAAGTCTATAAATTAATGAACGGAGTGGAACGGGTAAACGTAGATCGATTGTTTACCTTATCAGAATATAGAAAGACTAGGGGACATGCAATGAAGCTACAGGGTAAACTATTTAAGACTAATAAAAGAAAATATTTTTTCACTCAACGTGTAATCAAACTCTAGAATTTGTTACCGGAGAATGTAGTAAAGGCTGTTAGTGTAGCTGGGTTTAAAAAAGGTTTGGACAAGTTCCTGGAGGAATGGTCCATAAACCCTTATTAAGAAGTGACCGAAGATATCAATGCTTGACCCAGTAACAGCATTGTGGAACTTATGTCTCTTGGGGAAACTGCTAGGTACATATGACCTAGATTGGCCACTGTTGGAAACAGAATACTGGGCTTGATGGACCTTGGTCTGACCCAGTATGGCATATCTTATATTCTTATGTTCTTATGTTCATTGAAAGTCTGGCATATGGGCTGGAAGAAGAGGTTGAATAAGAGGGCTGATAGGCTTGAACCTTGAGGTACTCCTTGTTGTAGAGTGAATGGACGAGACATTCTGAAGCCGATTCTTACTTGTTGGGTTCTATGTTCCAGATAGGAGTGGAACCATCTTAGTGTGGTATCTCGTAGGCCAATGTTGTATAGTCTTTGTAGGAGTTGGTGGTGTGGAAAGAAGTCAAAGGCTGAAGAGATGTCCAGGAATATCAGGAGGCAACCTTGGGTGTTGTCTGTGTGTAGGTAAGAACTGAGTCAAGCAGGGATGTGAGCAGAGTTTCCACTCCATGTTTTAGTTTAAATTCATGTGGGTAAGGATCAAAGGGGGCATGGTCATTAATGAAGTTTTGAAGTTGATTTTGTACCACTTTTTCCATTATCTTTGCTATGAATGAAATACTCAATATCGGTCTATAGGCCTTCGGTGAAGTGCAGTCTAGCTTGCTTCCTTTTAGAATGGGACAAATTAATGAACGGAGTGGAACGGGTAAACGTAGATCGATTGTTTACCTTATCAGAATATAGAAAGACTAGGGGACATGCAATGAAGCTACAGGGTAAACTATTTAAGACTAATAAAAGAAAATATTTTTTCACTCAACGTGTAATCAAACTCTGGAATTTGTTACCGGAGGATGTAGTAAAGGCTGTTAGTGTAGCTGGGTTTAAAAAAGGTTTGGATAAGTTCCTGGAGGAAAGGTCCATAAACCATTATTAAGAAGTGACTGAAGATATCAATGCTTGACCGAGTACAAGCATTGTGGAACTTGTGTCTCTTGGGGAAACTGCTAGGTACATGTGACCTGGATTGGCCACTGATGGAAACAGAATACTGGGCTTGATGGACCTTGGTCTGACCCAGTATGGCATATCTTATGATCTTATGAGTTTCTCTTTAAAGAAGTGGGAAATTTTCTAAGGGATAGGGATGTAGTGGTGTGCAAAAGTCTGGAATCACTTGTAACCCTCACCGAGTGAACACGTTTTTGCTTCATGGGGAAAAAGCGAAAAGGGAAGGCTGGGCAGGAGCCTTCACAGCCCCAGCTTACCTCGACGCCCATTGCTGTTTTGGGTCCTTTGGATGCCTTTGTATCTCGTGCTCCTCGGGGTCCAGCTGTTACAGGTGGAGACGACCGGCTGGTCGATTTACCGAAGTCGGAGAGCTCGGTATCGGCCTCGGTGTCATCTTTCTCCCCTGGTGTGAGTCCAGCGCCGAAGGTTCCTCGACCTAGCCTGTTGCCGGAAGGCTTCCTGGAGGTGTCCCCCCCAAGTGAATCGGGTGAGGGGATTTCCTTGCGAGGCCCAGGGAAAGGTGTGTCGCAGGAGCCTGGAAGTGAGGCCAGTGGAGCCTCCTGTTCTTTGCCAACTAAGTTTTCGGTTGTTGGAGGTGTATGCGCAGGGGAAGATTTTTCTTCTACACGCTTGGAGCTTTTGCAGTCTGTTCGGCGGATGGAGAGTGCTCCGACTGTTGCCCCGGATGGAACTTTCGTTCTTCAGCGTCCTGAGACTTTTACTTTGGAGTCAATATGGAATGCAGTTGTCTCTCTTGGTGAAGTATTGCTGCCGCAGATTACATCTGTATCAACGAAAGTTAATATGACTTCGGGGACAGTAGCGGATTTGGAGGAGAGGGTCTCTAATCTTTCTGTGGTGTTAGAAGAAGAACGGCAGAAAGTAAAACTTTTGGAAGATTATGTAGATATTTCTCAAAAGAAGGATTTGGTTGTGTGTTCTAAGTTGGAACAATTAGAAAATTTCTCGCGTAGTAATAATCTTCGTGTTATTAACTTTCCTAGAGTAATATCGGTATCTCCTAGGGATATGTTTAAAGAGTATCTTTCTGATGTTCTGGGGGTTTCCTCTAACCTTATGCCACCTCTGGTGAATGCCTATTACATTTCTAAGGCTAAGCGTACCCCTGTGGTGGGGAACTTAGGGGATGGTAATGTACAAGGTGATTTCCTTAATGTCACAGATTTGATTGAAAATTCTGGTTTACAGTCCCAAGACCCCTCAACTTTGCTAGTAACATTTGCATTAACATCTGATAAAGAGTGGATTTTGAAACTTTTCTTTAAGAGGAGGAAGATTCTATTCCGGGGCTTAGTGGTACGTATTTACCCTGATCTTTCTAGGGAGACTCAAAAGCGTCGTAGAGAATTTTTACTTTTACGACCTGGTGTTTTGCAATTGGGGGGGTTATTTTCTTAAACATCCTTGTAAATGCTTGATTAAGTATCGTTCAGTTTCTTATGTTTTTTTTGACCCTGCCCAATTGGTTACTTTCATTAGTTCCAGACGTTTGGAAGCTCCCCCTGCCCCCTCGTAGTGCTCATGTTTAGTGGTAGGCTGGATATGTGGTTATGATCTTTTCTTTGAACTTCGATGTTAATTTTTTTTTGCTGTGATGCTCCCACTTTCTTTTGTGGACTAGGGAGGGTATACACTCTTTTTTTGCTTTTATTATTTCTCTTATATGAACATTTTGTATAGTGAAATGTGATTTTCTTGGTGTAACCCTGTTTCTTGAGTAAGGCTTGTTTAAGCATCTTCTCTAAAGTATTGTAAATTGCATAAATAAATAAAAAAAAAAAAAAAAAAGTAGAGAAAGCGGGGAAGAACCACCATCTTGACTACGGCTATGCGCCCAAACCAGGAGAGAAGCAGTCCATTCCACACCTCTAGATCCCGCCGAACCTGGCGAAGCAAGGGGTCATAGTTAGCCTTAAAGAGGTCTGACCTCTCCACAGTCAAATGCACTCCTAAGTACCGTAGCGCTCCAGACACCCATCGAAAAGGATAAGCCGCTTGAAGTTCCGAACAAACCGCCCCGGGGACCCCAACATTCAAGATCTCCGACTTGGTGTAATTAATTTTGAAACCGGATACCCGGGCGTAGTTGTCGAACAACTGCATCGCAACAGGAAGGGAGGTGGACGGGTCAACCAGGGAAAGTATGATGTCATCCGCGAAAAGTGCAATCCTGTATTCCGCAGGGCCAATAAGCACCCCCCGCAAACCTAAATGTTCTCGGAAGCTTTGAGCCAAGGGTTACATCGCGAGTGCAAAGAGCAAGGGCGAAAGGGGGCAACCCTGTCGCGTGCCCCGTTCCAGGAAGAAACGCCTCGAGTGTCCCCCGTTAACCCGAACACACGCCTGGGGCATCTGGTAAAGGCTACGAACCCAACGAATGAAATTGGAGCCGAAGCCCATTGTCTCCAGCACACACCATAAAAAGTCCCAGTCGACCCGGTCGAAAGCTTTTTCTGCGTCGATCCCCACCAGGAGGGCTGGCTGCGGTTCCCGTTGGGCGACATGTATGACCTGCAGCATACGTCGAATGTTGTCTGCAGTCTGGCGGCCTGGCACAAAGCCAACCTGATCCAGGTGGACCAAACTCGGAAGGATCCGATTCAGGCGCGCCGCCAGCACAGAAGCAAAGATCTTAACGTCGACATTTAACAGGGAAATGGGGCGGTACGATGCCGCGTCATGCAGCGGTTTACCGGGTTTGGGTATCATCACAATTACTGCCTCGCGCAGAGACGGCGGTAACGAGGTTCCTGTCAAGATCTCATTGAACAAAATAGTCAAAGTTGGCGCTAATTGTATCCGAAACTTCTTATAATATTCTGCAGGAAAGCCATCACTACCTGGCGCACTGCCAGATTTCAGTCGTCGAATTGCAATTTCCACTTCATCTACCGTTATATCAGAATCTAGCTGAGCCCGGTCAGAGTCGAGGAGATGGGGCAGACCAATCCCTCGCAAATAATCCTGTACTCTGTCCCGTTCAAAAGGTTCCGCCCTGTAGAGCTGCTCCAGAAAGTCAGCAAAGAGATCGCGTATTTCCCTGGATATAACCCTCCTCTGTCCCCCCGTATCGCGCAGTTCTCGCACAACTCTCGTGGATTGTTGTTGGCGGAGACGCAAAGCTAGGAAGCGGCCTGTTTTGTTCCCATGCTCATAAAAAGTTTGCCGCAGTTTCCGGCGTTTATTATCTAATTCTCTCTGCAGGTATGCATCCAATTTGGCCCGGGCGGCCCGCCACTGACGCAGAATCTGTCGGAAACCGGTTCGGGCGTGTTCCAGAGCAAAGCGAGTAGCCTCCTCCACCAATAGATCGTGGTCACGCTTCAACAATTTACGCGTACGAGCCGCTTCCGTCATAAGTTGACCTCGAGCCGTAGCCTTATAAGCATCCCACACAGTGGGAAGAGGGACATCCCCAGAATTGTTAAGCTCAAAAAATTCCGTGATAAAGCGGATGTGATCCTGCACTGCGCCCAGCCGCCGCAAGAATCTCACATCTAGGCGCCAAGATCGGTGATGTTCGCTGTACAAACCAGCCGGAAGAGCGAGCCAGCACGGGGCGTGATCCGACCAAGTCAGCGCTCCATGTCCCGCCTGCACTCTCCTGTCCATCAGGCGCTGATCCAGTAGAAAATAGTCAATGCGAGTGTGGACCTGATGGACAGGAGAATAGTACGTATAGCCTCTCTCCCCCTCGTGCGTGTCCCTCCAGACGTCCCTCAGTCCCAAATCAAGCATAAGACGCTGTAGGGCTCGTGCCGACCCCCCCAGTCGCCCCCTTGTGCGGCTGGTGGAATCCAGTTGGGGCACCAGGTGCGTGTTACAGTCTCCCCCCAGAACAATGGGACCCCTTGCAAAGTCCGCCAGGAGGGCTTTCAACCGCGCAAAAAAAGCGCCTTGACCTGCATTGGGTGCGTAAACATTAGCTAAGGTTAGCAAGTGCCCTTCTAAGCGGACATTCAAGAAAAGCCACCTCCCCAAAGCGTCTTGCTTCGTCTCTTCTATCTGGAGAGAGAGGCTCTGATGGAATAGTAAGGCTACTCCCCGTTTCTTCCGTCCGTGTGTATCGGAGGCCACCCGTACCTCAGTATACGGGGACCTCTTTAGCCAGCCCTGCTTACAAGTCTGAAGATGGGTCTCCTGTAAGTAAACAATGTCCCCCTGCAGGGTGCGCAACTCTGAGAACAGCAGGTACCTCTTCCTCGGAGAGTTGAGGCCCTTAACATTCAAAGAAATGAAGCGCACCATTAGTAATTACACTCCACTCTCTCACTGCCACCCCCTATCCAAAGGATCTCAGTGGTTGCTCCCCTCCAGCAAATCCGGAGAATTGATGAGTTGAGCCCACCCCTTCCACCCTCCAAAAACAGGCGCCATAGTCCACCCTCCCAACCCCAACAACATCTCCCAATTCCACCCCGTAAAGGAACCACCCCCCCATCCCGTCAATACCACCTGCCTGTTTAAATTAGTACAGGACACGGTAAGTTGACCACAACAAACCCCGTTCCCCCCAAAACCCCACTATGCAACACTTTAACCTTAACAAATAGTAACATTCCCCCCCCCCCACCACTCCCCCACCCACCCTACATCATCAATCCCATCGTACCCCCCCTTCAGAACAGTATCATCATCAAAACATTTACAGGCCATCCGCCGCCCCCTGCATGTGATAAAGTATGGGCCCGAACTGATCTTCGGTAATAGCCAAAAAATTTCAATGGGAAATAGGAAGAATTTAAAAGGGGGAAGGACAGTCAAAAAGAAAACAACTAAGTACCAATGATCAGTCGTTCCACCTCGTGGCCTCAGGTCAGGAGGCTCTCAAAGCAAAACTCCCAAAACACTAAAGAGAGCCCTGTATTTACCTTCAGAGAAAAAAGAAAGGGAAAAGAGGAATCAAGTGGTCTTGCCCACTCGGGTCCACTTAGAGTGCTGGGGCTTAGGGGGCGGCGGGTGAGGCTGGGCATTATCATCCACCAAACCCGCCTGGCGAAGAGCTCGCCAAGCTTCAGAGCAGTCTCTTGCGGAAATCTTTTTGTTGCCCAAAAGAAAGTTCATCCTAAATGGGAAGGACCAAGAATAGCGAATTCCTTTGCTATTCAGGACTGCTGTGACTGGTTTCATCTCTCTTCGGCGCGCCAGGGTGAACGTCGAGAGATCTTGGTAAATGGACACCGTCGCGTCCTGAAGTCGAACTGTTTTCTTCTCCCGGCCTCGACGTATAAGCAGCTCAGCATCAGAGTATCGCAAAAATCTCGCAATAACATCACGAGGTTGGTTGTTGGGAGGCTTTCCCAAAGCACGATGGACTCGCTCTATTTCCATCCCAGAAGGGTGCGCCGCCAGGTCCTCCGCCGGGAGCACTTCCGCTATCACCAGCTTAAGTACAGTTGGCAAATCTTCTCCGCCCCCTAGCGGTTCTGGAATTCCGCGAAACCGCACATTGTTGCATCGGGAGCGGTTTTCAATGTCATCAATTTTATAAGTCAGTTCCATGGCTTGCGTGCTTTGCCGGTCCAATGCACATTGTAAGTCCATCAAAGTCCCATCTTGCTTAACCATCTTAGTCTCCACGTCCTCCACTCGAGTTCCCAGCTCTTTGAGGTCGGTCCGAAGGTCTGCAACATCTTTCAACAACTCCTCCCGCAACATACGGAACTCACTGGCGAGCTCCGCAAAGCCTTTACGGAGTTCTTGCTTGATTTGAGCAGAGGAAAGTTGTTTATGGGAGTCCAATTCCTCTTCACTTACAGTCTCGTCATCAGACCCCGAGGGAAGAGGGTGGTCGCGTGGGCTGCTGGAGGCCCCAGACTTGCTCTGCAGTCGTTGGGAGGAGCGCACCCCGTCCCGGACCTCAAAGGTTTTAGCTTTGGCAGTCATTACACCGAGCCCCTTATACTACACAGTGTTGGGAAAGAGATCAATCAATGTCAGCAAAGGTACAAGCCCCAGGGAAGTAACAGTATTCAAAAGCTCACAGGCCACCAATCAATTTCTGGCACACAGTGTTGAGAGATGTATAAAGTCAATGCCAGCAAAGCCCAGAGTACTGGTGAAATAACAAGGCAGTGAGTTGGGGGCTGAAGCAAGCTCTCAGAGTGCCCGACCGAGTTGTCTGATGATAGCACTCCCAAGGCCCACCACCTCCCAATGTTAGGCCCCGGTGGCAGTTCTGAGGGTTGAAAAATGCAGGGGCAGTGAATCAGGGCCGTCGGGGACCTGGTCGAGGAGCTTAACCTTCAATTGTACACCGATGATCCCGAAGAAACTCCTGTCCCTGATGCCGATGCGGGCCCCAGAGACAGGAGAAACAGAGGTGGTACTACAGCCCTCGCACTCGCCCTCCTCAAGGGAGTGTAAATTGTTGGGACCAGGCAATGAGCATCAGCAGCGATCACCCCGTCTGCAGGCCTTCTCCCCGTTGCGGTGATCAGAGCTCCGGCCCGTGCACAGGCGTTCCCACCTGCAATGCAATACTCCGCCTCGTGGTGAGCTCCCGCAGAGCCTCCGGTTCGATGTCCCGGGTCCCAACAGCTCAGTTCGGGGAGTGTGCTTCCAAGCGTCAGCCGGTCCAGATGGGTCTCCAGGAGCGGTGGGGCGATCAAGCGGATCCAAGGCAGGTGTCGGGTAAAAGCATGTGCCAGCAGGCCGCGCTCCAGGGATAAGCTCCTCAGCTTTTCATCTGCTCAGGATCCTATTTAGCGGTTCACCCCGACTGCAATATACACCGCCGGTCTACGCCGATTCAGGGCAGGTGAGGGTGGGGGATTTTGCGGCAGTTAGCTCGTGTTTGCTTAAATTTTGGGGGTATCGGGGACGGAGCTCACCTAGCTTGCGACCATCTTGCTGCGGGCTCACGAGCGCCCCCCTGTCCAAACCTTTTTTAAACCCAGCTACACTAACAGCCTTTACTACATCCTCCGGTAACAAATTCCAGAGTTTGATTACACGTTGAGTGAAAAAATATTTTCTTTTCATCTTTCTACCACGTTAAAAGGGATACATTTGGCTATTAGAGTTGACATTTTTGTATTCCTTGCTTCCAATTTAATACTTTACAGACACTGAGAGATAGCTACTGCAAATTTTGTGGATCCTGCGTCAAAACTGGATCGAGATTATCCAATATCAGTCTATAGGATGTGGAAGGTCAACATCTGCCTGCCACCCCCAGCAAAAGCAGAACAACATCAGAAACAGCCACATTTTTAAACCACACATCAAAAACATGTGGGAAGAAGTGGGCAGAACAAAATCAATGCAAAATACACACAAGCCAGGAAAATGCTGGAAAGCAATGAGCACAAATGCTCGAAGCTTAGCCAACAAAATTCCAGACCTGGAAGCCCTAATGGTGGAAACAGATTTGGACATTGTGACCATTACAGAAACATGGTTTAATGAATCACATGATTGGGATATAGCCATAGCTGGCTATAATCTATTCAGAAGAGACATAGAAAATGGAAAAGGAGGAGGAGTAGCCTTGTATGTCAACAGCAATATTAAAGCTACTGAAATGCAGGGGACATGGGGAAAAGAAGAAGCGCTCTGGATTGCGTTGGAAAGAGGAGATGGCACTGTCATCCATATTGCTGTAGTCTACAGACCTCCGACTCAAATTGAAGAGAGAGACAATGAATTGATTATAGATATTGCCAAGATAGCAACAAAGCAATCATATTGGGTGACTTTAATCTACCTGATGTGGATTGGATTACTCCTTCTGCATATCTGGAAAGAAGCAAAAAAATTGTGGATGCTCTCCAAGATGTATTATTTAGACAAATGGTGATGGAACCAACCAGGGAAAGCTCAACGCTGGATGTAGTGCTCACCAACGGTGATAGTGTGTCGAATGTCTGCGTGAGTGCCCCTGTGAGCAACAGCGACCATCACACAGTGTGGTTTGAGATAAAAGCCATGGTACAGGCCAATAATAGCAAGCTCAAAGTCCTAAACTTCAAATACTCTAACTTCAATAAAATGGCAGAGTACTTAAAGGAGGAGATGATGGGGTGGAAGGAGATAAAGGAAGTGGAATTGCAATGGGCTAAACTAAAGGAGGCAATAAAAGGGGCAACAGATAAATATGTAAGGAAAGTAAATAAAAGCAAGAGGAGAAGGAAACCTATTTGGTTTTCCAAAGAGGTGGCTGCTCAAATAAAGGCAAAAAACACAACTTTTGCAAAATTCAAAAGCTTGCAAACAGAAGAACACAGAAATGAATACAGGATCCAACTCAAAGAGTCTAAAAGAGTAATAAGGACAGCAAAATCAAAGGCAGAGGAAAAGATGGCTAAAGATGTTAAGGGTGGCAACAAAAATTTCTTCAGGTATATTCAGGAAAGGAAGAAGATCAGAGTTGGAATTGCAGGATTCAGAAGTGCTGGGAAAGGACTCGTGGAAAGTGACACTGAAAAAGCGAAATTGCTAAACAAATACTTCTGCTCTGTTTTTACTAAAGAAGATCCTGGAGATGGACCAGCTGTGACTCCCAAATATAAAAATGCGAATGAAGTAGATACCACACCATTCACAGAAGACGAGGTGTTAGAACAACTTGCTAAACTGAAAGTGGACAAAGCCATGGGACCGGATGGGATACATCCCAGGATACTGAAAGAGCTCAGAGAGGTTCTTGCAGGACCGTTAAAGGATGCCTTCAACAGATCCTTGGAAACAGGAGAGGTTCCTCAGGACTCGAGAATGGCTGATGTCGTACCTCTACACAAAAGTGGTGACAGGGAAGAAGTGTCAAACTACAGGCCCGTGAGCCTTACCTCGGTGGCGGGAAAAGTAATGGAGGCGCTCCTGAAAGAGCGAATAGTGAACTTTCTCAAAACCAACAGGTTGCAAGACCCAAGGCAACATGGTTTTACCGAAGGACGATCTTGCCAAACAAATCTGATTGAGTTCTTTGACTGGGTGACCAGGGAACTAGATCAGGGGCATGCGATGGATGTCATCTACCTGGATTTCAGCAAAGCCTTTGATACTGTTCCTCATAGGAGGCTTGTCAACAAACTCAGTAGCTTGGGGATGGGTCCCAAGATGGTAAACTGGATTAGAAATTGGTTGACTGACAGACGACAGAAGGTGATTTACATGGAGCTCACTCGGATGAGAGGAAGGTGATTAGCGGGGTGCCCCACGGTTCAATTTATTTGTGAGTGATATTGCTGAAGGACTGAATGGAAAAGTCTGTCTTTTTGCAGACGACACAAAAGTTTGCAACAGAGTGGACTCCCCCGAGGGAATGGTTAACATGAAGAAAGATCTACAAAAGCTGGAAGACTGGTCTAATGCTTGGCAACTATGATTTAATGCGAAAAAGTGCAGTGTCATGCACTTGGGTAGCAGAAATCCAAGAGAAATGTACGCGATAGGGGGCGAGAAGTTGGTATGCACGGTTCAGGAGAAAGACCTTGGTGTGATTATCTCTGATGATCTCAAGGTGTCAAAACAGTGCGACAAGGCGGTGGCAAAAGCCAGGAGAATGTTGGGCTGCATACAAAGAGGGATTACCAGCAGAAAAGAAGAGGTACTTATGCCACTGTATAAGTCGCTTGTGAGGCCTCATTTGGAATATTGTGTTCAGTTTTGGAGACCGTATCTCGCAAAGGATATAAAAAGGCTGGAAGCGGTTCAGAGGAAGGCAACCAAAATGATTTGGAGCCTGCATCAAAAGCCTTATGAGAAGAGACTTGAAGACCTAAATATGTACACTTTAGAGGAGAGGAGGGACAGGGGAGATATGATTCAGACCTTTAAATACTTAAAGAGAAATGATGAACAAACTAACCTCTTCCAAAGACGGGGAACCTGTAAAACTAGAGGGCATAACATGAAGCTACAAGGGGGTAAATTGAAAGGCAATGTCAGGAAATATTTTTTCACTGAAAGGGTGGTGGATGCTTGGAATGCCCTCCCGATGGAAGTGGTAGGGGCGAACACGGTGACGGAATTCAAAAAGGCATGGGACAAACACAGAGGATCCCTTCACAGCAATAGGATAAAAACAAAATAAACGGTACCATCTAACTTCTGAACCATATAACGTCTCAACAAATATATAACGTCTCAACAAATAGGGGTGTCCTACATGGAGTGGTGGGTTTACCCATAAACAAAGACATGGGGAGGGGTGGCCTGCACAGAGCGACAGGTGCACCTACTCTTGCCATCTTGCTGGGCAGACTATATGGACCATGCTGGTCTTTATCTGCCATCATTTACTATGTTACTATGTTACTAATATGCACACGTTATTTCTGACCAATCAGGAGGCTGGTTTCACAAACCATTCACAATGCAGATATCTAGCCAACAGTGCAGCTATAAAAATACACAGAATTTTTGAATTTCATACGCTTTCTGGATCGACCATGAAGATAACTCGGACCCTGACATTGGAGAAGTATGTTTGTGTGTCCTTTATGAGCGAGGAAGGATTTTCAAGCCAACAGATAGCCAGGAAAGTTGGCTGCAGTCAGAGTGCTGTTGTTAAGATTGTACAGAAATGGGTTCAGTGGTGGACAAGCCTCGTTCAGGTCATCCACGTGCATCAACATCATGCCAGGACCGCGCACTATGACGCATTTCACTGACTAATCGCAAGTTGACCTCTCCTCAGCTACTTCAAGAGTGGTCAGACAAGAGTGAGGTCAGTGTCAGCTCATCAACAGTTCGTCGCTGGTGCCTGAAGTTTGGTCTCCGGGGCTGCAAAGCATGGAATAAGCCACTGATGACTGACATACAAAGGCGCAACCGGATCGTGTGGGCGAGAAAGCACTCAACCCGGTCGACTGAAATGTGGGAAAAGGTGCTATTCAGTGATGAAAGCTCCGTCTGCCTGTTTGGTAACCAGGCCCACACCTATGTGAGGAGATTTCCTGGAGAGGAATTCAAGCCTGAGTGTCTCAACCTCACTGTGAAGCATCCTTTGAAGGGCATGGTCTGGGGCTGCATGGCTGCCAGTAGCGTTGGACGTCTTCACATCATTGATGGAATGGTCAACGGCGCCAAGTACATCATAATACTGCAAAGGTGCATGGTGCCATCAGCACACCAGCTGTTTCCTGGCCAGTTCCTGTTCCAAGATGACAATGCACCCTGCCATCGCTCCAGACAGGTGATCAGCTGGAAGCAGCGGAACATCATCAAGTCAACGGACTGGCCTGCCCAGTCTCCAGATCTGAATCCAATTGAAAACCTGTGGCACAATGTGGCCTTGGAAATATCCAAGAGGCATCCGACATCAAAGCGTGAGCTGATTGAGTCACTCATTGCAGCCTGGAACCACGTTGTCACCAATGATCACCTTGTCAGACTGGTTCATTCAATGCCGACAAGGTGCAGTCAGGTGATCAAGAACAAAGGGTGGCCCATCAAATACTGAGCCCTCACTGACACATAAAAACAGCCTTTTTCAAGGCCACATACATTAATTTTTTTTTTAATTAGAATTTTCATCAAACTTACAAAAAGCAAGCACCAAGAAACTTAGATGATACATATAAGAAACTAAAAACAAAGAAAACCATTCGTGAAAATACACCATTCTTAGCCCACAAAAATGGGGAGATTTATACAAAGAAAAAATACCAAAAGAAAACATAAGAACAAAGCTCTAAATTACCTGACAGCTTTAACTACACCACCTACATTCCAGTCACTTATTTACCATGTCCTTCTTTATCAGACAGGAAAGCCTCAAGCTGAGAAGGATCAAAAAAGATAAATTCTGAACCCTAAAATGTAACCAAACATTTACAGGGATATCTAAGAAAAAAAGTAGCTGAAAGAGCGACCACCCTAGGCTTAAGGGCCAAAAAGGCCTATCTCCTAGTTTGTGTCGCCTTGCAGACATCAGGGAACATTTGAACCTTAGCACCACAAAACAGAGCTGACATATTCTTGAAGTAATTTCGAAAAACAAGCGCCCTATCCTGATCTGAGACAAAAGAAACCACTAAGGTGGCCCGAGATGTAATATTATCTTGCGAATCCTCTAGAAACTTGGTGAGTTCAAGGTCACCTTGACCTTGGACTACATCAAATCCCCCCAGAGGACTTGTGGAAAGCCCTCGACCAGTCAAATAATATACTTTAGAGACAGCAATGGAATCAGCTGAAGCCAAGCCCAGAACTTCCCTAAAATACTTTTTTAATAGAATTTCTGCACAAAGCAAATGACAAAAAGGAAAATTTAACAATCGAATATTCTTAGCACAAAACATATTGTCATACTGTTCCATCTTATGGTGAATAATTAAATTATCTTTTATATGAGAAGAGTTAACTGCTTTAAGAGCGAGACACTGACTTTCATAATTAGCAACTTGAGTAGAAATATTCCCCACCTTACTATCCACCTCAGACAACCGAGTAGTAATCTCTGAAGAGAAACCACATAGTTGTGTGACGGTAGGTACCAAGGTATTCTCAATACAAATCACTACTCTCCAGATGTCGGCCAAGGTAACCTGATCATCAGGCACCTCCTTGGCCACACCTGGGACAGGTATCCATACAAATGGTTTCAGTTTTTCCCCGGTATCAACCGGGGTACTCTGCTGAAACTGCGTACCCTCAGCAGTGGACAAAGGTGGAGAAATATATACTGGAGGAGAAGGTGGAGACCGGTCCGGGGAACTCAGAGACGCAGGAGATGAACGGAGAACAAGAAAATCAGGATAAAGAGTCACATCAGTGCTAGTCAGTACCTTAACATGTCTGTCCATAGGATCCACCATAGATTCGGCTTTTTCCGCTGGAATAATTTTCTTCTTTCTCTTACCCATCTATACCGCCAACATCGAGAATATCTCCTGTTCCTGCTCTCCTGCGGTGCTCCAAGGGGCTTCCAAGGGGCTCCCAAGGGGCCTGATATGCCCCTTGTATCTAGCCTCTTATATCGCTGCCCCGACTAGCGCCTCCGGCTGCGCCAACGTGGAGGAGCTTTTAAAGAGGCCCCTGGTGATGTTGGGGCTGCCGGAACAGGAGCCAGACACCTCCGGCCAACTGCGCTGCCTTCTGTAGCTCTCCCGGCACTGCTTCCAACTGCTCCGCTCTTAAAGAGGCCCCTGGTGACGTCAGGGCCGCCGGAACAGGAGCCAGACACCTCCGGTCAGCTGCGCTGCCCTCTGTAGCTCTCCCCCACGTACATTAATTTGAAGGAAACCTGGCATGCGTCCATAATATTTTAAAGTATACTTACAATAATATATCATTGGCCAACGAGGTACATTACGTGATTTTCACAGAAAATCTATCAACAGGACAACTATGGGGAACAAACTCAGAAAATAAGGGCCAAACCAATACTAAAAGTTGGCCCTAATAGCCAAATCTATCACTTATCATGAGATACACAGAAAAAGCCACTGGGAGGAAAAAGAAATTAAGATATAAGGTCACGAAGTTGAAAAAACGTCAAATTTACAAGTGATTCCAGACTTTTGCACACCACTGTATGTATTATGGTCCGTAGAAAGGGGCTGAGGTGTGCTCTTGTGCTTTTTATCCAAGTTACAGGGCAGGGATCCATGGCTGATGTAAGTGTTGAGGTTTTTTATGGTAGACTTGATATTTTCTAGAGATGGGAGAACAAATTCTGATCATGTGGCCTAAGAGGCAATATTCATGTTAAAGTTAATTTGTTGATAGGTGCTGGGAAAGTTTGCATGGTATTAGCACAGAAGTAGTCTGCTATGTCCTGCGGTGTGATAATATCTTGAGGCAGCTGTTTGGATGGTTTGTTCAGGAGGGATTTTGCAATGGTGAAGAGTTCTCTGGGGTTGTTTAGTGATCACATGATGATGTTGTCAAGGTATTCTCTCTTCTGTCTAAGTGTTTCTTCACAGTATGTCTGTTATTTTTCTTTGTAAACAGCTTGGATGATGGGGTCTCTTGAGCGTCTCCATTTGCGTTCAAGTCAACGAAGTTCTTTCTTCTGTGCCAGGAGGGATGTCAAGAACCATGGGGCTCTGTTGATGCATTTATTTGAAGCTTTTTTAGGTGGTGCTTGAGCTGCAGTTGCCATAATCTTGTTCCATCCTTCAAACTTAGAGTCGAGATTTGTATTTTCAAACTTAAGGAGTTCAAGTTGAGGGGTGACTGATTTGAGGAAGGACTCATTATCAAACTTTCTGAATCTTTGGTTTGTAGGAGGTGCTATTGGGGATTTTATTCTATGGTTTGTGTGGGGGGGTGGAGAAGAGGATGACCGCATGGTCTGACCAGAGTACTGAGAGTATTGAGTGGGATGTTTGGATTATGTCTGTTGTGATTGCTTGAGGCATGAAAAGGAGACCACTATGGATTTCAAAAGAAATAGCTGAAAAGGTGAAGAAAAAGAGGGAGGACTTCATGAAATACAAGAGATCACAGAGAGAGGAAGACAGGCAACTATATTTGGAAAAACTTAGAGAAGCTAGCAAAGTAGTCAGGAAAGCAAAGATTCAAAAAGAGGAGGAAATAGCCAGATAAGCCAACATGATAAATAGTTAACTTCTCCTCAACATAAGTTATGTGTAAAGTAGCTATTCTGTTAAAATTGTATATTTCTGTTATATTGTAAGTTAAAATTGTACATTTCTGTTATATTGTAAGTTTAGTGTAGATTGTCTTCACTGAACAGTTATTGTTACATGTAAACCACGCTGATGCTGAATAGCGCGGTATATAAGAAATATAAATAAATAAATAGCCAATGCAATAAAATGGGGAGATAAGACATCTTTCAGATATGTTAGTGACAAGAGGAAGGGCAAAAGTGGTATTGTCAGACTCAAGGGTGAAGGGGATGTTAAAAAGAATCGGAACAAGGACAGATCCCTGGGGCACACCACTGGTAACTTCCTTCTCCTCAGAGTGAGCTCCATTTACCTGTACCCTTTTTTATCTTCCACTCAACCAATTTCTAACCCAAACAGTAACTTTAGGGTCTATCCCTAGGGTGCTCAGTTTGTTTATAAGTTGTCTGTGAGGAACGGTGTCAAAGGCTTTACTGAAATCTAAATACACCACATCTAGGGCTCTCCCTCGGTCCAACTCCCTGGTCACCCAGTCAAAGAAATCAATCAGATTTGTCTGACAAGACCTGCCTGGAACCCTTTTTAAAAATTGGCTTTACATTGGCCATCCTCCTATCTTCAGGTATTACAGATGATTTTAAACCGCCACGGCAGGGGCACGCCCGCGCCTTGTGGGCCCGTGCCTGAGGGCCTCGCCAGAGGACCCTTTGACGTGGCCCTTAGGTGTAGGACCTTGGCGAAAATAAAGAAAGATAACAAAAGTGATAACAATTATTAGAGACCTGATCAATATGGTAGTCGCTCAGATATTAATAACAAACTCCTCTGTGGTAAGAGATCTACCTCTGTATGGAACCTCCCTACTACTGTGGTTTCCTCTTGATTTCCTCTCACTATATACCCTATCTCTTTTCTGTTCTATAGTTGATGTTCTTTTCATATATTCTCTTTTTTATACTGTTTTCTCTACCTATTTCCTATTATACAATGGCGTTCTTTTCCACTTTTCTGCAGCATTTTGCTTTTATTGTAAACCGCCCTAATGTCTTGATGTGGGCGGTATATCAAGTGTATCAATAAAGGTAAAGATAATGATAGTTCACATATTACTATAGCAGGTCTGCAATCTCATATTTCAGTTCTTTCAACACCCTTGGATGTATACCATTCGGTCCAGGTGATTTGCTACTCTTCAGTTTATCACATAGTTGTAATACATCTTCCCAGTGTACCGATATTTCTTTCAATTCTTCCGCAGCATCTCCTTTAAATATCATTTCAGTCATTGGTAACATTCCTACATCTTCCTCAGTAAAGACCGAAGCAAAGAATTTATTCAGTCTCTCCGCTATGACCCTGCCCCCTCTTAGTGCCCCTTTTACCCCTCTATCATCTAATGGTCCAACTGATTCTCTCACATGTTTTTTGCTACAAATGTACTTGAAAAATTCTTTATTATTCGTTTATGCTTTCATAGCAAGCTTCTTCTCAAATTCTCTCTTTGCCTGCCTTATCAATGCCTTGCATCTAACTTGCCAGTTACTAGAGTTTAGAACTATGGAGCCTTCAGTGTGTTTCCTATTGTATATGTAACTGGGAACTCTTCAGTTTTGAGTAAGAAACTCAAAAATCTTATTGAAGTTGCTGGATAAGGACATCCTTGGTGGGAGGGGGACAGGG
The DNA here is from genome assembly GCA_033557465.1 of Ichthyophis bannanicus. Taxonomy (NCBI): domain Eukaryota; kingdom Metazoa; phylum Chordata; class Amphibia; order Gymnophiona; family Ichthyophiidae; genus Ichthyophis; species Ichthyophis bannanicus. The sequence goes on along the minus strand of CM066044.1, from coordinate 277,585,493 downwards.
GATGAGGAATTCAGGTGACTGTTTCAGGCCCAAGGCCTTTGGTGGACCCTAGGCCTTTGTAATGCCACACATTTCCCATTGCTGGAGAGCACCAGTGGACCAGGAGGTGAAAGAGCATAAGGTTTAAAAGTGCCATGTTTACTAAATGTTGGCATGTGCTGTCACTGACTCCCTAGGACTAGTAAAGATGCTGCAGCAGATAGCACACCCTAACATTTAGGAAACATGGTTCATAATTGCTTCTCCCTTCAATAACCTCAATAATTCTAAGTAAGGCACTCCCTAGTGTCAGCCCTGAACTGGGACTCTGGAGACACAACCAAACTCTTTGGGCATCTGAAGTAAAAAAGAAAGGAAAAAGGAAGACATCAGAAAGTTAATGCAAGCTCATGCTTTTCTCAACAGTTACATGTGGGTGATGGTTGGTAGGAATACTATATGTTCCTTTTCAATCTTTCTCCGTATCTATCAATGGCCTGGGCCTAGGCTCCAGTCCAAAAATGTGGCTGCTGGTGTAGCCTGGCATCTTGCATCACTCCTCATACTTCAGTTCTAAAATAAAATCTATCCCCTCTCCCTTTCAATTCTGTCACTGCCAATCAGAGTTGACAGGAGGATGAGGTGAGCCTTGGCTTCATCTTCTTCCTCTGTGCATGAAGCCTGAGTGATGTGTTTAGTTTAAAGTTCAACACTCTGGCTCTGCACTACAGAGGAAAAGGTATCCTAAGGTAACATTGATCGCTTCTCTTCATCCTGCCAGCTCTGATTCACAGCAGCAGTTTCTGAGGAAGGATCAATGAAGGAAAGGAAAGAGTATCTGAGAGGGGAATCAACTGAAATAGAGATTGGCTGTGTGAGGCAGAAAAGAGCTGGGGAACATAGAGATAAGATGAGCCTATGGGATTGAGGAAGAGAATGTTGGCGGGGGGAGGGCGGGGGGAGAGGAGCAAGTGTGCTATGAAAAAGTCCACATAACCCCATCTCCCTCACCTCAAACCCTCTTACTCAGCATTTGCTCCCCCAGTGAGTTGCCCTGTCTTCTGCATAAGTTGAAAAGTGGGAGCCCATCCTGTTTCAACACACTCTTCTTTCTTGTGGAGGGAATGCTGGGAAGGGGGTGTGCTAAATGATAGGGAAGAAGAGTGGGAAAAGTCAGGAGGCAGATGGTAGGAAATAAGAGTAAGAGGCATGAGTAAACACTAGGAAAGAGAGGAGAGGCAAGGGGTAGAGGCTGGCAGTGACAGGAGGCAAAAAAAGAGATGTTAAAGAATTTGCTAGCAGAGAGAAAGAGGAAAGGGGCAGATTCTGGGAAGATGAAGAAGAGACAGAGGTCATACGAAAAAGAGAAGGACAGAAATCAAGGGTTGGTGGAGACAAGGAGGAAGAAATTTGTGGGAATGGGAAAGAAGGAACTATAGATATGAAGGGATAATGTGGATATAGAAGAATAAAAGAAGATTGGAGACGAGGAAAATGGAAAGGAGGCATAGGTGAGAAAAGTGAAAGACGTGAGGAAAGCTACAAAGTGAAGCAAGATGACAATGAAGGAAACAGAAATGGAAGCTGAGAAAAGACATGGGATAAGAGGGCAGAGAATAGACCCAAAGTAGAAATAGAGAGAGAAAGGATTCATGATGAAGAAGAAGAGAGAAAGACAGAGGGGAGACTGCAGCTGGAGGCGAGGGAATGAGGCAGAATAAAGAAGAGGGAGAGAACTGAAGATGGGGATGAAAAAGAAAGGACCCTGGTGGGGGATGGGAGTAGAAATCCAAGGAAATAATGGAAGAAGAAGGGAAAGAAAATTGGAAGAGAAAGCATAGTAGAAATGTGAGGAGAATGGAGAAAGGAGAAAAGGCAGGGAGAGATAAGAGGAGAAGAAAATATTAAAATGTTCACTCTGAAAAAAAAAAGAGAAAGGAGGAAGAGAGAGAGAACCTCAAACACTGGGAGGCAGGAGTGGTGCCCAGAGATTAATGCTTCTGTGCCATCATCTTGAAAAATAATGGCACCTGAACTCAAATTGTGCATCCCAGGATGTGCCACATGGGGTAAGATTCCACGATCTTGAAAAGTGGCAATGCCAGACCCTGCGGAGTGTATCCCAAGATACACCATGCAGAGTCATTGCGCCTTATTTGGCAGACTGACACCTCTTGGTGTATCCCAGGATGCACCAGGAGGAGTCAGTTGCCACCATTTTTTCAAGATGGAGGCAGGAGCATGTAGGCATCATTGTAATCTCCCAGTGTTTGAGGTATCGGGGGGAGGGTGTTGGGGGATAAAGATGCAATGTCACTTGGACCACCTTTGAATTTTTAGGGGGTGGTGAGGAGTTGGGGGCCACTTGGACCTCCATTTATTTTTTCTTTAGGGTTCTCTTTGGGGTTGAGGCCATTAGGGCCACCAATGATTTTTTGGGATATGGAGGGGAGGAGGGGGTTGGACCTAAGTTTCAGCACAGATTTTTACATCAGGAGCAATTACATTTCAATTGTCTGAATGAGATTCACATGCCTACTATGCTATGCTTTAACACAGTGGTTTTGCTCAAAACATTCCCATGCTAGATGGCTGCATCGGAAATAAGACTAGTATGGGAAAATCTTGAATAAATCACTGCACTTAAGTATAGCACAGTCTATGGTATTGGTCCATGAACTGTTTTTTTTCTCACAAATTATCAGGATGTCTGTCTGATCATAGGTAGAAATAGTGACAATGGTGATAGTTTTGGTAACATAGGGCCCGATATTCAGCAGCAGCGGCGGCAGCAGCTAGAGCAAGTACAGCCATTGCTGCTGAAGAGTTAATCCCGATGTTCAATGCTGGGACAAGATCTGGCCACTAGCATTAAATATCCATGTTTGCCATGGAAGCCAAAAGCTAACCGGGCAGTGGCGATAGTGGAGATACGCTTCTCTCTACACATCCCTCATACTGCCACCTTGCATACAACTACCACACACCTAGGGCCAAGATTCTGACCCTTTGTTAAGGAAAAATTCCTAGAAACAATTATACCAAAGTTAAAAGAAAATTCAAACAACCTTAGTAAAGTAGTAACAAATGTGAACACTACTATAAACCAATCAACTGGATGCAGAAAGGTCTCAGACTTATACAAGGCTTAAATCAGCCAGACTTGCTGGAATGAAAATTGCCTTCTCTTGCATCAATGACCTTAATAAATAAATTCTGCATCCACATAGTATTTCATATTCATTACCTCTCCCACTATAAGAGAAATTATTTTAAATTGATGATAAAATTCATTTAACACAATATTTTTTTCAATCCTAGAAGTCATATGTCAGTAATAAAGTTTTTAAATGATGGTATAGTTTTTAAACAGTATATCTCCACAAGCACTATCTATATCTACAATAAACATTATAGAGACAATAACAGATCTTAATAGTCCATATTGAGAACTTGTTGTCCCATACTAGTTCCATACTAGTTGAATTTCAAACATAATGGGTTATTTATTTATTTATTTTATTTATTTAGACAGTTTTGTATACCGCCTTATCCTTCAATCAAAGCGGTCACAACACAATTGGGGGATACATTTAACACGCAGGGATATGAGACACATACACTAATACTTACAGGGAACATGGGCAATGGAGGGTTAAGTGGTTTGCCCAAGACCACAAGGAGCATCTGTGGGACTAGAAACCCCAGTCCTTCCGGCCCAAGGTTGCTGTCCTCTAGTGGGATTTGAACCCCTGACCTTCCGGCCTGAAGTACCTTGCCCCAACCACTAGGCTACGCCTCCCTTCAAGACAGTGCTTGTCTGTTAACTTTGTAGAAGTCTGTAGACATCTGTGTAATATCGCCAAGCTACAGATGTTAACAGACAAGCACTGTCTTAAATAACCCATTATGTTTGAAATTCAACTAGTATGGAACTAGTATGGGACAACAAGTTCTCAATATGGACTATTAAGATCTGTTATTGTCTCTATAATGTTTATTGTAGATATAGATAGTGCTTGTGGAGATATACTGTTTAAAAACTATACCATCATTTAAAAACTTTATTACTGACATATGACTTCTAGGATTGAAAAAAATATTGTGTTAAATGAATTTTATCATCAATTTAAAATAATTTCTCTTATAGTGGGAGAGGTAATGAATATGAAATACTATGTGGATGCAGAATTTATTTATTAAGGTCATTGATGCAAGAGAAGGCAATTTTCATTCCAGCAAGTCTGGCTGATTTAAGCCTTGTATAAGTCTGTAACCTTTCTGCATCCAGTTGATTGGTTTATCTTTAGCAATATACTAATTTGAACTCGTGGTTGGAGATTGAGCTGAATCAATATTATTTCTTATGTAGATATATAAGCTCAAAGACGTGACCATAGTTAGTGCTTGTTTAAACACTACTATAAAGACAGCTTCCGAACCATTTCCTATAAATAAACGACCCCATCGCAAAGTATCGGAAAAATGGTATACTGCTGATCTAACTACCTTAAAAAAAGGAACTCAGAAAGTTATAAATGGAGAACAAAAAAACCTCCAGAACTCAGAGAACTATATTTTGCAACTCTCAACTCCTACAAGGAAGCTATAAATAACTCCAAAAAACAACACCATACAAGAATCCTACCGAAAGCCATCAACCGTCCAAGGGAGCTATTAGAAATTGTTAAATCCTTAGCTAAAGCTCCTGCCGCTAACATTCACAAGATTCCTATCAATCTCCAGACACTAGCTAACCATTTTGCTGACAAGCTAAAACAAAGCATCCTTTCTGTACCTGACCCTTTATCTCCAATAATGAATAACCCCAATGAATGGAAATCTTTCCACCTCATTAACAGCAGACAACTGCTGGAGACAATTACAAAGCTTAATATAACCACATCACTCTTAGATCCGTGCCCTGTAGCCTGGATCAAGGCAACAAAATCAGAACCAACCCCTTACATTTTAAACATAGTGAACCAATCATTACACCAAGGCTTCATACCAAATGACCTCAAGCTCACAGCAATTTGCCCTTTACTTAAAAACAAGTCGCTAAATAAATAATGACCCTACCTCATATCGGCCCATCGCCAGCATTCCTTTCCTGGCCAAAATCATTGAAAAGGTTGTTCAACTCCAGCTTCAGGACTTTATAGACACAACTGCTCCTCTAGATGAGCATCAATACGAGTTTCGTCCTTTCCATGGTGTGGAAACCCTCCTCCTGGCCCTTTTTGACTCTCTCATCAGAGGCATGGACAACATCAAGCAAGCCTTTATACTTGTATTTCTTGACATCTTCTCTGCTTTTGACAGTGTAAATCATAACATTCTCATTTCTAGACTTAATCAATTAGGTATAAAGGAAATAGCTCTCAATTGGTTTAAATCATATACAGGGTGGCCCAAAAAAAGTGAGAACATCTCATAAATTAAAAGCTTAAATAGTTTACTTATTTACCTTTTTTAGCTATATAACGTCTTTATTTCGACAATTTCCGGTCGCCATCTTTTTTTTAAAATTTGTCAATCGTCTTTTTGAATTTTTAAATAACTTATATGCTACGAGATGTTCTCACTTTTTTTTGGGCCACCCTATATATCTAACCGTGTCCAATATGTACAAATCGATCAAGTCTCCTCATCACCCTTCCCACAAGAACAGGGAATTCCGCAAGGCTCTGACTTTCTGCTCTCCTTTTGAACCTATATCTTCAACCCATGCTCCATATTCAAAAGACACAATATAAATTATCACATTTATGCGGACGGCATCATGTTGTTCTCATCATTTGACATATCTAACCCCAAAATGTCAAATGTCTCACATCTGTCTGATCTGGGTATTCACGACATAGTCTTGCAGTGGTTTCGATCTTTCTCTCCTCTCACTCCTTTGCTGTTCACTCAGGCTCTAATGTTTCACCCTCACTCCCCTTGCATTGTGGTATCCCTCAGGGTTCTATTCTTGCCCCCCTACTCTTTAATGTTTTTTTTGTTCCTCTTGTTCTGCTTATACAACAAGCTGGAATTTCCGCCTATATTTATGCCAATGACATTCTCTTGGTCCACCATACTTCTTCCTCCTCTCCAGATCTCGCTCCACTCAACTCCTGTCTTGCTTCTGTCGCTTACTGGTTTGATCAAAATTTTCTCCACGTTAACCCCTCCAAATCCTCTGCCATCTGGTTCTCCTTTGGTGTCCCTCCCCTGATTTATCCCCCGTTATGTCCACTCACCCCATCCCCCTGGTTTCTACTCTTCGGTACCTGGGTGTCATCCTGGACTCCTACCTCTCCTTTCACCATCATATCTCTTCAGTGGTACGTACTTCTTTTTTTCACCTTCGTCAGATCAGGGCTATTCAGTCCTTTCTCCCTACTTCTTCTGTTACCACCCTCATCTTGTCACTTGTGATCACCCGCTTAGATTACTGTAACACTATCTTCACAGGTCTCCCTTGTTATCAGCTCCGGTGTCTCCAGTTAGTCCAAAACACAGCCGCTCACCTTATCACTCGTTACCCTGCTCATTCCCATGTCACTCCCTGCCTCCTTTCTCTTCACTGGCTTCCGATCAAGGTTAGATTCATTTATAAACTCCTCATTATCACGCATAAGGCTCTGCACGCCAGCACCCCACAGTAGCTGGCTGACATTATTCACCTTCAACTGGCTCCACGTCTCCTTCGTTCCGCACATGGCAACCGTCTTTTCCTCCCCTCTCCCTCTCAGGCCCACTTCAAACTTACCCGTCACTCTGCGTTCTTCTTTTTAAGCCCCGCTCTATGGAATTCGCTCCCGCACTCCCTTCGCACCGAACTATCTTTCCCCCGTTTCAAAGCACTTCTTAAAACACACCTTTTCTGCCAGGCCTACGATCTCCCTGCTCCCGCTGATGGCCTTGCCTCCCCCAGTTGTGCCCCCCACCCATTGTAACTTGATAGCTTTATAATCAGGTCATTCTACAGTTTCCCCTCCCTCTTGCCCTTTGTCTACCGTTAGTTCCATGTCTGGTTCTGACCTTGTCCTCTCTCTTGCTCTGTTTTTTCTATCCCTGTCCTATATGCTCATGGTGTTCCTTTCCTGCTTTGTTTTTCAGTAAAGAAGAAAAGAAAGTGGAAAACCAAGGACCACGGCCTAACACAGGGAGACTTCAAAAGGACTTTATTGGTAGACCCAACTAAAACGTTTCAGCCTGAGGCCTTCTTCAGGGGTCTAAAATTAAACATAGACATAAAATTATGCATACACAATAAAAATCCAAATTAAAAAACATATAATAGAAAATTATTAAAAACATATATAAACAGTTATATATATATATATATATATATATATATATATATATATATATATATATATATATATATATATATATATAATTGCAAAACATCCTGCATACAAATAAAATACATTACTACAGAGGATAAAAAGCAACATATAAAGTGTGGAACAAGCCACTCTTTCCAATCTGCGGTAAATAAAAAATGGAACAAGTAAGAACACACTGAACACTTAGGGGTATGTTTACTAAACCGTCTTAACGTGCGCCCGGCGTTAGTGTGCAGGATGTCATAAAAGGAGTGGGCGTTTTCGGTCTTAATGTAGCAAAATGGGATTATCGTGCGATAATGTGCGCTGCGCACATTATCAGGCGTTACGCCGCTAAGCACGTTAACGCGCGGTAATCTTAAGTAGGCGCACAGACATGCAAACACAGAAACAGAGGTGTAGCACAATGGTAAATACACTGACTGATGGTACAGGGGTCATGAGTTTGATCCCCCAGTATGCATAAGGCTAGCTGAGGCATTAGCTTTTACGTGTAATTATTGCTGTTTGAAGCATTTTCATTGTATTTTAATTAGTGCTTCCAGCAAACACACCCTCACGTGCTGTAACCTAAGGTGCCGCATAAGGCACCCTATAAGGCACTCCATAGGGCACATTATAAAGTGCACTGTCCGCCAAGGCACCCTATAATGTCCCATGGGTTTGAACCTATGACCTCTGGCTCTACAGGCAGTGAAGTAACCAGTGGGCTACAGCTGCTAACAAACCCCTGGCTGGCTGCAGAAGGACTGCAAGTCACCACACAAACTGTCTGCTGTGGTTACCAGGATAGGGTTAACCCACCCATACCCATGATGCACTGCACATGCAAATCAGCAGTCTACAGATGAGCACAAGATGGGGTATGCACCCCCACAGCACCTCGGCCTGGTAGGGGGAACTGACCGTGTGCACCCCCACAGCACCTCGGCCTGGTAGGGGGAACTGACCGTGTGCACCCCACAGCACCTCAGCCTGGTAGGGGGTACTGACCGTGTGTGGTACTGGCACAGAGTAGCTACAGACCGTCACATTGTGCGGGTACTGTGCTCACCCTGAGGGTAAGGTGGGGAGCCCAGCACCAGGTCCACACCACCTTTCATGGCTGAAATACACCATGCTGCAGGTCCCCATCAGTGCTACTGTGTGTAATAGGTAGTTCTTGCAGACACACCTAGGATACATCTGTGTCCTTCTGTATTTCTCAGTCATGTCTAGTCCTTATGGGCTATGATGCACCCAGAATAGTGCATATCGTGTGTTGGTGCCATGGTTACATGATGTAGGTGAAGGGGGGGGGGGGTGTTTGGACCCATAGGCAGATTATGTACCACCACACAACCCACTCTCTGGTGCTCAGGGTGGGAAACAGGATCTCCCACCAACAGATCAACATTCTACCTCCCTGCAATGGTCGCAGTAGAAGACAACAACCCCAGTCCTGCTGGGGAACAGACACCCTACAGGGCAGGAAATGCAGAGCTGTACACATCCATAAAGCAATAGCAGACAGACAGTAGGCCTGGAAATGCTCAGCTGCCCCCCACCATCATCTGACATTCTCCAGCAGCAAGCCTCCAGCCACTGCACCCTGCAAGGTGTTCCAGCAAGACACATACTAGCTGCAGACAGTCTGCTAGCTAGTCCATAGTGCATGTTCCTGGAGGAGATGCGTGTACCCAGAACTGGGACATCAGCATACACACCAAGCAGATAAGTCAGTGGAGTGGAGTGCCTAGTGGTTGGGACAAGGTACTTAAGGCTGGAAGGTCGGGGGTTCAAATCCCACTAGAGGACAGCAACCTTGAGCCAGAAGGACTGGGGTTTCTAGTCCCACAGGTGCTCCTTGTGGTCTTGGGCAAGTCACTTAACCCTCCATAGCCCATGTTCCCTGTAAAATAGTTATCTCCAAGTTATAATGCCCTGTTCAATGTAATTTCAGTTTGTTCAATGTAAAACCGCACTGATGCAGAATAGCACAATATATAAGAGAATATAAATAAATAAAGTCAGTGATTGAGTCCCTAAAAAAACCCATAAATATCACATGACAGAAATACTTTACAGCACTATGGGGGAACCTAGCCATGCCGTGGTCACTGCTCAGTCAGGGTGAGAGTGACCTCCCAGCAGGACATGCTGTGGCCACCCTGTCCATGCAGGTGGTGGCCGGGCAGTACAATGTCCGAGCCATTGCCCTATGCTCTGTACAGATGAATCCAGGCCAGGCCACCCTATCCAGGCTATTCCCACAGTACCTTGCTCCTTATTATGCACATTGGCAGGCCAATACTGGCAACAGTGCTAGCAGTGTGGGCTGTGGAGGGTGTTGGCAGCCACCACACACTGGATAGACAGACACACACTCCCCACACCTATGCCAGCATTGTGCAACTATAGAGATGTTTGGCAGCCCTGGCCACCGCACCAGTCCTGGGCACAGTGCAGGCATGGCTATGGTACGCAATACTGTTGGGGTCACTCCCCAGGTTGGTAAACACTGTCAGACACAAGACCTGTAGCACACTCCACAGACATCAGAAAGGTTGCTATGATGCAGCTCACTCAGAAAATTGTACTTAACTTCGGAATTGCTATCTGCCAGTAATCATAGCAACCTTTTGATAGCTGTGTACCCTATTCCCAGGTTTAGGGTGGCATTGCTAAGGTATGCAAGTGCTAGTATTGGGAGATGCACGCAGGGCCCAACATCCTACCTCTCCAGGAGGCATTGGATAATGGAGCCTGTGGGTGCCGGTGTGTCTGCCCCTGTTGGCTGCTGCTTTGGGGCAGAGGTTCCCAACTCCAGTCCTGGTGGGCCAGACACTGTTCGGGTTTTCATGCTGTCCCTCATGAATATGCATGAGATACATCTGCATACCATGGGGGCGGCGCATAGAAATGCAGCACAGGCATCTTTATTAGAGGCAGCATGGAACCAGAATGGTGTTTGGCCCTCCAGGACTGCATTTGTGAGACTCTGCTCTATGTAATGCGCATGTTTATGGTGTCTGTGCTCTGTAGGGTAAAATGTAGGTGTTTTGGGCATGTTTACGTCATCTGCAATAAAGATTCTGCCTGTCTTAGCACGTTTTAGTAGTGGGTAACATATGTGGACTGGGTTGGCAGGAACCACAGCTGGGACTTGAACCTGTGACCTTCTGCTTCTGAACACACTGGTTGTGTGCACTGCACCACCGTGTTGCCACAGAGACAGTGCATTCCCTGGTGATACCATGACTGTTCGTCAGACAGGGCCTGTCTGTTGCAGTGCATGGCACCCACCTACACAGGGCTAGGCCACGGTCTGCTCTGGGCAGCTGCCACTGCCCCCTCCACCACCAGTATCCCTCTGCCACCATGCTGACATGCCCTTCTGCTGGTGGTGCTGGTGGTGTGCAGTCTCAGGCCCTCCAGGGTGCGGGTAGGTGGCTGCCTATGGTGCGGGTTCTGGGGTAGGGGTGCCTGCATAGCTGTCCATGCTTCCCCCCAGCACCGCCTGCCAATGTTCCGTGCCATTGGGGGGACCTGCTGGGTACTATCCACTGTGACACCATGGGAAGCACACTCGTGCCCATGTTGGGCCCTCAGCAGTTGCTGTCTGGCTGCTCTACTGTTTCAGCATTCCTATGGGCCAGCTAGGCATCACCCTAGTCCGCACTGTGGGCCAGCTGCACCACAGCATGTGCCGCCTGAAGCCCTCTGTGTTCCCTTTTTCAGCATCTATCCCGTTGCCCGTTCCGACATGCCTGCCCTGCTGTTGCAGAACATGTGCACGCCATAGGAATCCTGGCCAATGGGGTGGGAAACCCTGCTCAGCGCAATTTCACTGTGGGCTCATTCACCTTGTATGGGGACGGAGCATAGACCCTTCCAAAATTCATATCTTTTTTTTGGAGCTTTCTTGGGAGTGTTTTTTGATGTTTCCCATTGCTATCACTATTGCCCAGCTTGGTTATATTTTTTTCACATTTTCTTCTGTTCATTTTCACTGTTTATTTGCCCTTTTGTTCTGTGCACATGTATCACACTTATCACGTTTTGTGGGTTTCCCTGGTTTTGCTGTACATTGCTGACGGAAATGGTTGCTTTTCCCTTTAAATCGGCTCTAATGCCAGGGTTTCACTGGCGTTAGTTTTGAGCCTCAGATTTCACAGCATAAGCCTCTCCCCTCCCAATCTCAGCCCATTGACCCTCTCTCTCCGCCCCTGGGGAGCCTTCCTTCGCCCCTGGGGAGCCTTCCTCCGCCCTCCGGGAGCCTTTCTCCGCCTTCAGTGCTCGTTTGCGCCGCTGCACGCATTATCGTGCGCTAAGGTACCTGTGCACCTGATAAAGCGCCATTATTGCGCAATAAGGTACCTTATCGCGCGATAACATCGCAGAGCGCACATTAAGATGGTTTAGTAAACATACCCCTTAGGACATTTCATATATCTGACATAAAAGAAACTAAATCATAAAAGCGAACTATATATGTATGCTGTACAATTAAACTCCTAAAAAATGCATTTCATACATAATATATATATATATGCATACTGAAGAGACCACCATCACAGAAAAACAAAATGAGAGATTATACAGAAAATAATAACAAGTACTTTATAAATACAATAAAAAACATCTAAATGCATGCATTGCTCATTGATAAATAATGTACAGACGTTATAAACATTAATATGGTGATCAAATCAAATCAATGTTGCAATGTAACAATGTAACTTCCTTACTGTAGGACGGGACACAGTCAAGAGCTACATAAAAAGCATGGGGTTTAAAAACAAATAAATATGTAGGAAAAGGAATAAGATGGAAAGGTGAAAAAGGGGGGGAGGACCCAGAATAATTGCCCAGAGAAAATGACAACTGCATAAAAAATAAAAAACAAAAAGCAGACCCTAATCTCTAAAAATTAAAAGGGTGATTAATTGTAATCATGCAGCACAAACCAAATTATAAATAGGAAACATATTTATAGAAAGTGTGTGTAAATATGATCACAGATAAAAGATTTTTAATATGAACGAGATAAAGAGGGTCCAACTAACTATTCAAACTATTCTGTTATTAATTTTTCAACTCCCTGTTTCCTTTAGTTTTGCACTTCAGCTTTCTCAGCTGTATAACTTACCTTGCCTCTCTCAACTAACTGGCCTTTGTGTGGTAGCCAGGTTAACTGTTACTTTAAATTAAATATCTCTCCCTTCTCTATCCCCAGAACCTGCTGCGTTTTAAACTTCTTTCCTGCTCTAGCCTACCTGAGGGACTAACCCCCTCCCCCCCTGCTGAGGGTACAGAACAGGGAACCTTGTAACAGCCCTCTTTCAATAGGTCTTATTTCCCTCCCTCCCTCCCAAACACCCACCCACCCCTGGGATAATTGTAGCTTTATAGGTACTTACAGGTCTTAGAGGAAAGGGGCTGCTCTCAGGTGCAGCTCTTTATCCAAATCAGTCATACACTGAGGACCTGAGATTAATTAAGCTTCAGGTGAACAATTTATATAAGAGGTATTAGATACACTTTTATTAGTATAAGCATCTACACCAACCCTTAGTAAATACAGAATTTAAAGACCTAAACACAAGCTTTAAACTAAGATGCAGACAACAGTCCAGCAGCGAGCTTTCTAGTCTTTTGCAATGAGTGTCACATGTATGATTTTCTCCCAGTTGGTGAGAGGTCTTAGGTATGCACTAAGTGCAAGGAGCTCTTTGCTCTCAGGGAACAAGTCCGTTCTCTAGAGGCTAGAGTAGCAGACCTGGAAGACATAAGAAAGACAGAGAAGTACATGAACGAGACCTACAGGGATATAGTCCTGAAGTCCCACCTCCAGTCTGGCAGCATCCCTGTTTCCATGGAGGAGAGAGGTCACGTGACAGGAGAGCATCACCTTGGTGTGGCAGGACGTGATCCTGTAACTAGGACCTGTCCTCCAGGTGATGTAAAATCCTCTCGCACCGAGGATGTTTCTCCAGGGCCATGTGCCCATGAGGGGAGGGTTAGGACAGCTGTTAAAGTTGGTGATTCGATCATTAGGCATGTAGATAGCTGGGTGGCTGGTGGACATGAGGATCGCCTGGTAACATACCTGCCTGGTGCGAAGGTAGCGGACCTCACGCACCGCCTAGATAGGATCTTAGATAGTGCTGGGGAGGAGTCTGCTGTCTTGGTACATGTCGGTACCAATGACATAGGAAAATGTGGTAGGGAAGTTCTGGAGGCTAAATTTAAGCTTTTAGGAAGGAAGTTGAAATCCAGAACTTCCAGGGTAGCGTTCTCCGAAACGCTTCCTGTTCCACGTGCAGGACCCAAAAGGCAGGCAGAGCTCCAGAGTCTCAATGCGTGGATGAGACGATGGTGCAAGGATGAGGGTTTTGGATTTGTTAGGAACTGGGGAACATTCTGGGGAAAGGAGGGGCTCTTCCGAAGGGATGGGATTTACCTTAACCGGGATGGAACCAGACTGCTGGCATTAACCTTTAAAAAGGAGATAGAGAAGCTTTTAACCTAGATAATAGGGGAAAGCCGACAGTCGCCCAATAGCGCATGGTTCGGAAGAAGGTATCTTTGAAGGATACTACCGAAAGCAGTGAGGATCCAAAAAAGAGTAAAGTAGCCCAAATGCCCTTGACTATGGTGCAGACAGAGCATAAAGATTCCAAATTACCCATGCCTACCAATAGCCAGATTAATATTAATAAAATACAGTCCCTGAAATGCTTGTATGCAAATGCTAGAAGTCTAAACAATAAGATGGGAGAGTTAGAATATATAGCACTAAATGAGAGGTTAGATATGATTGCAATCTCAGAGACATGGTGGAAGGAGGATAACCAGTGGAACACTGTGATACCTGGATACAAACTATATCGTAATGATAGAACTGATCAAATTGGTTGAGGAGTCGCGCTCTATGTTAGAGAGGGCATTGAGTCAGAAAGGATTAAAGTTTTGCAGGAAACAAAATTTGCTGTACAATCTCTATGAATTGAAATTCCATGTATGAAGGGGAAGGTGATGGCAGAGGGGGTGTACTATCGTCTGCCTGGCCAGAATGAACAAATGGATAATGAAATGCTCAAAGAAATCAAGGAAGCTAACAAACGTCACAGCAAAGTAGTAATAATGGGTGATTTCAATTATCCCGGTATCGACTGGGTCAGTGTCACGACAGGACATGCTAGGGAGATAAAGTTTCTAGATGAAATAAATGACTGCTTCTTGGAACAGCTGGTTCATGAACCGACCAGAGGGCAAGCCATACTGGACCTAGTCCTTAGTGGAACACCAGAACTGGTGCAAGAAATAAGGGTGTTAGGACCACTTGGCAATAGTGATCATAGCATGATTGTGTTTGATTTAAATAGTGGAGGAGGGACAGTAAAGAAATCCACAGCACTACCTTTTAACTTTCGAAAGGGAGACTATGATAAAATGAGGAAAATAGTTAAGAAAAAACTAAAAGGAGCGGTTGCAAAGGTTAAAGACCTACATCAAGCTTGGGTGTTGATTAAAAATACTATCCTGGAAGCACAGACCAGCTGTATTCCACGCATTAAGAAAAGTGGAATAAAGTCCAAAAAACTGCCTGCATGGTTTAAAGGTGAGGTCAGAGAGGCTGTTGCTGCCAAAAAAGCATCTTTCAGGAAATGGAAAAAAGAGCCAAATGACGAAAACTAGAAACAGCACAAGCACTGGCAAGTTAAATGCAAAGCATTGATAAGGCAGGCAAAGCGAGAATTTGAGAAGGAACTTGCTATGGAAGCAAAATCACGAAATAAAGACTTTTTCAAGTACACTCATAGCAA
Organism: Ichthyophis bannanicus; assembly: GCA_033557465.1. NCBI lineage: Eukaryota > Metazoa > Chordata > Amphibia > Gymnophiona > Ichthyophiidae > Ichthyophis > Ichthyophis bannanicus. The sequence goes on along the minus strand of CM066044.1, from coordinate 277,570,360 downwards.
AAGGCCTGTGAGAGAGTCAATTGGACCATTAGATGATAGAGGGGTAGATGGGGCAGTAAGAGGAGACAAGGCTATAGTGGAAAAACTGAATGAATTCTTTGCTTCGGTCTTTACTGAGGAAGATGTAGAGATGTTTACCAAGACTGAAGTGGTATTTAAAGGTGATACTGCAGAGGAAATGAGAGAAATATCGCTACACCGGGAAGATGTATTACAACTATTTGATAAACTGAATAGTAGCAAATCACCTGGACCAGATGGTACATCCAAGAGTGTTGAAAGAACTGAAATATGAGATTGCAGACCTGCTATTAGTAATCTGTGAACTTTCATTAAAATCATCTGTAATACCTGAAGATTGGAGGATCGTCAATGTAAAGCCAATTTTTAAAAAGGGTTCCAGGGGTGATCCGGGAAATTACAGACCGGTGAGCCTGACATCAGTACAGGGGAAAATGGTAGAAACCATCATAAAGAACAAAATTACACAGCATGTAGATAGTCATGGCCTAATGGGAGACAGCCAACATGGCTTTACACAAGGAAGATCTTGTTTTACTAATCTGATATGTTTTTTTGAAGGTGTGAATAAACAGGTAGACAGACAAAGGTGAGTTGGTTGATATATAGTGTATCTGGACTTTCAGAAAGCCTTTGACAAGGTCCCTCATCAGAGACTTTTGGCAAAACTAAAAAGACTTGGGATAGGAGGCAATGTACTATTGTGGATCGGGAACTGGCTAAAAGATAGAAAGCAGAGGGTAGGGCTAAATGGCCAATTTTCCCAATGGAAAAAGGTGAATAGTGGAGTACCCCAGGGATCTGTACTGGGTCCGCTACTTTTTGACATATTCATTAATTATCTGGAAAAGGGAATAACTAGTGAGGTTATCAAATTTGCAGACGACACAAAACTGTTTAAAGTTGTTAAAGCCCAAGAGGACTGTGGAAAACTGCAGGAGGATCTGGATAAATTGCAAGACTGGGCATCCAAATGGCAGATGAAATTTAATGTGGACAAGTGCAAAGTTGTGCACCTAGGAAAGAACAACCCACACTATGGTTACACGATGCAAGGTTCCACATTGGGAACCACCACCCAGGAAAAAGATTTAGGAGTCATTGTGGATAACTTGTTAAAACCCTCCGCCCAGTGTGCAGCGGCAGCCAAGAAAGCAAATAGAATACTAGGTATCATAAGGAAAGGAATGGAAAATAAAACAAAGAATATTATAATGCCTCTGTATCATTCTATGGTACGACTGCACCTTGAATATTGTGTGCAATTCTGGTCACCGTATCTTAAAAAGGATATTATTAGAAAAGGTACAGAGAAGAGCCACCAAAATTGTAAAGGGGATGGAAGGCTACTCCTATGAAGAGAGGCTACAAAGGTTAGGGCTCTTCAACCTGGAAAAGAGACGGCTGAGCGGAGATATGATAGAGGTCTATAAATTAATGAATGGAGTGGAACGGGTAAACGTAGATCGATTGTTTACGCTATCAGAATATAAAAAGACTAGGGGACTTGTAATGAAGCTACAGGGTAAACTATTTAAGACAAATAAGAGAAAATATTTTTTCACTCAATGTGTAATCAAACTCTGGAATTTGTTACCGGAGGATGTAGTAAGAGCTATTAGTGTAGCTGGGTTTAAAAAAGGTTTGGACAAATTCCTGGAGGAAAGGTCCATAAACCATTATTAAAACGGACATGGGATATCACTGCTTGACCCAATACAAGCATTGTGGAACCTGTGTCTTTTGGGGATACTGCTAGGTACGTATGACCTAGATTGACCACTGTTGGAAACAGGATACTGGACTTGATGGACCTTGTTCTGACCCAGTATGGCATATCTTATGTTCTTATGAACAAACAACAAAGCCATGAAAATAAAAAAGAGAGAGCAAGAGGAAACCGCTGGAAATCTAATGAGTTCCAAAGCATGCTATGAGAAACATATTATTCAAAATAAAAACGGACCACGTTGGCCTTAGTTTTATTTTCTTAAAGATTTTGAATAATGGTTTGTTCTCCTCTTCTTATTTTTTCAACCTTTTTGTATGTATGTGTTGCGAAATTCCTATTGCTATTTATGTCTATCTATTATCTGTTTTTAGCAAGCGCTATTTCTCCTGTCTCCCTCCCCCTCCCCTCTCTTTAGTATTATGTCGATCATTCTTACATGTTCAGTGGGAGGTGCTTCAATGTGCTTTTATTCCCTTTTCTGCACTTGCGCGGCGATTTCCCGCCTTAAGCAGTAATGCTGGTAATACTTTTCCTTCTGTACATTTTGTTCTTTTCTATCTCCTGGCATGTCTGTTTTAAATTTTTCATTCCACAGTATCATGGCTTAAATTTTCAACATGCACATTTTTTAAAATATTGATCAAATTTTATAGCTATCAATCGCATGTTGTTGTTTAAGTTCTCTGGGTTTATTTTAATTTTTCCCGATAGTAGTATGTAAGTAGTGCTGGTCTTATTTAATATTTTTATTGGCATGCTCTACGTATTTGTACATGGTCCGTTTTTATTTTGAATAATCTGTTTCTCATAGCATGCTTTGGAACTCATTAGATTTCCAGGGGTTTCCTCTTGCTCTCTCTTTTTTATTTTCATGGCTTTGTTGTTTGTTCGAATAGTTAGTCGGACCCTCTTTTATCTTGTTCATATTAAAAATCTTTTATCTGTGATCATATTTACACACACTTTCTATAAATATGTCTCCTATTTATAATTTGTTTTGTGCTGCATGATTACAATTAATCATCCTTTTAATTTTTAGAGATTAGGGTCTGCTTCTTTTTGTTTTTTATGCAGTTGTCATTTTCTCTGGGCAATTATTCTGGGTCCTCCCCCCCTTTTTCACTTTTCTATCTTATTCCTTTTCCTACATGTTTATTTGTTTTTAAACCCCATGCTTTTTATGTAGCTCTTGACTGTTTCCCATCCTACAGTAAGGAAGTTACATTGTTACATTGCAACGTTGATTTGATTTGATCACCATATTAATGTTTATAACGTCTGTACATTATTTATCAATGAGCAATGCATCCATTTAGATGTTTTTTATTGTATTTTTAAAGTACTTATTATTTTCTGTATAATCTCTCATTTTGTTTTTCTGTGATGGTGGTCTCTTCAGTATGCATATATATATATATATATATATATATATATATATATATTATTATGTATGAAATGCATTTTTTAGGAGTTTAATTGTACAGCATACACATATAGTTTGCCTTTATGATTTAGGGGTATGTTTACTAACCTGCGGTAATGTCATTCGCGGTAGGTTCCGCGGTAAAGGTAGAGATGCCCATATAAAGGCATGGGCGTTGCATCGTTACAGCAAGCTGACAGCTAACACGCGTTAAAAGACGCCTTAGACTAACGAGCGTTACAAGGCGTCTTGTAAAGGGCTTTAAACTAGATTCATTGGGGATGGGTGAAGAAAGCCCCCAGGTAAGTGAAAGCCCCCAGGTAGGTGATACATTAAATACCTTTATGGAAATGGGTAACAGGGGTAACATATGGAAAGCAGTGTGTATTAATGCCCATAGCATGGGAAATAAGATCCCTGAAGTTGAAGCTTTGGTGGGAGTGGCTGACTTGGATTTAGTGGCAGTTACAGAAACATGGTTCACAGAAAACCATGACTGGGATGTAACTATACCTGGCTATACTTTATTCAGAAAGGACAGGGTAGGAAGAAGGGGAGGAAGAGTGGCACTATATGTAAAAAGTACTATTAAAGCTTTGGAATTACAGAGCTTAAAAGGGAGAGAGGAGGCATTGTGGGTTAAACTAGAAAGAGGGAAAGAGAAATCTATTTGCATTGGTGTGATATACAGACCTCCCTCACAAGAGGAAGAGGTGGACAGAGAGTTAATTGAAGACATACGCAGCATTGCTAGGAAAAGGGAAGTGCTACTGATAGGAGATTTCAATATGCCAGATGTTGATTGGCACATTCCTGCTGCAGTATCATCTAGAAGTAAGGAGATCCTGGATTCTCTACAGGGAGAACTATTCAGGCAATTGGTAACAGACCCCACACGTGAAGGGGCCATACTGGACTTGGTGCTTACCAATGGTGAAAGTGTTTCTGATATTGTAGTGGGAGATCATTTTGCATCCAGTGATCACCAGATGGTGTGGTTCAGTATTAGGACTAGGGCTGTTAGAATCCATTCCAAGGTGAGGATCTCAGACTTTAGGAAGACTAACTTTGCGAAGATGGGCCAATACCTCAGGGAGTCGTTAGTGGGATGGGAACAGCTGGGGGATGTAGAAAAACAGTGGGCAAAACTGAAAGGGGGTATTTTAAGGGCAACCAACCTTTTTGTTAAAATGGTAAATAAAGGCAAAAGGAACAGGAGACCGCTATGGTTTTCGAAGGAAGTAGCTGAAAAAGTGAAGAAAAGAGGGAGGCCTTCATGAAATACAAGAGATCACAGAGAGAGGAAGACAGGCATCTGTATTTGGAAAAACTTAGAGAAGCTAGCAAAGTAGTCAAGAAGGCAAAGATTCAAAAGGAGGAGGAAATAGCCAATGCAATAAAATGGGGGGATAAGACATTTTTCAGATATATTAGTGAGAAGAGGAAGGGCAAAAGTGGTATTGTCAGACTCAAGGGTGCAGGGGGGAATATGTAGAAGCTGATAAGGATAAAGCGGAATTGCTTAACAAATATTTTTGTTCTGTGTTCACAGATGAAGAACTAGGAGCAGGATCTCAGAAATCACCCACAAATAAGAACAGAAGCGAGGGACATCTTGAACAATTTTCAGAAGACTGTGTTCGTGAGAAGCTAGCTCAACTTAAAGTAGACAAAGCGATGGGACCGGATGGGATACACCCTAGAATACTGAGGGAACTTGGGGATGTTCTAGCAACTCCACTGACTGACCTTTTCAATGCCTCGTTGGAGTCGGGAGTGGTGCCAAAGGACTGGAGAGAGGCTCATGTGGTGCCTTTACACAAAAGCGGAAGTAAGGATGTGGTTGAAAAATACAGGCCGGTTAGTTTAACTTCGGTATTGGAAACGCTGCTGAAAGAGAAAATAGTGAGGTTTCTGGAGTCCAGCGGATTACAGGATCCGAGGCAGCATGGCTTCACCAGAGGCAGGTCTTGTCAGACAAATCTTTTTGATTTCTTTGACTGGGTGACCAGGGAGTTGGACCGAGGGAGAGCTCTAGATGTGGTGTATTTAGATTTCAGTAAAGCCTTTGACACTGTTCCTCACAGGCGACTTATAAACAAACTGAGCACCCTAGGGATGGACCCTAAAGTTACTGCTTGGGTTAGAAATTGGTTGGGTGGGAGGCGACAAAGAGTACAAGTAAATGGAGCTCACTCTGAGGAGAAGGATGTTACCAGTGGTGTGCCCAGGGATCTGTCCTTGATCCGTTTCTTTTTAACATCTTTGTTAGTGATATAGCGGAAGGGCTGTCGGGTAAGGTTTGCCTCTTTGCAGATGATACCAAAATCTACAATAGAGTAGACACCCAGGAAGGTGTAGATAACATGAGGAGGGATCTAGCCAAGCTTGAAGAATGGTCTAGAATTTGGCAGCTGGGATTTAATGTTAAAAAATGTAAGGTCATGCATTTGGGCTGCAGCAATCCAAGGGAGCAATACAGTATAGGAGGTGAAGTACTTTTGTCCACTAAAGAGCGGGACCTAGGCGTGGTTGTGTCTGATGATCTTAAAGTAGCTAAACAGGTAGAAAAGGCGACGGCAAAAGCTAGAAGGATGCTTGGGTGCATACGGAGAGGAATGGCTAGCAGAAAAAAGGAGGTGATAATGCCTCTGTATAAGTCTTTGGTGCGACCTCATTTGGAGTATGGTGTGCAATTCTGGAGACCGCACCTTCAAAAGGATGTAAACAGGATGGAGTCGGTGCAGAGGGTTGCTACTAAAATGATTAATGGGCTTCATCATAAAGCATATGAGGACAGACTTAAGGATCTTAATATGTACACCTTAGAGGAAAGGCGGGATAGAGGTGATATGATTGAGATGTTTAAATACCTCCGTGGCATAAATGTTCAGGGAGAGAGCCTCTTTCAATTGAAAGCAAGTTCTGCTACGAGGGGACATGGGATGAGGGTGAAGGGAGATAGATTCAGGAGTGATATGCGGAAATATTTTTTTACAGAAAGAGTAGTGGATTCATGGAATACTCTCCCAGTGGAGGTGGTAGACATGAGGACAGCAACTGAATTAAAAAAAGCATGGGACCAACACAGAGGATCTCTAAAGGTAAAAAGTGGACTGTTGTAGTTGTTGTTATGGAAGGACAGACTAGATAGGCCATGTGGTCTTTTTCTGTCATCATGTTTCTATGTTTCTAAAGCGCCTTGTTAGGCGCCTTGCAAGGCGCCTTGTAAGGTGCCATGTAAGGTGCCTTATAAGGTGCCTTATAAGGTGCTTTATAAGGTGCCCAGTAAGGTGCCCAGTAAGGTGCCCTGTAAGGTGCCCTGTACGGTGCCTTATAAGGTGCCCTATAAGGTGCCCTGTAAGGTGCCTTATAAGGTGCCTAGTAAGGTGCCCTGTAAGGTGCCTCATAAGGCGCTCTATAGGGCCTCCTAGGCTAAGCGCCATATTAGGCACCCTTGGACAAGGCACCGCTGAAGGCACCCTGGGCTATGGAACCATAGGTTAAGGTGGCCTAACAAGGTTATGGTGTCCTAGGTTAGTGTGCCCTAGGGACTGCAAGGTGCCTCAGGATGACATGCATGACCTGTGCGGAACAGAGACAGATGTAGCCCTAACACGAGATAGAGCACTCAGGAAAGGCAATGAACAGGTGAGTGAAGGAGAGAGAAGTGGGAGCTGCTGGACCTGCCATATCTGCGGGCATCCCATGTGCCTGCCAGTACCGATGACAAACATGGTGGGGCAGCTGTACCACAGCACAGGGTGTTGGCAATGTAAAGTGCCAGAAAAACAGTTGGTGGCAGACAATGGGAATACATGTCCCCCAGTGGAGGCAGAGGTGGCAGGATAGTTACAATGATGGGTGGACAGAGGAGTGGTGGTGCCATGCAGATCAGGCACAGGCGAGGCAAGCATGAAGAGGCGCAATGCAGGAAAGAGTATGACATGGGGTGGCAGCCTGCACTGGCAGACAGGACTCTACACAGCTGACAGACGCAGATAGACGGACCAAGGGAATGTTGGCAATTGTGGCGAGGGTATTATGGGCTGGAAGCACAGATCTGCAAAAATACGACCTCTACAGGCATGCACACTATATGAGTAGGACAGGCATGAGAGGGGGGAACAACGAGGAACTGAACCCATGAACACTGCCAAGAATGGCATTGTATTAACCAGTAGGCTATACCCCTATGGTGTATGTCACAGCAATGTCTGGGTACAGAAGGACTGCAGGTCACCGCACAAACTGTCTGCTCTGAGTGCCAGGATAGGGTAACCCCACCAGTACCCATGATGCAATGCACATGCTGAATAGCTGTCTACAGCTGATCACCAAATGGGGTCTGCACCTCTCCGGTCCCCCAGCTTGGAAAGACGAACTGACAGTACGTTATACTGGCACGGAGTAGCTACAGACCATGCCATTGTGCAGGTTTTGTGTTCACCCTGAGCGATAGGATGGGTGCCCAGCACTAGGTCCATGTGCTACTAAAGATAGGTCCTGCTGTACATTCCCATCACTACCAGTGTGTGACAGGTGTTCTGTGCAGTGCAGCCGAAGGTAATTTGGTGTCCATCTGTATCCTGCAGTCACATGTGGCCCTGTGGGACCAGACACCAGCCAGATTAGTGTGTACCCTATGTGAGGGTCTGGCTGACATGGGCAGCTGTTATCAGGGCAGAGGGGTTCCTAGAATTGCATGAGGTGTGTGTAGCAGTGGCTGTATAGGTCACAGTGGTATACACTACATACCCCAAAGGGCCCACATCACCCTTCTGTAGGTAAAGAACAGTGCCCCCGCCCCAGGGAAGCAACCTCCATCCTGTGTGTATGAGACAGCCCTCCAGGGTTGGTGGGCCAGAGCCATACCTATGAGTGGGACAGTGGCAGACAAGCAGCAATGCTGGGGTTAGGTCTGGAAACCCCAAGTGCCTCCCACCACTGTCTGCCAGTCACCAGCAGACAGCACAGTCAGACTGTACCTTAAAGGTGTTCCGACCATGCACAGTCTAACTGCAGACAGTCCACCAGGAACTCTATGCAGCAAGCAGGCATCTCAGTGATTGGGACCCCAGCACTGGGGAACACAAATATATCACTAGAGACAAATAGTGTAAAGCGCTATGTGGGAACCTAGACCTGCCATGGTCACTGCTCGTTCAGAGTGAGTGCCCTCCCAGCATGCCATGCCGTGGCCACCCTGTCCATGCAGGTGGTGGTCAGGCACTACAGTGTCCTAGCCATTGCCCCACACCCTGTGAGGATGCATCCTGGCCAATCTGCCCTGTCCGGGCCATACCCAGAATACCTTGCTCCTCATTATGCATCTAATCAGGCTTAACGCTGGTAACAGTGGGACATTTTGGGCCCAGTGAAGTGTGGGCAACCACAGAACAATGGATAGACATACAAACACGCTCACTCCTTTTGCAGCATTATACAAAGATAGGGGTGGTTGGCAGCCCTGCCCGCCACACTAGTCCTGATCACAGTGCCGACATTGCTAAACTGTGCAGGGGGTAGTAGTAGTGTTCTGGTGATAACATCATCCCAATGCTGGGGCCAACAGCCTGCCGCTCCATGCATCATTGGATTGTGGAGCCTGTGTGAGTGGGTGTTTGCACCCTTGTTCGCCGCTGCTTTGGGCTTTGCACATGTTGCTGTTGTATCTGCATTGTAGGATAAAATATAGGGACATGTTCTGCAGGAACCACAGCTGGAACTTGCACCTGTGACCCTCTGCTCCTGGACACACTGACTGGGTGTACTGCATCACACTGTTGCCACAGATGCATGGTAGTCCCTGGGGCTACCTGCACTTTTCCTCAACCAGACCTTTTATGTTGCACTGCACACCACGTACTGATGTAGAGAATGGCTTAGGTTCACTGTAGGGAGGTGGCACTGCCCCCTCCAGTACGGGCACACGCCCCCTGCCAAGCTGACGTGACCATTTGCTGTCGGTGCTGGTAGTGCGCAGTCCCAGGCCATCCACTGTGTAGGTACGCGCCCGCCTAGGGAGTGGGTTCCGGGGTGGGGGGGGGCATACATGGACATCCTCACATCCCCCCATCACTGCCTACCACTATTATGTCCCCTCCACATGGGGGCGGGATGGCTGGGGGGATGTCAGGTCTGTGCCCTAGCGACTATTGGCTAGGGAAGGCCAGGTAGATATTGGTGGATTGTGTTTGGCCTTGGTTAACTGCTGTCTTGCTGATCTCCGGTTTCTATGTTCCTATGTGCTACCTAGGTGCCCGCCTGGTCCACCCTGTGCCCCAGCTGCCCATGCTACATGTCCTGCCTGTGGCCCCCTATGCCCCATTTGCACCATCGCCATAGTGGCCATTCATACTTTGGCACTATGGTATTGCTGTACATGGAGCACTACTATCACAGTTTTTGGGCTCCTTGCCTGGGCTGTACATTGCTGACACTTAAATGGTTTCTCTCTCCTGTATATGTGCATCTAACGGCAGGTTTTCAATTGCGTTAGGATTCGGCTCTTCAGATCAGCGCGTTAGTGTGAATGGAGCCTCTCCCCGCCCACACTCCGCCCATTGACCCCTTCTCTCCGCCCTCTCTCCACCTTCTGCGGTGTTTTACCACGCCGCGGAACGTCTACGATCGTTAATGTTACGTAACGCGCGTTATGTAACGTTACCGCAGTTTAGTAAACATACACCTTAGTTTCTTTTATGTCAGATATATGAAATGTCCTAAATGTTCAGTGTGTTCTTACTTGTTCCATTTTTTATTTACCGCAGATTGGGAAGAGTGGCTTGTTCCACACTTTATACGTTGCTTTTTATCTTCTGTGGTAATGTATTTTATTTGTATGCAGGATGTTTTGCATATATATATATAATTTTTTATATATGTTTTTAATAATTTTCCATTATATGTTTTTTAATTTGGATTTTTATTGTGTATGTATAATTTTGTGTCTATGTTTAATTTTAGACCCCTGAAGAAGGCCTCAGGCTGAAACTTTTTAGTTGGGTCTACCAATAAAGTCCTTTTGAAGTCTCCCTGTGTTAGGACGTGGTCCTTGGTTTTCCACTTTCTTTTCTTCCTTGTATTTTGCGGATACCTCCTTCTCCTGCTGGTTGGTTTGTTTTTCAGTAGCCAATATATTTTTTATTGTACACCGCCCTGACGCTCCGGCGTGGGCGGTATATCAAACTTCACAAATAAAGATAAAGAATTACGACAATCTAGCAGCCTGTCTCTCTGAAGCAGAACTATGGCTCCGTTCAAAGAATATGTATATCAATTTCAAAAAAATGGAAGTACTATTTACTTCAAGAATCCCTAACTTCAACCCCCCTCCCCTGCCAGTTATCAAGCTTCAAAATTTCACCCTCCCAGTTAAACAGGAGGTAAAATATTTAGAAGTTACTCTTGACAGGACACTTAGCTTAACTACCCACATAAAACAAACAACTAGAACCATCTTCTTTAAACTTAGGACCATTCAATAATTCAGACCACTTATAGACAGAGATGATTTCAGAACCATTGTCCAAGCTCTAATCACACCACACCTAGACTATTGCAATGGTATACTGCAAGGCATAACAAAGAAAACCTAAACATACTCCAAATGGCTCTAAATGTTACTGCTTGAATAATCTTTAAAGCCAGGCTATCTGACCACATCTCTCCCATTTTATACACCCTCCATTGGCTCCCTGTTGCCAGTAGGATTCAGTATAAATCCATAGTGACTAACTTCAAGTTACAACAAAATTGCCCCATCTCAGCTCTCAACATTGATTCAACCCCCCCCCCCCACCCCCTTGAAAACAGAATGAGAAGGGGGAAACTCAACACTGTTTTAGTCCCTGACTCAATACGAAAAACAAAACAGATAAGCAACAATGCTTTTTCATATTTTGCACCTGTTCAATTTAAGGGAGATCAAAGACCTCCAAACCTTCCAAAAGGAACTAAAAACATACTTGCTTGTCCAGCATTTCTATAATCTAGACCACTCCTCTGATGAAGCCCCACAAGCACAATCTGACCATCCTACCTAGTATCCTGCCTACATAACCTCACTCTTCCGCATAAAGTTTTTTCATCTTATACCAATGTAAGTGCCTCAATAAAATATTGAGTGCCAAAGTTATAATTTATAAGTTTGTAAATAGTTGCTGTTTAACTGTTTATTGTAAATAGTTACTATGCTATAAGATGTTCATTGTCATTGTTTTTCTGTTCTCTATAAACCTGATCTCTGGAAGGGGCAGTAGAAAACAGTTTCCAAATATATAAATAAAATAAAATAAATAAATTAGCTTCAGCAGCAAAAGTTGGAACCGTTTTTTGCTGCGCCTAACTTTCACTACTGAGGGATAAATGGGCAACGGCTGAATATCGGAATGTCCTGATGCTAACCGTATATCATTAGGGCATATAGCAGTGATATCTGGGTATATTCAATATCCAGCTTAGAGGCAGTTAGTGCTTTGGAATATCAAGCCCATAATGTTTTCCAGCAATCTTCCTGCTGTTTAGAGCTTTGGTACTTATGCTAAGAATAACTTGAAAAAATTTAAGTAATTTGCAATCTGCTTTCTGCAGTTAGGTTTCTATCATCTTATCTCTGTTTGTTCTCCATCATCTTTTAGTTCCATTTCTGCATCTCTGCCCCCTCAATATTACAGAGGGGCCCCATGCCATGCCACCTATTTTTTTTTTTGGGGGGGGGGAGTTAAGGTTTAGAACCACTCGAACCAGCTTTGATATTTTTGGGGGGATCAAGGGTGGGGGGGTAGGGGCCATTAAGACCACCTTTGATTTTGAAGGGGGGCATCAGGGGGTGGGAAAGTTGGAGCCACTTTCACCACCATTGATTTTTTTTTCTTTGGGGTTTGGGGCATATATGAAATTTCATGGGGTTAGGGGCAGGTGGAGAGACCTACTTGGGTCACCAATAAGGTTTCTTGGTGGTTCAAGGTTGAAGGGGGGCCTATGTGGGCCACCATGGACATTGCGTACGGCTTGTAGTGCTATACAAATTCTCGATAGTAGTAGAAGTAATGGAGTGGAGGAGTAGCCTAGTGGTTAGAGTACTGAGTTGGTAACCAAGAAACCAGCTTTTGGCTCCCACTGGTACTTGTTGTGGTCTTGGGCAAATCACTTAACCCTCCATAGCCTGGCAAATTGCTTCCAGTCACACTGCTAAGAAAATCCCAGAGCTGCTGGATCACCAGGTGGTAAGATTTATTGCTAAAAAAATGACAACCCAATAGAGCAGTACAGTATACAGAGCCAAATATAAGATTTTGGCACTCATATGCAAGACAGTTGATCTCAGATAGAAGGGTGCAGGGGGAGTGTCAGACATCACAAAGACTGGAGAGCCAGAAGGAAAGGCAAGGAAGGCTATAGTGTCACAGTAGTGCCACTAGGAAGCAACGGATACATATGACCATAAGGTAAGCAGGAGCAGGCTTCTTTTTGGTTTGGATATATAACAGCAGCTATGGGTACCAGTCCGTCAACAATGAGCCGCCTGAATGAAGACCCAACACAATTTAGGATAGCTATCCAGAGGGTCGTCATGAGTCGACTCCGACTCGACGGCACTTAACAACAACAATATGATGCCTCCAAAATTTGGTACTCTAGGCATCTGCCTATGTTGCATATGCTTAAATACAAACCTGACAGTATAGAAAGGTGAAGTTCTTCCTGCGCAATAGAAGGAATGATCATATTTGATGATCTTAAAATGGCTAAAGAGGTAGATTTTATTTTTTTTTTTAAGTACCATTAAGTCAATAGCAAGACATGACCAGAAGTAGATTACAAGGCTTTTTCTTCCAAGGCAATGGAGAGTAAAGTGACTTTCCCAAGATCACAAGGAGTGCCAGTAGGAAGTAAACCCTGATCTTTTGGGTAGAAGGCTGTTGCTCTAATCACTAGGCCTCTCCTCCACTCTAAAACTAGCACGCTTTATTTTAGCAAAAGTCCCTTTTGGCAATAAAATAAGAGTGAAACCACGTCAATATTCCATCCTGAAGCCTTCCTGGTAGACAAAGCGATGCAAAAGTTAGTAGGATGCTTGGATGCATAGGGAGAGGAATAGCCAGTAGAAAAAGAGAAGCAATAGTGACTCTATGGGGTATGTTTACTAAACTGCGTTAGTGCAATTCGTGTTAGGAGCCGCGTTAGTGAAAGGAAAGCCAAAAAAGGACATGGGCGGGACATCGTAACCAATAACGCGCAGTTACGCGCATTATTGCGTGCCGCGCAGCAACGATCGTTACAGCGCGCGCTACTGCGTGCACGCTTAAGACAGCGCGCAGACACCCAAAGACAGAAACAGAGCTGTAGCACAATGGTTACTACACAGACTGATGGTACAAGAGTCATGGGTTCCATTCCCCAGTGTGCCTAATGAGTAAGGCTGGCTGAGGCATCCTGTGTAACCCTTTGAAAGCCGACTATAATATTTTAATCCGCAGTCTGCAGGCGGGTTACAGTTTGCATATGTCAGGAAAGGTGTACCCTTCCTATGAAATATGTTCCAATAGTGACGTTCTCTCTGACATGGTCATGTATTATATACCAGTTGATAGGAATATTTAGGCGCACCCTATAAGGCGAAGTGTAAGGCGCGCCCTATAGGGAGCGCCTAAATATTCCTTTCAAATGGCATATAATACATATAATATAGGGCAATGTGTAATGTGCGCCCTAAAGGGCGCCGCGTAATGTGCGCCCTATAGGGCGGCGTGTAAGTCGCGCCCTATTGGGCGCCGCGTAAATCGCGCCCTATAGGGCGCCGCATAAGGCGCGCCCTATAGGGCGCCATATAAGGTGCAGGGCGCCGCATAAGGCGCGCCCTATAGGGCGCCTTTTGAGCTACCCTAAGGTGACAGTACCCTGAGGGTGGTTCTGCTGGCAGCACTAATATACAGTAAAAATAGACAGCCCTATCAATGAACCCCACTGTGGGTTGTGAACCTATGACCACTGGCTCCATGGGCAGTGAAGTAACCAGTGGGCTTGAGTTGCTAATAAACACATGGCTGGCTACAGGAGGACTGCATGGCACCACACCCATATTCTGCTGTGGTTACCAGGGAGATTACATACCACCACCCAACGCACCCTCTAGGGCTCAGGGTGGGGGACAGGATCTCCCGCCCACAGATCCACTTTCAACCCTCTGTAATGGTGGAAGTAGAGGGGACCATCACCCCAGTCCCACTCGGGATCAAACACCCTACAGGGCAGGCAATGCAGAGCAGTACACACCCGTACAGCAAGAGCAGACAGACGGCAGGTCTGGAGATGCTCAGCTGCCCCCCACCATTATCTGACATTCTCCAGAAAGCAAGCCTCCAGCCGCTGCACCCTGCACGGTGTTCCAGCAAGGCACATACTAGATGCAGACAGTCCGCCAGCTAGTCCATAGTGCATGGTCCTGGAGGAGATGCATGTACCCAGAATGGGGATATCAGCATACATACCAAGCAGATAAGTCCGTGATTGGGCCCCAAAAGGAAACCCATAAATATCACATAAGAGAAATGCTATATAGCACTATGGTGGAACCTAGCCATGCCATGGTCACTGCTCAGTCAGGGTGAGAGTGACCTCCCAGCAGGACATGCTATGGCCACCCTGTCCGTGCAGGTACCGGGCACTACAATGTCCGGCCATTGCCCTATGCCCTGTGCAGATGCGGACAGGCCAGGCCACCCTATCCAGGCTATTCCCACGGTACTGTGCTCCTCATTATGCACATTGGCAGGCCAATACTGGCAACAGTGCTAGCAGTGTGGGCTGTGGAGGGTGTTGGAAGCCACCACACACTGGATAGACAGACAAGCACTCCCCACACCTATGCAAGCACTGTGCAACACTAGAGGTGTTGGGCAGCCCAGGCCACCACACCAGGCCTGGGCACAGTGCAGGCATGGCTATGGTACGCAATACTGTAGGAGTCACTCCCCAGGTTGGTAAACACTGTTAGACACAGGACCTGTAGCACACTCCACAGACATCAGAAAGGTTGCTATGATGCAGCTCACTCAGGAGATTGTACTTAACCTAGGAATTGCTATCTGCCAGTGCTCATAGCAACCTTCTGATAGCTGTGTAACATATTCCCAGGTTTAGGGTGGCATTACTACGGTATGCATGTGCTAGTATTGGGAGATGCACGCAGAGCCCAAAGTCCTGCCTCTCCAGGAGGCTTTGGATAATGGGGCCTGTGGGTGCGGGTGTGTCTGCCCCTGTTGGCTGCTGCTTTACGGCAGAGGTTCCCAACTCCAGTCCTGCGGTGCCAAACACTGTTCGGGTTTTCATGCTGTCCCTCATGAATATGCATGAGATACATCTGCATACCATGGGGGTGGCGCATAGAAATGCAGCATAGGCATCTTTATCAGAGGCAGCATGGAACCGGGATGGTGTTTGGCCCTCCAGGACTGCATTTGGGAGGCTCTGCTCTAGGTAATGTGCATGTTTATGGTGTCTGTGCTCTGTAGGGTAAAATGTGGGTGTTTTGGGCATGTTTACGTCATTTGCAAGACCGGTTCTGTCTGTATTAGCCCGTTCTAGTAGTGGGTAAAATATGAGGACTGGGTTGGCGAAAACCACACCTGGGACTTGAACCTGTGACCCTCTGCTTCTGAATACACTGGTTCTGTGCACTGCACCACCATGTTCTCACAGAGATGGTGCGTTCCCTGGTGATACCATGACTGTTGGTCAGACAGGGCCTGTCTGTTGGAGTGCACTGCACCCACGTGAAGGGGGCTAGGCCACAGTCTGCTCTGGGCAGCTGCCACTGCCCCCTCCACCACAAGTATCCCTCAGCCACCATGCTGACATGCCCTTCTGCTGGTGGTGCTGGTGGTGTGCGGTCTCAAGCCATCCAGTGTGCAGGTAGGCGGCTGCCTATGGTGCGTGTTCTGGGGTGGGGGTGCCCGCATAGCTGCCCACGCTTTCCCCCAGCACCGCCTGCCAATGTTCCGTGCCATTAGGGGGTACCTGCTGGGTACTATTCCCTGTGACACTGTGGGAAGCACACTCTTGCCCATGTTGGGCCCTCAGCAGTTGCTGTCTGGCTGCTCTACTGTTTCAGCATTCCTATGGGCCAGCTAGGCATCACCCTAGTCCCCCCACTGTGGCCCAGCTGCACCACAGCATGTGCCGCCTGCAGCCCTCTGTATCCCCTTCTCCAGCATCTGACCGGTTGCCCGTTCCGACATGCCCACCCTGATGTTGCGGGACATGTGCACGCCATAGGAACCCTTTCTGATGGTGGGGAAGTCCCTGGACCGTGCTATTTCACTGTGGGCCCATGCACCTTGTATGGGGGCGGGGTATGGACCCTTCCGCAGTTTATAAATACATAACTAAAATAAAGAAATACATACATATCTATTCAATGGAGCTTACTCGGGGGGGGGGTTTGATGTTTCTCATTGATACCACTATTGGCCAGCTTGGTTGCTGTTTTTTTCCAGTTTGTTGGGGTCATTTTCAGTGTTTCTGTGCCCTTTTGTTTTGCGCACATGTATCACACTTATCACCTTTTTTTGGTTTCCCTGCCTAGGCTGTACATTGCTGACATTTAAATGGTTTCTCTCCCCTTTAATATTTTTATTTTATTTATTTATTTATCTATTTCTTCTATACCGCCCCTTCCAGAGATCAGGGGCGGTTTACATGGAACAAGTCAACAGTTTTGTATACTTCTGTATACATTACATAGAACAGAAATTACTAACTTTTTACAGATTACAGTGCGGTAAACTGTCAGGAACTATTTACATTTTGTATACTTTTGTATACTTCTTTAATTATTATATTAAACAGAGTTTTCTAACTTTTTACAGGTAATGAGGTGAAGAACTGCCAAAACTATTTACAGTGGTTATTTACCAAAGGTTATATACAATGAATTACAGGGTGAAGCTTTCATTAGTCATGTGGGAGTGGTGGAATTTATTTCCTTTTTTTTTTTTTTTAATCGTGAATTTTCGGTGTGTCTGTGGTAGGTCTGTGTATGGTTAGTTGATTGTGATTTTAAGGGCTTTGTGTTTGTGTGTCTGCGGATGTTGTGGGGTTGGACTTGGGGGGTAGGGGATTTCAAAGTATGTTTTGAGTTCTTTCCTAAATTGGGAGAGGTCTTTTATGATACGAAGGTCTATTGGGAGATCATTACAGAGTATGGGGGCAGTGAATGTGAAGGCCCTGGTGTTGGTGGATTTTTTAGTTTTCATGAATGCTTTTGGTATCTCAAGTGAGTGGGCTGCGTTTAGTCTGCGAGCTCTTGATTTAGATGGGGCGTGTAGTAGTGTGGATAGATGTGAGGGGGCGATGTCGTTTAGGAGCTTGAAGGTGGTTAGGAGAATTTTATATCTGATTCGGCTGTTTATAGGAAGCCAATGTAGTTCTAGCAGTATAGGGGTTACATGGTCTATTAGGCGGGCTTTAGTAACTACTTTTGCACAGATGTTCTGGGCTCTTTGTAATAGGTAGGTGTTTTTTTGTGGTAGGCCGATTAGGAGACTATTACAATAGTCAAAGTGGGGGGTGATGAGTGTATTAACAACTGATCTAAAGTCATGTGTGTCAAGAAGGGGCTTTAGGTGTTGTATGGTTTTGAGTTTGTAGAATATGGTTTTTACTGTCTGCTTTATGTGTGGTAGCATGGTGAGTGTATGATCAATTATTACACCTAGGTATTTTACCTCTTTTTTAACAGGTATAGTTGTATTGGTTTTTTTTTGTTTGTTTGTTTTTTTTAATTGAAATTTTTAACATACTTACAAAATAAAGTACAGGAAATCAAGATACCAATGCCATTACATCAACGAACAAGGAAACCATCCTTGTATAAGAAAATTTAACAAAGAGCATCAGTCCTCATATACCTAGCCCACTATAAAGGGGAGAATATTCAAGGAAAACATGAAAAGAAAAGATTAGGAACAAATTCCACTACTAAGACAGCTCTAACTCATTTGTCCCCACCTCTCCAAACATGTATGTGCACTACTTTACTTTTTATTATCCAAGAATGCCTGCAACTGAGAAGGATCAACAAAAATATATTTAGATCCCTGCAACGTAATTACACATTTGCAAGGATAACGTAAGAAAAAACTTGCTGAAAGGGCCAACACCCTAGACTTCAAGGCTAAAAAAGCCTGTCTCCTAAGTTGTGTGGCCTTACAGACATCAGGAAACATCTGTACCCTGGCACCACAGAACAGAACAGATGACCTTTTAAAATACAACTTAAAGACAGTAGATTTATCACACTCAGATACAAAAGTGACTACCAAGGTAGCCCGAGTTACTATAGTATCCTGGGAATCTTCAAGAAACTTGGTAAGGTCTAAATTAGCACCACCTTGGAGAGTATCCATCTCACCGGGAGCGCCAAGAGATACCTTCCTCCCAGTCAAATAATATAACTTGGAAACAAAAATAGAGTCAGCAAAGGCCAGACCCAAAGATTCCTTAAGATACTTCCGAAATAGAATTTCCGCAGATAACAAATGACATATAGGAAAATTTAATAACCTAATATTTTTAACTCTAAATAAATTATCATACATTTCCATCCTATGATGTACCAACAAACTCTCCTTAATATTTGACACACTTGTGGCCTTAAGAGTAGCACACTGGTTCTCACAATTAGAAAGCTGTGAAGACACATTCCCCAAACACTTCTCCATCTCAAACAGCTGGTCACTAACCTCCGAAGAGAAGTTACACAGCTGTGCAAGAGTGGGGGCAAACATACTTTCTATACGAGTAACACTCTTCCAAATGTCAACAAGGGTAACCTGATCTTCAGGTATTTCCTTGCTGACACCTGGATCTGAAACCCAAGCAACAGGTGTTAACTTCCCCCGGGAACCCACCGGAGTGCTTTGCTTAACAGAGTCCCCCACAGTCACTGGAGAAGGTGGAGAAATATATACTGGAGGGGAAGGTGGAGATCTCTCCGGAGAACTCAGAGACACCGCAGGTGAGTGAAGAGAGAGAAAGTCTGGGTCCAGAGATACATCCGCCCCTACCTTTACTTGAAGGTGCTTATCCATGGGGCCTACCACCGGTTCCACTTTTGCCTCCGGAACCACCTTTTTCTTTCTTTTCCCCATCGCAGTCTCTACGGCAGCCTAGATCTCAGTCTACTGCTCCTGCGTTGCTCCAAGGGGCTCCCAAGGGGCCGGACTCGCCCCTTGTATCGTGCCCCTTTGATCGCTGCCCCCAACCTGCGCCTCCGGCTGCGCCTACTACGTGGAGCGTTTTAAGGGAAGGCCCCCGATGACGTCAGGGCCGCTGGAGCAGGAGCCTGCCACCTCCGTACAGCACGCTGTCTCCCCGACTCTCCCGGCAATGCTCTCACACTGCTCCACCTTTCAAGGGAAGGCCCCCGATGACGTCAGGGCCGCTGGAGCAGGAGCCTGCCGCCTCCGTACAGCACGCTGTCTCCCCGACTCTCCCGGCAATGCTCTCACACTGTTCCACCTTTCAAGGGAAGGCCCCCGATGACGTCAGGGCCGCTGGAGCAGGAGCCTGCCGCCTCCGTACAGCACGCTGTCTCCCCGACTCTCCCGGCAATGCTCTCACACTGTTCCACCTTTCAAGGGAAGGCCCCCGATGACGTCAGGGCCACTGGAGCAGGAGCCTGCCGCCTCCGTACAGCACGCTGTCTCCCCGACTCTCCCCATAGTTGTATTGTTAATTGAGATTGATGTTGGATAAGTGTCCTCGGTCATTGCTTCCGTTTTTTTGAGGTTGATGCTGAGGTAGTTAGTTTCCATCCAAGAGGTGGTCTCAGCCATGCATTCGGATAGGGTGTCGTAAGTAGGGTTTTTGGTGGTTATGGGGAGAGCGAGCATGATGTCGTCAGCATAGATAAAGTGACTAATCTTGTGTTTTCTAAATATTTTTGTAATGGGTTGTAGGTACAGGTTGAAAAGGAGGGCAGACAGGGCTGATCCCTGGGGTATTCCTTGTCCTTGGGGGAAGGTTTCTGATGCTTCTTGGTCTATTTGAACACGTATTAGTCTATTTGTGATGTAAGACTTGAACCATTTGAGGACAGTCCCACCTATTCCTAAGTTTTCTAGTCTATTGATCAGAGTAAGGTGGTTGATGTTGTCAAAGGCGGCAGAAATGTCTATGAAAAGGAGTAGGAAGCCTTGAGTGTTGTCATCTGTACCTTTGATGAGGAAGTCCATCAGTGTAATTAAAAGGGTTTCTACACCGTGGAAGGGGCGCAAACCAAACTGGTGTGAGTCTAGGGGTTTGTGCTCATCAATATGGTCTTGTAATTGTAATTGAACAGTTTTTTCTATTATTTTAGCTATAAATGGAATGCTGGCTATCGGTCTGTATGAGTTTGGGTCTTTTGAGTCAAGTTTATTGTTTTTTATTATTGGGCGAAGCGTTGTGAGTTTTAGGGCGTTGGGCATGATGCCCTGGGAAAGGGATTGATTCACCATGTGTTGAATGTCTTCAGCTAGTTCTTCCTTTGTACATTTGATCCATGACACAGGGCATGGATCGAGTGGAGAAGTTGTGGTGTTGATTAATGTTATGATCCTAAGGAGGTGTTTTTGATCTGCCGTGTGAAAGATTGTCCAAATGTTATTAAATTCAGTGTTTGGAGGTAGTTTCGCTGGTATGGTATTAAGTTTGCACTTTAGTTTTTCTGCAAAGTGGGTTGCTAAAGTTTGTATGCTTATTGCTGATTGTTTTGGCTCAGTGTTTTTAGCTTTTGTCAGAGTTTTTACGATTGCAAATAGTTCTCTAGGGCGGTTGATAGCCAGATTTATTACTTTGGAGTGGTAATCCCTTTTTGATTTGTTTATTGCATTCTTGTATTCATTGAGTGTGTTCATATATTGGGATTTATTTTCGTCTGATTTAGTTTTCCTCCATCTCTTTTCTTGCTTCCTCAGTTGTTTTTTTAGTTTTGCCAGTTCTTTCGTGAACCATTTTTCTGTCTTTTTTATTTGTCTATGCATGGTGTGTGTGGGGACAGCTGCTTTTTGGATTGTTAAATTCCAATGATTTACAGTGGAGTTGATGTCTGGGAAGTTTGTGTTGAGTATGGGTAATACTTTGTCAAGGAAGGCATCTTTGTCAAAGTGTGCAAAGCGTGATATATGGGGTGATGTGCTTGTCGTATTCAGTGTTGCTTGAGCTGGGAGGTGGAGTGTAATAAGGTGATGGTCGGACCATGGTACTTCTGTTATAGTTGGAGGGGTATGTTGTTGGTGGTTATTAAGGGAGGAAGGGAGGAAGATGAGATCTAAAGTGTTGCCTTTTATGTGAATGGGGGCATGTACTATTTGTGTGTATCCCATTTGGGTCATAGCGTCCATGAAGTTATCTGATTGGGAATTGTTCAGAGAAGGAAGGTTCAAATCACCTAGAATTACGAGTGGTTTGTTTAGTGATGCTGTGCAAGCGAGTTCAAGGATGGGGGAGAGGTTTCTTTGATCAGCTGAAGGGGGTCTATATATGAGGGTGAGTGCAAGAGCTCTATTTTCTATATTGATAATGTCCATTCCATCTATATTATTTAAGCTTGTTAAGGTGACTTGTAGGTCTTTTTTGGTGAGTATGAGAGTGCCACCTCCTCTTTTTACATCCCGATGGCAGCTGAATATATCATATTGATGTGTGGTTAGCTGGTTTAGTAGTACGGTGTCTGTGGGAGTGAGCCATGTCTCGGTAATGCAGATGATGTCGGGGTTTTTGTCTTTTATCATGTCATTGATAATTGGTATTTTATTTCGTATTGATAGAATGTTTATTAAGATGAGCTTTGTTTTGGTGTCTATATTGGCTGTATTGTTACTTATACCACTATGTGGTTGATGTTTTATTTGGATGAGTCTGCGATGGTGTCTGTCTGAGTCGTGGCGTGAATAATGATTATGTGAGTGAGTATATGTTGGACTGTGAGGTGGGTTTTGGTAAAGATTGTGGATGGTGAGGATGTTGTTATATGAGTTTCGGTAATGATTATGGATGATGGGGATATTGTTGTAGGGGTTCTAATTGGTTTTGTACGAATAGATGTGTTGTGTTAGGAGTGTTATTAGAATGAGAGTGAGGGGAAGGTTTGTACGTTTTTTAGGAGACATTGTGTATATTTTTGAGGGGGGGATTGAGTGTGAGGGAAGTCTGTGTACGGGTGACTAGTGGATGAGTATGTGTATTGAAGCTTACAGCGTATGAGGGATGAGTATGAGAATTAATATATAGCTGTCGGCAACAGTTCTCAATGGTCTGGGTGGCTACTGGCAACAGTATAATGACTACTGGGTTACAATCAACAGTATAATGGCTACTGGGTTACAAACAACAGTGTAAGTGTATGAAAGATGGGTATGAGAGCTAAATTACTGTCAACAGTATAATGACTAATTATTACTGGCAACAGTATAAAGGGTTACAAACAGTATAAATGACTAATTATTACTGGCAAAAGTATAAAGGGTTACAAACAACAGTATTACAGTGTATGAAAGATGGGTATGAGAACTAATTACTGGCAACAGTATAGTGACTAAATTATTATTGGCAACAGTATAAAGGCTAATTATTACTGGCAACAGTATAATGACTACTGAGTTGCAAGTTGTATGGAAGATGGGTGTGAGAACTAGTTATTACTGACAACAGTATATGTAGTAGGTTGGCAACAGTTCCCAAAGGTATGTATGGCTACTAGCAACAATATAATTATTATAATGGTGTGATTATAATAGTATAATTATAATAATGGTATAATTATAACCATATACAATATAATTATATATAATTATAATTATATCATAAGTACAATCACAATAATGGTATGTATAGCTACTGGCAATATTATAATGGCTGCTGGTAGTAGTGTATAATAGATAGATACTGACAGTGATAGATAAGGTTACTGACAACAGTATATGGAACTGATATTAAGATATGTATAGAGATTACTGATGACAGTATGATTAGGTGTGCTAGTAGTCACAGTTATAGTCAGTTCATTTAGGGTGATATACTTGCTGTGATCGGTGGTTGGTCTGGTTGATGGAGGAAGCGAGCTCGACCATAAGGGAGCTCCAGCTGGGTGGTTATATGGTTCTTGTTTGGGATATCGGTGATCTCTTCTGATGAAGTTGGTGTGTTTGATCGAGGAGTCTGGCTGATAGCTGCTGATGTTTTGAAGGGTGCTCTTCTGGTTATGCAGTTCTAGAGGTCCCCGCCTAAGGGCCACGCCCAAGGGCGAGGCCCTCAGGCGCGGGCACGCCTAGAGGTATGCACTTTTAAGCCCGCAGAGGGCTGCCCCGAATGGGCGTATGAGGCGGCTGGAGGCGGACCAGAGGATCGTCACTGCTCAATCCCTCCTGGGAGAGCTCAGCTGGTTGAGAGGGAGCCTGCTGCCGATTCGCGCTCTTTTAAGCCCGCAGAGGGCTGCCCCGATTGGACAGATGAGGCGGCTGGAGGCGGACCAGAGGATCGTCGCTGCTCAATCCCTCCTGGGAGAGCTCAGCTGGTTGAGAGGGAGCCTGCTGCCGATTCGCGCTCTTTTAAGCCCGCAGAGGGCTGCCCCGATTGGGCGGATGAGGCGGCTGGAGGCGGACCAGAGGATCGTCACTGCTCAATCCCTCCTGGGAGAGCTCAGCTGGTTGAGAGGGAGCCTGCTACCGATTCGCGCTCTTTTAAGCCCGCAGAGGGCTGCCCTGATTGGGCGGATGAGGCGGCTGGAGGCGGACCAGAGGATCGTCGCTGCTCAATCCCTCCTGGGAGAGCTCGGCTGGTTGAGAAGTTTAATATGCTGGTTTAATATGCCTTTAACGGCAGGTTTTCATTCGCATTGGAATTCAGCTCTGAAATTCAGCGCGTTAGTGTAATGGGAGCCTCTCCCCGCCCACTCTCCGCCCATTGACCCCTTCTCTCCGCCCTCTCTCCGCCTTCTGCGTTGTTTTACCGCGCCGCGGAGCATCACGCATGTTAGCGCATGATAATGCGCGCTATAGCGTGTTTACGATCGTTAATGCGCTACAGCGCACGCTATAGCGTGCTAACGATCATTAACGTCGTACAACGCGCGTTATTCACATTTACAGCAGTTTAGTAAACATACCCCTATAAGTCTCTAGCAAGACCTTATTTAGAGTACTGTATGCAGTTTTGGAGACCTTTCCTTCAAAGGGATATAAACCAGAGGAGTCAGTCCAGACGGTTGCTACAAGAATGGTCAGTAGGGACACATTTAAAGATCTAAAAATGTGTACTTTGGAAGAAATATGGAATAGAAGATATATAATATACACATTTAAATACTTCCAAGGTACAAATGCAGGAGGCTGGTTTCTTACTACTCTACTGATCATTTGCATAGTGCTGCAAGGCATGTATAGTGAAGTTAAAAGGAAGCTCTGTAATGAAGGGCCATAGGATGAAGCTGAAATGAGTAATCTAATGAAATATTTCTTTATGGAACAGTCTTACAGCAGAGATGGTGGATCAAGGACAGTATCTGAATTCAAGTAAGCATGGGACAAGCTTTCCTCTAAGGGAGAGGAAAGGATTGTAGAGCTTAGTAGTTGATGTGGATGAGCAGACTGGATAAGCTGTTTAATCTTTATCTGCCATCATTTTTCTCTGTTTCTATATTTATTTATTTAACTATGCTAATATACCACTTTTCACTGGGTCAAAGTGATTTACATTGAACAGAAACAGTTTTTACAAGGAACAGATAAATTACTAGATACATAGTTATAGTAACAGTTAACATTATAATACATTATTTATCAACCATCGAACTATACACAATTACAGTAGCAATACATATTGGTATGTTCTTTAACTATTTACAGATACAGGTTCTGTTCTGCTTGTATCTTTCATATTTTTCAGGTTAGTGGGCAGTTAGGTGGTAGGTCCAAAGTGGTTGGTGAATAAGTGGGTTTTCAAATGTTTGCAGAAAGAGGGAAGGTCGGTGATGCTTCTTAGTGCGTCAGGTAGGGAGTTCTAAAGGGATGGTGCGGCAAGTTTAAATCCTCTATGGCAGGTATGTTGATTGAATTTTGTTTTAGATTGTGGTATTTTGAGCTTATTGGATGTGGTAAATCTTCTTGGTCTGTTTCTGGGGAACTTCAGAAGGAAGATTTGTAGGAGATTGGAAAGACCAAACAAATCACAAGCACCAGAGCATTCACTTACACTGCTCCCAGTCTATGGAATTCCCTCCCAGATTCAATCCATTCAATAAAAGACCTCCAAACATTTAGAAAAGAGGTTAAAACACTCCTGTTCAAGGAATACTTCAATAGTCTTATAGACAACACCAACACACACCCCTCCACTCCTGACACACTCTGAGCTCACCATTTACACATGGGTAATACCTCAGATCCACCGACCTCATAAAGCGATTTCCTGTCACCAAGAATTATTTAAAGCCTGTACATAATTATTATGTAAATAGCTTTCTGTACTGTTCACCTTGATAACAGTATATGTAATGCGCTTGTTTTGCATAAACCGCCCCGATCTCTGGAAGGGGCGGTATAGAAAAATGCAACAAATAAAATATAAATAAATAGTGCTTTGTGTGTTAGAAGCAGTGTTTTACAGTATAACTAATTCTGCTCGTGAGAAGTAGCCAGTGGGGCTGCTTTAGGATAGGGGTAATGTGGTCAAACTTAGTAGCTTTCTGGATTGTACATGCAGCTGTGTGGAGTGCAGATTGGAGGGGGGGTGGCTTGTGGTAGTCCTTGGTAGATATTATTGCAGTAGTCAGCATGAGGGAGAGTAAGCGCTTGGAGTGCTGAGCGAAAGTCTTCTGGTTCAAGGAACGAATGGAGTTGTTGGAGGATCTTAGTTTTGAGGTATTGGAGTATAGTGTGCAATTCTGGAGACCATCCTGTTCACATCCTTTTGAAGGTGCGGAGTCAGTGCAGAGGGTGGCTACTAAAATCGTTAGTGGTCTTCATTATAAAGCATATGAGGACAGACTTAAGGATCTTAATATGTACACCTTAGAGGAAAGGCGGGATAGAGGTGATATGATTGAGATGTTTAAATACCTCTGTGGCATAAATGTTCAGGGGGAGAGCCTCTTTCAATTGAAAGGAAGTTCTAATACGAGGGGACATGGGATGAGGGTGAAAGGGGATAGATTCAGAAGTGATTTGCAGAAATATTTCTTTACAGAAAGAGTGGTGGATCCATGGAATAGTCTCCCAGTGGAGGTGGTAGAGATGAGGACAGTAACTGAATTCAAAAAAGCATGTTATAAACACAGAGGATCTCTAAAGGAAAAAAGGGGACTGTTGTAGTTGTTGATATGGAAGGACAGACTAGATAAGCCATGTGGTCTTTTTCTGTCATCATATTTCTATGTTTCTATGTATATTGTGTTGGCTGTTATTGTTATGAGTTTTGAAGGAGAGTTGTTGGTCAAGGGTTATCCCTAGATATTTTAGCTCTGGGTTAAAAGTTATCTGGATGTTGTTTAGTGTGATTGTGGTTGGTGGGGTGAATGAGGGTTCTCTTGTAATAAAAATAGCTTCTGTTTTTTTGTAGTTTATTGATCTGTCATGAGTCAGTTGGAGACTTCTTTGAAGCAGTTCTGAATTTGTGTGTAGGATGGTTGTTTGGTTTGTATTGGACAATATAGCATGATGTCATCGGCATATATGTGGATGTGGATCTTCATGACTGAGCAGATGGGTTGGAGATATTTATTTATTTAACCAGTTTTCTATACCGCCTTACCCTTCAATCAAAGTGGTTTTCATTATGTAATTACTACAAACAGGTACTGGATATATTCCCTTGTCCCCAAAGGGCTCACAATTTATGGGGTATGTTTACTAAACCGTCTTAATGTTACCGGCGCTAGTTGCAGCGTTACTGTGATGAATGCCATATAAGGTAGTGGGCGTTCCGGTCTTAAGGTAGCAATGGTGGGTTATCGCGCGAAAGAGGGCGCATGTCCGTTATCGCGCGATAGAGGGAGCCGTGGCATGTTACCACGCGTTAACCTTAATTTCGTGCGCAGACCTGCAATTACAGCAAGAGGTGTAGCACACTGGTTAATGCAATGACCCCCCTGAGACAGGGGTCATGAGTTTGATTCCTCAGAGGGCTCAATGAATAAGGGTGCCCAAAGCAATTCCTTTTCCTGCTTGTAAGAGTCAGACACATTCCAACAATCTGTGCTGCCAGCTAAAAATACCCGCACCCCAGTGCCGTAACCATATGCACCTTTTAGGGCGCACCAGAAGGTACATCATAAACCACCACGTCAGCCAAGGCGGGCCATAATGTGCCCCAGAGGGCGGCACGAAAGGTTGGCAACCCCCAAGGCACCATACAAGGCGCCCCATAAGCTGTCAGACTCTATGGTGCCGCTAAAGATGCCCCAAGGATGTATAGGTGACTCCAGAAATGGTGGCCAAGGGCAGTAAGGTGCCCCAAGTTGACAAGCCAGAAACCTATGGCCCAAACACAGATGTAACCCTAACACTGCCTAGAGCAACAAGGAAAGGCAATGAACAAGTGATGGAAGGAAGTAGATCAGAGCTGATGGACCAGGCAAATCTGCGTCCAGGCCATGTGGCAGTTGGTGAAGTGTACAAACATATCGGGGGCAGCTGTAGCGATGCACAGGGTGATGGTACCATGCAACAATGACAGTGTGTGGCAGAGGATGGGAAGACGTGTCCAGCAGAGGAGGTAGAGGTGGCAGGATAGGTGCAATGACAGGAGGACAAAAGAATAGCAGTGCCATGCAGCGCAGACACGGGAGAGGCAAGCAGGTAGAGCCGCAATGCCGAAATGTGTACCAGTGCAGGACATGGGGTAGCAGCCTGCACATCAGGGCAGGACGCCACACAGCTGGCACACACACATAGACGGACAGAAGTATGTTTGGCAACTGTGACAAGGGTATAATGTGCCAACAGCACAGATCTGCACAGATATGACTGTTACAAGAATGAAAAGTAGCTGTGTAGGACAGGCATACAAATGAAAGAGAACAGAGAAGAATCAAACCCATGACCATCAGCACAAATGTCAATGCATAAACCAGTAGGCTACACCACCAACACAAGTTCATTAGCAAAGGCTGCATACAAGAACACTGCAAGGCACCACACAAAAAGCCTGCTGTCTGCCAGGATAGGGCAACCCCCAACAGTAACCATGATGGAATGTATATGCAGAACTGGTGTGTACAGCTCAGATCACAGTCTGTAATTGGGACGAGAGCCACATATAACTATATGCACACACACAATGAAATGTTATGCAGTGGATACAGCATGCAAAAGAGGAACGAACCTAAACCCAAAGGGCGGCAGGGGATGTTCTGTGGAGCAGGGCAAAATAGGGAACAGAACAGGAGCAGGTGAGAATTGAACCTGCAAGCAGGTGTGGCCCAGATCAGCTGAATAACAGCAATGCCAATCCCCCAAGCAGACAGCCTACATAGATAGTACAAAGAAAGAGACATATGTAACACTTAATATGTGATGGATAGGCAGCACAGAGGGCACACTGTGGTGTACAGTGAAGAGATGGAAGGATGTGTGGAGAGGTGATGAACCTGCAGGAAACCATGGTCAGGTTAGCACAACCCCCCCCCCCCCCCAAAAAAAACCCATGTGGAAATCAAACTTGCAACCTACAGTGTTCCAACACATGTCCATAACCACTATCCCAAACAACCACTGCAAGCACAATGCAAAGATATTACCTCAAAGGGAATGTGTGTAGGGGAACCCGTAACACCCAGTGATGTGGCAGATGGCTGGCAGATAGACAGCTGGCACCATACAAGGATGTGAGCACAGGTGGGCCAAGTACCTGACCAGGAAATCACAAAATATGTGTGTTAGTGTGGTCAAGCAGCAGCAGAGACAAATGTACGTCCAACACATATTTTTATTTTGGTTAACCATGAGGCATAGCGCAGATACCGCCTTACATAATATCAAGGTGAATGGATAACAGCCAAAAAAGTGAAAACACATTTGGCAGGGCAGCAACTCACATGTCACAGAAAAGTCACTCGGCCGTCTACAGATGATGGGCTGGAGAGACAATGTGCATCAGGTGCATGGTGTGCACTATGCATCAGCCCCCCACCCCCCACATGCTGCCGCATGCCCCAAATGCCTCAGTCACATATGTGTGCATGTAGACAGTAGGCGGTGCATGATGAGGGCCCAACACACATCAGTCATGCTTCTTCCCCAAAAACATATCCGTGCGCAAATACAGGAAGCACAAAAATGAAGCAGTATATGTTATTAAAAGTAAGCAAGTGTAAACACAGATATCGAAATATATTCAAATAAATAAAATAAATAAATAAGTTACAGCTGTCACATAATGCCTGATATAGGAATCAAAGCGGCAACAATGTAACCCAAAACAATCGCCAAATGCACAATGAGGATATGGTAACAGGTACAAGAGGCACATGAAAACAGAGAATTCAAATAAAACGAACCACAGACACATGCAGAGCTAGCACTATGCAGAAGGTCCCCTGCACTGGTTGGTGTGGATACAGTGTCTGTACACATATATCACGGTACATGGAATGCACAAATGAGGAAGAAAATGGACACCCACACTGCCACACTCAAAATATAATGGGACAATGTGAGTGCCGGAGCCTCAGGGGAGAAATAGGACTGTGCAGACATGCAATGCTAGGTTTGTAAATCAATGTAGAGCGACACGTCTGTACAGTAAACAAACACAATAACCTGTCTATAGAGATTGAAAGAAAGGTCAAACATGTTCCAGTAAACCACACAGAAGCCATATTGTCACATGCTGTGTTGCACCAACATATTCAGTCACATGCACATGCACTGTGTACGTGGAAACATGATACAGTGATGCCACACATGCACTGTAACACCCTTGGTGAGGGCAAACATCAATCCAAGATGTTGGTGAGCAGTAAAGTGGTGTGGTGGCAAATACTGTCTCATGTCCAAGTGGAGGGTAGGCCGACATGGACAAGAGGACCTCTCCAATGTGCCCCCTGTGCCACACACATGGCTGTATGCCCCTGCTGAACTAAACAGATGAGGGTATCTTGCGGTTCAGGTCACACACATGGGCAAAACACACCAACACAATGTCAGATGCATGTACATCATACAGCAACAATGTCAGTCCCTGCTGCACACGTAGGGACCAGTACACAGTGTCCACAGTGCAATGGGTGTCTGCAACCCAACAAGTCCTGTTAAGACTGTCCTTGAAACCATGGGCATGCATAGTCAAGTGTGACATTTCAGTATGCCGCAGTACTGGAAAGGTCATGTGTGTCTCCTGTGATGAACACAACACTCAGCCAGAGCACGGTAGCAACGGTGTGTTAGACAGGCCTGTTATGCTCAAAGTAGCAGTCCAACAATAATGTCCATGTGAGGCATGTGTCCCACTCGCAGAGGTCAAACATCCTATGGCACCTTCTCCCAGGGATAGTTGCATGGTATTGTTGTGTCCACCAACAGGTGGGTGATGGTGACCGCGGATGCACTGTAGTAGATGTGCTGTGTGTGTTCTCTTCCCTGTGCAGAAGAAGGAGAAACATTGTATTGGTATGCTGCTCCCAACATCAGGCCAAATTTCAGGGAGTCAAACATAAATATGTACGTAATGAAATGTCACACAGGCAACCATAACATGATCACAACACAGAATACACTGCATGTTGTGGACATTTGGAAATGAAACCGCAAACGAGGATGTCACATGGATGTGGTCATATCCATGCCCATGTCACATAGGCGTTGCACAGCTACACCCCATGTGCATCAGCATTGATGTACAGAGACCCAACAGCAAACAAACAGCAAATCACGAACATGTAAAGGGTGATGTCATTCCCAAAAGACCCAAGGTGCAACCTACCGTGTGTTTGCAGCAAGTGTCTGCTCGGGATCCTCTGAGGCTGGCAAAGGCCACAACACGTCACGGTGGAGGGAGAAGATGTCATCAAAATGCATAGAATTACCATGTCCCCATGTCCAGCCACTGTTGATGCTTATCCAAATTATGGCGATATCTGTGATACATAAATGCTGTTGCGCAGTTTTCTGTCAGCACACAAGAGATAGGTCAGCTCACAGAACACAACACATGCCCACAATGTTCACAAGGTCAAAAGCAGTAAGGTAGAGATAGCACAGTCACCACCGCTCCACAGGTGTACAGACCCCTCACACCACATGATAATGCAAAATGCTTGCAGACTGTATGATCACACAGCCAACCCAAAACCACACACACACACAGTATGCTAAGGTGAGTGTGGCCCTTAGGCACGGACCAAGTAGCGGCCAAAGATCCGCGTCTCAAACCCTCATCTAAGTTAAGTCTGCTGCCTTGCTTTGCATGGACCACCCACTAATTGTAAGTTAAGGTTGTTGCATTACCTTGTCTGGACAATCAATTGCATGCATAAGTTAATGCTGTTACCTTGCCTGGATATTCCATTGCTTACATAAGCTAATGCTGTTACCTTGCCTGGACAATCCATTGCTTGCATAAGTTAATGCCGTTACATTGCCTGGACAATCCATTGCTTGCATAAGTTAATGCCGTTACATTGCCTGGACAATCCATTGCTTGCATAAGTTAATGCTGTTACCTTGCCTGGACAATCCATTGCTTGTAGATCAACTGCATAGAACTTACTACCCATTTTTACATTGCTTGCTTTGTAAAACAACTCACGCTGCATAAGCCTATTAACCCCATCAATTCAACTACCACCACATAGCTAGTCTGCGAACTAACCACAAATAATACAACACACAGAGCAAAGATACCACTAATAATAAAACTACACCTAGAGGACACAACTCAAGTCGAGCCCAGGTCAGTAAACCACAAACCCTATCCCAGGTCAACCCTACTATCCTGCTTGAGCATAATGTATAACCTGTAAATAGTTACCCTACCACAGCTTGAGTGGTTGGTTATGTAAATAGTTCACTAGTTACAGCTCCAAGTTATAAGATCCTGTTCACTGTATGTGCAAGGCTGTTCCCTTTGTCTTTGCAGAATTGTTATTTGTAAACCGCACTGATATTGAAGAGTGCGGTATAGAAAAACTGTTAAATAAATAAATAAATACAAGTTATAAAATGCACTCCATCACCCACTACTTCATGGCCTACCTCACATTCCTCCACATGTTTGCATTCTGCACACATAGCATCAGACTCAACGAACAAATCCCCTTGATAAACCCACATACCACCCAACCCAGATGCACACCAGCATCACACATATCTAAAGAACGCCAACAATCAAAGAATACAGCCCACAAACCATTCAACACCACACTTAATACACCCGCTCACCACACAAATAATAAACACACAAACCCAATCATATCAACAAACATCAGGTGTGCTCTGCTATATGCCAGATTTATCAGGAACAAACCAAATACTATCCTTGACCTAATCCACGATAAGAAGCTTGATATGATATGCATCACTGAGACCTGGCTAGACGTCTCAGACCAGATCATATTAAATCAAGTAACCGCAACAGGATACTCAGCATTTAACTGCATCAGAATACAAAAGAGAGGAGGTGGAGTACTAATACTTACCAGAAAGGAATACAGATTCAAAACAATCGCCACCACTAACACAATCGAATCCAACACACTCACTATAGCCAACAAGTACCTAACCATCTCCCTCACATACAGACCACCCGGAACCACAACTGAACACCTATCCACAGTAATTGAAACGATATGCGCACATAACAGAAGACACAAACCCCTGGTTGCACTAGGAGACTACAACCTAACATCCGCACCCACCAGAGAAACCGCAACGTTCTTAAAAGCCATGGAGTCACTAAAATACTGCCAGACAATTAACGCCCCAACGCACCAACATGGTACAACTCCGGACATGGTCTTCATGCCAATACAACTAGTGGAACAGAACAAGACCACAAAACCAACAATCACCCCAGTCCCTTGGTCAGACCACCATGTAATTGAATTCACCATGACCCTGAATAACCACGCCCAACACAAAGAAGATGAAAGAATAATAGACGGTTCAAAACATTTAACAGAGACTCATTCATAAATGAAATCACCCCACAACTTCAACAGGAACACGACACCCTGGATCTTAACATAGAAGAATGGAACACAATAATATCCAATGCGGCATCTGCCCCAGCCATCAAAGAAACACAAACACACAAGAGATCCAATGCCCCATGGTATTCACACAAAATCAGAGTTGCAAAGCGCACACTCAGAAAACTGGAAAGAAAATGGAGACGGGACAAATCACACAACCTCCTAACACAATACAGAGACAAACAACTGGAATATAACAATCTAATAAATGAGCGTAAACAGCAACACCATACCAACCTAATCATGAAATCTACTAATAGACCAAGAGAACTTTTTAGCATTGTCCAAAAGCTCACCAAGGATGACACGCAACAAAGCACCTGCCATCTTGACCCACAAAAATATGCAGATTACAAGAAGTCAAAAACCACCAACCAAACTAACTCGGATTGACTACAAAAAAACGATCACACAATAAAAAAGCATCATCAAGCATGGGAGAACTTCAACGTACCAACAAAACAACAAGTAGAAGACATTATATCTGGACTAAATACAACAACTTTGCCATCAGACCCATGCCCAATGTCTTGGATCAAAGCCACAAAAAGCCAGCTCTCTCATCACATTCAAAAAAATCATCAGAGATTCGTTCCAACAAGGATACATGCTGCAACCCCTAAAGCATGCGATGATACAACCAATACTTAAAAGTAGTAATCTGAGCCCATCCGAGCAAAAATCATACCGTCCCATCTCCAGCCTGCCATTCCTTGCCAAAATCGTGGAAAAAGCAGTCCAAAGGCAACTTTAGGATCATATAGATATCAATGTCCCTCTGGATATAACATCAGCATGGATTCAAGCCCCAACACGGCACAGAAATACTACTCACCTCCCTCTTTGACAATCTCCTAAGAGGCATGGACAACATAAAAAACGTATTCCTGCTAGTGTTCATGGACATCTCGGCGGCCTTCAACACTGTGTCACACGCTAAGCTATTGCAACGCTTACAACAGACAGGTCTATGCAAGAGTACCCTGAAGTGGTTTACATCATACCTGGAAGGATGAATGCAACAAGTCAAATGTGACCAAAAGAAATCACTACAATTCCCCGTCATGCAGGGAATACCTCAGGGCTCAGCCCTATCATCAGTGCTCTTCAACATCTACATACAGCCCATATGCGGCATCATAAGAACATAAGATATGCCATACTGGGTCAGACCAAGGTCCATCAAGCCCAGTATCCTGTTTCCAACAGTGGCCAATCTAGGTCATACGTACCTAGCAGTTTCCCCAAAAGACACAGATGCCCAGTCTTCCAATTTATCAAGAGCCTCTTGCAATTTTCCACAATCCTCTTGGGTTTTAACAAGTTTAAATTGTTTTGTGTCATCTGCAAATTTGATAACCTCACTCGTTATTCCACTTTCCAGGTCATTTATGAATATGTCAAAAAGCAGTGGACCCAGCACAGATCCCTGGGGTACACCACTATTCACCTTTCTCCATTGGGAAAATTAGCCATTTAGCCCAACCCTCTGCTTTCTATCTTTTAACCAGTTCCTGATCCACAGTAGTACACTGCCTCCTATCCCATGACTCTTTAGTTTTGCCAAAAGTCTCTGATGAGAGACCTTGTCAAAGGCTTTCTGAAAGTTCAGATACACTATATCAACCAACTCACCTTTGTCCACCAATTTATTCACACCTTCAAAAAAACATAACAGATTAGTAAGACAAGATCTTCCTTATCTAAAGCCATGTTGGCTGTCTCCCATTAGGCCATGACTATCTAAATGCTGAGTAATTTTATTCTTTATGATGGTTTCTACCATTTTTCCCGGTACTGATGTCAGGCTCACCGGTCTGTAGTTTCCCAGATCACCCCTGGAACCCTTTTTAAAAATTGGTGTTACATTGTCGATCCTCCAATCTTCAGGTATTAGAGATGATTTTAATAATAGTTCACAGATTACTAATAGCAGGTCTGCAATCTCATATTTATTTATTTACATTCTCTTATATACCATACTATTCTGCATCAGTGCGGTTTACAATGAACAAACTGAAATTACATTGAACAGGGCATTATAACTTGGAGATAACTATTTTACAGGGAACATGGGCTATGGAGGGTTAAGTGGCTTGCCCAAGACCACAAGGAGCACCTGTGGGACTAGAAACCCCAGTCCTTCTGGCCCAAGGTTGCTGTCCTCTAGTGGGATTTGAACCCCTGACCATCTGGCCTGAAGCACCTTGCCCCAACCACTAGGCCACGCCTCCACTCCTATTTCAGTTCTTTCAACACCCTTGGATGCATACCATCCGGCCCAGGTGATTTGCTACTATTCAGTTTATCTAATAGTTGTAATACATCTTCCCGACGTATTGATATTTCCTTCAATTCTTCTGCACCTTTAAATACCACTTCAGTAATGGGTAACATCCCTACATCTTCCTCAGTAAAGACCGAAGCAAAGAATTCATTCAGTTTCTCGGCTATCGCTTTGTCGCCTCTTAGTGCCCCTTTAACGCCTCGATCATCTAATGCACCAACTCTCTCACAGGTTTTTTGCTACAAATGTACTTGAAAAAGTCTTTATTTCTCATTTTTGCTTCCGCAGCAAGCTTCTTCTCAAATTCTCCCTTTGCCTGCTTTATCAATGCCTTGCATTTGACTTGCCAGTGCTTGTGCT
Source organism: Ichthyophis bannanicus (assembly GCA_033557465.1). NCBI lineage: Eukaryota > Metazoa > Chordata > Amphibia > Gymnophiona > Ichthyophiidae > Ichthyophis > Ichthyophis bannanicus. The sequence goes on along the minus strand of CM066044.1, from coordinate 277,534,302 downwards.
GTTTCCAGGTTTCGTCGTTTGGCTCTTTTTTCCATTTCCATCAAGCACTACAAACTACACTACCACATTTATGCTGACGACATCATGGTGTACGCTCCAATCAACTTATTAGCACTAAATACTACAACAATAACAAAATGCCTCGACGACATGAATGATTGGCTCATAGCCAACAACTTAACAGACAACTACGAGAAAACTGAGGCAATGTTCGTCACCAGGAACCCCATCTTCATACCTCCGCAAACTATTAGCATCCTAGACAAACACATAGTAGTCAAAGAAGAAGTTAATTATCTGGGCATAACACTAGACAGAGCTCTGAACCTAAAATCCCACATCACCAAAACCGCAAACAAGGCATATCATTGATTGAAAACAATCAGACAAATCAAACCAATGCTCCGACAAGACCATTTCCGCACAGTGTGTCAAGCACTCATTACACCACTGCTTGATTATGGAAACTCACTATATCAAGGCCTTCCTCAGCAGACACTCCACCCACTACAGATGGTACAAAACACCACAGCACACATCATTACAGACACTCCAAGGACCAAGCACATCACTCCCGTCCTACAGCAACTACACTGGCTCCCAATGGTGGCAAGAGGTAAATACAAAACAATCATGATCATCTTCAAAGTCATTCACCATCTCTCAGCAGACGTACTCCAAAACGTTATAACAAGGGACAGCAGCAATAGACCAAGAAGAACCAGTAACAACAACATGATCGGCACACCTGCAGGCTATAACAAAACCAAACAATCAACCTCAAAAAGAGCACCATCACTACTGGCATCCACACTATGGAACTCCCTTCCAACGAGCCTGAGGGCTTTAGATGACCTCACAGACTTCCGCAAAGACCTCAAAACATGGCTATTTATAGAAACCTATGAGCATTCAGGCAATATCCCCTACTCAAACAGTAACACTACTACCTCCGCCAACTAAACACACACCCATCCTATCCACACACACAAATATATCATACCACGCTACTAAATACCATTATGTTAAATGTTACCTCAATTGTACTGTCTAAATACTGTTAAATGTTAACAGTATTTAGGCAGTACAAAGAGGTAAGTAACTATACTGTCTAAATGTTTACATGTACCCTAATGTTAAATGTAACCCTCCAATTGTGATGTGACGTGACCACCTTGATTGAAGGAAAAGGTGGCAAACAAATCTTTCTAAATAAATGTGCACAATTGGAGATTAATGGAGATAAAGGCTTGTCAAATACAATGATACACTGCTGATGCTACACTGTCAGGGAAGGGTGTATGTGCAGCCCACCACCAGAACACCTAGGACCTGCAGACACACGCAGCTCTGTTGACTGTGTCCCAGAGACAGTGCTGGAGACGACAAACTGACCAGGTACACTGGTGGATATTGTGATAAGGTGAGCTGTGAAGATGAGATGGAATGGGAGAGAAATGAAGAATGTGCCTTTAAAAGCAGATGTAAACAGGGTTCCCATAGAAACCACAAAACACCCGAGCATGCAGTAGCTAGAGCTAAACTCTGCCCAAGCAGTGACATAAGAGCTAGGTTGAGCCCTAACAGCTCTCACATGTGCAGAGAGGAGGGTGTGGCTGAAAAGAAGCACCATTTTAAAACGGCTTCAGTTTGGTAAAAGTAGTCAGGAGGAAAGCAGTTGCGAGGAAAGAAGCCACGAGAGAAGGGAGCTTAAGGAGCAAAGGAGAGGAGGAGGAAAGACAGCTGATTCTTGCCCTTAGAAAGCAGTGGAACCAAGGTTGGAACCTGTCCTACAGCACCCCAGAGAAGGAAAGCTGGAAAGGTTTGTTTCCACGTGGGGAAACAGCTCAGAGAGCCAGCCAAGTAAGAGAGGTGGGGCAGACAAGTTCGCTACAGTTCCTAACGGAAGCTTTTTTGAAGAAGTGGTCAGAGAGCTGAGGAAAAGCTCTGAAAGCTGTGCTAGTCAGAAGACAAGGAAAGCAGTTCCAGCCAGGAACAGGAGCAGTGCAAGTAAGTACCGTGAGTCAGCTTTAAAAGCTGTTGAGAAGCTTTTCTATGAGAGAGAAACTCCTTCTTTAAGCTGTGCTGATATAGAGCAGAAAGAATACATTTTAGGGAAGCTAAAAGAGTTTCTGCAGTGAGAAGTTTAAACCTTCTGATATAAGCTCCCTAGAAGAGGATTCAAACGAAGCCGTGGAAGATATGCAGATAGAAATGTTTGAAAACCCTTGTGTTGATGACGTAGTAGAAATGGAATGCTCATTTTGTAAGTCAAACGTGCTAGGCTCAGGCCAGGTGGAGAAGCTTATTTATCCTGGTTTCTTAAGCTGAATGAGAAAGAAAACCCTGACTGAGAAGTTTTAAAGTCTGCCTGATGTAAATTAACAGCCATAGCAGAGAAAGGCATTTGTCTGAAGGAAACTGAGTGCCGCTGCTGTGGAAAGAATATTTCTGACTTTGATGCTAAGCCTGTTTTTGTTCACCCTTCATTATTTAATTTGGAGAAATGATCCTTGCCTTGTTTATGCGCTATGAATTTTGATGCGAAGGAGAAACCCCGGAATAAATTTCTTTGTTTTGCCTGACAAACTGTGTGGTCACACTACTTTGCTTGGAGAGTATACAAAACTACAAGTCCCAGCATTCAGTGCTGGCAACCTAAGCCTGGGACAGTACTCAAAGGGCAAATAGGAGTGGAGGAGTGGCCTAGTGGTTGGGGCAAGGTACTTCAGGCTGGAAGAAGGAGGTTCAAATCCCACTAGAGGACAGCAACCTTGGGCCAGAAGGACTGGGGTTTCTAGTCCCACAGGTGCTCATTGTGGTCTTGGGCAAGCCACTTAACCCTCCATAGCCCATGTTCCCTGTAAAATAGTTATCTCCAATTTATAATGCCCTGTTCAATGTAATTTCAGTTTGTTCAATGTAAACCGCGCTGATGCAGAATAGCGCGGTATATAAGAGAATGTAAATAAATAAATAAATAAGGCAGCCCTTTTGCCTACCAGCCATCGGCCTAGGCAGGGGGTCATGACAATATGTGTGCCAACAGCAACATATGGGGTTTGGGGGGCAGGACAAAGAGGTGAACAACAACATATGTGCACTATGACAGATTACCTCAGACATGTGCTCCCCCTGATTGTCCTCACAGATAAATTACTGTAGGTCCACCTACCCCAGACTACTGCATGTTGAATGACGTACAGTCAGCTGGCACTGCACCACAGCACCAGGAGGGTCACCAAGGATGTCCTGTGGATTGAGAAACACAAGAGAAACATACATATGTCATGTTGGAGCTGTGCAACACACACAGCACCTTCACGTTCTCAGCTCTCATACCCCCCAAGATCCTTTACAGACTGGCTGTTCTCCATCACACTGTACTGACTCGCTTCATGCTAAAGGTCTCACTGAAGTGTGTGTGGCAAAATACAAGGGCCCATACTCTGTCCGTCCCCACCATGACCTCTCTGATGCCTCCAAAACTGTTAAACACAACCGTCTCCTCCCTACTGTGTGCCTGCTCGTCTCTAAGGCCTCTGTACTATCATGCGCCCCCCATATCTCTCCCACTGCCCCTTAAGTGTGTGTTCTGGTGGCTCCATGTCCTCTGCTACCCTGCTGCCAGTTCCTGTACCACAGGGATATATCCAGGGGCTTCGTCCTTTCCCTTTCTCGATATCCAGTTCCTTGGTGTGGCTATCTCATCCCTTGACTTACATTACCAGCTGTGTGCTGATGAGTTGCAAATATATCTCTCCACGCCTGAGCTATGTCTGCCAAAACACACACCGATGTCTGCTTGCCACCTGACATTGCTGGCTGCATGTCACTCCACTGCGTGAAATTTACAATGGCAAAGAATGGACATCCCAGATTTCCACCTAAACCCTACCCTCCCATTACAGCGTCTGTGTGTGGGTGGCCACACCTTCCTTTCTCCAGGGTCCTCAATGTAGGGGTTGTTTTGGACTCCACTTTCCTCCTCTCCACACACACATACCCAGCTTGTAGCTGAGGCTTGGGGTTTCTTTATAGATGACATCAGCTATATTTCCCCAGTCTCCCCTGAACACACAACTAAAACGCCAACCCACCCCTTAATCAGCTCCCAGCTTGCCTACTGTAATCTACATATTGCTGATCTGCCTTTGAATTATCGGTGTCTGCATGGAAATATGCAACACTGCACTGCATGGCCAATCTACCGCCAGATGCATAATGGCAATAATACTCCCCCTGTCATGGCACCTCACAGGCTCCCTATTCGTCTCTGCATCCATGTCAAGGCTCGCCTGCTCTCCTATACATGCAGTCACACTGTGGCTTTGCAGTACCTTTCCTTGATGATCTCAACTACCACTAATACAACTACTACTGAGTATGTATATGGTGCTACCTATCATATGTAGCGCTGTACCGAAACAAGTTACACACAGTCCCTGCTCAGCAGAGCATACAATCCAATCAATCGCCTCATATTATTTATTTTTTTTATTTATTTATTTACATTCTCTGATATACCGCGCTATTTTGCATCAGTGCGGTTTACATTGAACAAACTGAAATTACATTGAACAGGGCATTATAACTTGGAGATAACTATTTTACAGGGAACATGGGCTATGGAGGGTTAAGTGGCTTGCCCAAGACCACAAGGAGCACCTGTGGGACTAGAAACCCCAGACCACACACGTCTAGGCAACTGGTCCCATCTATGGGCCGATCACCTACTGCTGACCCCAGACTACATGCCTTTCACCTTGCTGCACCCAAAGGCTGGAAATAATGAATTGCATGCGGCACATTATCGTGGGTCTATTTCCCTTGCTGGCTCTCTTGATCTGTCTGCTGCTTTCGATTTGGTTGATCACTGCACTCTTTTGGCTCGTCTTAGGGAAGCTGGTCTTGCTGGCTCGGTTCTTCACTGGTTCTGCTTTTTTCAATCCTGTCGTTCCTTCTTGGTTCTTTCTGGGTCTTCTTCCTCTCCCCCCTCTCCGCTTCCTTGTGGCGTCCCACAGGGTTCTGTCCTTGTACCTCTTCTCTTCAATATCTTTCTTGCCCTCCTCGCTCTACTGGTCCAACAGCCAGTATTTCAGCCTATTATTATGCTGATGACATCTTTCTTTTATACCACACAGATTCTTCAAACCCTGATATCACCCCCTTTAATACCTGTCTGTCCTCTGTGGCTTCCTGGCTCTCCTCTAACTTCCTTCACATTAACCTCGCCAAAACCTCTGCTATGTGGTTCACTCTTCCTCTCCTTCCCTCACTCCTTTATTTTCTTCCGTACCTAGCCCCATAGTTTCTTCACTCCAGTACCTTGGCGTTACTCTTGACTCATCCCTTTCTTTCAAAACCCACATTTCCTGTGTTGTTCAGCGTTCCTTCCTCACCTTGAAGCAGCTCCGAGCAGTTCGCCCTTTTCTCTCTTTTTCCGCCTTGTCTACTCTGTTCTTTTCTCTTGTGGTGTCTTGTCTTGACTATTGTAATGTCGTTTTAGCCAGCCTTCCCCAGTCACAACTGTCTCGTCTTCAACGTATTGTGGCGGTCGCGCCCCTACCAGGCGGTTGCCTAGTAGGGACGGGAAGCCATCTCAATTCCTCTTTCCCAAGGATTGTAGTTGTGCCAAGGAGATTACGAACCGAGTGGTTGTTTTAAAGCACACAGGAATTTTATTAGCATCCGTGTCAAAAATGGTTGACAAAATCTTCAAAGCAAATGTACACATTCAGGTCAAAGCAAAATACAGGATTATTCTTCTCCTCTCAAGGTAACACTTGTAACCAGTGTTGCGATAAAGATATTTACACAAGCTTCACTTCTTTCCTTTCTCAGGCTTCCATTACTCAGCCTTCATGCACACATTACAGTCCATCTCAGAACAAACTGAAGTAAGGTCACTATCTTGGCCTGCTACTTCCATGCTTTCAACTGAGCTGTAACTTGGCAATGCTTGTAATCATTCTGGCAGTTTATCCTTAATATTCTTTAGCAGATTAAATAGCCTATGCCACTGAATGACCCTTTCTCCCTTTGGTAGGATTTCACTGGGCTTTTCCTGTTCAGTGTCCCTGGCAAAACCCTTACTCCTATTCCGGGTTTTCCTAGGCTTTAACCTCTCTTCTGAATCAGAGCAAGTATCACAGGGTTTAGGCTTTATGGCTTTATCTCTCCTACCTTGGAGTCTGGCTGTAGCACCTTCCTGGCTGAGGCTTCTCCGGCTTGGCACTCCCTCTGTCTCTGAGCTAGACAGTGACTCAGGGTAAGCACTCCACTTCCCTTCCTGGGGCTTCTGCTGCCTGCAGATAGACCCTTCCTCCGGTGAGTCTAAGCACTCTTGCCTTAGCTTCCTTAAAGCCAACCTTTTCTCTTTCTCCCTGTAGCCAGTCTGTTTGGTCCTTTGCCTGGAACCTTCCCTGTAGCTTCCTGGGCTGCAGTGCTGGCTGCTCTTGTCTCTGCTGCTACTCACTTTGTATCTGTTTCTTTCATGGTTGCTGGTTCTGCTGTGTTTGCTCTCCTGCATCTTTGCAGTTCCTTGGCTCTCTGGAGCTCCTGGCCTTTCTGGCTTTCCAGGCCTTTCTGGAGTTCCTTGCCTCTCTGGCCCTTCTGCTCACTTTGTTTGTTCCCTCCAACTTAAACGCTGAGCAGGGCAACTCCCTTCCTGACTCCACCCACTTGTACCTCCTACTCTTGCCTAAGGTCGTCATGAGGTCTGGGAGTGGCTTAAGCCTAGCACTACCCTCTTGCCTTCTCACCGGGATTCTGCTGTGATGTATGTGTTCTAGTGAACCCATCCCCCGAGCAGAAGAAAAAGTTCTTCTTTCTCCTTTATTTTCATGCTGGGCTGCCTCCTCCTCACCACAGTATTCAGAACGTATTCTCACTCATGCCTCTTGCTTTGATCACATCACTCCCCTGCTTCTACGCTTGCACTGGCTCCCTGTTTCTTTCCGGATTCAATTCAAGTTTCTTATGTTTGTTCATAAATCAATTCACACACGCATTCCCCTCTATCTTGCTGACCAGGTTCATCTTTACACCCCCCTCCGCATCCTGCGTTCCATTCACGCCAATCGCATGTCATTTCCTTCCCCTTCCCTTGCCCACCTGGAGTCCAATCATTCCTCAGCTTTTTATTTCCTTGGCCTGAAGCTCTAGAACTCGCTCACCCATGCCCTCCATTTGGAACAGTCTTTTATTGCATTCAAAGCTAAATTAAAAACCCACCTTTTCTGTCTTGCTTATGACCTCCCCCCTCACTCTTCCCCCTTTCCCCATCTCCACGTTGATGTATTGTCCTTTGTCCCTACCAATCAGAGTCTCTTCCCCTTATTCTCCCTGTTGTTCTCTCTCTCTCCTTTGTCTTTTTTCTGTTCTTTTCTGTCTTGGTTCCTTGATTTTATGGCATTCCTTTTTTTTTTCTTTCTGCATTATTTTTTAATTTTATAATCTCATTTTAAACCGCCCAGGCACTTGTGGTGTTGGGTGGTATATTAAGTATAAAATAAACATAAACATACAGCAGCCCCTTTCCCAATCAGCTACAAATCATGTGTGACAGCTTACCACCTCCCCCAAGCCTACTAATCCTAACACACATAATCCACCGCCACCCGCTGTGGTGCCCTGCTCACATCTTCTGTGTCTGAGTCATGAGATAAGATGGCCAGGCATTGTCTCATATGTCAGTGCGGTGTTGCGTCTTACTGCTATTGCGATACAAATGTTCACCAGTCATAGTAGTAAACACATATGTAAAGAAATTTATGTACCAACATATGCAGTACTTACATGAGAAGAGCCCCTCAATCACCTGCCACCTGTGTCACCACGGCCACGTACAGGAGGGCACGTAGGATCATCTTCCAGATCCTCATTAATTTGGACAGGGATATCGTGCCTGTGAGCAATGTTGTGCAGGATGCAACAGGCTATAATGATCTCTGGTACAGTCTGGGATGTGTATTGTAAGGCACCGCCGGTCCTATCCAGACACCTGAAACGATTTTTCAAAACGCCAAAGGTGTGCTCTATGACAGAGCGGCAGGAGGCATGGGCCTCATTGTACCTCATCTCTGCACGTGTCCATGGTTGACGCACAGGGGTCAGCAACCAGGGGTGACACCCATATCCTGCATCACCTGCAGAAAGAAATGTGGAACGTTAAAGCAAGAGCTGATGTCCACACACATGGTGAAAAGCATGGATGTGCAAACCAAAAGCACAAACAACTCTGACACAAACATATGACATCACATGATGGGACACCATAACTAAGCAGCAGCATTTGAAGGTCTGACACACAAAACAAGGGGTAGATGTAAGGATTGCAATTAACATAATCAGTAATCATGACACAAATGCTAGCATGCATCAACACACAGCACCGTAGCAAGGGAGAGCTGGAGGGCACACCCCCCCCCCCCCCAATGTTATATCACACACAGACAGATGAGACACACACACAACTAGGGATAAGAACATAAGATATGCCATACTGGGTCAGACCAAGGTCCATCAAGCCCAGTATTCTGTTTCCAACAGTGGCCAATCTAGGTCATATGTACCTAGCAGTTTCCCCAAGGGACACAGGTTCCACAATGCTTGTATTGGTTCAAGCATTGATATCCTCGGTCCCTTCTTAATAATGGCTTATGGACCTTTCCTCCAGGAACTTGTCCAAACCTTTTTTAAACCCAGCTACACTAACAGCCTTTACTACATCCTCCGGTAACAAATTCCAGAGTTTGATTACACGTTGAGTGAAAAAATATTTTCTTTTATTAGTCTTAAATAGTTTACCCTGTAGCTTCATTGCATGTCCCCTAGTCTTTCTATATTCTGATAAGGTAAACAATCGATCTACGTTTACCCGTTCCAGTCCACTCATTAATTTATAGACTTCTATCATATCTCCCCTCAGCCGTCTCTTTTCCAGGTTAAAGAGCCCTAACCTTTTTAGCCTTTCTTCATAGGAGTATCCTTCCATCCCCTTTACCATTTTGGTGGCTCTTCTCTGAACCTTTCTAATAACTCTATATCCTTTTTAAGATACGGCGACCAGAATTGCACACAATATTCAAGGTGCGGTCTCACCATGGAACGATATAGAGGCATTATAATATCCTTTGTTTTATTTTCCATTCCTTTCCTTATCATACCTAGCATTCTATTTGCTCTCTTGGCCGCCGCTGCACACTGGGCCGAGGGTTTTAACATGGTATCCACAATGACGCCTAAATCTTTTTCCTGGGTGGTGGTTCCTAATGTGGAACCTTGCATCGTGTAACCATAGTTTGGGTTGTTCTTCCCTAGGTGCATAACCTTGCACTTGTCCACATTAAATTTCATCTGCCATTTTGATGCCCAGTCTTCCAATTTATCAAGATCCTCTTGCAATTTTCCACAATCCTCTTGGGTTTTAACAACTTTAAATAGTTTTGTGTCATCTGCAAATTTGATAACCTCACTCGTTATTCCACTTTCCAGGTCATTTATGAATATGTCAAAAGCAGCGGACCCAGCACAGATCCCTGGGGTACACCACTATTCACCTTTCTCCATTGGGAAAATTGGCCATTTAGCCCTACCCTCTGCTTTCTATCTTTTAACCAGTTCCTGATCCACAATAGTACACTGCCTCCTATCCCATGACTCTTTAGTTTTGCCAAAGGTCTCTCATGAGGGACCTTGTCAAAGGCTTTCTGAAAGTCCAGATACACAATATCAACCGACTCACCTTTGTCCACCTGATTATTCACTCCTTCAAAAAAACATAACAGATTAGTAAGACAAGATCTTCCTTGTCTAAAGCCATGTTGGCTGTCTCTCATTAGTTCATGACTATCTACATGCTGAGTAATTTTATTCTTTATGATGGTTTCTATCATATTTCCCGGTATTGACGTCAGGCTCACCGGTCTGTAGTTTCCCGGATCACCCCTGGAACCCTTTTTAAAAATTGGTGTTACATTGGCGATCCTCCAATCTTCAGGTATTAGAGATGATTTTAATGATAGTTCACAGATTACTAATATCAGGTCTGCAATCTCATATTTCAGTTCTTTCAATACCCTTGGATGTATACCATCCGGCCCAGGTGATTTGCTACTCTTCAGCTTATCTAATAGTTGTAATACATCTTCTCGATGTATCGATATTTCCTTCAATTCTTCTGCACCTTTAAATACCACTTCAGTCATGGGTAACATCCCTACATCTTCCTCAGTAAAGACTGAAGCAAAGAATTCGTTCAGTCTCTCCGCTATCGCCTTGTCTCCTCTTAGTGCTCCTTTAACCCCTAATGGACCAACTGACTCTCTCACAGGTTTTTTGCTACGAATGTACTTGAAAAGGTATTTACTTCGCGATTTTGCTTCTGCAGCAAGCTTCTTCTCAAATTCTCCCTTTGCCTGCCTTATCAATGCCTTGCATTTGACTTGCCAGTGCTTGTGCTGTTTCCAGGTTTCATCGTTTGGCTCTTTTTTCCATTTCCTGAAAGATGCTTTTTTGGCAACAACAGCCTCTCTGACCTCAACTTTAAACCATGCTGGCAGTTTTTTGGACTTCTTTCCACTTTTCTTAAAGCGTGGAATACAGCTGGTCTGGGCTTCCAAGATAGTATTTTTCAACAACAGCCAAGCCTGATGTACGTCTTTAACCTTTGCAACTGCTCCTTTTAGTTTTTTCTTGACTGTTTTCCTCATTTTATCATAGTCTCCCTTTCGAAAGTTAAAAGGTAGTACTGTGGATTTCCTTACTATCCCTCCTCCACTAATTAAATCAAAGGCGATCATGCTATGATCACTATTGCCAAGTGGCCCCAACAACCTTATCTCTTGCACTATATCTGGTGTTCCACTAAGGATTAGGTCTAATATGGCTTCCCCTCTGGTCGGTTCATGAACCAGCTGCTCCAAGAAGCAGTCATTTATTTCATCTAGGAACTTTATCTCCCTAGCATGTCCTGACCCAGTCGATACCGGGGTAGTTGAAATCACCCATTATTATTACTGTGCTATAACTTTTGTTAGCTTCCTTGATTTCTTTGAGCATTTCATCATCCATTTGGTCATTCTGGCCAGGCGCTCGATAGTACACCCCCACTGCCATTGCCTTCCCCCTTTTACATTGAATTTCAATCCATATAGATTCTACAGCAGATTTTGTTTCCTGCAAAACTTTAATCCTTTCTGACTCAATGCCCTCTCTAACATAGAGAGCAACCCCTCCACCAATTTGATCAGCTCTATCATTACGATATAGTTTGTACCCAGGTATCACAGTGTCCCACTGGTTGTCGTCCTTCCACCATGTCTCTGATATTCCAATCATATCTAACCTTTCATTTAGTGCTATATATTCTAACTCTCCCATCTTATTCTTAGACTGCTCGCATTTGCATACAAGCATTTTAGAGAATGTATTTTATCCATATTAATTGGTCTGTTAGACATGAGTAATTTGGGATCTTTAAGCTCTGTCTGCTCCATACTTGAGGGCATTTGGGCTACTTTACTCTTTTGTGGAACCTCTCTGCTTTTGGTAGTATCCTTCAAAGATACATTCTTCCGAACCATCTGCTCTTGGGCGACTGTAGGCTTTCCCCTAATATCTAGTTTAAAAGCTGCTCTATCTCCTTTTTAAAGGTTAATGCCAGCAGCCTGGTTCCATCCCGGTTAAGGTGAAGCCCATCCCTTCGGAAGAGCCCTCCTTTCCCCAGAATGTTCCCCAGTTCCTAACAAATCCAAACCCCTCATCTCTGCACCATTGTCTCATCCACGCATTGAGACTCCGGAGCTCTGTCTGCCTTTTTGGTCCTGCGCGTGGAACAGGAAGCATTTCGGAGAATGCTACCCTGGAAGTTCTGGATTTCAACTTCCTACCTATAAGCCTAAATTTAGCCTCCAGAACCTCCCTACCACATTTTCCTATGTCATTGGTACCAACATGTACCAAGACAGCAGACTCCTCCCAGCACTATCTAAGACCTTATCTAGGTGGCGCGTGAGGTCCGCTACCTTCGCACCAGGCAGGCATGTTACCAGGCGATCCTCACGTCCACCAGCCACTCAGCTATCTACATGCCTAATGATCGAATCACCAACTATAACGGCTGTCCTAACCCTTCCCTCATGGGCACATGGCCCTGGAGAAACTTCCTCGGTGCGAGAGGGTTTTACATCACCTGGAGGACAGGTCCTAGTTACAGGATCACTTCCTGCCACACCAGGGTGATGCTCTCCTGTCACGTGACCTCTCTCCTCCATGGCAACAGGGATGCTGCCAGACTGCAAAGACAGACATGTGCATATACGATTAGTCAGAGGATCACCATGTGTATGTCAGAGATGCGAAATACCCACCCAGCAGTATACAGTCCTCATACTGTCCTGCCTCAAATTGCTTGAATAGTGCTGAGTGATACAGGATATAGGAGTCATGGGTGGACCCTGCAAACCTAGGGACCACATTCAGAATATGCATATCTGCATCACATACAACCTGAACATTCAGGGAATGGTAGTGTTTGAGGTTGCGGAACACTGCCTCCCTGTCTCTGGGCGGGACCAGGGCAACATGTGTGCAGTCAATAGCTCCCATCACGTGTGGTATCCCAGCAAGTGCCTCAAAGACTTGGTTCAGGGTCCCCCACTGTTGCCTAGTGTTGGGAATGGCAATGTAATTCCCCACCCGGCTGATCATGGCACCTGGTGTAGACAGCATGAGAAGGTGGGTCCACAGATGACTGGAAACAGCCAGAGGCAAAGAAATGTAGGGCACCAAGGAGCTTGACCAAACCCAGTATGGCATGTGACTCACCAGTCAGGGGCTCGAGATCAGGTCTTAGAGCCTCATAGAGCTCCCTAATAGCCCCTGTACTCAGGCGGTAGAGGGAGATGACCTGGTCCTCATGCATGTCCTGGAGCTGGGCCCTGGGCCTGTAGAGGCGAGGCTGGTGAGCCTGCAACTCCGCACGCCTCCTGCGCCGTGCCGGCACAGCCCCTGCCTGGCCTGCCCCCACAGCTGCAGGTCTGTGTTGCTGTGGGACTGCACCCATGCCCTGTGCCTCAGCCCCATGGACACCATATCCCTCGTCAGGCAATCGCAGCCCCTGCACACCTCCCGTTGCACATGCAGCAACCACAAAGCCCACCATACACTCAACTCCCCTCACCTCCTCTAACTCACACAAACCCAGTCACTCACCTCACCCACCACTCACCAACCCAGCCACACAACTCCACCAGCACTCACCAACCCAGCCACTCTCCACAACAAACCTGCCTCTGACACCTCCCTTGCTTCACCAACAACCAACACCGCACGCCTCGTCTCCCTCGCCTACACAAACCCCTCAATGTGTACCATGTGTGCATGTGTAGTTATGTTTTTTTTATGTCTGTGCATCCTTGCGCACATTGCGCATGCGCAGCAGCACGAGCATGGGGGCTGCACGCATTGCGCATGCGCAGGGGAGATGCTGAAGGTGCATGCGTGGGACCCATGTGATGAGCGCCGCTCCGCGTATGTGATGAGGCTGGCGGCATGCGTGTAACGGCATGCAGCACATGTGCACATCTCATGCTCACACACACAGCGCATGCACAATGTGGTATCCCCGTGCACGCACCTACTGCATCTCCCCCACACATGCGCAATGTGCACAGCCCCCACGCTCGTGCTGCTGCGCATGCACAACACGCGCAAGGACACGCAAACATAAAAAACCACATAAATACACATTGTCACCAGCAGTGGCTGGACTGAGGCGTAGGCAGCCAGTCACACTGCTGGGCCTGACCCTTCTATATGAAAAGGAGTAGTTGAGACTGAGTGGTCAGGTTGAAAAAGGATTTTTATTCCCCTCCCGGGGTTTGGATTTTCAAAACAGTACAAAACACAAGAACTTAAGAGGTAGCCATGCTTCTGGCAAAACTGGGGATGAAAAGAAAACACAGCTTCTCGCTTGAACAAAAACAGGGATTATAACAAACAGAAACCAGGTAAAAATGCTGACAGTTTCCTCTGTGCACATTCAGCTCTCTACAAGGCACTCTTGTCTTCAGCTAGCGCAGAGAACTTATGTCAGTCATTACCAAAGAGCAATCCATGTCTTCAATATAAGGAGTTAAACTACTTGGCTCCGTGATCATGGGCTCTTCAACCACCTTACTTTCTCTAGGGCAGAGAGTTTGGAACTTCCATAAATCAGTCCCTGAACTCCCTTCACAGCCCTCTCCACAATATGGCAGGTAGTTACCAGATAGCTTATAAAACTGCCCTATTCTGTTCCTGACAGACTTTTCTCTTTGCAGTCTTCTGCAGGGCTTTAGAGACACACATTCATCTTCTTCACTCATACAAATATCTTCAATTGAATTACTTTCCTTTTCCCAAGGTTGCAAGTATTTCAAGCAGCTCTGCCTTTCTATTATATATGGTTCCTTACCAGCTGCCTTCCGTTCCTTCCACTGAGCTCTGTACCTGGGAAAATCTCCCTGCGTCACGGGTGAGGATTTTCTGTGATTAATCCCTCTGGTTGCAGGTAGCTTTCTTTCCCTTTTCAAATCCCTCCTTGGCTTTCTGCTCCAAGGCTCAAATAAAACAGAGTCAGCATGGGAGTATTCTGAACCTCCGTCTGAGACCTGCAAGTCTCCTCTTACTTGCCAAGCTTCCTGTTCCTCGTGAACTTCCTGCTTGCCTCGGTCTCTCTGAGCTCCCTGCTCTTCCAGATCCAGCTCCTCCAGATCTCTCTGATCCTCCAAATCCCTCTGAGCTTCCAAATCTAACTCTGTTTGCTTTACACGTTTTTTATACAGGTTTAGGGGCGTTTTCCTGCCCATGTGCAAACTGTTCTCCTGATTACCTGGGGAGTGTTTGTTAGCTAGGCGTGCCTTCAGACCTCGTGTCTCAGCCTGCTTTGGTTGCCCATGGTAACTGGGAAGCTTTTGATCTCCCTGCCTGTCAGAATCTGTGCTAAACCCAGCAGATTTCTGTGTTTTAAAGGCACAGGGCAGATCTTCGGTGTCACAACATGCACACGTGGTACACGCTGAGGGTTGTGTGTAGGCAATGGAGATAGAAGGCGGGTTGTAGAGCAGGCGAGGGTGAGATCAGGACTATAGCAGGTGAGGAGAGGTGTGTTGCGGAGCAGGCGAGAGAGAGAGAGAGAGGAGGGGAGGCGAGGAGCAGGCGAGAGAAACAGGAGGTGATCTGAGGAGCAGGAGGCAGGGAGAGGAGGGGAGGTGAGGTGAGGAGCAGGCATGAAGTGGAGCAGAGGAGCCAAGGGGCAGGGGAGGGGAGCTTAGGTGAGGAACAGGAGGGGTGAGGATGTGTGACAGGGAGGGAGAGGGCACAGAGGGCAGGGAGATGGAGCAACAGGACATGGCAGGAGAGCAGGAGGGGGGGACACATGTTCAGCGGGACCCAGAGCTGGCAGGGAGAGGTGGGCCTGTGGTGGTGGCTGCAGGCCCATCAGGTGTGTCGCAGCCCACCCAGGGGCCACCCAGTACCAAACATAGGCATATACCAGTGCCAGCCAAGGAACAGAGGAGGGATGTTAGATTCAGCCATCAGGAAAACAACATCCTGCTGGCCAGTGTGTTGGAGCGGTATGAGGCGCTCTACGGCCGGCTGAGCACCAGCACCACTGTGGGTGCACGGATACACGTGTGGCAGGAGATCCAGGAGGCTGTAGCCCAGGCAAGGGGGCCATCCAGGGACCTGGATAGCCTGAGGAAAAGATTTAATGACAGTAAGCGTGGTGTCCGTGCACACATGGTGGCGGAGAGGCGACATGCCATGGGCACCAGAGGGGGTGGCCCCTTTGCACCAACCCTGACACCCCTGGAGCAGGAACTCGCAGACCGTCTGGGCCCTGTCTACCTGTGTGGACTGCCTGAAGCGCTGGACACCTCCCATCCACAGGCAGGTAGGTCAGAGATATGCAGCACACGAACAGCTCACGGCCCAGCACATGCCAGCCATGGACGGGAGGTTGGGGGCCTATGTCCTGAGAACACATGTGCCCCAACACAGGCAACTGGGGGCCACAAATCCAGCAAAACAAGGCTGGGTAGGTACAGGGTGGGTGTGAGAGGTACCTGGGGCTGTGTGCACGACAGCCACAGTCCCGGACGTCATAGAGCACTGCACAGGTGTACTGAGAACTGGGGGGGGGATCCCCTCAGCCAGACAGAGTGCCAACCCCCCCCCCCTACTGCGCATGGGTGGGGAGGATGACCTACATACAGGGAGGGCACACCACCCTCCACCCCATGGACCCAGCACATGCAGCAGCTATTCGTACCTGGCACATAGGTCACACAGACCACCATACCTCTACAGCCAGGCACGCATAACAATATGACAGGGGGACACAGACGGGAGGGACATACAATTAGGCCAGAACACATTGACCTGGGGGGACACACACACACCACCTATAACAGCAATGACATATGTTTGCGATCACCTGTCCAGGGACATATCCCAGACCAATGACAGAGGAAGGCCTATCACACTGTGATGGTGAGGTGGACGCTAACAAACTCCAACAGCCACATCACCCAGATGTCAGACACACAACACTCTGTCATTGGCCAACATACAGTGGGGGACCCCCACCCACCCTCACAAGACATTGGGGTGCACATTGCCACAGCCGTACCAGCTGCACCTAATCAAAACCCCCAACTACCTGTGGTCAGCACTTCCACAGGTAGCGCAGTGCCACTGACACATTCCCATGACACCCACCCATGGTGCAACCACATGCCCAGCATCGCTCCACCCATCCCCCAAACCAGCCAACCACACACACTGAATATGTGATAGCTGTCCACCCACACCGCACAGTGGCTAGCAAGGCGGCAGTTCCCACACACGTCTGGCTGACCCGGACGAATGCTGCAAAAACCTAACATGCATACCACTCAGGCCACTGCATACACATCGCTCACACACACTATGACAGGCCACAATCCCACTCAGGGCTCCCACACGCACCCTGGCCACATGTAGCGCTGAGCCCACATTCATGGTCACATGCACAGTGCATACCTAGTGCTGCATATAGTGGGCCCATCAGTCGCCGCACCAGCCCCCCAAATATAACAGCAAATGTGTCACAGCTCCACCAGTGCAAGAGGCTGCCCCTCCCACCCCCGTCAGGTACAGCTCACTGTACGCACAAGTGCTGTCCCCATTGTAGGTGCAGTAACAGCAAGGAACAGGCAGACACCACATTGTTGTTGGCGGGGATGTACTACACAGGTGTACATATGTGCCCTGTGCAAACTCATCTTTGCTGTGTACCCTGTTCCACCCCCCAAGGTGACATCCAGGCCATGGAGGCATATGAGGAGGATGTGCCAGCAACAGAGGATGTTGAGGGGCCAGAGGCTGGCGAGTCCAGGGATGCGGGCAGCACTGGCGGGAAGACCCCAGGAAACAATGTGGTGGCAGAGGCCAGGACAGCGAATGCCGATGCACAAGTGGGGGCCAGTGGCAGCAGCACACGGGCTGTGGGGGACGTGGAGTTGGAGGGGAGTCACCCCACAATGCAAGCGCCGGTGACATCAGGCACTCCACACACCAGCATGGATGGCATCCTTGCGGAGCTGCGGGCCCATACAGCCTCATCAAGGCACGATGCGGAAGGTGGGTAACAGAATACACAACAAGCCCCCCGAGGGTTGAAGTAACATCCACAATGACATTCCATGTGCTCCCCAATATTATGACACCATAGCACGTAGGTCCGTATGTTTAGTGGATGTCTGTGCCATGTGCACTCCACCCCTTGTAGCATGGGTCATCTGGTGTCATCATCTTAATGAGCTCATACATCCGCTCACTATTCACCACCACATACTCCAAGGAGATGTACAATGAACATAAGAACATAAGATATGCCATACTGGGTCAGACCAAGGTCCATCAAGCCCAGTATCCTGTTTCCAACAGTGGCCAATCTAGGTCATATGTACCTAGCAGTTTCCACAAAAGACACAGGTTCCACAATGCTTGTACTGGGTCAAGCATTCATATCCTGGGTCCCTTCTTAATAATGGTTTATGGACCTTTCCTCCAGGAACTTTTCCAAAACGTTTTTAAACCCAGCTACACTAAAAGCCTTTACTACATCCTCCGGTAACAAATTCCAGAGTTTGATTACATGTTGAATGAAAAAATATTTTCTTTTACTAGTCTTAAATAGTTTACCCTGTAGCTTCATTGCATGCCCCCTAGTCTTTCTATATTCTGATAACGTAAGCAATCGATCTACGTTTACCCATTCCATTCCGTTCATTTAATTTATCTCCCCTCAGCTGTCTCTTTTCCAGGTTAAAGAGCCCTAACCTTTTTAGCCTTTCTTCATAGGAGTATCCTTCCATCCCCTTTACCATTTTGGTGGCTCTTCTCTGAATCTTTTCTAATAAGGCTATATCCTTTTTAAGATACAGTGACCAGAATTGCACACAATATTAAAGGTGCGGTCTCACCATGGAACGATATAGAGGCTTTATAATATTTTTTGTTTTATTTTCCATTCCTTTCCTTATGATACCTAGCATTCTATTTGCTCTCTTGGCCGCTGCTGCACACTGGGCCGAGGGTTTTAACATGTTATCCACAATGACGCCTAAATCTTTTTCCTGGGTGGTGGTTCCTAATGTGGAACCTTGCATCGTGTAACCATAGTTTGGGTTGTTCTTCCCTAGGTGCATAACTTTGCACTTGTCCACATTAAATTTCATCTGCCATTTTGATGCCCAGTCTTCCAATTTATCAAGATCCTCTTGCAATTTTCCACAATCCTCTTGGGTTTTAACAACTTTAAATAGTATTGTGTCATCTGCAAATTTGATAACCTCACTCGTTATTCCACTTTCCAGGTCATTTATGAATATGTCAAAAAGCAGCGGACCCAGCACTGATCCCTGGGGTACACCACTATTCACCTTTCTCCATTGGGAAAATTGGCCATTAAGTCCAACCCTCTGCTTTCTATCTTTTAACCAGTTCCTGATCCACAGTAGTACACTGCCTCCTATCCCATGACTCTTTAGTTTTGCCAAAAGTCTCTGATGAGGGACCTTGTCAAAGGCTTTCTGAAAGTCCACATACACTATATCAACCGACTCACCTTTGTCCACCTGTTTATTCACACTTTCAAAAAAACATAACAGATTAGTAAGACAAGATCTTCCTTGTCTAAAGCCATGTTGGCTGTCTCCAATTAGGCCATGACTATCTACATGCTGAGTAATTTTATTCTTTATGATGGTTTCTACCATTTTTCCCGGTACTGACGTCAGGCTCACTGGTCTGTAGTTTCCCGAATCACTCCTGGAACCCTTCAGGTATTAGAGATGATTTTTATGATAGTTCACAGATGACTAATAGCAGGTCTGCAATCTCATATTTCAGTTCTTTCAATACCCTTGGATGTATACCATCCGGCCCAGGTGATTTGCTACTCTTCAGTTTATCTAAAAGTTGTAATACATCTTCCTGACGTATCGATATTTCCTTCAATTCTTCTGCACCTTTAAATACCACTTCAGTAATGGGTAACATCCCTACATCTTCCTCAGTAAAGACCGAAGCAAAGAATTCATTCAGTCTCTCGGCTATCGCCTTGTCGTCTCTTAGTGCCCCTTTAACGCCTCTATCATCTAATGCACCAATTGACTCTCTCACAGGTTTTTTGCTACAAATGTACTTGAAAAGTCTTTATTTCTCATTTTTGCTTCCGCAGCAAGCTTCTTCTTAAATTCTCCCTTTGCTTGCCTTATCAATGCCTTGCATTTGATTTGCCAGTGCTTGTGTTGTTTCGAGGTTTCGTCGTTTGGCTTTTTTTTCCATTTCCTCAAGGATGCTTTTTTGGCAACAGTTTCTCTGACCTCACATTTAAAGCATGCTGGCAGTTTTTTGGACTTCCTTCCACTTTTCTTAAAGCATGGAATACAGCTGGTCTGGGCTTCCAAGATAGTATTTTTCAACAACACCCAAGCTTGATGTAAGTCTTTAACTTTTGCAACTGCTCCTTTTAGTTTTTTCTTAACTATTTTCCTCATTTTATCATAGTCTCCCTTTCGAAAGTTAAAGGGTAGTACTGTGGATTTCCTTACTATCCCTCCTCCACTAATTAAATCAAAGGCAATCATGCTATGATCACTATTGCCAAGTGGCCCCAACACCCTTATCTGTTGCACTAGTTCTGGTGTTCCACTAAGGACTAGGTCTAATATGTCTTCCCCTCTGGTTGGTTCATGAACCAGCTACTCCAAGAAGCAGTCATTTATTTCATCTAGGAACTTTATCTCCGTAGCATGTCCTGCTGTGACACTGACCCAGTCGATACCGGGGTAATTGAAATCACCCATTATTATTACTGTGCTGTAATTTTTGTTAGCTTCCTTGATTTCTTTGAGCATTTCATTATCCATTTGTTCATTCTGGCCAGGCGGTCGATAGTATACCCCCACTGTCATCGCCCTCCCCATTTTACATGGAATTTCAGTCCATAGAGATTCTACAGCAAATTTTGTTTCCTGCAAAACTTTAATCCTTTCTGACTCAATGCCCTCTCTAACATAGAGCGCAACCCCTCCACCAATTTGAAGAGCTCTATCATTATGATATAGTTTGTACCCAGGTATCACAGTGTCCCACTGGTTGTCCTCCTTCCACCATGTCTCTGATATTCCAATCATATCTAACCTCTCATTTAGTGCTATATATTCTAACTCTCCCAGCTCTGTCTGCTCCATATTCGAGGGCATTTGGGCTACTTTACTCTTTTTTGGAACCTCTCTGCTTTTGGTAGTATACTTCAAGGATACATTCTTCCGAACCATCCGCTCTTGGATGTGGTATGTGGTACACACCCACCCCAGATCACCTACACAGCTTACTCGGCAGACCTCTCTCCCTGGGTAATGGTACCTAGCATAGATAGCCGGGGTAATCAGTACTGTGCGTCAGACTTAGAGCATACAGTGCCCCCCAGATATCTATCTGTGTGCCATGAATCCCCACGTTATCCGTCCAGTCCCATACGACCAGTGCGCAGAGCAAGCAGTGACACAGTGAACTGTGTATGAACACAGTACCATGTGTCATATCTGTCACTTTCACGACCCCTCAGCAAGATCACTTCCTGGCCTGAGGATGGATCATGGGACACACAGATGTAAACATGGTACTGCGTTGCTAGTCGTCGCATACATGGTTGCTCTGCGGATCGGTCTGTTGGGATACGCCACATATGTGCATGAGTCACGGTGGGAAGTACAACACATATCTCACACATCGCCTTGTGTCTCACCCACAGCCACTCGTCAGGCTCTGATGGCCATTCGGGAGGAGGTGAGCCAGCTGCACACCACAGCTGAGACAATGGCAGCAGCGCTAGAGCGCATTGCGGATGCCCAGGAGGCCATTGCTCGGCGTCATCAGCAGCCAGCACCAGCGCCAGAGGCGGCACCAGCAGACCGGCACAGAGGGGTGGGTTTGCCCGTGGGTGCCATGGACATGGGCGGAGATGCAGGATGTGAGGTTGGGGACGATATCACCACATCTGTTACAATAAAAACATCATAACCTATGTGTACGTCTCCAGTGTGTGCCACTGTGCTCCCCTGCGTACCCTGCAACCCATGTTATCACCCTGGCCACATGTGCCACTGCAGTTCCCATAGGGGTGTGGTGTCTGCACTTCTGCCAATCACCGCACATACGTTATACCATTCCCTATGTGCCAAGCACCGTGCCATGTGAGCGCCCTTCTACCTATGCGTGTGGGTATACCCTACTCTCCCATCGACCAGCAATATATTTATGGCGGTACATGTATGTATTATGGATATGTCACTCTCTCACACCCCATATGCTCCCCATTACTCTCCACACATGTGTGCCCATCCTCTCTGCCCACACCAGGCTTTTTACAAACATATGCTTGCGGGGGCACAGGCAGACAAAGGTATCTACCTACAGTCAGCTGGTTACTCATTCCCAGCGCTTGTAGGGCACCATCGCTCATCCTCCTGACCAGCACCCACCTGTCACGGCCCCGCCAGCTATCCCCCTGTGCAGCTCCTGAGTACAGCGGCCCCTCTTATCCTTCCTGCCTCATACCTGCTGCTAGCCTTTTCCTCTCTTGCCCCCCGAGCATGGTGCATCAGATATGCAGCCTACACTTCACAGGCAGCATGCATGTGACCATAGCTGTTGGGACACACTGCACATCGGCACATCACAGGGGTACCAGTGGACACAGACTCTTACGCACATGGGCAGCCCCCACACCTGAGAGTGGAGACGGTCCATATATGTTACCTATGTCTACCACGCATACACATAGGGATCTACACACATGTCCCATGCTCACGTTAACAGTCTGTCTGTAGGGGAGACACGTGACCATTGTGCTGTACGTACAAACTTGTTTATTTTAACATTTACAATGTGTAATATTTACATAGCACCCCATGTTCTGTCCCGGGTGACAGAACAGCACAGGACACGTGTGTGGGCGCCCCTGTGCCCCTTAAACGCTCCTGGGCCGCCCATCAGGGGATGGCTGTTGAGATGTACCGCCCATACCAGCTGCACACTGCATGTGCATCTTGGCAGCCAGACACTGAATGGTGCCTTCCAGCCACCGGATGGTGCAGTCCTGGGTCCGCTGGCATTGCAGCACACCACCCACTGCCACAGACTGGTCCCGCACACACCTGCCACCACATCCACGCTAGGTGCCCAGTGTTTGTATGGTGGCAAGTGCCTGGGCCCTGTCTGTGGCAATGGGTGGGGATGCTACTCCCAGGCGGCCACCATTGCCGCACACATTTGGCAGCTGGCAGGGACCCACAGTGCCCTGTGCTGTCCCGTGTCCCCTCACACCCACAGAGCCACCCTCCCCCTCTCCACATCCCCTCCTCCCCCATGATCCCTCCCCCTCTCCACATCCCCTCTTCCCCCTGACACCTCCCACCCACACTCTCTCTCGCCCCCTCCCCGCTCTCCTCCTCCTTCGCCTCCTCCTCCATCTCCCTCTCACTTTCCTCACCCCCTGCTGCATACAACTCACCCTCCCCCTCCCTCCCGCCCCACCCCACCCTCCGCCCCCTCCATGTTGTCTCCTTCCTCTTCACCTTCTGCCCCCTCCTCCTCCTCTTCCTCCTCCTCTGGCTGGACTGGCGCTGTGGAGCCTGTTCTGGGGGGCCCCGATGTAGATGGGCCCTTACCAGCAGCAGCATCCTCTGTGGGGAAGACACATACCACATGTGAGTCACATACCACATGTACAGGCTGTTGGGTCACTGTGACATGCTGTACTGCGCTACAGAGGCCGCGACACTCACCGCGACATTGCTCCAGTGCCCTCCTTTGGAGGCGGGCAAGGACCTCCGGGCAGTGCACCCGCAACTTCCGTCCCTTTTTCCATAGATCCTCTACCTGGGGGGAAAGCAATGGGTGGGGGCATTAGGGGCCAGATACAGTGGTGTGCAAAAGTCTGGAATCACTTGTAAATTTGACGTTTTTTCAACTTCGTGTCCTTATATCTTAATTTCTTTTTCCTCCCAGTGGCTTGTTCTGTGTATCTCATGATAAGTGATAGATTTCGCTATTAGGGCCAACTTTTAGTATTGGCTTGGCCCTTATTTTCTGAGTTTGTTCTCCATAGTTGTCCTGTTGATAGATTTTCTGTGAAAATCGCGTAATGTACATCGTTGGCCAACGATACATTATTGTAACTATGTTTTAAAATATTATAGACGCACACCAGGTTTCCTTCAAATTAATGTATTGTCGGCGCTCCCCCTTGAGGCCAGGAAGTTGCCTAGGTGTAAGGGGGTGCCCCGATCGTCCTTCTTACTGAAACTGGCCTCTTCGCATGTAGTTGTGTCTTACAGATTATAGCCGAGATTGAAGGTCACAGAAAAATTTCTTTTATTTGGAAAATAAAGTTCTACATAACCAAATTGAATTCTTTGGTTGGGAATTCAGCTACTACAAACAAAACTCAGGATACTTCTCCATTCACCAAAACATAAGCCTTGATACACAGTCCATGCCTTGGCTTTGTTTCTGCGGCTTAGTTTAAACACGTCTCCAAAATCATTCCTTTACAAATAGAAATCGGTTCCCAGGTCTCCAGGATGCAGCACAGCACCTAACTGTTTCTTTCACAGGTTTTAACAGCACTTTAACATCCTGGTCCACCAACAGTTTAAAACTTATAACATTTTCTTTTTCCAAAGGTGCTTTCAGGCTTTAGTTTTCACAGGCATCTATTAATTCTTGAAGCTTATTCAACCAGCTCTCATTAATTGCCGAATTAAAGTCATGAGCTTCAGCAGAGAATGTTTCTCCCTTTAAAACTTCTGGGTTTTCCCAATTACTTTAAAACCCTTCAGTTTCTTACTTCTGACTGGCACAGAAAGAACATTCTATTTCCATATCAGAATAATCTTCCTCTATATAACTGTCTCCTATTTCCATTTCCTCTTCACTGGCTTCCCTCAGTGACTTGCTATCCACAGCGTCTGCATGGGAAGGCTTCAACTGCTGCAACACTGTTTTCAGCTGTTCCCATTGAGATCCCTCGCTACATGAGGTTGTGGGGGAAGGGCATGAAAGAGCTTTCTTATTCAGAAGCTTTTTAAGAGCTTGTAATGGGCTCACCTTGCTAGCAGTAGTGTGTCTCCTTTCAGACCCTGCCACAGATGTACACTTGCTTTCTGGTCCTCCCAGGAATATTCCTTTCTCCTGCTCCCCAACAGTACCTTGTTTAAAACAGGCTCTCCAAGGCTCCAAGTTAGCTGCAGACTTCCTGTCAGCTGAACTGCGTTCTAGGCTTGAGCTGTCTCTGTACTGTTTGCAAGAGGTATTCCTTTTTGTATGGCCAGTCCACCAGCTTCTAGAGAATATCTCCTCCTCAGAAGATTCCTCCCCGGAGCTTGCCTCTGCCCTTTTCTCCAGCTTTCTCTCAGAGCTCCTCCTGGATCTCTCCTCTTTTCCACGCTGCTTTCTGCCACACTGATTCTCCTCTCTGCCACGCTGCTGCTTGTGACTGAAACTTCCCTGCTTAAATGTTTGGGGCTGTCCTATAGCTCTAGACTCTGCCCCCAAACCACTCCCATTACCTCCCTCGGTTTCCATGGGGACTGGGTGTGTCTCTGGTTCTACACTTCTGTGCAGGGAGTTTTTAGCTTTGTTTAGAGTTTTAACCCCTGCTGTGCCTGCATTTCTGTTGGGCTCAGGGAAAAAAAGACTTTTTCCCCTTTTTCCTTCCACTCTAAACCTGCTTCGCCACCACAGTATGTGTCCTTGAAAAAGGTCATTTTTATGTGTCAGTGATGGCTCAGTATTTGATGGGTCTCCCTTTGTTCTTGATCATCTGACTGCACCTTGTCGGCATTGAATGAACCAGTCTGACAAGGTGATCGTTGGTGACAACACGGTTCCAAGCTGCAATAAGTGACTCAATCAGCTCACGCTTTTGATGTCGGATGCCTCTTGGATATTTCTAAGGCCACCTTGTGCCACAGGTTCTCGACTGGATTCAGATCTAGAGACTGGGCAGGCCAGTCCATTGACTTGATGTTGTTCCGCTGCTTCCAGCTGATCACCTGTCTGGAGCGATGGCAGGGTGCATTGTCATCTTGGAACAGGAACTGGCCAGGAAACACTGGTGTGCTGATGGCACCATGCACTTTTGCAGTATGCTGATGTACTTGGCCCCGTTGACCATTCCATCGACGATGTGAAGACGTCCAGCCATGCAGCCCCAGACCATGCCCTTCAAAGGATGCTTCACAGTGAGGTTGAGACACTCAGGCTTGAATTCCTCTCCAAGAAATCTCCTCACATAGGTGTGGGCCTGGTTACCAAACAGGCAGAAGGTGCTTTCATCACTGAATAGCACCTTTTCCCACATTTCAATCAACCAGGTTGAGTGCTTTCTCGCCCACACGATCCGATTGCGCCTTTGTATGTCAGTCATCAGTGGCTTATTCCGTGCTTTGCAGTCCCGGAGACCAAACTGCAGGCACTGGCGATGAACTGTTGATGAGCTGACACTGACCTCACTCTTGTCTGACCACTCTCAAAGTAGCTGAGGAGAGGTCAACTTACGATTAGTCAGTGAAATGCGTTGTAGTGCGCGGTCCTAGCGTGATGTTGATGCATGTGGACGACCTGAACTAGGCTTGTCCACCACTGAACCCGTTTCTTTCTTCTTCTGTACAATCTTAACAACAATGCTCTGACTGCAGCCAACTTTCCTGGCTATCTGACAGCTTGAAAATCCTTCCTCGCTCATAAAGGACATACGAACATGCTCCTTCAAAGTCAGGGTCTGAGTCATCTTCATGGTCGATCCAGAAAGCATATGAAATTCAAAAATTCCATGCGTTTTTATAGCTGCACTGTTGGCTAGATATCTGCATTGTGATTGGTTAGTGAAACCAGCCTCCTGATTGGTCAGAAATAACGTATGCATATTGGATAATCTCGATCCAGTTTTGACGCAGGATCCACAAAAATTGCAGTAGCTATCTCCCAGTGTCTGTAAAGTATTTAAATTGGAAGCAAGGAATGCAAAAAAGTCAACTCTAATAGCCAAATGTATCCCTTTTAACATGGTAGAAAGATGAATATGCTGGGCTAACGCAAAATTTAGAAAAAAAATGTTAGAAAGGGTGTTGAAAGAACTGAAATATGAGATTGCAGACCTGCTATTAGTAATCTGTGAATTTTCATTAAAATCATCTGTAATACCTGAAGATTGGAGGATCACCAATGTAACGCCAATTTTTAAAAAGGGTTCCAGGGGTGATCCGGGAAACTACAGACCGGTGAGCCTCACGTCAGTACCGGGAAAAATGGTAGAAACCATCATAAAGAATAAAATTACTCAGCATGTAGATCGTCATGGCCTAATGGGAGACAGCCAACATGGTTTTAGACAAGGAAGATTTTGTCTTACTAATCTATTATGTTTTTTTATTTATTTATTTATTTAACAAACTTTTATATACGGCGACCTTCCAGTGATCAGGTGCGGTTTACATTTAACAGATTAGGGGAACAGAAAGACAGTTCTGTTTTTACAATGAACATAGCGTGAACTATATACATTAACAATTAAAACTTAAACTTTTAACTTTGGAGAATTATGTACATTTAACTATATACAGATAGTAGAGATGAGGTCAACAGTGTAGGTAGTTATATCAAAGACAGTGTCAAAGGTCATAATATCATAAGGCAGTTACGAAGTTGGTTTCTATGTGTATATAGGTTACCACTTTTCATTTTGGTATTGAGAGTTTGCCAGTGGGCCGTAGTGAGAGATAATGAGGTGGGTTTTTAAAGTTTTACGTAGGGTTTTAAGGTCAGTTGAGGCTCTGATTTCTTCTGGCAGCGAGTTCCAGAGTATAGGAGCAGCGTGGGAGAAAGCTTTTTTATTGGTCGTTTTTTTGGTCTTAGTGAATTCTTTTGGAATCTTTAAATTATTAGGGTTGCCTCTTCTATGTGCAGAGTGGACTGTGTCTTTAGTGAGTAGCTTATTAAGGGTTGCTGGAGCAGTGTTATTTAATGCCTTGAATGTGGTAATTATTAATTTATAGTCTATTCTACATTGAATCGGGAGCCAGTGTAGTTTGGCTAGGTAAGGTGATATGTGTTCAAAAGGGTGTACCTTCATTATAGTTCTGGCTGCAGCGTTTTGAGCTAATTGGAGCCTTTTGATGTTTTGGTTAGTGGTGCCTAGTAGAGAGAGGTTGGCGAAGTCAAAATGTGGTGTGACAATGGCTTGAATGATGCTTAGAAAGTCTTGCAGGTGTACTAGAGGGTGTAATTGTTTTAATACTTTGAGTTTAAAGTATATTTTCTTGGTTGTATTTCTTATGTGGGTGTTCATACTAAGGTGTGTATCAAGTATCACCCCTAGGTATTTTATTTCGTATTTTATGTGGATGTCATGTTTCTGGAGTGTAATGTGGGTAGGGGAGGTGTAGGATTTGTTTTTTGTTACAATCAGTATGTCAGTTTTGGAGTGGTTGATAAACAGGTTGTGGTCTTCTAGCCAAGTTGTTAGTTCCTTGAAACAGTCAGTTAATAGCTGAAGTGGAAGTGTTGGGATTGTGAAAGGAATGTATAACATGATGTCGTCGGCGTATATGTGATAGTGGATTTTGAATTTTTTAAAGATGTTACAAATTGGTTGTATATATTGTCAGACGGCTGCCTGGGTGAGAATGTTCACAGTCCTGGCAAGTGCATATATCAATATGATTTGCAAGGGATTGTGGGAAATGCAGTTCATTCACACCAGACACAGCTGCTCACAATAATTAGTTGTGCTTGAGGGTAAAGCCAATAAGATATTTATTTATGGGGTTATTTCTCCCAACACAGATATGCTTGGTAGCACATAAAACAGGATACTTGCTTTCAGTGTTAAACTTGGAAAAACAAAATCAGGAAAACAACATTTGAACTTGTCAGGCAATCAAAGCAAAAGAATAAAGACCTGGTTGGTAACAAACTGGTCTTTTCTGTGGGCTTTAGCTAATATTTTCTTAGCAGTGTATCAAACAACAAACAAAAATCCACAAAGAAGGGAAAAACTGTTCTTTTCAGGTTAACTTCTTATATCTTCCCACCTAGATTCAGAAGTGATTCCCTCAGAGCTCACAAGCAATTAGGTAAGGCTCAATTGCTAGCAGTTACCCAGCTGAAACCCCTTAGCTGGCTTGCTTTCTACTGCGTGGCTAAAAATCCTACTCAGGAGCTTTTCTGAGTAGATTAAAGAACAAGTTTGTATTTCTTTGTGATGGTTGTTGTATTTTATAACAGAAAATCACCAAAGGAGTTTAGACAGAGAGCAATCCATGTAAACACATCCTTCATCTGCAATCTCTCCCCCTTTTTCAACAATCATGGGTTCAATATCATGGATTGGCACAGATGAATTTCTCAATGGAGCACTTTCAGGAGAATACTTGTTTCCCTGCTGTCTTTCAAGGTTATAGCTAGGGCATAGATCAGTGTTCATACCTGAGCTTCCATTGCTGTTAGAGTTCCTCTCTATATAGCCTGGCCAGTATGTAGTCCAGTTCTTATGTCCAGCCTTCCAATCCAGATCCCTGGACACTGGATCTCTCTTCACATACCTTCTGGCACGGGTCTTAGGGTCCCTTCCACGTGCAGCCGTCTCCCTCACAGGTACCGTCTGGAGATTCCTAGCCCTGCAGCACCACTCCTCTGGCTTTCCCCAGTCCAATGGTGTATGCTGGCCTTTTGAATGTCTCCCAGTATACTCCTCTAGACCTTCCAAATGCTTTTCTCTTCTTTCTCCCAAAGGGTTTCTTGCCCTTTCTGTCCGTCCGCTCTGGCTTCTGCTTCTGATGATCCTCCAGATGATGAAGCTGTCCAAGATCATGAAGATCCTGAGGATGAGGATAATTCTGAGGATAATTCTCTGTAGAATAAACTCTACCTTTATTCTGCCTTGATGAGTGCTCCTCCCTAGCACAGCACAGCTGTGCTGAATCAGGCCCTGCCCTTTGAGATGAGTGCTTGGGGATTACCTCATAGCCCTCCTGATTGAACACACGTTTCCCCACTTCAGCTCTTCTAATGGCTGTTGGAAACCTGGTGCATTCTGGGACTGGTAGTCTTTTATGGGAAAATTCTGTTTTCTTATTTCTACCAGAACTGACAGGTTGCTTGTTCAGAGTCACTTCACCTTTCCTATAGCTCCTTCCTGAGCTATGATAAGCTTCCTTATCACAATATATATTAAATAGGAGTGCAGAGAGGGCAGAACCTTGGGGGAGGCCAATTTCCTGTTTGTATGTGTTGGAGGTTTGAATGTTGATCCTGACAGTTTGGGTTCTGTTGGATAGATATGAAGTGAACCATTTGAGAACTAATGAGGTGGCACCTATTTGACTGAGCCTATTGAGCATTAGTGTATGGTGGACACTGTCAAATGCTGCAAAGTGTGAATAAACAGGTGGACAAAGGTGAGTCGGTTGATATAGTGTATCTGGACTTTCAGAAAGCCTTTGACAAGGTCCCTCATCAGAGACGTTTGGCAAAACTAAAGAGTCATGGGATAGGAGGCAGTGTACTACTGTGGATCAAGAACTGGTTAAAAGATAGAAAGCAGAGGGTTGGGCTAAATGGCCAGTTTTTCCAGTGGAGAAAAGTGAATAGTGGTGTGCCCCTGGGATCTGTGCTGGGTCCGCTGCTTTTTGACATATTCATAAATGACCTGGAAAGTGGAATAACGAGTGAGGTTATCAAATTTGCAGATGACACAAAACTATTTAAAGTTGTTAAAACCCAAGAGGATTGTGGAAAATTGCAAGAGGATCTTGATAAATTGGAAGACTGGGCATCAAAATGGCAGATGAAATTTAATGTGGACAAGTGCAAAGTTATGCACCTAGGGAAGAACAACCCAAACTATGGTTACACGATGCAAGGTTCCACATTAGGAACCACCACCCAGGAAAAAGATTTAGGCGTCATTGTGGATAGCATGTTAAAACCCTCGGCCCAGTTTGCAGCGGCAGCCAAGAGAGCAAATAGAATGCTAGGTATCATAAGGAAAGGAATGGAAAATAAAACAAAAGATATTATCAGATCATTCAATGTGAAATGTATGGTATACGCAGATGATATCCTACTCTACATGCCGTTTTCCACAAAGCAAATGGATTTACTACCTATAACAAACTGCTTCGATGCAGTCTCAGAATGGCTCCTGTCACAGAACCTCCGCATTCAGCACAAGAAAACCGAGGTTCTCTTTATCACCAGAGACACCAACTTCACCCCACCTCCACATATAAAAGTCAAGGGAGCTGAACTATGCACTAAGGAAGCAATAAAATACCTTGGAGTCACACTGGACCATCGGCTCGACATGAAACCACACATAAATAATATCGTAAAAGCTGTGTACTTCAAGATACGCACGCTGAAGCACCTACGCTCCCTACTTGACCCAGAAGATTTCAGAACCATTTACCAAGCACTAATCTTACCACATTTTGATTTCGCCAACTCAGTTTTGCAAGGACTCCCACAATCCACCTTGAGCCCATTACAGCTCGCCATGAATACTGCCGCAAGGGTTCTTCAAGGAGCTTCCAAGAGTGAACATATTACACCTATCCTCAAACAACTACATTGGCTCCCCATACACGGAAGGCTGATGTTCAAAATCCTGATTCTCACATTCAAGGCCACAAAGGGCCTATCTTCCAACTCACTTTCTGAGCTTATACGAACCGTACCACCAAACAGAAACAGAAGACAGGCAACATTAAACTCCTTATCGATACCAAAGGCCATAACAACGTACAATCTATCAACAGCGAACAGAGCTTTCCTGTGTTGCGCACCAAAATGCTGGAACTTGCTCCCTTCCGACATCCGTACCATAACCAACTTAACCCAGTTCAGAAAGGCCCTCAAATTCAACCTATTCACCAGATACTACCCCATATAAAGATAACATTTAGTCCCACTACATATTCAATTACAGTTTTTCCCTTGCTCCCAACACTCTTGTTAATTCATGTACATATTTCGAGCATGTGATCTAGTTAACAGATTGCATATTCCATGTAGATAGTTCTCCCCTGTTATCCAAGTTCATAATCCTGTTATATGTAACTCCGAACAGCCTGTTGTTCTGGTTTTGTTATGTTCTCTGTAAACCGCACTGATGTCAAAGAGTGCGGTATATAAGAAATTAAAATAAAATAAAAATAAAATAAATTATAATGCCTCTATATCGTTCCATGGTGAGACCGCACCTTGAATATTGTGTGCAATTCTGGTCGCCGTATCTTAAAAAGATATAGCGTTTTTAGAAAAGGTTCAGAGAAGAGCCACCAAAATGGTAAAGGGGATGGAAGGATACTCCTATGAAGAAAGGCTAAAAAGGTTAGGGCTCTTTAACCTGGAAAAGAGACGGCTGAGGGGAGATATGATAGAAATCTATAAATTAAGGAACGGAGTGGAACGGGTAAACGTAGATCGATTGTTTACGTTATCAGAATATAGAAAGACTAGGGGACATGCAATGAAGCTACAGGGTAAACTATTTAAAACTAATAAAAGAAAATATTTCTTCACTCAACGTGTAATCAAACTCTGGAATTTGTTACCGGAGGATGTAGTAAAGGCTGTTAGTGTAGCTGGGTTTAAAAAAAGTTTGGACAAGTTCCTGGAGGAAAGGTCCATAAACCATTATTAAGAAGGGACCCAGGATATGAATGCTTGACCCAGTACAAGCATTGCGGAACCTGTGTCTTTTGGGGAAACTGCTAGGTACGTATGACCTAGATTGGCCACTGTTGGAAACAGGATACTGGGCTTGATGGACCTTGGTCTGACCCAGTATGGCATATCTTATGTTCTTATATGTTATGTTAAAGTATGAAAAACGCAAAACTCACAAGTGATTCCACACTTTTGCACACCACTGTATCTCTGGTGGGTGCCCAACGCATATCACACATCACTGTGATCAGCAGGGTGCTGCTGCTGCTGCTGCTCTGGCCAGTGTGTCCTCTACTACCTGTTGCCAGCGCCGCCTGCATGTGTGGCTGTGGGTCTGGGCATGTGTGAGGTGCCGCCTATGTGTACTGTGCACAACCACCCCGGACCCGCCATACCCTGTTCCTTGCATAACATGGCAGCACCATGCCAGGTGTGGGTTGGGCATGCTGGTCTCAAGGGGAGGAGTTTCCTAACTCCCTGTGTGGTCCGGCATGCACCTGTGTGTTTGCCTGACCTAAACACATCAGGCGACACAGCCGCCATGGCACCATGATATCCTTACAAAACATGGGTGATGTGTTCTGAGATAGAGCGGGTGGTGGGTGGCCCTGAACACATCGCCAGGCACCACTACCATGATACCAGACTTTCTACTATACCTCTATGGTCAGGACTAAGGCCTCTTGTGAATAGGGCAGTTGTGGGCGACTGCAACAGGAGCATGGCCCACCACACCTAGCTGAGCTATTAACATCTGTGATCGTGTCTGGGCCTCTTGGAGTTAGGGCAGGGCTGTGACACCCCAACAGGTGCAGGTACCCTAACACCAGCATCTATAATGGTCCTCTGTGATCAGGTATGGGCCTCCTGGGGACAGGGCAGATGTGTGACCTGAAACTGCATAAACTACCATAACAGCATGGGCAGGTCTAAGGCCTCCTGGGGGTAGTGTGGATTTAGACACATCCTCAGCAGCACCTACCATACTAACAGGATCTATAACAGACCTGTGTAATCAGGTCTGGGCCTCCTGGGAATAGGGCAGTTGTGTGACCTGGCGTTGCATAAACTACCATAATATCTGTATGTCTTACAGACCTTTGAAATCAGGTCTCAGGACTCCTGGGGCTACTTTGGATTAGAACACATCAACAGCAGCAAATACCATAACACCAGGGTGACTTACAGACCACTTTGATCAGGTCTCAGGCCTCCTGGGGGGGTAGGGCAGATGCTTTAACCTGCAACTGCATAAACGACCATAATACAGATCGGACAGATCGGGGAGCAGCAGCCATCTTCGGAGGGAGTGAGCGGGAGCTCCTCCTCACCTCCCTTACCTGCCTATCAGCGGCCCTCTTCAACGGCACAAAAACCGCCGCTTCTGAGGCGCGCGGACAGATCAGGCAGCAGCAGCCATCTTCGGAGGGAGTGAGCGGGAGCTCCTCCTCACCTCCCTTAGCTGCCTATCAGCGGCCCTCTTCAACGGCACAAAAACCGCCGCTTCTGAGGCGCGCGGACAGATCGGGCAGCAGCAGCCATCTTCAGAGGGAGTGAGCAGGAGCTCCTCCTCACCTCCCTTACCTGCCTATCAGTGGCCCTCTTCAACGGCACAAAAACCGCCGCTTCTGAGGTGCGCGGACAGATCGGGGAGCAGCAGCCATCTTCGGAGGGAGTGAACGGGAGCTCCTCCTCACCTCCCTTACCTGCCTATCAGCGGCCCTCTTCAACGGCACAAAAACCGCCGCTTCTGAGGTGCGCGGACAGATCGGGGAGCAGCAGCCATCTTCGGAGGGAGTGAGCGGGAGCTCCTCCTCACCTCCCTTACCTGCCTATCAGCGGCCCTCTTCAACGGCACAAAAAACGCCGCTTCTGAGGCATGCCCGCGCTTTGCGGGCCCGCGCCTGAGGGCCTCGCTAGAGGGCCCTTTGGCGTTGGTCTATGGCGTCTGCTGCTGAGGGTTGCACTGGTGACATGGACTGGGTTGACGTGCTTCTATTTCATGGTAACTTGCTGTTCCATGTTCCTCTCCTTCTCTAATCTATTTGACTGTCTCTGTCCTCT
Organism: Ichthyophis bannanicus; assembly: GCA_033557465.1. Taxonomy (NCBI): domain Eukaryota; kingdom Metazoa; phylum Chordata; class Amphibia; order Gymnophiona; family Ichthyophiidae; genus Ichthyophis; species Ichthyophis bannanicus. Next base: position 277,499,898 of record CM066044.1, on the reverse strand, counting down.
ACTCTGTCCTGTCATATAAATGGCATTCTTTTCCTATTTCCTCGAATGATATAGCATTGTAAACCGCTCTAATGCCTCTGGCCTGAGCGGTATATCAAATGCTAAATAAACATAAACATAAACACCAGGATGAATAACAGACCTCTGTAATCATGTCTCAGGACTCCTGGGGATAGGATGGATTAGAACATATCAACAGCAGCACCCACCATACCAACAGGATCTATAACAGACCTGTGTAAACAGGTCTGGGCCTCCTGGGGGTAGGGCAGATGTGTCAACCTGCAACTGCATAAACTACCATATCAGCATACTGTTTATCAAACCTCTTTAGGCAGATCTAAGGCCTCCTGGGTTTAGGGTAGATTTTAACACATCAACAGCAGCAGGTACCATAACACCAGGCTGACAACTGGGCCTCTGTGATCAGGTCCACAGCCTCCTGGGGATAGGGCATACCTACACACAGCAGCATACGCAGCTACATTCAGCACTGGTTGGCCCACAGACTAGTGTCTATACCATGTTGTACATGTATGATGTGTGTTCATTGATGGATATTGTGTTGCACACCTTGCATTGTGTGACTTGTCCTCATACACTTACCTCACGTGGGTAGTCCACAATATGATTGTACCACCTTGTGACGCGCTCCCATGCCCTCCTAACGCGGCAGAGGTCCTGGCGTTTTGAGGAGCCTGGAAATAGTTTGTGCTGCCTAGCGCAGATTAGTCCTGCAAGGTGTCGCAGCTCCCGGCGGGTGAAGGCAGGCTTCTGTGACCATGTCGCCATTTTCTCGGATGCCTTGCTGATGCATGCACGCACATCGCATATGCGCGCTGCCGCGCATCACTACAGTGCGCTAGCTACATGCCAGTGCCATGGCCGGTACACGGCGAAAGGTGGCACCACCAAGATACGCGGCGTAGCAGGCTTTCTTCCCTTTGTCCAGGTCGCTTCATAGGGCACCTTATGACGTACTTTCTGCCACACCATGCTGTGAGGCACCTTGGGGTACACGGCTTTGGTGAAAAGATTTATGCTGCAGGCACACATGTGTATGACTATTCTTACCACAATATGCATTTATCTTGATGTTGGCACACTGGGGTCTTGAACCCATCACCACTGGCAGTGAAGGCAGTGTATTAACTAGTGTGCTATGCCTTTTAACATAGCAATGGCTGGCTACACAGAAACACCAGGTCATCTGCACACACTTTCTGCTCTTCTTACCGGGATAGTGTGAGGCCACAGCTAAGGCACATTGCAGGGCACCTTAGTTTGGGCAACTGAGCTGAGGGTGCTTTGTGGCGTGCACACTGATTTCAGATCTATGTCAGACTGTTACAGGCATAAACGTGCGTAGCCTCGAACAGTTTTAATGACGGACACACTTTGTATATAGCTCACCAGCTAATCTAGCAACCTGCAGCCCACACCACTCTTCCAACATACCCAACTGCATGCGACTGGCCACACTTTTAAAAATTGTTTCATGTGGTTAAATGCTTTGCTGTAATGATAATGCGGTACATTATATCCATCCAGATACATCAATATACAGGCCCACTGGGGTATTGAACCCATGACTTCTCCCACTGAGGTCATTATATTAACCAATGCCCTATATCAGCATTGGTTGCAACTAAACTAGGGCTAGCTACTGAACCAGTGTAGGTCACCAGACACACTGTCTGGTGTAGCTACCAGGATAGGTTAGCACCAAGAGTACCCATGATGCAATTCACATGCAGAACAGCAATCTACATCTGCTCAACAGATGGGGTCTGCACCTCTGCAGCACATCAACTGGGTAGGGGGACTGACCGTGTGTGTTACTGGCACAGTGTGCCTACTGACCATGTCATTGTGCGTGTTCTGTGATCACCCTGAGGGTAAAGTCATGTGGCCAGCACCAGGTCCACAGTACCCGGGTTGTTTGTGGTAGGTTTTGCTGCAGTTCACCATCACTGCCAGTGTGTGAGATATTCTTTGCAGACAGCCTTAGGAGTTTTCTATGTCCATTTCTATTTGCCAGTAAGGTGTAGCCAGTGTGGACCATGATGCTTGCAACATAATGCATATTCAGTAAGGTTGCCATGGACACCTGTTTTTGGAGCAGGGGCGTGTCTGGACTCACATGACGAAGATATATGTAGCAAGCCCGCCTTCTCTGGGTCAGGGTAAGGAACATGACCTGCGAACAACAGACACACACTATCACCGTTTGCAATAGGGCCAGTTGAGTGACATGATGATGGACTGTGGGACCAGCAACCCCCGGCCAACTGGCGAACAGAGAGCTGATGCAGATCTGCACATGGAACTGGACCACTGGCAGATAGGTAGTGTGCCTGGTCAGCTCAGCTGCCCCCCCTACGATCTGACATTCACCAGCAGAGGGCAGTCAGTGTGCACCTGCTGCATCCTGCAAGGTGTTGCGGCCATACACATGCTAACTGCAGACATTCTGCTAGCACATACATAGTGCATGTTCCAAAAGGAACAATGTGCACCCCGATGTGGGATCTGGCACACACACCAAACAGGTTTGTCAGTGATTGGGCCCCAGAAATGGGAACCCACAAATATCATTTACAGAAACAGTGTATAGTATTATGTGGGAACCTGGACATGCCGTGGTCACTGCTCAGTCAGAGTGGGAGTGACCTCCCAGCATGACATGCTGGGGCCACTGTGTCCTTGCAGGTAGGTGGTGGATGCACACTACAATATCTCAGCTATTGCCCTATGCCCTGTACACATGCATCCTGCCCAGACCGCCCTGTCCGACCCATACCCACAATATCTTGGCCCTCATTATGCACAATGGCAAGCTAACGCTGGAAACTGTGCAAGCATTGTGGGCTCAGTAAGGTGTCGGCAGCCACAAAACACTGGATAGACATATACACACTCCAACACCTATTTCTGCATTGTGCAACGATAGAGGTTTGTGCCAGCCCTGGCCGCCACACCAGTCCTGGGCACTGTGCATGCAGTGCGAAGGCATGCTATACTATTAGAGTCACTCTCCGGGGTGGTAGACAGTGTTGTAAACACATATGGCAGTACACTCCACAGATATCAGAAAGGTTGCTATGATGAATCTATTTTACCAAATTGTTTTAAGTTTATGTTTATGTTTATTACATTTGATATACCGCTCAGGCCAAAGCATTGAGCGGTTTACAATACTACATAAATGATACTGAAAAATATGAAAAGAATGCCATTAACAAGATAGGACAGAGTAGGAGATAGTGATAGTCAAAGAAATAGAAGAGACAAGAGGAAAGGTTCATTATAACACCAGAGAGGCAGAATATCATACCACCACAGCTCAGTCCTTCCAAACAGATTTGACCATAATCGCTACTCATCACATATTCAAGCCAGGCAGAAATACGCCGCAGAAATGGCTCCTTATAAACCTCTGCTGCCTGGATATACTTTATCTTTATCTTTATTTAAAATTTTATATACCGCTTGAACCAATTGGCATACAGCGGTTTACAATAAAAACAAAACGGAGCTACTGGGAAAGAAACAGAAAGGAACGCCATTCATGTAGAGTAAAGAACAGTGCAGAGATAAATCAATAGAGTATAGAAAAAATAAAAGAGAGATAAAAAACAGACAGACAGTCATGCAGTCGTAGAGGGGGGGGGGAAGGAAGGTCAAAAGCTGTGCAAAAAAGATAGGTCTTAAGACAAGCTTTGAAAGCAGAGAAGGAGGATTCCAATCGCAACGAAAGCGGCAGTGAGTTCCAAAGACGGGGACCGAGAAAAAAGAAAGCAGAAGAACGTGTGGATTCTAGATGAGCCTGGGAGGGAGGTGGGAGAAAAGACGATTCAGATGGAGAGATCGAAGCACTCTGGAAGGGCAAGAAAAGTGGACCAGATCGGAGAGATAGAGTGGAATACCAGTGTGCAAAGACCGGTGCACGAAAATCAGAATTTTGTACTGTATGCGAAAAGGGACAGGCAACCAGTGCAAACGAAGAAGCAAAGGGGTGACGTGCGCTGATCGGGGGGAGTGAGTCAGAAGACGAGCAGCCGTGTGGTGAACTAGTTGAAGGCGACGAAGCTGAGTAAGTGGAAGACCGGCTAGAGATGCATTACAATAGTCCAAACGGGAAACCACCAAAGCAAGAAGAAGTGTAGTCATAGAAGTGGGGGAAAGAAATGGCCGAATTGCTCGAAGTTGACTTGACAGAAGCAGATGAGGCAGAGCTCTCACTCACAGCCTACGACGCCGGCATCATTCCTCCACCGTCCCGCTCGTCGTGGCATGCAAACCAAATACAGCAGATAACCCGGTCCCGCACCGTCCAACGCCTAAGGGCCATGCCAAAGGGCCCTCTTGCGAGGCCCTCAGGCGCGGGCCCGCAAGGCGTGGGCGCGCTGGTGGAATGGCAGTTTGAAAGCCAATGGAGTGGGCAGGCTCTGTGGAGGGAGGTGGAGCTCCCGCTCACCTCTGATGCTGGCTGCTGCTCTCCCCTCACAGAACACGCTGGTGGAATGGCAGTTTAAAAGCCAATGGAGTGGGCAGGCTCTGTGGAGGGAGGTGGAGCTCCCGCTCACCTCTGATGCTGGCTGCTGCTCTCCCCTCACAGAACACGCTGGTGGAATGGCAGTTTAAAAGCCAATGGAGTGGGCAGGCTCTGTGGAGGGAGGTGGAGCTCCCGCTCATCTCTGATGCTGGCTGCTGCTCTCCCCTCACAGAACACGCTGGTGGAATGGCAGTTTAAAAGCCAATGGAGTGGGCAGGCTTTGTGGAGGGAGGTGGAGCTCCCGCTCACCTCTGATGCTGGCTGCTGCTCTCCCCTCACAGAACACGCTGGTGGAATGGCAGTTTAAAAGCCACATTAATCATAGCAAGCTTTTGATACATATATGGAACGTGTTTCCATGGTTCTGACTGCATTGCTAAGGTATACAGGTGCAGGTGGTGGTAGCTGCTGCTCCGCACACGGCCCAACAGCCTGACTCTCCATGAGGCTTTGTATAGTGGAGCCCATGGGTGTGGGTGTTTGTGCGTCTGTTGGCCACAGCTCTGGTGCAGAGGGTCCTGACTCCGGTCCTGGTGGGCCAAACACGATTCCGGTTTCCTGGATGTCGCTAATGAATATGCATGGATACATTTGTATACAATGGGGGCAGTGCATGTAAATGCATCTCATGGATATTTCTTAGGGACATCCTGACAATCTGAATGGTGTTTGGACCTCCAGGACAGGAGTTGGAAACCTCTGCTCTAGGCAGTGGACATGTTTATGGTGTCTGCACTCTGTAGGGTAAAATAGAGGGACAGGGTCTGCAGGGGCCCCAGCTGGGATGTGAACCTGTGACCTTCTGCCTTTGGGCACACTGGCTGTGTGTACTGCACCACACAGGCAAGTTGTTCCCTGGGGATACCATGACTGTTCCTCAGACAGACCTTATCTGTTGCACTGCATGCCATCCACCTATACAGGGCTTGGCCTTGCTCTGCTGTGGGCAGCTGCCACTGCCTCCTCCAGTGCCGGCACCCCCTCCACCACTATGCTGACATGCCCTTATGCCGGTGGTATGAAGTCCCATGCCATCCAGTGTGCCGCTAAGCGGGTGCCTATGGTGTGGGGTCTGGGGTAGGGATGCTGACATGGACATCAGCACGTCCCCCCAGCACTGCCTGCCAATGTTCTGTGCCCTTGGGGGTACCTGCTGGGTGCTATCCTCTGGGACACTGTGGGATGCACACTCGTGGCCATATTGGACCCTGGTCAGTTGCTGTCTTGCTGCTTTTCAGTTTCTGCATTCCTATGTGCCAGGTAGGCATCTGCCTAGTCCACACTGTGCCCCAGCTGACCCACTGCATGTGCCACCTGCAGCCCCCTGTACCCCATTTATACCATCACCATAGTGCCCTTTCCCATGTACCCACTCTGCTGTTGCTGCACATATGTAAGCCACAAAGGCAAGCTACTCCATACACACCACAGAAAACCTTCATCAGCACTATTTCTATGTTGGCACATTCACTTTGTGGGAGGACTGAGAATTGACCCTTCCAAAAGTGAGCTAGTCCTTTTTCTTCTTTATAGGTTGTGTTCATTACCGCTTGTCATTATTTGTTCTATTGGCCAGCTCGGTGTTTTGGATTTCACTTTTGGTTCTGGTCATTATTTATGGTTTTTGTCTTTTTTGTTGCTGCACATATATCACTACTATCACTTTTCTGGGTCTCCCTGCCTTTGCTGTACATTGCTGACTGAAATGGTTTCTCTGTCCTGCAAATGTGCCTAGCGTGAGGTTTTCACTGGCGCTAATTTTCAGAGCTTCATTTCATGGCGTTAGTGTGCATGGAGCCTCTCCTCACCCACTCTCTGCCCATTGACCCCTTCTTTCTGCCCCTGGGGAGCCTTACTCCGCCCTCTGGAAAGCCTTACTCCACCCTCTGTGCACCTTAACGCCGCAGCAGACATTATCATGCGATACGTGATGTTCTCGCACGGTAATGTGCCATTATCATGCGATAACATCACGTATCGCTCGATAACGTCGCAGCCATGACGTTAGCGCCGTTTAGTAAACATACCCCTATGTATACCTGAGGCAAAGGAGGGTTAAGTGGCTTGCCCAAGGCCACAAGGAGTGCCTATAGGACTTGAAACCCCAGTCCCTCTGGTCTGAGATTGCCGTCCTCAGGTGGGACTTGAACCCTTGGCCCTCCAGCCTGAGGTACTGTGTCCTAACCACTAGGCCATATGTTGAAAAGAAGTGCAGAGAATGTGGAACCTTGGAGGTACACCTTCAGGTTGTTTGTATTTGTTGGAGGTGCTCGTGCCCATTTTTATCTGTTGGTGTCTGTTAGTGAGGTAAGATTGAAACCATGTGAGGACAGTGTCTTTGATGTCATATGACTGTAGTCACTGAAGGAGTATGTTATGGCTGACTGTATCGAATGCTGCGGAGATGTCTAAGAATATCATTAGGTATGTTTTTGAGTGGTCTTGTGTCCCTTGGGTTAGGGTATTGATAAGTGATGTCATTAGAGTTTCCACTCCATGCAGCGCTCTGAAGGTGTGTTGTTGTGGATCAGTTACACAGTTCTCTTTGATGTGGTCTTGAAGCTGGAGCTGCACAGTTTTTTCAATGATCTTTGCTAGGAATGGGTAGCTAGCGATGGGTCTATATGATGCTGGGTCTGATGGGTCAAGGTTTGCTTTCTTTAAAGTGGGGCAGATAGAGGAGAGCTTGAGACATTTTGGCATTTTTCCTTGTTGTAGGACTTCATTGGTTAGTTTGGTGAGGAATGGCTGAGTTCGTTCTTTGAAGCTTTTATCCAGTTAGCCAGGCATGGGTCAAGTGGTGAGGTGGAGGTGGAAGTGTTAATCAGTGATAGGATATTTTCAATCTCTTTGTTAGTGATTTTAATTTAATTTAATTTAATGATTATTTATATACCGCTCCTTCCATTGATCAGGTGCGGTTTCCATATAACAACAATAAACAGGGTGATCTGTTTTTACATATAACAATTTGTAGTTAGGTAATTACAGTTAACAAGCAACAATTAACAATTAACAATTAGAGAACTATGTACAGTTGAACAGAAGTAAACTATATACATATTTTTGTTTTTCATCTTTCTTAATCATTTTGTCTAAGGGTTACAGCGCTTCATTCTTTTGTTGAATAGTGTATTACTTTGGGTAGGATTATCCCTTATCTAGCTGGGGGGTGAGAGATGGGCTGATCATAGATCCAAAATGCTTTGTGAATAAAAATGTTTTGAGTTTTTTTCTGAACTCTATTATATCAGGTAATTGTCTTAATTCTATTGGGATTGTGTTCCACAAGATGGGGGCTGCATGGGAGAAGGCTTTCTTGTTAGTGGATTTATTGGCTCTAATGAATTCTTTTGGTGGGGTTAATTTATTTAGCTGGTCTCTCCTTTGGAGATTATGGGTGGGTTCTATTTTGATTAGGTTATTTATGGACAGGGGTGCTGTTTTTGTTATGGCTTTGTAGGTGGTTAGGATAGTTTTGTATTCTATACGGCTTTGAATCGGGAGCCAGTGTAGATATTCTAAAATCGGGGTTATGTGTTGGAAAGGTGGGGCCTTCGTAATGGTTCTTGCTGCTGCGTTTTGTGCTAATTGGAGTTTCTTTAAGGCTTCTTTAGTTACGCCAAGTAGGGTCTGATTTGCGAAGTCAAAATGTGGGGTTATGATTGCTTGTATGACGCGTTGAAAATCCTGTAAGTGCATTAGTGGGCAGAGTTGCTTTAGCATTTTTAGTTTAAAGTAAACTTTTTTTGTTATATTCCTTACATGTGTGTCCATACTGAGGTGTTTATCCAGTATAACACCCAAGTAGCGTATTTCAGATTTTAGTAGGATATTATTATTTTGTAATGTAATATGAGTGGGAGGAATGAATGTTGTGCATTTAGTTACTATTAGCGCTTCTGTTTTTGAGTGATTAATGTACAGATTGTTTTCATTTAGCCAGATGTTGATTTCAGTGAGGCAGTCGTTAATGAGTTTTATAGGGATATTTGGGATTTTGTATGGGACATACATCATTATGTCGTCCGCATACAGGTGATAGAGGACATTGAATTTTTTAAATATTTTACAGATGTGTTTTAAATATATGTTAAAAAGTAACGCTGACAGTGCTGAGCCTTGTGGGAGGCCTATTTCTTGTTTGTATGTTTTTGATGTGAGGTTCCCGATTTGTACCGTTTGAGCTCGGTCTGTTAGATAAGAAGTAAACCATTTTAGAACAGTGGATTTTATACCTATTTGTTTAAGTTTATTAATCATTGTTGAATGGTGAATGCTGTCGAAGGCTGCAGAAACATCAATGAATATGAGTAAGAATGCTTGTTTGGGTTTGTCTATTCCCCTCACAAGTGTATCAATTAGCACTGTTAGGAGTGATTCTACTCCGTGTCTTGGGCGAAACCCGTATTGCTGGTCGTCAAGTGGTGCTGAGCTATCAATGAACTCCTGTGTTTGAATTTGTACGGTTTTTTCAATTAATTTGGCCATAAACGGAATACTTGATATGGGTCTATAAGAATTAGGTGATGATTTGTCAAGGGTGGTGTTTTTTAGGATTGGGCGGATCTGTGCGTGTTTTAGTGTGGAGGGTAGGTATCCGGTTTTTAGGGAGAGATTTATTATTGGGAGGATGAATTGAGAGAGTACAGGTATGGAGTTCTTTATCCAGGTTACTGGACAAGGGTCCAGTAGTGAGGTTGTAGTATTAATGTTTGTGATGATGGATTTGAGCTCCACCTTGGTTAAGGGTTGAAATTCAGACCATTCGTCTGTGTTATGTAGTTGCGAAGTATCTACTGGTTTAGGTTGTAGGGGGTGATACGTTATCTTGTTCATGTAGTAATTTGACAATTTGTAATTTGACAATGATGTTTCACAAGGATGACTAGTTGTTTATATTGTTTGGAAATGTGGTAGGCATGGAGGTGGTGAGGTCTTGCTGAGGTTGTAGCTGTTTGTAGTGGACAGCTAGCTGTTGGTGGTTGATAACTGGTGTTTGGTTGAGGTTGGTGGGTGGCTGTGTGAGTCACTTAGTTCATGTGAGTCAAATAGTTCATGTGGGCAATTGATAGAGGTGTCGATGATCTTGGTGTGGTGTTCCTTCTTGGCATTATCTGTGGATGTGTGGTAGTTTTGGAGAAGAGTTAGATATTTGTTGCAGCTTCGATCTGTGTGGTTTTATACCATCTTCATTCTAGTTGTCTTAGTTTGGTTTTTAGTTGTCACAGGATATGTGCGTACTAAAGTGTTTTGGTGGTATGGGTTTTTTTTGGTTAGGTTGCGTTGAATGGGTGGTATTTTCACTGCATCTCCAAGCACTTTATTCCAGATGTCTGTCAGTATTGTTGTGTCTGATGTGTCCATTTGTATTTTGGTCGTGTTGTACTCCAAGAATTCTTCTTTGTTAAAGTGTCTGAATCACCATGGGGTTAGTTTATTTATTTATTTGGAAAGATTTTCTATACTGCCCCTTCTAGAAATCAGGGACCATTTAGATTGTAACAATTCTTTTACATGGAACATTGAAACTGTATTATAACAATTAACTATTTACATTAGAACTATGTACATATGTATAATTTTCCATGAGGTGTTTATTATACAATATAAATCTTTCATGTACAATATGACTTCAAGCTATATACTTCCGTTTGTATGTTGTGGCTATGTGAGCTGTTATGAATGAGGGTGGGGGTGGGGCAAAACATGGGGAGTAGGGCGGAGGTTTCGGTGTTTGGGGTAGCGTCTGAGGTTTGTGTGCTGTTGGGGTTGTGATTGCCATAGCATTCAATAAAAACATATGCTTTTAACTCTTTACAGAATGATTGTAGGTCTTTCATTGTTCTTAGTGTTTCGGGGAGGGACTTCCATTGTGCGGGGTCTATATATGTGAAGGCCTGTTGCTGGTCATTTGTTTGGTCTTGCAGATTGAGGGCTGTACTGGGAGGGTATTCTGATTAGTTCTTCTTCTGGCTGTGGTGTCTAGTTGTGAATGGATCAGGGAGGGGAGGTGAGAGGGGGCTATGTTATAGATTAGTTTGAAAGTTATCATTATGATTTTATATTTTACTCTGCTAGCACTTGGGAGCTAATGGAGTTGATACATGATGGGAGTGATGTGGTTAGATAGTTTTTCCTTAAATATAACTCTAGCTGTGACATTTTGTGCCATTTGAAGTATATTTAGGGTCTCTTTTGGTAATCCATGTAGTAGGCTGTTGCAGTAGTCATAGTGGGGTGTGATGAGGGTCTGAACTACCATTCTGAAGTCATTCAGATCTATAAGAAGTCTGAGTTGTTAGATAATCCTTAGTTTGAAGAATATGGCTCTGTTTATTTGTTTCAAGTGAGGTTCCATGCTGAGAGCTTTGTCTATAATAACACATAGATATCTTACTTCCTGTTTTACTGTGAATGATGTATTATTTAAGGTGATTGTTGTTGGAAGGGTGGAGTTTGGGTGCCTCGATGTAAACATGACTTCCGTTTTCTTGAGATTGATACTCAAGTTGTTTGCTTGAAGCCAGTTTTCTGCTTCAGAGAGGCAGGTTGCTAGGTTGTGATATGTAGGGTTAAGTATGTCCACTGGGGAATACACCATAATATTGTCTGCAAATATGTGGTATCTTATTTTGTGTTTTTAAGATATGGAACAGATCGGTTGGATATATGAGTTGAACAGTAGGGCAGAGAGGCCAGAGCCTTGGGGTATTCACAGATTTTAGTGGAAGGTCGAAGATGTTTGGTGATCTATTTGCAGTTGTTGGGAACAGTCAAATATATATGATTTGAACCATTTGAGGAGTTGACCTTTTATACCTATGAGATTAAGTCTAGAAAGGAGGGTGTTATGATTTACATTATCAAAAGCAGCTGTGATATCTAGAAATATGAGAATGAATGCTTGTTTAGTGTTGTCCATTCCCTGAATGAGGGTATCGAATAATGTGAGTAGGAACGTTTCCACCCCATGGAATGGTTGAAATCCGTACTGTTGTTCATCTAGTTGAGCATTTGAGTCAATGAAATCTTGGAGCTGTCGTTGGACTGCTTTTTCAATGACTAGCTACGAAGGGTATGCTGGCGATGGGTCTATAGGAAGATGTTTTGTCTTTGTTGAGATTTTTGTTCTTTAGTATCGGGCGAATTGTGTATAGTTTGAGCAACTTTGCATGCTTCTCTGTTGAAGGGATTAATTAACGATTTAAGAGGTAAGGGGCTATTTCATTTTGTCGCTTTGATCCTTGCGACAGGGCAAGGATCTAGAGGGGTGGTAGTTGTATTGAGTTTTGAAATAATGTCTATTATTTGTCTTGAGTCAATGGTGCTGAATGACTGCCATTCATCGGTATTAACTGGTTGTATTGGTAAGCAGGGGAGGTCTACCAGGTCCTTGGGTGGCTTGCTGGTGTAGTAATCTGCTAGGATTTGAGGTTGGATTGATATTTTGTTTGAGTCATCATTTGTGGCTTTAGTTATTGATTTGACAATTTCAAACAGTTCTCTTGGGCGGTTGGTGGCTTTGTTTAGAACTTTTATATGGTAAGTTCTTTTTGCGTTATTTATTGCATCTTTATAGGTGTTAAGTGTAGACATGTACAAGTGTAGTCCATGGTCTTTATCAATCTCTATTTGCATTCTATTTTTCTGAGATCTTTTTTTATCTTGGCTAAGTTGGGTGTATACCATTTTTCCAACTGTTTGCGCTGCGGTTTCAGAGGTTTGGGTAAAGGTTTGGTTGAAGTAGCGATTCATGAGTTCAATTTTATTAGTAATTCATTGAGGTCATTTGAGGTTGAATCGAGCTGAGGTATGGTGGAGTTTATAAAAGTGTCCCTGTCAAAGGATCTAAATCGCATATTTTGGAGGCTATCAAATGCGGATGCGGGAGTAAGGGGAGGTAATAGTAATGTAAAGGAGAAGTGGACTAGGAAATGGTCGGACCAAGAATTTGTGATGTTTGGGGGGGTGTGAATTGGGTGTTCAGAAGGGTGTTTTGGCAGGAATACCAGGTCGAGTGTATTGCCCTTACTGTGGGTGGGACATTGTATTATTTGTTGGAAGCCCATCTCTTCCATTGTGTCTATGAAGGCATTTCACTATGTGTGTGTAAGGGATGGGAGGTTAAAATCGCCTAGTATGATATGAGGCTTCCATATAGTGGAAGCAAAGGCAGATTCTAGGATTGTTGTGAGATTTTGATTCTTGGGTGTGGGGGGTCTGTACAGAAGACATATTGCTAAGTTTCTATTTTCTATTTTAATAATGTCTAGTCCATCATGGTTATTATATATGCTGGGAAATACGTTTAGTTCATCTTTGGTGATTGCAAATACTCCCTCCACCTCTTTTATGATCCCTAGTGCAGTTAAAGAGGTTGTAACCTTGTATTTTTAGCTGGTTCAGGAGGATATTGTCGGTCTCAGAGAGCCAGGTTTCCGTGATACACAGAACATCTGGTTTCTCGTCTGTGCTGATGTCATGGATGAGTGGGATGTTGTTTCTCATAGATCTGGCGTTAATTAGAAAAAAAATCTTAGAAAGATAGGTGATAATGTATTGTTTTGGGATGTGTTTGAAGATGTCTCTATATCGATTAGTCTATGATGGTGTCTCTTTTGGTTTAGGGGAGACCCTCTGTAGGGAATGTTTTTATGTATCAGTAGGAGCCTGGGGAGGTGATAGTGGATGGGGATGGGGAAGGATAGGGGGGGATCATCTGAGGTGGAGATCATATTCCGAAGGGATGGGCTTCACCTTAACCGGGATGAAACCAGGCTGCTGGCATTAACCTTTAAAAAGGAGATAGAGCAGCTTTTAAACTAGATAATAGGGGCAAGCCAACAGTCGCCCAAGAGCACATGGTTCAGAAGAAGGTATCCTTGAAGAATACTATCAAAAGCAGAGAGGTTCCCAAAAAGAGTAAAGTAGCCCAAATGCCCCCTTGAGTATGGTGCAGACAGAGCATAAAGATTACAAATTACCCATGCCTACCAATAGCCAGATTAATATTAATAAAATACAGTCTCTAAAATGCTTGTATGCAAATGCTAGAAGTCTAAAAAATAAGATGGGAGAGTTAGAATATATAGCACTAAATGAGAGGTTAGACATGACTGGAATCTCAGAGACATGGTGGAAAGAGGACAACCAGTGGGACACTGTCATACCTGGGTACAAACTATATCGTAATGATAGAACTGATCAAATTGGTGGAGCGTTGCACTCTATGTTAGAGAGGGCATTGAGTCAGAAAGGATTAAAATTTTGCAGGAAACAAAATTTGATGTAGAATCTCTATGGATTGAAATTCCATATAAGAAGGGGAAGGTGATGGCAGTGGGGGTGTACTATCGATCGCCTGGCCAGAATGAAAAAATGGATGATTAAATGCTCAAAGAAATCAAGGAAGCTAACAAAAGTTACAACACAGTAATAATAATTATAATGGGTGATTTCAATTACCCCGGTATCGACTGGGTCAGTGTCACGACAGGACATGCTAGGGAGACAAAATTCCTAGATGAAATAAAGGACTGCTTTTTGGAGCAGCTGGTTCATGAACCGACCAGAGGGGAAGCCATATTGGACCTAGTCCTTAGTGGAACACCAGATCTGGTGCAAGAGATAAGACTGTTGGGGCCACTTGGCAATAGTGATCATAGCATGATCGTATTTGATTTAATTAGTAGAGGAGGGATGGCAAGGAAATCCACAGTTTTAACTTTTAACTTTTGAAAGGGAGACTATGATAAACTGAGGAAAATAGTTAAGAAAAAACTAAAAGGAGCAGTTGCAAAGGTTAAAGACTTGCATCAAGCTTGGGCATTGTTTAAAAATACTATCTTGGAAGCCCAGACCAGCTGTATTCCACACATTAAGAAAAGTGGAAGGAAGTCCAAAAAACTGCCAGCATGGTTTAAAGGTGAGGTCAGAGAGGCTGTTGCCAAAAAAGCATCTTTCAGGAAATGGAAAAAAGAGCCAAATGACGAAAACTGGAAACAGCACAAGCACTGGCAAGTTAAATGCAAGGCATTGATAAGGCAGGCAAAGCGAGAATTTGAGAAGAAACTTGCTACGGAAGCAAAAATGCAAAATAAGGACTTTTTCAAGTACATTCATAGCAAAAAAACCTGTGAGAGAGTCAATTGGACCATTAGATGATAGAGAGGTAAAAGGGACAGTAAGAGGGGACAAGGCTATAGCGGAGAGACTGAACAAATTCTTTGCTTCGGTCTTTTTTCTGAGGAAGATGTAGGGATGTTACCTATGACTGAAGTGGTATTTAAAGGTGATACGGCAGAGGAATTAAGAGAAATATCGCTACACCAGGAAGATGTAGAAACATAGAAATATGATGACAGAAAAAGACCACATGGCCTATCTAGTCTGTCCTTCCATATCAACAACAACAACAGTCCCCTGTTTTCCTTTAGAGATCCTCTGTGTTTGTCCCATGCTTTTTTTTAATTCAGTTACTGTCCTCATCTCTACCACCTCCACTGGGAGACTATTCCATGGATCCACCACTCTTTCCGTAAAGAAATATTTCCACAAATCACTCCTGAATCTATCCCCCTTCACCCTCATCCCATGTCCCCTCGTAGCAGAACTTGCTTTCAATTGAAACAGGCTCTCCCCCTGAACATTTATGCCACGGAGGTATTTAAACATCTCAATCATATCACCTCTATCCCGTCTTTCCTCTAAGGTGTACATATTAAGATCCTTAAGTCTGTCCTCATATGCTTTATAATGAAGACCACTAACCATTTTAGTAGCCACCCTCTGCACCGACTCCATCCTGTTCACATCCTTTTGTATTACAATTATTTGATAAACTGAAGAGTAGCAAATCACCTAGACCGGATGGTATACATCCAAGGTTGTTGAAAGAACTGAAATATAAGATTGCAGACCTGCTATTAGTAATCTGTGAACTTTCATTAA
The DNA here is from genome assembly GCA_033557465.1 of Ichthyophis bannanicus. NCBI lineage: Eukaryota > Metazoa > Chordata > Amphibia > Gymnophiona > Ichthyophiidae > Ichthyophis > Ichthyophis bannanicus. The sequence continues at coordinate 277,484,387 of CM066044.1, read as the reverse complement.
AATCATCTGTAATACCTGAAGATTGGAAGATCGCCAATGTAATGCCAATTTTTAAAAAGGGTTCCAGGGGTGATCCGGGAAACTACAGACTGGTGAGCCTGACGTCAGAACCGGGAAAAATGATAGAAACCATCATAAAGAACAAAATTACTCAGCATGTAGATAGTCATGGCCTAATGGGAGACAGCCAACATGGCTTTAGACAAGGAAGATCCTGTCTTACTAAACTGTTATGTTTTTTTGAAGGTGTGAATAAACAGGTAGACAAAGGTGAGTCGGTTGATATGGTGTATCTGGACTTTCAGAAAGCCTTTGACAAGGTCCCTCATCAGAGTCTTTTGGCAAAACTAAAAAGTCATGGGATAGGAGGCAGTGTACGATTGTGGATCAGGAACTGGTTAAAAGATAGAAAGCAGAGGGTAGGGCTAAATGGCCAATTTTCCCAATGGAAAAAGGTGAATAGTGGATTACTCCAGGGATCTGTACTGGGTCTGCTGCTTTTTGACATATTCATAAATGACCTTGAAAAGGGAATAACGAGTGATGTTATCAAATTTGCAGATGACACAAAACAATTTAAAGTTGTTAAAACCCAAGATGATTGTGGAAAATTGCAGGAGAATCTTGATAAATTGGAAGACTGGGCATCAAAATGGCTGATGAAATTTTAATGTGGACAAGTGCAAAGGTATGCACCTAGGAAAGAACAACCCAAACTATGGTTACACGATGCAAGGTTCCACAATGGGAATCACCATCCAGGAAAAACATTTAGGCGTCATCGTGGATAACATGTTAAAACCCTCTGCCCAGTTTGCAGCGGCAGCCAAGAGAGCAAATAGAATGCTAGGTATCATAAGGAAAGGAATGGAAAATAAAACAAAGAATATTATAATTTCTCTGTATCATTCCATGGTGCGACCACAACTTGAATATTGTGTGCAATTTCTGGTCACCGTATCTTAAAAAGGATATAGCGTTATTAGAAATGGTACAGAGAAGAGCCACCAAAATGGTAAAGGGGATGGAAGGCTACTCCTCTGAGGAGAAGCTAGAAAGGTTAGGGCTCTTCAACCTGGAAAAGAGATGGCTGAGGGGAGATATGATAGAGGTCTATAAATTAATGAATGGAGTAGAATGGGTAAACGTAGATCGATTGTTTATGTTATCAGAATATAGAAAGACTAGGGGACATACAATGAAGCTACAGGGTAAACTCTTTAAGACAAATAAGAGAAAATATTTTTTCACTCAACGTGTAATCAAACTCTGGAATTTGTTACTGGAGGATGTAGTAAAGGCTGTTAGTGTGGCTGGGTTTAAAAAAGGATTGGACAAGTTCCTGGAGGAAAGGTCAACTATGGTTCATAAAGTATTATTAAAAAGGGACCCAGGATATCCATGATTGACCCAATACAAGCATTGTGGAACCTGTGTCTTTTGGGGAAACTGCTAGGTACGTATGACCTAGATTGGCCACTGTTGGAAACAGGATACTGGGCTTGATGGACCTTGGTCTGACCCAGTATGGCATATCTTAGGTTCTTATGTTCTTATGAGATGGAGAGGGCTTTGAGTATACGCGTGGCTATGAATAGTATGTATATAGTATATATTACCATTAATCTGGTTTATTTATTTATTTAAAGTTTCTTATATATTGCACTATTCAGCATCAGCGCGGTTTACATTGAACAATAATATCTCAGTACATTTGAACACGTATGAGTTTACAGATAACAGGGCAAAAACTTGGATAACAAAGGGTAACTATTTACAATACAAACTCAATTGAATATTTACATAAAATCAATTTCTATTGTGTTCTGGACTTGTTCTAGATGAAGCTGGGTTATAATATATCATAGTGTACTAATTATGCAATCGTGTGTTTACAGCCTGAGGTTCACAAAATTCAATCTGCTTGGGGACAGTCCAATAATTGAATGACTAGTGGTTGTAAAGAGGGGTAGTATTCAATCTCGTACTTGAAGGAGTAATAATTTTGTACAACAGATGATCAGAATAGTTTACTGCAGAGAAAGTACATGAGAGTGAAAAGGCAAAACAGTTTAGGAAGAGCATGAAAACATATATGTATTTATGTGGCGGTGAGCAAGTATGCAACATCAGGTTTGGTAGGATAATGAATTTTGTTCATTGATGGCAGACCTGTGTGCTTATCGGGGGGGGGGGGGGCCCACAGATGAGTGCCACAGATATTTGGAGCTTATGTCGTAGAACTTATTGCAGTACGGGTTGTCTGGCATTTTGTCTGTAGTCTTCAATGCAGATGGTAGGACGGCAGGATAGTAGGACCAAGGTAGTAATTTGTTGCCCCGCCTCCATTCCCCACCTAAGGGCTACGCCAAAAGGCCCTCTGGTGAAGCCCTCAGGCACGGGCGCACCCGATGGCACCTTTAAATTTTTAAGTTCTTGGCTGCTGCTGATTGGGCTTGTGCCCAGGAGCAGGGAGGAGACTGCTTTCTGGCTCCACGGCTCAACCCCCAATCAGAGGGAGCTCATTGGAGGTGGCGGCATGGTGCTCCTGTGCCCAAAGGCACCTTTAAATTGAAAGTTTCTTGGCTGATTGGGTGGTATTTTGGTTGTTGTTCAGCCTGTGTTAAGGGGGATTTTATGTATTCCCCTCATTCCTTTCTAACCTCATCACCACACAGCCGCTCAACAGAAGCAGACGGACCACTAACCTGAACACCCTCTGCGTACCAAGCAGCATAAGAGCAGTCAACGTACGGACGAGCAACCGGGCCTTCACTTACGCGGCTCCCATGCTCTGGAACCACTTGCCTCATGAGATACGCCAGATCAATGACCTAAAGGACTTCAGGAAAAAGCTTAAGACCCACCTTTTCCAATCCCATTACGGCATCACCTAGACAGATCTACCTCTACTTATCCCACCCTGCTGACCTACCCCTAAATTAATGTATATATGTAGATATTCTAACCCCCCAACTCCTCTTAGATTAAATTCTCCCCCTCTGATAAAATTGTAACTGTACATTATGTGTCCTCCCCATGTAATCATATTGTATGCTTAAATTGTGCTGTTCTCCTCTCTGTAATCAGTCTGTATGCTTAAATTGCACTGTACATCCTCCCTCTCAAGTAGACCGCTGCTGATCGCTGGAAGTAGCGGTATACAAATTTATGATAAATAAATAAATAAATAAATGGTGAGCGAGAATGTGATGAGGTTGGGTCAGACCATGGTACTGAGTGAGTTTGAAATGTATGTGGAGAGCTAGTATGGATCGGGAGGCTGAGTGTGAAGATTAAGTGAAGAGTGTTTCCTTTGATGTGAGTAGGGGATGTTATGTTTTGAGTGAAGTCCATAGATTCCATGGCTGAGAGGAATGAGTCGGCCACATTGGTGGGTAGGGAGGGGAGGTTGAAGTCTCCTAGGATCAGAAGGTCCTTCTTGTCATTGGCGTTTTCAATAATGTGTTCTATTATGCCAGATAGGTCGTTGAAGGTAGAGGAGGGGGTTCTGTAGTTGAGGCAGATGATCAGTCGGTTGGTTGTGATTGTGACTGAGTCTATTTCGTTGGTGCTTCTGGATGAAACGGGGTGGAAATGGATGTTTGATTTGGTTATTAGTAATACCCCTCCTCCTCGTCGATTATTCCTTGGGCAGTGGAATAGTGAGTAGCTTTCCACTTTAAGTTGATTGAGGAGAACGTCATCTGTTTTTGATAGCCAGATTTCTGTAATGCTTAATATGTCTAGTTTGTATTCTGTGAGTAGGTCCGTAATAGTATGGATTTTGTTTCTCACTGATCTGGCATTAATCAGTGTGCATTGCAATATCCGTGTTGTTTTATGGAGGGTAGTTGAGGTAGGGATGCAGTGGGTATGAGCTGGTATGATTATGAGGCATCTGTAGGAGTGTTACCAAGGATGGTTAGATGGCATGTATGTTGGATGATATGTGTGGAGTGTATAATGAGGGGGAGGGTGGTATGTACAGAGGTTATCAGGAGGAGGAGAGCAAGTACAGTATATATTGCTAAATATAGACTGAGCATTTTGGATTCTGAATTGGTGTGTGTGTGGGTAGGTCTTCTATTGTGAAGATTTTTAATGGTGTTGCTTGTTTCTACAGTCACTTTTTGTATGAAACAATTGGTAAGCAGGATGTTGAATTGTGTAATGAATGTCCCATATAGTGAACAACAGGTAGAAGCTATTACTTAAGTATGAGTTAGAGTGGATAGAGATAGGGAGATAACTCACGTTTTGTAGTAGAGGCTTCTATTTTTTGTTTTGAATTATCATCATCCCTGTTTGTAATTGTGGAAGTTATTTCAAGAGTAGCTGGAGAAGAACAGAGTTCTGTTGTAGAAGGAAATGGAAAAGAACATATAAATACCTGAGAAAGATGGAGGGATTGATTTATCAGATGAATCCAGATTCACAAGAAAAAGTGGAACCAGTTCTGGTTTAATTCCGCATCTCCCTCCCCCCTCCCCCCCCCAAATGTATTGACACCGAGTGGTACTGCAATGGGGATAAAATCTGAATTGACTCAGTCTGTCCTTGTTGACACAGAGCCATTTCTAAATACTAGGGGTGGGCTAATTAGAATCAGGTATGGTTCCTGCCCCAAACAGCATACAAGCTAAAGGCTAGATTTCATAAAATGTGCTTCCTCATTAGTGCACACTGAGTTGCATTAAATACGATGCATTGTTTAGTACAGATCCATTTTATGCAATAAGACCTGTTTGCTAATAAAGCATGTTTCTCTAGTGATACATTGGTACCTGAAGCAATTGGAGTGTTAACCGATTTGCCCATGGTCATAAAAAGCATAAGAGGATGTAGGAAGATTTGAACCCTGGCCTCCCGTCTTGCTGTTCTAACCACTAGGCTATCCCACCTTATAAGCCTTTAGCTAGAGAAATATAACATCCCTGACAGTAATAACAGCTGCCAAGATTTTAAGAAGGAACTCTACATCACTGTTTCTCAATCAAGTCCACATGGAGAAGGTTACAAATAGTTTAGTTTGTGTTGTTACCTACAGGATACAGACACTGTAATCCATATTTGAGTTACAGTAGTGCAGAAACCCAGAAAATATCTCACTCTGTGGCCTGAATTACTTTTTGTGATTGGCCTGTTTGACTCCTGCATCAATTTCTTTGCCTGTTCTCCATCAGAGGGCCAGCAGAACCACAAAACACCATAGAAACAAACAAACATAGAAACATGACGGCAGAAAACGAGCATATGGCCTATCTAATCTGCCCTTCCATATCAACAACTATAGTCCCCTTTTTCCCTTTAGAGATCTTCTGTGTTTGTCCTCTGCTTTCTTGAATTCAGATAGAATCAAGAAATCCAACGATGCATTGCTCTTGGCAGAATGGCTATGGACCTAAACAAGATTTTCAAGAGCAGAGATGTCTCTCTCCATACAAAGATTTGACTTGTTCAAGCCATAGTATTTTCAATAACATCATATGGATGCAAAGGTTGGACAGTGAAAAAGAATGATAGGAAGAAGATCAATACATTTGGTGCTGGTGACAAATACTGTGTATACCATGGACTGCCCGAAGAACAAACCAGTTAGTACTAGAGGAGATCAAACCTAAGCTTTCCTTAGAAGCTCAGATGACAAGACTTTTGACTTTCAGACTTTAGACATATTATGCAAAGAGAGAGATCATTAGAGAAAGACATCATGCTTGGCAAGGTAGAAGGTCAATGCAAAAGAGGATAGCAATGAAAGGGATCAATACAATAACAGCAGCTATGGGTGTCATTCTATAAACAAGACTGAAGACTGAACACAGTTTAGGACGACTATCCAGAGGGTCGCTATAAATCAACACCAACTCATCGGCATTTAATAACAATCTCGTCTCTACTATCTCCAGTGGGAGACTATTCCACTCATCTATCACTCTTTCCATAAAGAAATATTTCCACATATTACTCCTGAGTCTATCCGCTTTCGTCCTCATTCTCTGTCTCCTCGTAGCAGAGCTTGCTTTCAATTGCAAGAAACTTCACTATCATGTGTTTTAGCAGCGTTTCTAATAATTTACTCACCACAGAGTTCAGACTAATCGGCCTGTTGTTCTCAACCTCAGCCTTACTTCCACTTTTGTGTAAAGGGACACATGTACCTTTTTCCAGAGGACTGGAGCTGCTAGAATGTCCCCAAGTTCCTTCAATATTCTCGGATGTGTCCCATATGGTCCCATCGCTTTGTTTACTTTTAGTTTAGCAAGTTCCTCATGAACACAGCCTTCTGAAAATTGTTCAAGATCCCTTCACTTGCTTTTTATGGGTGTTTTCTGAGGTCCTGCACCTGGCCCTTCATCTGTTAATACAGAACAAAAATATTTGTTGAGCAATTCCGCTTTATCCTCATTAGCTTCTACATATTCCTCCCCTTCCTCTTTGAATCTGACAATTTATTTATTTATTTATTTTTCTTATATACCGCGCTCTTAAATCAGTGCGGTTTACATATGAACAAATATAAACACAATTGTACAAACAGCATTGGTTTTTTACAATGAACAAGGTAAATAAACTTGGTAAAACATGGTAATTATATATAAATAACTATATACATGGTAACTATATTTTGGTTAATTATTAATGCCGTGGATAAGAGGTTAATTAAATTAAAGAGTAAATATGCTAAATATAGTGAGAATAAATATGTCCTATAGTGAGCAGGTAATAATCATCGTAATTATCCATTCTCTACAGGGGTCAAATATGAAAGATCTGCATGAGAGCTGTTTTCAGATGGAGTAGCTTCGGATGGAGTAGCTTCGGGGTAGTATGTTAGGAACAAATAGTGCTTCAGTGCCTTTCTGAACTTAATCAGACTTGAGATAGCTCTGATTTCGGGTGGAAGGGCATTCCAGGCTCTGGGTGAAAACAGAGAGAAAGCTCTAGAGGCTGTTGATTTAGAACATTTTGTGATGACTTTTGGTAGGTCGATGGAGTTTAATGTAACAGATCTCCTGGATCTGTTATTTGGGGTGATATGAATCATATTGCTGAGAGGTGATTGAGATGGGCACTTTGATGCTTTAAAAGTCATGACCAGGGTCTTGTATAGAGTTCTGGCTTGTAGGGGTAGCCAATGTAAGCTCATCAATATTGGGGTTATGTGCTCTGATCGTGGAGCACCTACGAGGATTCTCGCGGCTGCATTCATGGCTAGACGGAGGGGATTTATGGTGGATTGCGGGAGACCGTGTAGAATGATATTGGCGAAATCCAAGTGTGGTAATACCAGTGCTTGGAATATGGTACGGAAGTCGGAGTAGTTAAGTAAAGGTCGGAGATTACGTAATGATCGTATCTTGTGGTAGATTGCACTCGTTGTTTTCTTAATGTGGGCTGCCATATTAAGCTGTTGATCTAATATAATTCCCAAGTATCGAATTGTGGGTTGTGCTTTCAACTCAATGTTGTTTACCTGGAGAGAGGTAGGTGGTATGAATGTTGGGTTCCGTGTAATGAATAGAACATCTGTTTTGTTATGGTTTATCCGTAAATTCTGATTGAGGAGCCAGTTGGATACAGCTTCAAAGCAGTGAACTATTGGTGTAAAATCTGGTTGTTTTATGTTGAATGGGGCAAACATCAGGATGTCATCAGCATAGGCAAGACATTGTATGTTGAAGGTGCGTATGAGATCGCAGATTGGCTGCATATAAATATTGAACATTAAGGCGGACAATGAGGAACCCTGCGGGACACCTTGTTTAAGGGGGAATGGATCAGACGTTGATTCTCCTGTTCTGACTTGCAGCTGTCTATCAGATAAGTAGGATTTACACCATTTCAGGGCTAGTCCTTGGATTCCCTTGTCTTGGAGGCGCTGAAGTAGAGTATTGTGGTTTACTGAATCGAATGCTGCAGCTATGTCGAGAAAGATAAGAGTGAACCCTTGGTGGATATTATCAATGCCTATGATTAGGCTATTGAACAGTGTTGTGAGAAGGGTGTCGACGCCATGTTCTTCTCTGAAGCCATGTTCTGAGGGGTCCAAAGGGGATTCGGAGTCAACATGATGCTGTATTTGTCGCTGGACTACTTTTTCCATGATTTTTGCCAGTAGAGGGATGCTGGAGATGGGTCTGAAGGATTCAACTTTTGTTGGGTCAAGTTTACTGTTCTTTAGGAGCGGGCGGATGGATGAGTATTTCAGGCTCTGAGGAAAGGATCCTGTTGAGAAGGAGTGATTGACAATCTTGCTAATAGTTGGGCTAAGTTCATGTCGTAGTTCTTTGATCCACCTGGCTGGGCAGGGGTCATTTGGTGCAGTAGTTAAATTAATAGCTGCTATGGTATCTTCGATCTCTTTGTGTGATACCTGGGAAAATTTGTCAAGCGATGCTAATTGGACCACGGTCTGTGGAGTAGAAGGTGATGATGTTGTGGTAATCGTACTAGACTGTATCATTTTTGATTGTAGGTATATGGCATAGTCTTGGGGGTGTGGCATAGGTGTTTGGGTTGTGGTTGGGTCACCTGTTAAGGATTTAACTATATTGAAGAGGTCATGTGGCTTGTTTAAGGACCTCATTAGTGCATCTGAGTGGAATTTTTTTTTTCTCTCAATTGTCATTCTCCGGTGAGTTTGTAGGTATGAATTGTACAAGCAGAGTGCGTCAGGAGAGCGAGAGGAGCGCCAGCGTCTCTCGAGTCTGCGCAGGTGACGGAGAGATTCTTGTAATTCAGAGGAGATCCATGGTTTATGTTTGTCTTTGGTCTTGATCCTGTCGGTAGTAGAGATGCAGGCCGCGGCTTTTAATGTATTGTCCCAGTTGGTTACTAAGTCATCTTGCGAAGGTAAGTCTTTGTGGAGAGCAGGTAGGATTTTCTCCAGGACCTCGATCTTATTAAAAGGACAGAAGCGTGTTTCAAGGGCACTTGGGGGGCGACCTGGTTTGTTGCGATCAGTAGTAGAATGATCAGTGGGGATGTTAAAGAGGAGTAGATTGTGATCAGACCAGGGTACAGGGGTTATGGAGATCAGGATCTTCTGAGATGTGTTGGTTATCAATTGAGGGGCGAATATTAAATCCAGTGTGCTTCCTCTGGTATGGGTGGGAGCGTCAATAAGTTGTTCATAGCCTAGTTGGTGCATGGCTTCGAGGAATGCTGAGGCATGTGATGCTTGTAATGAAGGTAAGTTAAAATCACCAACTAGCCAGTTATGAGCATGTGGGTTTGGGGCGTTACATGCCAAGTTGATTATTGGTGAGAGGTCATCTGAGGAAGGTGATGGTGCTCGATAGAGTAAGTTGATTGTGCAGGACCTGTTTGATATTGATAGAGCATCAAGGTGTGATGTGCTGGATGTATTGATCTGTTTGAATTGGAGGTCCGATCTAGCAAGGATGAGTGTGCCACCCCCTCTCTGATTGGATCTGTGGCAGGTGAAGATGGAGAATTCTGGTGGGATCATCTGGTTGATGAGGACGTTGTCGTTGTCGGTTAGCCATGTCTCGGTTATCAGCAATATATCCAGGTTATGTGCTGCTATCAGATCAATAACTACAGGCCATTTGGAGCGTATAGATCTGGCATTAATTAAGGCACACTTGAGTAGTCGATTGGCCTTATGTTTCTCAGTAGGGTCCTTGGCAGTGGGTAGTAACGGGATATGTAGTAGGTGAGAATAAGGTATTTTGTTTCTCAAGGTGGCGCGGCATGGATCTTCCGTTGGGCGCCTTCCCGTGCTATAAAGTATAGGGATCTGCTTGATTCCAGGATCTAGTGCGAGTGTTATGGCAGGGGTTGCTGCGATAAGCAGGATAAGTATCAAGTGAATTATTTGATACATGGTAGGAGGCAAGGGATGGGCGTCGTAGTAACTTTGCGAGGAGTTTCTAGAGTGTCCTGTACCGGGCAGCAGGGCAGTCGGAGCAGAGTGATAGAGACAAAATGTATTACTATTTGAATAGCTTGTTTCCTTGGTGGAGTGGTTGTTGTCACTTTGATGCTTTACATTGTCTCAGTAGGCATAAGGGTAGAAATACTACAGTGATATATTACAGATGGATAACAAGACCACAGTGATGTATATCAGATAGGTAGTGCAATAACAATAATAAATACCACTTTTGCACTTCCTCCTCTCACTAACAGATCTGAAAAAAATGGCTTATCTCCCCATTTTATTGCACCGGCTATTTCTTCTTTATTTTGATTCTTTGCTTTTCTGACTACCTTGTACTTTCTTAGGTTCTCTAAGTTTTTCCAAATAAAGATGCTCGTCTTCCTCTCTCTGTGATCTCTTGTATTTTATGAAGGCCACCCTCTTTTACTTCACCTTTTCAGCTACTTCTTTTGAGAACCATAAAGGCCTCCTTTTCCTTTTAGATTTATTTACCTTTCCAACAAAAAGATTTGTTGCCCTTAAAACATCCCCTTTCAGTTTTGCCCATTGCTTTTCTACATCCCTCAGCTGTTCCCATCCTGCTAACGACTCCTTGTGCCATCTTGGCAAAGTTAATTTTCCTAAAGTCTAAGACCCTCATTTTTGAATGCTTTTTATCAGCCCAATTCCTAATACTGAACCACAACATCTGGTGATCACTGGATGCGAGATGATCTCCCACTGTGTCACCAGAGACACTTTCTCCATTGGTAAGCACCAAGTCCAGTATGGCCCCTTCACAAGTGGGTTCTGTTACCAGTTGCTGGAATAGTTCCCCCTGTAGAGAATCTAAGATCTCCTTATTTCTAGATGACACCATAGCAGGGATGTGTCAGTCAACATCTGGCAGTTTGAAATCACTTATCAGTGGCAATACTGATAAGGAGTGGAGGAGTGGCCTAGTGGTTGGGGCAAGGTACTTCAGGCCGGAAGGTCGGGGGTTTAAATCCCACTAGAGGACAGCAACCTTGGGCCGGAAGGACTGGGGTTTCTAGTCCCACAGGTGCTCCTTGTGGTCTTGGGCAAGCCACTTAACCCTCCACAGCACATGTTCCCTGTAAAATAGTTATCTCCAAGTTATAAAGCCCTGTTCAATGTAATTTCAGTTTGTTCAATGTAAACCGCACTGATGCAGAATAGCGCGGTATATAAGAGAATGTAAATAAATAAATACTGTGCATGTCTTCTATTAAATCTCCGTCCACTACTTCTCCCTGTGAGGGAGATCTGTATATCACACTAATGCAAATGGGTTTCCCTTTTCCTCTGTCTAGTTTAATCCACAGTGCCTCTTTGATCCCTTTTAAGCCCAGTAATTCCATAGCATTAATATTATTTTTATATATAGTGCCATATCTCCTTCCCTTCTTCCTACCCTGTTCTTCCTGAATAAAGTATAGCCTAGTATAATTACATCCCAGCCATGGTTGTTCGTGAACCATGTCTCTGTAACTACTACTAAATCCATTAGAGCCTCAATATCTGGGATCTTATTTCCAATGCTATGGACATTTATGCACACCGCTTTCCAAATGTTTCCCCTTTACCAATTTCTATGAGGTATTTAAGGTTTCACTTACCTGGGTTCTTTCTCTTACCTTTGGGCTTTCTTCAGCCATACCCAATGAATCTAATTCAAAACTCTTTTCAGTAGGTTAGCCAGTCTTCTGTGGAAGATACTTTGACCCTTCTTGGAATGTTGGATGCCATCTTTGCCCTGCAGCCCTTTTTGTTCATAAGTCTATTCACACCGGCACCCCCCTTTATCTTGCCGATTTGATCCATCTTCACACCCCCCACCGTTCCCTTCGCTCCATTCATGCAAATCGTATTGTCCTCCCTTCCCCCTCCCAGGCATGTCTAGAATCCACCCGTTCCTCCGCTTTCTACTTCCTTGGCCCCCATCTCTAGAACTCACTCCCTCCAGACCTCCGCCTAGAGCCCTCCCTCAAAACCTTCAAAGCAAACTTAAAAACCCACCTATTCTGTCTAGCTTTTGACCTTCCTCCTCCAATCTCCTCTCTCTCCCCTCCCCCCCATTGATGCTCGCTAGTCCATCTTCTCCTGTTGCCTCCCCTACTTTTTTTTCTTAATCTCTTTTTAATTCTTTCCTATCCTATCAAATAATGGCGTTCTTTTCTACCTTTAGCAGCCTTTTTTTGTTGTAAACTGCTCAGACGCTGTTGTGATGAGCGGTATATTAAGCATTCTAATAAACAATAAAATCATCCCATGGTCCTATCGATGACACCATCCACGCAGCCTTGCATTCATCTCCAGGATGAAAGTTTCTCTGCCTCGGCCTTTATCTTCAACAGGGAGGATTGAAGAGAGCATCACCTGCTTCACCCTCTGTCCCAGAGTCATGAAGTCACTTTTGATACACTCAGAGGGATACCTAACGGTATCATTTGTGCTGATATGGATAAGCAATATCAGATAATAGTTAGTAGGCTTGATGAGTCTCAGCAAACTCTCCATGGCATCTTGGATTTTGGCACCTGGCAGACAGCATACCTCTCTGGACATCAAGTCTGGTCAATAGATGGACATCTCAATACCCCTCAGAAGAGAGTCATCAACCATCTCTACCTTTCACTTCCTTGTGGTCACTGATTCCGCAACTTCGGAGTGCTTGAGCTTAGGTTGTTCCCTTTTCTGGGATGCTTTCACCTTCTCTAGGGCTGTATACTGGTTCTTCAATTCAAGGGCTGGAGGAGTTTGATTGTTGATCCTACAGGCTCTGGTGAATCGTTTCTTCTAATAGCACTATTCTATGTCCCTATGTGTAACCCTACTTCCTTACTAGACAGTTATTACCTCACATTAGGACATTTTGAAATTATGTGTCTGAGGAATACAGATGAATGGGTTCCATTTGCAAAATTACCTAATAGAAGCTCCTTGAAGCAAGCTAATTTGGGAGTTACCCTGTATAGCAAAAATTCTCACATGGTGTGGGTGGGTGCTGGGGTGAGTAGGGAGGGAGCTAACATCTGAATGGTCAGAGACTTCAAAGTGCTTGCTTTGAAAAAAAGCCTAGAAAAAGAACAATAAACTTTTAACAGCAGAGCTTTATCCAAGAACACAAAAAAGTCCCCTTTTGCATTACAGCACCAGAAAAAGAATTAGCTGTTAAAAATGAAACCAAAACCCCTTTATAAGAGCTCTTAGGCAGAGAGCTTGCATTTAATAGCCACACAGTATTATCTTGCTTGCAATGGAGACCCTTTTAGAAATGGTAGTGCTTGCAAGGCAATGTAGACCTTTATATAGCACTCAGCTGCCTAGCTCCTATGCAAGCTAATTAGGAACCACTAACACTTGATGAGATCAGAGACTTCAAAGAGCTTGCTTTGAATGGAAGGCCAGAAAAAGAACAATGAATTCTAACAGCAGAGCTTTACCCAAGAACACAAAAGACTCCCCATTTTGTAATACAGCTCCAGAAAAAGAATTAGCTATTCAAAATGAAAACCCAAACCCGTTTAAGAGCTCTCAGGCAGAGAGCTTGTATTTAAAAGCCACACGGAATTATCTTGCTTGCAATGGAGACCCTTTGAAGAATCTATTTTTTTCTACCTTTTCACTCATTTTTTATTTATTAATATTTTATATCTTTTATAAAATTATTTATTAATTTTGCTGCTCCTCTCTTAGGTATCCTCGGTTACATTTCTTACTGTACCCTCATGGTTGTATTTTTTAATAACTATTTCTTAATTACCATTTTTTGATAACTATTAATTTGCACCAAAAATTATTTTTGACAGATTCATATCTGAAACTTATTATAAGTGTCATATTCAACAGTGGCCTATCGTTGTATGTATTATATACTGTATAGGGTTGTTTTTAGTATTTATTATTTAATGTTTACATAGTAAGATAGTATATGATGGCAGTATGGTTCATCTAGCCTGCCCAGTAAGGTGGCTAGAGTGATTGTACCTGACGTTCCATGCAGATCGTCACGCCCCTTCTTTGCCTGTGTTTAGGGTTGTACCTGCCACTCCATGCAGGTCAGCCTCTCTCTATTTACTGACATATAAAAGATATTTAAGTTTGCTTTGATTTCATCCTGTTGCTATAAAGGGATCTACTGTGTCTGTCCCATTCCATTTTGAATTCCGTCACTGTATTTGCACCCACCACTTCCATCGGGAGGGTATTCCAAGGATCCACCACCCTTTCAGTGAACTTCTTGATGTTGCTTTTAAGTTTACCGCCTTGCAACTTAATTTTATACCCTCTAATTTTACAACTTCCCCTTCTTTGAAAAAGATTTGTTTGTTCATTAATAACCTTTAAGTATTTAAAGGTCTGTATTATATCTCCCTTGTCCCTACTCTCCTCTAGGGAATACGGGCCCAATATTCAAAGGCATTTACACAATTTACTAATCTGTAAACTATGTAAATGCCACTTAGATATATGTTCAGTAGCACTAATACAGTTAATGCCATTGAATATCCCTGAATAACACCGCTAAACGCTCCGATTTAACCATGTAGCATCGGGGTGTGTTGTGGGCATTCTGGGACGGAACAGAAATGGCACCTGTTGCTAACCATGCGGCGGTGATATTGCATGGTTGCTGGTAAAGATAGGCACAGTAAGAGTTGGCCTATTTTTACTTGTGGGAGCTAACCGGGTAGCGGTGCAATATTGCTGCTGCCTGGTTAGCTTCTGTAGTATCTGCGGCTATGCAGTGACCTCGGATATTCAATGTTGGGGCCTTATATGACCTTGGCATTAAATATCCACATTTAATGTTCAGGGCCGGTGGCTAGCCACTGTAATCGTGCTAGCCACCGGTGCTGAATATCGGGCCTTACATATTTAGGTCTTCAAGTCTTTTCTCATACGTCTTCTGGTGCAGGCTCCAAATCATTTTGGTCACCTTCCTCTGAACCTTTCAGTCTTTTTTATATCCTTTGTGAGATTTATTTATTTTATTTATTTATTTACGTTTCTTATATACCGCGCTATTAAGATCAGTGCGGTTTACAGCGAACAGAACGATGGTGCACTTGTGAGAACACATAGCGCTTACAATGAACAGGGCAATAACATAGAGATTTGGAGAGAGATTTGCTCTCCAAAACTGAACACAATACTCCAAGTGAGGCCTCATCAATGACTTGTACAGGGGCATTAATACCTTCTCCTTTCTGCTTGTTATTCCTCTCTGTATGCAGCCCAGCATCCTTCTAGCTTTGGCTATCACTTTGCCACATTTTTTAGCCACCTTGAGATCCTCAGACAAAAGAACTCCAAGGTCCCTCTTATGGTCCTTCTGTCATCTGTCAGTCAACCAATTTCTGATCCAGTTCACCACCTTGGGACCTATTCCCAGGCTATTCAGTTTATTGACAAGTCTCCTATGCAGAACAACATCAAAGGCTTTGCTGAAATCTAGGTATATCAAATCCATTGCATGCTGTTGATCTAGTTCTCTGAGCCACCCAGTCAAAGAACTCAATCAGATTTGTTTGGTATGATCTTCCCCTGGTAAAACCACGTTGCCTTGGATCATGCAATTCATTGGTTTCCAAAAAGTCCACTATTCTTTCTTTCAAGAGCACCCCCTTTACTTTTCCTACCACAGAGTAAGGCTTACTGGCCTTTAGTTTGTTATCTCTTCCCTATTACCACTTTTGTGAAGAGGTACCACATCAGCCCTTCTCCAGTCCTGTGGAACCTCTCCCATCTCCAAGGATCTATTAAAACATCCTTTAAAGGCCCTACTAGAACCTCTCTGAGGTCTTTCAGTATCTGGGAATGTATCCCATCAGGTCCCATAGTCTTGCCCACTTTCAGTTTTGCAAGCTGTTCAAAAACATCATGTTCTGTCACTGGTGTGGAATCAACTCCATTCCCATTCATATATTTGTCAATCATATGTGGTCTTTCTCCAGAATTTTCTTTCGTGAATACAGAACAGAAGTATTTGTTTAGCATTTTCACTTTTTCAATGTCACTTTTCACGAAACTGTCCTTGGCACTTTTGAGTCTTGCAGTTCCACCTCTGATCTTCCTCTTCTCCCTAATATACCTGAAAAAGGTTTTGTCTCCATGCTTCATATCTTTAGCCATCTTTTCTTCCACCTTTGCTTTTGCTATCCTTATTTCTTTCTTTGCCACTTTTGGCTTTATCCTGTATTATTTTCTGTGTTCCTCATCTTCTGAATGTTATGAAAGCTGTGTTTTTTTACCTTTATTTGTGCAACTGCTTCTTTAGTAAATCATATAGGTTTCCTTTCCCTCTTGTTTATTATGGTTTTTAAAAAATGTTTTTATGTTTTAATATATTCCCTGTTTTTTAGTTTCATTTATTATTTATTGTTGTGATGCAATTTGTAGACCGCTGATGCAGGTATGTTTGCCAAAACTCAGCCAAGTTGGGTCCTCTTAATAAACTCCATTGAAAGACATCTGTGTTTCACTTCTGTGGTCTTTCTCCGTTTACACCTTCTTCTCATTTGGCTTGATCTATCATGGAGACTCCCTTCCTCTTTTTGTTCTGACATCTGGAAAAGCAACATAAAACTACACTCTTGGCAAAGGTAATGAATTGGGACAAGTGAGGCAAGCTCTTCTGGATTTAGAAGGGGAAAGGATAGCATGGGGTTAAATAGAGCGAGAGAGTTTCTGAGGAAAGGAATAGGGCAAGCAAGCAGCTGACAGATTAATAAAGTGGAATCTTAATGCCACTATTCTATGGATTAAAGATGGAGACAGGCAGATGAGGTACAAGGATTCTGATATCAGGAAGAGCTTTGTGAATTTTTATCAGGAGCTATATTAGACAGATATGACTATCACCCCGAGGAAGATTAAAAACTATCTGTATATGGTGGGTTTACCAAGGCTAGAGGAGAGAGATATGAAAGACCTAGACTGTGGAGTCATATATTATATTTTGAATAGTGAATAAGTATGATTTGTTCTGTCGGCCCAATATTCAAATGATTTATGCTCCTAACTTTGCAAGTTATGTTCCTATATTGGTCTCTTTGAAAATTTACTATGGACGAATGCCTAAATTTAAACTCAAAATTTTACTAAGGCCCAATATTCAAAAGGCATTTACATGGTTTACGGCCCTGTAAACTGTGTAAATGTCTCTAACCATAATATTCTTCTCCCCTAGATGCCATGATGCTAACTGCTTAGCATCGGGGAATGTCATGGGCATTCCAGTGGAGGTGGCAACGGTTGATAAGAACATAAGATATGCCATACTGGGTCAGACCAAGTTCCATCAAGCCCAGTATCCTGTTTCCAACAGTGGCCAATCTAGGTCATAAGTACCTAGCAGTTTCCCCAAGACACTGGTTCCTCAATGCTTGTATCGGGTCAAGCGGTGATATCCTGGGTCCCTTTTAATAATGATTTACTGTATGGATCTTTCCTCCAGGAACTTGTCCAAACCTTTATTAAGCCATACTACACTAACAGCTTTTACTACATCCTCCGGTAACAAATTCCAGAGTTTGATTACATGTTGAGTGAAAAAAATATTTTCTCTTATTAGTCTTAAATAGGTTATCCTGTAGCTTCATTGCATGTCCCCTAGTCTTTTTATATTCTGATGACATAAACAATCGATCTACGTTTACCCATTCCATTACATTCATTAATTTATAGACCTCTATCATATCTCCCCTCAGCTGTCTATTCAGTTTATTGACAAGCCTCCTATGAGGAACAGCACCAAAGGCTTTGCTGAAATCTACGTATATCAAATCCATTGCATGCCGTTGATTATAGTTCTCTGAGTCACCCAGTCAAAGAACTCGGTAAGTGACCTGTGGCTAAAAGATAGGTAAAGAAAAAAGCTTACCTATCTTTTAGCTGCAGGAGCCAACCAGACAGCATGCAATATCCCTGCTATCTGGTTAACCTCTGTGGCTTCGGGGCATATATGGCAAACCTGGATATTCAATGCTGGGGCCACATATGACCCCGGCATTGAATATCGTGTGCAAAGGCGATGCAGTCCGCCACTGAGGTGGACAGGGTCCACTTGGTGACAGCCTTCCCAAGTCGACTTGGACTGTATGAAACGAAACGTTGTGAGGCTTTGCGGTGGTCCTGAGTACGTTGCAGGTAGAAGGACAGGGCCCTTTTGCAGTCCAGAACATAGAGAATAGCCACTGCCTTGTTGGCATTGGGCCATGGAAAGAAGATAGGGAGCACCACCTCTTGGTTGAGGTGGAAGGTGGATGTCACCTTCGGAAGAAATTTTGGGTGGGTTCAAAGCATGACCCTGTTCTTGTAGAACCTAGTGTAGGGTGGTTTGGCTACCAAGGCCTGAAGCTTGCTGACTCTGCAGGCAGAGGTGAGCACCACCAGGAAGACAACCTTCCAAAATAGGTAATGCAAATGGTAGGTAGCCAAAGGTTCAAAGGGCAGCTTGGTAAACTGCGCCAGAACCACATTGAGATCCCATTTTGCTGGAGGCAGCCAGAGGGGGGGGGGGGGCTTAGAGGCCAGCAAGCCCCGCATGAATCGGGTAATGAGGGGCTGCACAGAAAGAGGCTTGCTGACACAGCGTGACAATGCTGCACCTCGGTCGCCAGGATCCTGAGGCATCTTTGTTAGTGATATAGCGGAAGGGCTGTCGGGTAAGGTTTGCCTCTTTGTGGATGATACCAAAATCTGCAATAGAGTAGATACCCAGGAAGGTGTAGATAACATAAGGAGGGATATAGCTAAGCTTGAAGAATGGTCTAGAATCTGGCACCTGGGATTTAATGTTAAAAAATGTAAGGTCATGCATTTGGGCTGCAGCAATCCAAGGGAGCAATATAGTATAGGGGGTGAAGTACTTTTGTCCACTAAAGAAGAGCGGGACCTAGGCGTAGTTGTGTCTGATGATCTTAAAGTAGCTAAACAGGTAGAAAAGGCAACGGCAAAAGCGAGAAGGTTGCTTGGGTGCTGTCAGCAACACTTCCCTGGTGGCCAGTGGACGCCAGGGCAGGTGCGACACAAAATATAAGGTTAAAATTGGAGAGTCTTCTAAAGGCCTCAAATGAGAGTTGGTCCTTGTAGTTTTCTTTGCTCCAATCTTCAATGAAACAATCAAGCTGAGTGGTGGGAATTAATAAGGCTTTTATTTCCCTTTTCACAGTGGTTCTAAATTGTGGGTTACAACTTTAAAGCAAATGTCCTTAACTCAGGTAGAAAACAAACTCAGGGTTCAAAGCAAAAACTGTTATACGTCACAGGAATGGAGGTGCTCAAACAAATAAAGAATGCTCTGCTGGCAATTCACCCAATCACAAGTCTGGCAGTGACTCTAAACTTTCAGAAATGCAAAGTGTACAGTCCATCTCATGCTCAGATAAATCTCCTGCCAGTTCCACTTGCATTGGCTCGTTATCAGAAAGCTCTGATTCTATATCCCTGGTTTCTTGTAAAACACATTCAGGGGTTTTGTATATTTTCTGTAGCAGTTCCCAATGTCCTTGGCCTAGCCTAGGGCGTCAGCCACGTGCTGTATTAGGCTTTAAAGAATCCTCTTTCCTTAGAGGCTTTATAGCAGCTTTTTCATAGCTTTTAACATTCACAACTTTCTTGTTAGGCATACATTTCTCATACCTTGTATGGCAGCAATCCTCAAGTAACCGGCTTTCTTCCACTGCCTACCTTTCCCAGGCAGCCGCTTGGTGAAATCCTTTTCTATGCAGGTTAGGCTTACCCTGCAGCCTTTGACTTCCTTCTCCTGGTGAAGGCCTGCCTCTTTACAAGCCCAGCTCCTGGCTTTCTGACTCAGGGTGGCTTGGCTTCTCTAGCTGATTCTTGTTTGGCTTAGGGTTGCAGTTACAACAGTGCTTTTGCCTCTGAGGGCAAACAGCTCTCGGTTTGGCTTGACCTGACACCTCCTTAGGTCCTTCCTCAGCTCCTGGGAAATCACCTCTCCCTCCTGGGAATCCTCTAGCACTAGAGTAGTCAGGTTTCCACTTCCACCTCTCTCTCTCGGTGCTGCCAGTATTTCTCCCCTTGCTTCTGCTAGGGCTGCTGCTTCTGCTGGTGCTTCTATCTCCGAGGCTGCCTGTGCTCCTTCTGCCTCTTCTCCTTCCTCCCTTCCAGTCTTCCACACTCCCCTTATGAAGCCCTCCTGCCTTTGAGGATTGGAAGCTGGTTGGCATTTCCTCATGACTAGCTGGGCGTGGCTCTTCAGTCTTCCTGAAGACACTCTTGCTCCCTCTAGCTGGTTCCTGGGAATATTGCAAGTCTTTTTCTCTGTGAAAAGCACCTTTTTTCCTCTCAACTGGGCTCTCATCAGCCCTCGCTGCATGACACATCCCCCTTCTTAAAATATTACGGGCTGGTGAAGCCTCTTCCGCGCAGCATGTAATACGAGACATTGCATCAGCATTAAAATGCAGCTTCCCTGCTCTATGCTCCACTCTAAAATCATACGGTTGTAAAGCCATGTACCACCTAGTTAGGCGGTTATTATCATTCTTCATACTGCTTAACCATTTTAGAGGGGCATGATCCGTAATGAGGACAAACTTCCTCCCTGTCAAATAGAACTTTAAGGCTTCGATGGCCCATTTGATTGCGAGACATTCCCTTTCTATAGTTGCATACTTCTTCTCCGCAGGTGACAGCTTCCTACTGAGGAACATAATAGGGTGTTCTGCGCCTTCTTGTACCTGCGAGAGAACAGCACCCAAACCCGTCTCCGATGCATCGGTTTGTAATAGAAAGGTTTGTCTGAAATCTACGCCTCGCAATATGGGGGCTCGACATAATTTCTCCTTTAAGTTCTGAAAGGCTTCCTCCGCTTCCGCTGACCATGGTATTGCATTTGGCGGATTCTTTTTTAACATTTCAGTAAAAATAGCGCTCTTTTCCGCAAAGTGTGGTATGAAGCGGCGATAGTAGCCGATGAGGCCAATAAAACTTCTCAGTTGTTTCTTATTTTGCGGTATGGGAAATATCTTCACGCTTTCTACCTTGTCCAATAGCGGGCGCACTGTGCCACGTCCCACAAGGTGACCCACTTGATTTTACGATAAGACGGTATAGAAATACTGTTAAATAAATAAATAAAATAAATAAACTTCCTTGGCAGCGAATGTGCACTTCTTCAGATTCAATGTTAATCCCGCTCTCCTCATGGCTTCCAGGACTGTTCCGACTTGGTCAAGATGCTCTTCCCACGTGGCACTGTGGATCACCACATCATCCATGTAGGCTGTTGCGAAATTCTGATATGGTCGGAGAATAATATCCATCAGGCGCTGGCACGTTGCAGCCGCCCCATGTAGCCCGAAGGGCATTCTTCGGAACTGGAACAGGCCCAGGGGTGTGCTGAAGGCAGTTTTGGGTTTAGCATCACGTGTTAGAGGCACCTGCCAATATCCCTTGGTCATGTCTAGCGTTGTGAGAAATTTTGCCTGTCCGAGCCTGTCTAATAACTCCTCGATATGAGGCATCGGGTACGCGTCGAAAGTAGACACTGCATTCACTTGGCGGAAGTCTATGCAGAATCGCGTAGTACCGTCGGGCTTAGGTACTAGTACTACCGGGCTGCACCATGGACTATGCGATTCCTCAATGATGTTCATTTGGAGCATCTCCTGAACTTGGTCAATAACGTCCTGCCTTTTGGCCTCCGGCAATCGGTACGGCGGTTGCCGCACAATTTTTCCAGGCGGGGTGAGTATCTCGTGTGCCACCAAGGCTGTCTTTCCTGGTATAGGAGTTAGCATGTTCTTAAAGTCCTCCAGGAGTTGGGTCAAATCCTGTTTTTGCTTTAAGGAGAGCTCCTCACTGATCCTTGGTGTAGGGCAATCTTTACACTCGTCTAGCCGTGGGCCAAGATCTTCCTCTGAGGGGTCATTCCCCATAACCATCAAGCCTTCCATGTCCCTCTTCCCTGTGGAACCGAAACCTCGAGTTCCCCGGCTCGTTGGGGTTACCACGGCGACCTCTTCGAGGGTTGGGAATCCCACCCGTTCACAAATCAATTGTGCTATCCTGTCCCCCACTTTGACATCAAAGTCTTCATCTGAACAGTTGCATAAAAGGACTTTAAGTATGCCTCTATAGTCCGGATCAACTACTCCGGCAGCCACATCAATGCAGTGTTTGGCAGCGAGTCCGGACCGTGGTGCTATACGCCCATAGCACCCTTGGGGCAACTCCACCTGGAGATCAGTACTAATTAGCATATGTCCATGTTTCAGGACAACCTGGTCCTCGGCGCTATACAGGTCATAGCCTGCCGCTTGTGCAGATGCCTGTTGAGGACTGTGAGCTTTTTCTGAAGTTTTGCAAAATTTTAACACAAACTTCTTTGGTGGGTCTACTTGTCCTTTAAGGGGGGTTTTCTTTGGCTTTGCCCAAAGCGGGCTAGGAATTGCAGTATCCTTAGGGCTAATGCAAGTGGAAATTAGTGCTTCTTGTGGAGACAAGCCCTCTTTTAGACCTCTCCTGAACTGTGGCCAATCACGGCCCAGTACCAGCTCTTGGGGTAACCTAGGCACCACAGCTATTAACATTTCTTTCTCAATGCCTAGACCTTTAACCCACAATTTGTACACGGGATAGCGTATACATTTTATTTTGACATTACCCTCTGGCTGATCTGGAACTGCCACGCCCTGATCCCTGACCACAGACCATAATTTTTGCGAAATCATAGTTTGGTCAGCTCCAGAGTCTAAAAGTGCTTTTGCATTTACCCCTTGAATTTTCACATTCAAGACAAAACCTTCATGGATTGCTTTTGTTTTTTCTCCAACAAGAGCAGCACGTGAATAACATTCTTGTTTTAAATGCCCTTTCTTTCCACATGCGAAACATCTTTTAGTCATTTCTTTTGACACAACATTAGAACTTTTTAAACCATTATGTAGAGGTCGTGAGATGCTTTCTAACCTCTGCGCTTCCATACCGACTGCCAATTTGGAAGTCACCATCTTTTGCTGGGTGACCATCTCTGCTTCCAAATACCGCTCAGTGAGAGCTATTAAGTCAGCAGTGGTATGGCAACTCTGCAGGATGAGAAAGTTCTGCACTCTGTTCGGCACTGCAGACATATATTGTTCAAGTATTATCTCATCCATTAGTGTATCTACTGTCTTCCCCTCAGGCTTTAGCCATTTGGTTGCTAGACCGCGTATTCTATGGCCAAGGGCCTTAGGCGTTTCATCTGCCCTGAGTGAAGTGGCTCTAAACATCTTATTGTACAATAAAGGTGTAAGGCCTACTCGATCCCTAATAGCACTAACTACTTCCTCGTAATTATTAGCAAGAGCAGGTGGCATTGCCCGGTACGCAGCGAGCGCTTCCCCCGTGAGGGACGCTGCAAGGCGAATGGCCCATTGATCGGGTGGCCAACGTGAGGAACATGCAATTTTACTAAAGGAATCTAAAAAGTCATCCACATCATCAGTAGGGCTTAACTTTCCCACTGTTAGGTCATTGCATGTCCAATGTCCATCCCTTGGATTGCCTGGTCCAGCCTCCTGTAGCTTCTCTGTGTTGGCCTTTGCCAGCGCCTCCCGCTGCTGAGCCAACCAGGTTTCCATAACCTGCAGGACCAGCTGTTGTTGTGCTTGCACAGCCAGGAGGGCCTGCACTTGGTTTTGCCGCGCAAACTTAGCTTGTCTGTCAAACTGTAGCGCCATCCACGCGCAAAGTTCCTTTTGCTCCATGCTGCACCTGTAAAAAGAGAACACAAGAAAAAAAAAGTGTGGCTCCACTAACAAATGAGCTCCTTTTTTTTTTTTCTTCTTTTTTTCCTTCCCTCTCATATCCAACACAGAACAGGCTTAATTACAGGTTACCTGACATCCGTGTTGTATCAGCTTTGGAATAATCGTTGCTGTCCCACTCTGCAGCTCTCCGCCACTGGTGTCAGCAACAGGATTTTCAGCTCACTGGTCCAGGTGTCCCCCTTCAGGATTTTCACCATCCAATCCGGTTTCTGGTTACTCCTTCCCAGGTTTTACCCTCCGATCCAGTTTCCAGCTAATCCGTTCCGGGTTTTACTTTTCCAATCCGGTTTTTCATACACTCCTCTCCGGGTTTTTTTTTTTTAAACCTAGGAGTTTAATTTTTCTTTATTTTGCAGATGTAAGCACCCAATAGAACATCCAACAACTACGCCATTTATGTCAGCAACATTTCCTTGGTGGCCAGTGGACGCCAGGGCAGGTGCGACACAAAATATAAGGTTAAGATTGGAGAGTCTTCTAAAGGCCTCAAATGAGAGTTGGTCCTTGTAGTTTCCTTTGCTGCAATCTTCAATGAAACAATCAAGCTGAGTGGTGGGAATTAATAAGGCTTTTATTTCCCTTTTCACAGTGGTTCTAAATAGTGGGTTACAACTTCAAAGCAAATGTCCTTAACTCAGGTAGAAAACAAACTCAGGGTTCAAAGCAAAAACTGTTATACGTCACAGGAATGGAGGTGCGCAAACAAATAAAGAATGCTCTGCTGGCAATTCACCCAATCACAAGTCTGGCAGTGACTCTAAACTTTCAGAAATGCAAAGTGTACAGTCCATCTCATAGTCAGATGGATCTCCTGCCAGTTCCACTTGCATTGGCTCGTTATCAGAAAGCTCTGATTCTATATCCCTGGTTTCTTGTAAAACACATTCAGGGGTTTGGTATATTTTCTGTAGCAGTTCCCAATGTCCTAGCCTAGGGCGTTGGCCACGTGCTGTATTAGGCTTTAAAGTATCCTCTTTCCTTAGAGGCTTTATAGCAGCTTTTTCATAGCTTTTAACATTCACAACTTTCTTGTTAGGCATACATTTCTCATACCCTGTATGGCAGCAATCCTCAAGTAACCGGCTTTCTTCCACTGCCTACCTTTCCCAGGCAGCCGCTTGGTGAAATCCTTTTCTATGCAGGTTAGGCTTACCCTGCAGCCTTTGACTTCTTTCTCCTGGTGAAGGCCTGCCTCTGTACAAGCTTAGCTTCTGGCTTTCTGACTCAGGGTGGCTTGGCTTCTCCAGCTGATTCTTGTTTGGCTTAGGGTTGCAGTTACAACAGTGCTTTTGCCTCTGAGGGCAAACAGCTCTCGGTTTGGCTTGACCTGACACCTCCTTAGGTCCTTCCTCAGCTCCTGGGAAATCACCTCTCCCTCCTGGGAATCCTCTAGCACTAGAGTAGTGTCAGACGGGTGCCTGGGTGAGAATGTTCACAGTCTTGGCAAAGGCATATATCAATATGATTTGCAAGGGATTGTGGGAAATGCAGTCCATTCACACCAGACACAGCCGCTCACAATAGTTAGTTGTGCTTGAGTGTAAAGCCAATAAGATATTTATTTATGGGGTTATTTCTCCCAACACAGATATGCCTGGTAGCACATAAAACAGGATACTTGCTTTCAGTGTTAAACTTAGAACAACAAAATCAGGAAAACAACAGCTGAACTTGTCAGGCAATCAAAGCAAAAGAATAAAGACCTGGTTGGTAACAAACTGGTCTTTTCTGTAGGCTCTAGCTAATATTTTCTTAGCAGTGTTTCAAACAACAAGCAAAACCCACAAAGAAGGGAAAAACTGTTCTTTTCAGGTTAACTTCTTATATCTTCACACATAGACTCAGAAGTGATTTCCTCAGAGCTCACAAGCAATTAGGTAAGGCTCAATTGCTAGCAGTTACCCAGCTGAAACCCCTTAGCTGGCTTGCTTTCTACTGCGTGGCTCAAATCCTATTCAGGAGCTTTTCTGAGTAGATTAAAGAACCAGTTTGTATTTCTTTGTAATGGTTGTTGTACTTTGTAACAGAAAATTACCAAAGGAGTTTAGACAGAGAGCAATCCATGTATTCACAGCCTATATCTAAGACTTCTCCCCCTTCTACAACAATCATGGGTTCAATATCATGGATTGGCACAGAGGAATTTCTCAATGGAGCACTCTCAGGAGAATACTTGGTTATAGCTAGGGCATAGATCAGTGTTCATACCTGAGCTTCCATTGCTGTTAGAGTTCCTCTCTAAATAGCCTGGCCAGTATGTAGTCCAGTTCTTATGTCCAGCCTTCCAATCCAGATCCCTGGACACTGGGTCTCTCTTCACATACCTTCTGGCACGGGTCTTAGGGTCCCTTCCAAGTGCAGCCGTCTCCCTCACAGGTACCGTCTGGAGATTCCTAGCCCTGCAGCACCATTCCTCTGGCTTTCCCCGGTCCAATGGTGTATGCTGGCCCTTGGAATGCCTCCTAGTATATGTTCTGCTCTGGACTCCTTTAGACCTCCCAAAGGCTTTTCTCTTCTTTCTTCCAAAGGGTTTCTTGCCCTCTCTGTCCGTCCGCTCTGGCTTCTGCTTCTGATGATCCTCCAGATGATGAAGATGTCCAAGATGAGGTTCTCCAAGCTTAGGATGATTCTCTGTAGAATAAACTCTACCTTTATTCTGCTTAGATGAGTGCTCCACCCTAGCACAGTGCAGCTGTGCTGAATCAGGCCCTGCCCTTTGAGATGAGTGCTTGGGGATTACCTCATAGCCCTCCTTATTGAACACACGTTTCCCCACTTCAGCTCCTCTAATGGCTGTTGGAAACCTGGTGCATTCTGGGCCTGGTAGTCTTTTATGGGAAAATTCTGTTTTCTTATTTCTACCAGAACTGACAGGTTGCTTGTTCAGAGTCAATTCACCTTTTCTATAGCTCCTTCCTGAGCTATGATAAGCTTCCTTATCACATACCCCCCTGCTTAAGTTATTACGGACTGGTGTAACTGGTGAAACTTCTTCTCTACAGTCCGTAATACGGGAAAGGGCATCTGCATTCTTGTGTAACTTCCCAGCACGATGTTCCACTTGAAAATCAAATGCCTGTAAGGCCATGTACCAGCGTGTCAACCTGGCATTGTGGTTCTTCATTTGCTGCAACCACTTAAGTGGGGCATGGTCTGTGACCAACTGGAACTTTCTCCCTGTATGGTAATACCTTAACGCCTCCACTGACCACTTTATAGCTAAACATTCTTTTTCTATTGTGGAATACTTTTGTTCAGCCGGTGACAACTTCCTGCTCAGGTACATCACAGGATGCTCCTCCCCTTCATGACACTGGGATAGAACCGCTCCTAGCCCTACATCCGATGCATCTGTTTGAACCAGAAAGGGCTTCCTGAAGTCCACCCCTTTCAGTACTGGTCCTGTACACCATTTTCCTTTTAAGACTGAAAATGCTTTTTCAGCTTCAGGTGTCCACTTTAGCTGGTTTGGACAATTCTTCCGCAGCATATCCGTGAAAATTGCACTGTTCTCTGCAAATTGCGGTATAAATCTGCGGTAGTATCCAATAAGTCCCAAGAAACTTCTTAGTTGTTTCTTTGTTGTTGGAGGGGGAAAATTCCTGATGCTATCTACCTTACTCACTAGAGGTTTAATTTTTCCTCTTCCCACTAGGTGGCCCAGGTATTTTACCTCCCTATTTGCAAAGGCACACTTCTTCGGGTTTAAAGTGATTCCCGCTTGCTTCATGGAGCACAAGACTGCCCTGATCCTCTTTAGATGCTCCGCCCAGGTGTTACTATGGATTATGACATCATCCATATACGCAAAAGCATAATTTTGGTGGGGTCGAAGTACCTGATCCACTAACCTTTGGCAGGTAGCCGCTGCTCCATGCAGTCCGAAAGGCATCCTCTTGAACTGGAAAAGGCCAACGGGGGTGCTGAACGCAGTCTTCGGCTTCGACTCCCTGGTTAGAGGGATTTGCCAATATCCTTTTGTCATATCAAGGGTGGTTAAGTATTGAGCCTGTCCCAGCTGGTCCAACAGCTCTTCAATTCTTGGCATTGGATATTGTGGTGATGCGCAGGTAGCTGAGCCTTTTAAAACTGGAAAAAAAGAGGTTTTTTCTCATGAGCGGGGAAAGGGCTCACTACAGCATAGCTCCCAGGCAGAGAAAGAAGCTAGAACACACACCAATAGGGATAGCTTGAAGCCACACCCAGCCTCTAGAGCTCGTGCAGGCAGAGAGGGGGTGGGGCCAGAGAAGGAAACAAGCTGCAGGATATTTAAGCTGCGTCACTCAGGAAGTGGGCAGGCAACAGGAAGAGAGGACACAGAGAGTGAGGATACAGATTCAGCAGCTGAAGCAAAAGCAGAGAGAGGACGTGCTCAAGGAAAACTGCATGCTAAAAGCCAGGAGGAGAGGCCAAGAGTCCAGAGGAACCAAGGGAAGAAACAGCAGTATAAGGCTGTAGGGCCTGGAGGTTCAAAGGGGACCAGCCATAACTCCCAAGGCAAGTGCAAAGATTGTGGGCATGAGTGGAGCTGGGGAAGACGTCAGGAGTATATGACTGATTCTGAAAGTAACAGCTCAAGTCCTGAGTCTGTGATTAGGCAGTACAGAAAACCAGTTGAAAAGAGGGTTTCTGCCAGTAAAGCAACTTGTGTGTGTCCTGAACAGGAGTGGCTAAGAGGAAGAAGGGCAAGAGCTTTTGACCCGGTAAAAAGGGGAAGCCAGAAGTTAAAATGGGGGAAACTTCTTAAGCTTTTAAAAGAAGTGAAGCATAGCGTTCCAGAACGTGCCCCAAGCCCTGAGTGTTATAGCACCCCAGAAGAAATGGAAATAGAACCGTACTCAGACTCTCCAATATCCTCTGCAGAATCCATGGAGTGTGGGATTTGTATAAGCCGTGTTTAATGCTTTTATAAGAAGCTGTGGGTAACAGGTTAAGAAGATAATCTGTGCTGGTGTTATTGTGTGCCAAGGTGAAAAGCAGACAAGAAGTCACAAGAACCTCATTGTTTAAAAGCAGCCAATTGTATCTCTGAAGAAGCCAGGTTAACAGGGCTAGCGGTTTTAAACCAGGAGGCAGCACAGGAGAGATATCCTAATCTGCAGCAGCTGAGAGTTAAAGGTCAAAAACTGTCTTACAGAAGTTTTTGAAAAACTGTGCATTTAAAAAGTGTTACACTGCTTTGTAAATGGAAGAAGCTAAAAAGAGTATCAAGAGTGAAGTAACTACTTGAAGAAATATTGCTGAGAAGTTTAAGGGAGAAAATATCCTGTATTTTCAGTTTGCAATATTGTTTGCCTTATCAAGGTCATTTGCCTCAGCAAGGTCATTCGCCAAAATTGGTTCCAGAAATAAATAAATAAAAAGCAATTTAAGTTAACAAATTGTCCTGTGATCCTCTTCCACTCGAATTGCTGACAAAGCAAACCCACAACTACACAAAAGAAGAGTGATGTCCAGCGCTCCCCACTAGGCAACTGCCTAGGCGGACGGGGCAACGGCCACAGGTGGCGTAGCAAGTTGGATTTTTCGCTGGAAGCAAGTTGGCACGCTAGAAAGGCAAGCCGGACGAAAGGCGAAGGAGAGACATCCCCAGGAGCAGCCGAGTCAACCCCAGGTCTGCAAAGCAGAAGGGAAAATCCGGAGTGGCGGTGGAGCTGGATTCCGGATCAACGGAGTTGACAAAGTGAGACTCTGCACCGGAACCAGGTAACCCGTAGGCTGGAGGGTTGATCTGGACAGTACTGGTGTAAGAGGGTGGCTGTGGGGAAAGTAATCACCAAGGCAGGGAAAAAGGAAAAAAAAAAAAAAAAAAAGTCCGCACTTGGTGTTTTTCTCTTTTTGTTCTCTCCACAGGAAAATATGGAATCGCGAGACATCCTGGACTGGGCGGCTGGCCAGATAGCCAGACAGCAGCAATTGTCCGTGCAGAGCCTGGAGCAGGCGAAGGCGCTGTTCCAGTCACAGCAAGTGCCGTTCATTGAGACAATGTCCAGCTGGTTGAAGGCCCAAGGCAAGAAGGAAGATGCTGCCAGGACTGTGCCAGGTGCAGGGGCAGGTTTTCAGGATTGGGACTGGCCAGGGACTGGGACTTTCTCAGGTGGGCGCCTCACGAAAGAAGACGATGTAGAGGATTACATTGAGGCTTTCGAGAGGATAGCTCTCTTAGCCGGATGGCCAAAAGAGCAGTGGGCGCTAAGGTTCGCCGCTTCTCTCACGGGCGAAGCCTTAGCGGCCTACAGAGCTATGCCTGCTGGTTTAGTTAAAAATTATGAGGATGTAAAACAGGCTGTGAAAGATCGCTTAGGTTTGAATCCGGCGGTCTATCGCAGGCAGTTGCGTACATGCAAGTTGAGGCCAGGTGAGACGCCTCAGGCATTGTATCACCGTGTGAAAGGCCTGGTGTACAAGTGGCTGATGCCAGAAGTGAAGGATATGGAGTCTATATTAGATGCAATTATCCTAGAGCAATACATGGAGTCTGTACCAAGCAGCATGCAAACCTTCCTAGTACTCCAAGATTGCAAGAACACTCGGGAGGCCATTGCTTTGACCGACCGCTTTCTGGAGGCTAACAAGTTAAGCCCAGAGAGAGGGCGTGTTTTCAAAAATAACAAAATGGAGTCACTAGAAAGGAAGGCCAAGCTTGAGGGATGTGCAGAAGAAAATGTAAAACTGTATAAAGGATATAAAATGCAGAGAAAGTGTTTCTCGTGCGGAGAAGCTGGTCATTTAAAGAGGGACTGTAGAGCCAAGAAGGCCTTGATAACAACCCAGCACAGAGAGACAGGAGAAGGGTTCCTGTTGAGGGTGGAGGTAGAGGGGATACCAACAGAGGCATTATTGGACTCAGGCGCAGACCAATCTATGATTTCCCAGAGGCTCTGGCATCAAATAGAGGCGAAAGACAAACCCTCGCCACAGACCTCTGGGAATCATATTAGGATACGCTGTGTCCATGGCGCCGCTTCTACCTACCCCGTTCAGTCTGTGATAATAGAGGGAGTAGGCCTAAGAAAACAGATGGAGGTGGCCATAGTACCCAAGCTTCCACACGAGGTAGTGCTGGGCCGTGACTGGCCACAGTTCAGGAAGGGTTTAGCAGAAGAGTTGCAGGGTGAAGCCAACCAACCAGCTACCTTTCCGCAAGCAGGTAATTTAGCCAGGGAGAAAACCTTACCCCAGATAGGAAAGGTTGCTGACCCCAGGCTAGGAGAAAATAGGGCTACTGAAAATACCGCAGCCAGGGAGAAAACCTTACCCCAGTTAGGAAAGGTGGCTGACCCCAGGCTAAAGGACAGTAAAAAAGGTATGATTACTACCCGTACAGGTTATAAGCCCATAGAAAAAGGAAATAGCCCTCAGGAAGACCCGGTGCCAGGGACATCCTTCCAGGGGGACCGAATCACTCCTGCCAGAAACACTCACAGGAAGAGAAGAGCCAGCTTTCTACCCGCTCCTTTGTTTGGGACCACGGGTAAACAGGGAGGGAAGAAAGAGCCCCAGAGGGAAAAAACCGACCCAAAGCCTAAGTTCATACTTAGGGTCTGTAGGACCACCCCGGAGGCTACGGTGCCCAAGCGGGCGACAGAGCAGGCTGCAGGGGTTGACCTCTGCAGTGCTGTGGACACGGTCGTACCAAGACAGGGGAAGGCCCTAGTAGAGACGGGCATCCAGGTGGAAATACCGCCTGGCTGTTATGGCCGAATTGCCCCTCGATCAGGGATGGCTCTCAAAAATTTTATTGATGTGGGGGCAGGGGTCATTGATCCGGATTACCGGGGATCCATAAAAGTACTCTTATTTAATTTTGCACGCGAGGATTTTAGGGTGAGTGTGGGGGATCGCATTGCTCAATTTATTTGTGAGCGGGTAGGGTTCCCACCCATAGAGGAGGTGGATGAGTTATCCCCTACTGCCCGGGGTTCGGGTGGCTTTGGCTCTACAGGGAAAGCCGAGATGAAGGGTTTGACTGCTAATTGTGTGGAGAGGGAAGAGGAGGACTTAGGCCCACAGCTCGTGGATAGTAAAGCAGAGCAGGTACTCAGGATGGGAGAGGATCTCTCATGGGCTCAGCGGGAAGGCAATGTCCAAATTGCTGGGTGGGTTCTCAGATGTCCTTACCCCTTTACCAGGGGAGACAAACCTGGTGGCACATGAGATAGTCACCCCATATGGCGAAGTAGTCCGCCAACGCCCCTACAGACTCCCTGAGGCAAAGCATGCGGAGGTCATAAGGCAGGTCCAGGAAATGTTGAGGTTGGGAATAATAGAAGAGTCTAAAAGCCCCTGGAACAACCCAATAGTGTTAGTGCCAAAACCTGATGGGTCACTACGGTTTTGTATTGACTTTCGCAAGGTTAATGACATCTCCAGGTTTGACACCTACCCTATGCCTCGAATAGAGGAACTTTTGGATCGTTTAGGACGAGCCATTTACTTGACCACATTAGACATGACCAAAGGGTATTGGCAGATTCCCCTCACCAGGGAATCTCGCCAAAAGACCGCATTTAGTTCACCAATTGGACTATTCCAATTTCGCCGGATGCCCTTTGGTCTTCATGGGGCTGCAGCGACGTGTCAGCGGTTAGTTGACATGGTCCTCCGCCCACACCAGTCTTACGCGACAGCGTATATGGATGACATCGTCATCCATAGCTTGCGGTGGGATGAGCATTTGGTTCGGGTCAAGGCTGTGTTGGAGGCGATGAGGCGGGCAGGACTCACGCTCAACCCGGCTAAGTGTATGTTTGGTGCGACTGAAGTAAAGTATTTGGGACACTTGGTCGGCCATGGTATAGTAAAGCCGCTCTTGGATAAAGTAGAGAGCATTAGGACGTTCCCGAAGCCGCAGACGAAGAAGCAACTTCGGAGCTTTTTGGGCCTAATCGGCTATTACCGCCGTTTTATCCCACATTTCGCAACGGAGAGTGCAGCTCTTACCGAGATGCTTAAAAAGAATGCCCCTACACAGTTGCAGTGGTCTGGGATCGCGGAACAGGCCTTTAAAATATTGAAAGAAAAGTTGTGTGAGGCACCGGTTTTGCGCGGGGTGGATTTTAACCAAGCTTTTATCGTCCAAACCGATGCTTCGGAAACGGGCCTTGGAGCAGTGTTGTCACAGAAACACGAGGGAACAGAACATCCCGTGATGTTCTTAAGCCGTAAGCTTACCCCTCCGGAGAGAAAGTATTCGACAATTGAGCGCGAATGCCTTGCAATAAGGTGGGCGGTAATGGCGTTACGCTTTTATTTAACCGGACGACGGTTTCTGTTGGTCACCGATCACGCCCCATTACAGTGGTTAAACAAAATGAAGGACAGTAATGCACGTTTGACGCGCTGGTATATGGCTCTCCAGGAATTTGATTTCCGCATACAGCATAGGGCCGGGAAGCTCCATACCAACGCAGATGCACTGTCTAGGATTACCAGCTGTGCGCGGGTTGTGGCGCCAGCCGGTAATAGCTTAAGGGGGGGGGGATATGTGGTGATGCGCAGGTAGCTGAGCCTTTTAAAACTGGAAAAAAAGAGTTTTTTTCTCATGAGCGGGGAAAGGGCTCACTACAGCATAGCTCCCAGGCAGAGAAAGAAGCTAGAACACACACCAATAGGGATAGCTTGAAGCCACACCCAGCCTCTAGAGCTCGTGCAGGCAGAGAGGGGGTGGGGCCAGAGAAGGAAACAAGCTGCAGGATATTTAAGCTGCGTCACTCAGGAAGTGGGCAGGCAACAGGAAGAGAGGACACAGAGAGTGAGGATACAGATTCAGCAGCTGAAGCAAAAGCAGAGAGAGGACGTGCTCAAGGAAAACTGCATGCTAAAAGCCAGGAGGAGAGGCCAAGAGTCCAGAGGAACCAAGGGAAGAAACAGCAGTATAAGGCTGTAGGGCCTGGAGGTTCAAAGGGGACCAGCCATAACTCCCAAGGCAAGTGCAAAGATTGTGGGCATGAGTGGAGCTGGGGAAGACGTCAGGCGTATATGACTGATTCTGAAAGTAACAGCTCAAATCCTGAGTCTGTGATTAGGCAGTACAGAAAACCAGTTGAAAAGAGGGTTTCTGCCAGTAAAGCAACTTGTGTGTGTCCTGAACAGGAGTGGCTAAGAGGAAGAAGGGCAAGAGCTTTTGACCCGGTAAAAAGGGGAAGCCAGAAGTTAAAATGGGGGAAACTTCTTAAGCTTTTAAAAGAAGTGAAGCATAGCGTTCCAGAACGTGCCCCAAGCCCTGAGTGTTATGGCACCCCAGAAGAAATGGAAATAGAACCGTACTCAGACTCTCCAATATCCTCTGCAGAATCCATGGAGTGTGGGATTTGTATAAGCCGTGTTTAATGCTTTTATAAGAAGCTGTGGGTAACAGGTTAAGAAGATAATCTGTGCTGGTGTTATTGTGTGCCAAGGTGAAAAGCAGACAAGAAGTCACAAGAACCTCATTGTTTAAAAGCAGTCAATTGTATCTCTGAAGAAGCCAGGTTAACAGGGCTAGCGGTTTTAAACCAGGAGGCAGCACAGGAGAGATATCCTAATCTGCAGCAGCTGAGAGTTAAAGGTCAAAAACTGTCTTACAGAAGTTTTTGAAAAACTGTGCATTTAAAAAGTGTTACACTGCTTTGTAAATGGAAGAAGCTAAAAAGAGTATCAAGAGTGAAGTAACTACTTGAAGAAATATTGCTGAGAAGTTTAAGGGAGAAAATATCCTGTATTTTCAGTTTGCAATATTGTTTGCCTTATCAAGGTCATTTGCCTCAGCAAGGTCATTCGCCAAAACTGGTTCCAGAAATAAATAAATAAAAAGCAATTTAAGTTAACAAATTGTCCTGTGATCCTCTTCCACTCGAATTGCTGTCAAAGCAAACCCACAACTACACAAAAGAAGAGTGATGTCCAGCGCTCCCCACTAGGCAACCGCCTAGGCGGACGGGGCAACGGCCACAATATGCATCAAAAACTGATATTGCGTTTATCTGCCGGAAGTCAATACAAAATCTTAAAGATCCATCAGGCTTCGGCACCAGGACTATGGGGCTATTCCAGGGACTCTTTGACTCCTCTATTACTCCCATGTCCAACATCTCCTGGACTTGTGCCACTACTTCCTGTCTCTTGGCTTCAGGCAAGCGATATGGCCTTTGACGAATTAATTTCCCAGGAGGAGTTATTATTTCATGGGCAACCAAATGTATCTCCCCAGGTATGGGTGTCAACACATCTGGGAATCCTTTAAGCAATTTCCTAATTTCTTCCTGTTGTACCACTGTCAGGTCCTCACCTATTTGGGGCTCTGATTTTTCTTTGCAATCAGATACCTGGGGTCCCAAATCTTCCTCTTCATTCACCTCCCTCTCTCGGGCACAGGTGGCAGCTAGGCTTTTAACCCCTTTGACGTCAGTAGAACCAAAGCCTTTGGTTCCACGCTCAGAATTTTCCAGGGATGTGACCTCCTCCACAGGTGGAAAACCCAGTCTCTCACAGATCAATTGGGCAATTCTGTCTCCTGTCTTCACGTGATAATCATTCTGTCCAAAATTAAATAACAGAACTTTAATATTGCCCCTGTAATCGGGATCAATTACTCCTGCACCCACATCGATGAAATATTTAAGGGCTAATCCGGACCTTGGAGCTACTCTCCCATAGCATCCAATAGGTATTTCCACTTGGAGACCGGTGTCAACCAGGGCTCTCCCTTGGCTAGGTACAGTCACATTTTCTATACTGCACAGGTCAAACCCAGCAGCTTGAGGGGTTGCCCGCTTAGGAGCTTGGGCCTTCTCTGTGACCCTATGGTACTTTAAGATGAATGTCTGCTTTGGGGTAGCTTGGTCTTCTGGACGCTTAACCATCTTTTTAGCTGGGGTCTGAGGACTTCCAAATAAAGGCCCGGGAGCTATTACCATTAATCCTTCTCCCTCCTTCTTTCCTAGTCCTTCTACTAGACCCTGCTTAAATCTTGGCCAGTCTCTTCCTAGAACCAAATCAAAGGGTAGCCTAGGCACCACTGCTAACAGGACTTCCTCTTGTTTCCCCAGGCACTTAACCTTTAGCCTATAGGTAGGATATGATGTTGCAGCACCATGAATGCATCTGATGTGAACTTGGCTTTCAGGGGTTCTAGGCACAAATCCTTCTTGGGCCTCTATCCTCTTCCAAAGCCTTTTTGACATCATACTCTGGTCTGCCCCAGAGTCTAACAAAGCATTTGTGGTAATTCCTTGCACATGAACCATCAAAAGAAATCCTTCTTTGGGCTGTTTTAAATCCACACCCATTAAGCTAGTGTGTGTCTGGCATACCTTTTCTAAATGTCCCCATTTTCCACACTTGAAACATTTCTTTCCACTCCACTGTGTCATCTGGTTTGGCACAGTACATTTATTTTCAGAAACATTTTTAACTATTTTCTTTTCTGATACAGCACAGCTTGCCTCAGCACCCATCTTCAGAGGGCCACCCATTCTATGGCAAACCTGCGTGGCTTCCAAGAATCTCTCTGCCAGCATGGTTGCCTCTCCAAGATTTTGGCAATTTTGCTGTATAAGGAAAGTGTGCAAATCTTTAGGCACAGCAGACATAAATTGTTCAAGCATAATAATGTCTAATAACATTTCTACCGTCTTTTGCTCAGGCTCCAACCATTTTACAGCTAATCCTCTGATTCTCTGACTCAGAGCTCTGGGTGTTTCACCCACTCTTAAGGTAGTAGCTCTAAACATTCGCCTATACTCTGAAATAGACAACCCTAGGCGATCTCTAATAGCAGCCTTTACATCCTTATAATTCAAAGCCTGGGCTGCTGGCCTTGCTCTATAAGCTGTAAGCGCCTCTCCAGTTAATGAGGCTGCCAGCCTTACTGCCCACTGGGTCTCTGGCCATGCTAATGCTTGTGCCACTCTCTCAAAAGACTCTAGAAAATCATCAACATTATCATCTGGAGTTAGCTTCCCAAAACTAAATGCCCCAATTCCCTGATTGAGTCCCACACTGTCCACACGTGGTGTACCAGTATTTACTGCTGGTCTTGCATCTGGTCCACTTTGGTTCTGCAGTTGAACTAGGGCTTGCACCAGATCAAGCACTGGCCTCTGCTGGTCCATTAAGGCTTTCATAGCAGTGTCCTGAGCCTGCTGTGCTAGCTCCTGTTGCCTGCTAAACTGGGCTGCCATCCATTCATCTAGTTCCTTTGGATCCATCTTGATCCCTGCAAGAAAACACAAAAAAAAAAAACACCACAGTGCACCACCTTCCAAACAGGTGTTTTGTTCTACTCTTTTTTTTTTTCAATTACCCCTGTGCCTTACTCCCATCCACCACTAGACATGCCCAGGTACTTGTTACCTTATGCCAGTGATGAATCCAGCTCTGCACAGGGTCTTTTCTTCCTGGAACAGCTACCTGGAACAGCCACCTCTCCTCCAAAGTGCAGTTGAGGGAAAATCTTTTCTTTCAGCTTTTAGACTTGAACTTTCTTGTTTCTTCAGACTTGAGTTGTAATCCTTAGCAAGTAAATCCTTTGTGCAAAAGCAATCCGAAAAACGATGCCATTTGTCAGACGGGTGCCTGGGTGAGAATGTTCACAGTCTTGGCAAATGCATATATCAATATGATTTGCAAGGGATTGTGGGAAATGCAGTCCATTCACACCAGACACAGCCGCTCACAATAATTAGTTGTGCTTGAGTGTAAAGCCAATAAGATATTTATTTATGGGGTTATTTCTCCCAACACAGATATGCTTGGTAGCACATAAAACAGGATACTTGCTTTCAGTGTTAAACTTAGAACAACAAAATCAGGAAAACAACAGCTGAACTTGTCAGGCAATCAAAGCAAAAGAATAAAGACCTGGTTGGTAACAAACTGGTCTTTTCTGTAGGCTCTAGCTAATATTTTCTTAGCAGTGTTTCAAACAACAAGCAAAACCCACAAAGAAGGGAAAAACTGTTCTTTTCAGGTTAACTTCTTATATCTTCACACATAGACTCAGAAGTGATTTCCTCAGATCTCACAAGCAATTAGGTAAGGCTCAATTGCTAGCAGTTACCCAGCTGAAACCCCTTAGCTGGCTTGCTTTCTACTACGTGGCTCAAATCCTACTCAGGAGCTTTTCTGAGTAGATTAAAGAACAAGTTTGTATTTCTTTGTGATGGTTGTTGTACTTTGTAACAGAAAATTACCAAAGGAGTTTAGACAGAGAGCCATCCATGTATTCACAGCCTGTATCTAAGACTTCTCCCCCTTCTTCAACAATCATGGGTTCAATATCATGGATTGGCACAGAGGAATTTCTCAATGGAGCACTCTCAGGAGAATACTTGTTTCCCTGCTGTCTTTCAAGGTTATAGCTAGGGCATAGATCAGTGTTCATACCTGAGCTTCCATTGCTGTTAGAGTTCCTCTCTAAATAGCCTGGCCAGTATGTAGTCCAGTTCTTATGTCCAGCCTTCCAATCCAGATCCCTGGACACTGGGTCTCTCTTCACATACCTTCTGGCACGGGTCTTAGGGTCCCTTCCAAGTGCAGCCGTCTCCCTCACAGGTACCGTCTGGAGATTCCTAGCCCTGCAGCACCATTCCTCTGGCTTTCCCCAGTCCAATGGTGTATGCTGGCCCTTGGAATGTCTCCTAGTATACGTTCTGCTCTGGACTCCTTTAGACCTCCCAAAGACTTTTCTCTTCTTTCTTCCAAAGGGTTTCTTGTCCTCTCTGTCCGTCCGCTCTGGCTTCTGCTTCTGATGATCCTCCAGATGATGAAGATGTCCAAGATGAGGATCTCCAAGCTTAGGATGATTCTCTGTAGAATAAACTCTACCTTTATTCTGCTTAGATGAGTGCTCCACCATAGTACAGCGCAGCTGTGCTGAATCAGGCCCTGCCTTTTGAGATGAGTGCTTGGGGATTACCTCATAGCCCTCCTTATTGAACACACGTTTCCCCACTTCAGCTCCTCTAATGGCTGTTGGAAACCTGGTGCATTCTGGGACTGGTAGTCTTTTATGGCAAAATTCTGTTTTCTTATTTCTACCAGAACTGACAGGTTGCTTGTTCAGAGTCACTTCACCTTTTCTATAGCTCCTTCCTGAGCTATGATAAGCTTCCTTATCACAGTAGTCAGGTTTCCACTTCCAACTCTCTCTCTCGGTGCTGCCATTGTTTCTCCCCTTGCCTCTGCTAGGGCTGCTGCTTCTGCTGGTGCTTCTATCTCCGAGGTTGCCGGTGCTCCTTCTGCCTCTTCTCCTTCCTCCCTTCCAGTCTTCCACACTCCCCTTAAGAAGCCCTCCTGCCTTTGAGGATTGGAAGCTGGTTGGCATTTCCTCATGACCAGCTGGGCGTGGCTCTTCAGTCTTCCTGAAGACACTCTTGCTTCCTCTAGCTGGTTCCTGGGAATATTGCAAGTCTTTTTCTCTGTGAAAAGCACCTTTTTTCCTCTCAACTGGGCTCTCATCAGCCCTCCCTGCATGACAGTGCATACAGAGAGGAATGGCTAGGAGAAAAAAGGAGGTGATAATGCCTCTGTATAAGTCTTTGGTGCAACCTCATTTGGAGTATAGTGTGAAATTCTGGAGACCGCACCTTCAAAAGGATGTGAACAGGATGGAGTCGGTGCAGAGGGTGGCTACTAAAATGATTAGTGGTCTTCATTATAAAGCATATGAGGACAGACTTAAGGATCTTAATATATACACCTTAGAGGAAAGGCGGGATAGAGGTGATATGATTGAGATTTTTAAATACCTCCGTGGCATAAATGTTCAGGGGAGAGCCTCTTTCAATTGAAAGCAAGTTCTGCTACGAGGGGACATGGCTTGAGGGTGAAGGGGGATAGATGCAGGAGTGATATGCGGAAATATTTCTTTATGGAAAGAGTAGTGGATCCGTGGAATAGTCTCCCAGTGGAGATGGTAGAGATGAGGACAGTAACTGAATTCAAAAAAGAATGGGACAAACACAGAGGATCTCTAAAGGTAAAAAGGGGACTGTTGTAATTGTTGATATGGAAGGACAGACTAGATAGGCCATGTGGTCTTTTTCTGTCGTCATATTTCTATGTTTATAATCCACCCTGTCCAGAGGGAGGAAGGCCCTGGCTTGGAGGATGTCCAGGCAAGCCCCTATGAACTCTAGGTCCTGTGTTGGACTGAGGTTGGATTTGGGGTGGTTTATCATGAATCCCAGATGTAGTAGGACCTTGATGGTGCGGGCTGTGGCCTGTTGCACCTCTGAGACAGTGTCTCCGTTTACTAGCCAATCGTCCAGGTATGGGAAGACGAATGCCCCTTGGAGGTAGGTGGCCACCACTGCAAGGCATTTAGTGAAGACACTTGAGATGGAGGCCAGGCCGAAGTGTAGTACCCTGTACTAGTAGTGGTCGCACCTGACTATGAACCTTAGGTACTGCCTGTGATTGGGGTGGATCAGGATGCGAGTAAAAGCATCCGTTAGGTCCAAGGAGTATAACCAATCTCCCTGCTGGAGGTAGGGTAGCAATATTCCAAGGGAGACCACTTTTAACCTCTCCCACACCAGGAATTTGTTCAGATTTTTCAAGTCTAGGATGGGCCTTAGGTCTCCTGTTCTTTTTTGGAACAAAAAATATCTGGAGTAGAACCCCTGTCCTTTTAAGTGGTGTGGTATAGGCTCCACAGGCCTGTCTCTGAGAAGGCCTGAAAGTTCCTGCAGTAGCAGGGCCTGGTGCACGGGAGACCGAGGGGGCTCTCTTGGAAAGTAAGGGGGAGGTGTCTTGTCCAGTTGAAGGGGGTAACCTTCCCTGACCACCTGAAATGCCCAAGAGTCGGTGGTGATGGCAGCCCACTGGTGGACAATATGAATCAGGTGCCCCCCCCATTGGCAGCTGGTCCCCCATGGGTGGAGAGGCTATGTTTTGGGAGTCAAAACACCGATCCAGTCTGGGCTGGAGCTGGTGTCTGGGGCCCTTAGGCTTACATGGGCCCTAGCCTGTTCCCTTGCCCTGATGACTCTGCTGGGGGTTCTGGTATGGGGATAGCTTTGGTTAAGGCTGGCCTTCCCGATGGAATGGAAGCCTTTTTCCTGATGGTTTCTTCTTGAAAAGAATGGAGGTCTTCCTGGAGAGTCGGAGTCCTGGTGACCTAATCGGTCTCGATCGCCGCCGCCTTGTTTTCCATTGGCTTGGGAAGAGGCTTTCACAAAGGCAAGGGATGTCGAGGAGTTTTTCCTGGACCCATTGCATGAGGTCGAAAGCCTGGAGTCAGGCCTGGTGTCGAACATCGATGCCTGCAGAGGCCACCCTCGTATTAGACTCAAAGCCATCGTAGGCCACTCAAGACAAATACTTTGAGCACTCTACGACAGACTTTGTGAGGGTCTGAAAGTGCTGGAGGTGGTCCCCGCTGAGATCTGCCAAGAAACCCCAAGTTCCTTTGTTAGGTCTCGGAGATACATGCTGATATACATCTGATAAGCTTATATGTGGAAGGCCAGATCGAGCCCTGGTAACATTTCCACCCGAGGGCATCGAGGGCCCGGGACTCCCTGCCCAGGGGCACTGAGGAATGCGACTTTGGGCTTTTTTTGTCAACACTTGGCGGACTCGACCACCATGAGGTGTGAGGGAGTTGTGTCTTTCTGAAGCTGGGCCCTCGCTAACAACCGTCACCGATGCCAGTGTATCCCATATTTGGAGAAGGATGCGCCTGATGTTGGAGGGTACGGGGACCTTAAAGGCTTCCTTGGGTGGGACTCGTATTGGAAGATTTTGAGTTCCTCCATGCGAGGGTCCTCCTTCAACATCATGGTGATGGACAGTGCCTTTGCCATGTCTCAGATGAATCTGATGAATGAGGTATCCTTGGATGGAAACTGGCACCTCGACGCTGGCGGAGAGGGATCTGAGGGGAGGTCCTGGTGTGCTTGTGTCTCCAGGGAAGTCTCAACGTCAGACTCCCAGTCCAAGTAGTCAATCGAAGACTCGAGGCCCGACGGCTCTAAAGGCATTGTTGGATCTGGCTTTCGATGAACTGCAGCTGAGGCTTGGCCAGAGCCAGAGGTGCTAGCCAGGGAGGATCTTGCTCTCGAGGACCGAGAGCGGGATCGAGACCCTCACCAAGGATCGGCTCGAGGCATGGAGCTTTCGAGGATCTCTTCAGCAACCCAGGGAGTCTTTGACATTGAGGTCCCTATGGACTCAGTGTGTGCACCAGCTGGGCCAGGTATCAATGCTTGCTGCGAGGCAAGGAAAGCAGAAATGCTGCATTCCAGCACCAACATCCTGGCTTCCCACTTGGGGGTTGCAGCCTTCGACACTGACGCCAGGGTGACCGGGTCTGGTGTCGGGGAGGAGAGGGAGTCCTCAATGGCGTGGGCCTCGGGGGTCCGAGATACATCACCGGAGGCCTCAGCATCTGTTCTGAGTACCTTCGCTGGCCGCTCCCACTCCGACTCCTCGGATAACTTATCACACAAAGAATGAAATAAAATACCTCGGAGTAACACTTGATAGCGAACTAAAGATGGCAAAACACCTCCGCTTAGTAAACAGGGCCATTTTTCACAAACTCAGGGTTTATTTTTTTATTTATTTAACAGTATTTCTAAACCGCCTTATCTTATTAATCAAGGTGGTATCACAGCAAACAATCGGGTAAAGTGAGTGTGTTATACATGCAGTGAGGGTGAAACTTAGTTGGGTGTATGTTGAATTGTGTGCGAGATTAGTTTGAGCTATGTCCAATGTGAGCTATATACAGTGGGGCTATAAAACATTTTCTATACATACAGTGTTAGGAGGTATCATGTGCTGTTATACAACCACTAAGGAACATCACTGAAGCTACCGATTTTAGGACAGTAGCTCAAGCCCTCATCATACCCCACTTCGATTACTGTAATGCAATTCTACAGGGCCTCCCAAAAAAAAACCCTAAGCATACTCCAGATGGCACAGAACGTCGCAGCCAGAATCATCACTAAAACAGGCGTGGCAGAGCGCATCACACCAGTGCTAGTTGAACTACATTGGCTCCCCATCATAGCTCGTATAAAATACAAAACCCTAGTGACCACATTTAAACTCATCCACAACCTGGCACCAACTTTCCTCACTAACCTAATCAACTTGCAACCTGCCAACAGAAATAGGAGAACCATCACTAGAAACAACCTGCAGGTACCAATAAGTATAAGATCAGTTAAAACAGCCACAAGCAACAGGGCATACTCCTATACTGCCCCCTCACTTTGGAACCAACTCCCACCTGAGTTGCGCTCAATCAACGACCTGATGGTCTTCAGAAAAAAACTGAAGACATACTTATTTCAACAGGCCTACAACGTGTCCTGAACAGCGATACATTTCAACCATTATCTGCATCTCCAAAATGTAGTCAAGTGTAAAATAGACTTACGCTCCAGAATGTAACAAGTGTAAAATGTATATATGTAAATACTCCCCATCTCCCCCTCCTAACTGTGTGCTGTGCATATCCCATGAATCAAGTTGTACTCATTATTGAAAATCTACAGGCTTTGTTCTGACAACCTATCATATAACCTTGTAAATCACGC
Organism: Ichthyophis bannanicus; assembly: GCA_033557465.1. Classification (NCBI taxonomy): domain Eukaryota; kingdom Metazoa; phylum Chordata; class Amphibia; order Gymnophiona; family Ichthyophiidae; genus Ichthyophis; species Ichthyophis bannanicus. Next base: position 277,441,152 of record CM066044.1, on the reverse strand, counting down.
TGTAATTCTTGAAATTTGTCTTTTGATCTGGCACTCCCTGTTTACTTAATCAAACTGCTCCTGATCGCTGGAAGTAGCGGTATACAAATATATGCTAAATAAATAACCTCCAGGGGCTGTTGGACCGCGCCATGCCTGTTGGACTTGCCCTGCGTTTACACTTCCCAGGAAGAGGTCCTCAAGGATTTCTTCTTTTTCTTATGCTCTTGCTCTGAGGAATCCTTGTTGGAGTGTCTGTGAGTCTGCTCGGGCACTGCGGGGGCTTTATGTGACTTCGAGGATCCATGCAGGGCCTTAAGAGTGTGCAGCTAACTAGAGATACTGGGGCTGAGTCTGACCTGGGGAAGATGTTCTCCTGTTTCTGCCGGCCACTCTGGGTGGCCTTAGCGGACATCCTTTTACACAGGGAGCACGCCTCTGAGTCGTGGTTGGCACCCAAACACCTGAGGCAACAGTGGTGTGTGTCAGTTAGGGATATGTTCTTAGAGCACCGATCACACTTAGAGCACCATGCGGCCAGTGGTTGAAAAGGGTGCGAAACCACGCTGGATGGAAAAAAACCTAACTAATAGATTCTGAATCCTTAAGCCAGGATGACAGGGCTCAGAGGCGGGAAAAGGGCCAGTAATAACCAGATGATGCACAGATGTTCATGAGGAAATCAACTTTTTTCTGGGGAAGAGAGACGAACGTCTGCATGGCTCCGCCAAAAAAGGAAGATGAACAAGATTGCACCCTTGGGCGGGAAGGTATCCACATATGCATGGTGGCATCTCCCAAAGGCTTTCTTTGTAAACTGGGGAGATGTTTACACGAGGGTTCTGTCAGTGTTGACGTCACCCATATGTGAAGACTGACTTTATACTTGTTCCTGGAGAATTATGTATTTTATTTGTATTAAATATGAGTAGCTTTTGATCATATACAGGGCCGGCCCGTCCACTAGGCAGGCTAGGCAGCAGATCTCCATGAGCAGCAGGCCATGTGCTTCGGCACACGTGGCCTGCCGCTTCTGAAGCCCTGAAATTATGTCGGGGGGGGGGGGTCAGAAGCGGTAGGCCACGTGTGCCAAAGCACATGGCCTGCCGCCAAGCTGTACCCCCTCAACCTCACCACCAGAATTGGCAATAGCGCAGCTCAGCACGCAGGAAGCATGGCTCAGCGCATGGGCAGCATGGCTCGGGGGGGGGGGGGAGGGAGGGCAGAATAGCCAGGGCTTCTGCCTAAGGTGGTAGAAACCTTTGGGACAGCCCTGATCATATATAGTTTATTTGGTATGTATTAAATTATTTATTTATTAAACAGTTACCTTGAAATTGTTTTATGTATTTTTTTTCTTGTAGGTTTTACCTTTTCTGCTGTACCTTACCTCTCTCATTTTGACTGACCATGAGGAATAAGGCCTGTGCTTCTCAGTGGGGGCAAACAGAAGCCTGTTGTCTAAGTATGGGAAGACCAGATGCCTCTCTTTTGAAGGTGGGCAGCCACCACTACAAATTGTTTTATGGGGAAACTGCTAAGTACTTATGACCTAGATTGGCCACTGTTGGAAACAGGATACTGGGCTTGATGGACCTTGGTCTGACCCAGTATGGCAGAACTTATGTTCCTAAATACCCTAGGGGCCAATAACAGGCCAAAGAGGAGAATCTTATATTGGAAATGGTTGACAAACAAATGTTATAGACCTCTTGCAATGCAGGTGCATTGGGACATGCACATACATCCCAATGCACCAGCATTGGTCAGTTAGGGTGTAGACCAACTGACCAACACAGGTTAGGTGGTCAGTCAGGGTATACACCAACCGACCACCTACATCACTCCTACCTTCGGTTCTACCTATTAACCAAACTCACTCACCTATGGATTTACCACTTTGACCATTTTCATAGCAACCCTCTGCACTGATTCCATCCTGTTTATATCTTTTTGAAGGTGTGGTCTCCAGAATTGCATACAATATTCCAAATGAGGTCTCACCAAAGACTTACAAAGAGTCACCATCACCTCCTTTTTTCTGCTGGCCATTCTTCACCCTATGCACCAAAGCATCATTCTGGCTTCCACAGTCACCTTTTCTGTTTATTTTATTTATTTATTTATTTATTTAACTGGTTTTATATACCATTTTTCTACTAGGCAAAACAGTTTACATGGAACAACTGAGAACATTTGCAGGCAACTTCAAACATATAAAACTAAAAATTGTAAATAGCATTTAACGTAGGGAGGGGGGAAGGATACCTGGATGGTATAACTTGAAACCATTATTAGTGTAGCTATGGTGAGAGGTGGGAGGGAGAGTGGGCCACTTTAAGATCATCAGAAACAATCATGCCAGGATCCTGCTCTTCTTTCGTGGACAGAAGTACTTCATCCCTTATACTGTACTGATTCCTTAGATTTTTGCAGCCCAAATGCATGACCCTGCATTTTTTTAGCATTAAATCTTAGCTGCCAAATTCTCGACCATTCTTCAAGCTTAGCTAGACTCCCCCCCCCCCCCCCATGTTAACTACTCCTTGCCGAGTTTACTGTGTTGCAGATTTTGATATCATTTTAAAGAGGCAAATCTTACCCGTTCTGCAATATCACTAAGAAAAACATTAAAAATAATCGGACCAAGAACAGATCCCTCTGACACATCACTGGTAACATCTTTCTCCTCAGAGTGAGCTCTATTTACCTGTACTATTTGTCGCCTTCCACTCAACCAATTTCTAACCCAAGGAGTAACTTTAGGGTCCATCCCTAGGTGCTCAGTTTGTTTATAAGTCGCCTGTGAGGAACGGAGTCAAAGGCTTTATGGAAATCTAAATACACCACATCTAGAGCTCTCTCTCAGTCCAACTCCCTAGTCATCCAGTCAAACAAATCAATCAGATTTGTCTGACAAGACCTGCCTCTGGTGAATCCATGCTGCCTCTGATCCTGTAATCCGCTGGATGCCAGAAACCTCACTATTTTCTCTTTCAGCAGCACTTCCAATAATTTACTCATCACCAAAGTTAAACTGACTGGCCTGTAGTTTTCAACGGCATCCTTACTTCTGCATTTGTGTAGAGACCACATGTGCCTATTTCCAGTCCTTTGGCACCACTCCTGACTCCAACAAGGCATTGAAAAGGTCAGTCAGTGGAGCTGCTAGAACGTCCCCAAGTTCCTTCAGTATTCTAGCATGTATCCCATCCAGTTCCATTGCTTTCTGTTCAAGATGCCCCTCACTTCTGTTCCTGTTTGTGGGTGTTTTCTGAGGTCCTGCTCCTGGTTCTTCATCTGTGAACACAGAACAGAAATATCTGTTAAGCAATTCTGCTTTATCCTCATCAGCTTCTACATATTCCTCCCCTTCACTCTTCCATGGTGAGACCGCACCTTGAATATTGTGTGCAATTCTGGTCACCGTATCTTAAAAAGGATATAGAGTTATTAGAAAAGGTTCAGAGAAGAGCCACCAAAATGGTAAAGGGGATGGAAGGATACTCCTATGAAGAAAGGCTAAAAAGGTTAGGGCTCTTTAACCTGGAAAAGAGACGGCTGAGGGGAGATATGATAGAAGTCTATAAATTAATGAACGGAGTGGAACGGGTAAACGTAGATCGATTGTTTACGTTATCAGAATATAGAAAGACTAGGGGACATGCAATGAAGCTACAGGGTAAACTATTTAAGACTAATAAAAGAAAATATTTTTTCACTCAACATGTAATCAAACTCTGGAATTTGTTACCGGAGGATGTAGTAAAGGCTGTTAGTGTAGCTGGGTTTAAAAAAGGTTTGGACAAGTTCCTGGAGGAAAGATCCATAAATCATTATTAAGAAGGGACCCAGGATATCAATGCTTGACCCAGTACAAGCATTGCGGAACCTGTGTCTTTTGGGGAAACTGCTAGGTACGTATGACCTAGATTGGCCACTGTTGGAAACAGGATACTGGGCTTGATGGACCTTGGTCTGACCCAGTATGGCATATCTTATGTTCTTGAGTCTGACAATACCACTTTTGCCCTTCCTCTTCACATTAACATATCTGAAAAATGTCTTATCCCCCCATTTAATTGCATTGGCTATTTCCTCCTCTTTTTGAATCTTTGCTTTCCTGACTACTTTGCTAGCTTCTCTAAGTTTTTCCAAATAAAGATGCCTGTTTTCCTCTCTCTGTTATCTCTTATATTTCATGAAGGCCTCCCTAGTTTTCTTCACCTTTTCAGTTACTTCTGTCAAAAACCATAGCAGCCTCCTTTTCCCTTTATTTACCATTTTAACAAAAACATTGGTTGCCCTGAAAATAATCCCTTTCAGTTTTGCCCACTGTTTTTCTACATCCCCCAGCTGTTCCCATCCCGCTAACAACTTCCTGAGGTATTGGCCCAACTTGGCAAAGTTAGTTTCCTATAAAAAATGTGACTGCGTTCAATGTAACAAACTGGGAAAGTATATCAACTAAATAGAAATCTCTCTTTGTTCTGTTGTATGATCTTTTACAGCCTCTGGGAGGTCTCAGACTTATAATAGCATCTGTCCCTTCAACTAGAACGTCAAACATAGGGAGAGATATGCTAGTTAGCATCAATGACCTCCTCAGTGGCTAGCAGCAACATAATACCATGGCTAGCCCCATGTGCTCTATCGGAAATCTTTCTTATGAAAACGCAAACGGAGCTGCGCGGCGTCTTTTCGCTTAAATCGTTTGAAGAAGTTGGGAGAACAGAAGGTCGAATAGGTTTGTGTTTGACGCGGGCAGCATATTTGATCCACATTTCATCCCCTGAAGAACCGTATAAGGAGAAACGCTCCGAAGGCGCTGAAGGGAGGCGTCGGGATCAGTTTAAGCATTTGGATCAGTTTAGAGTTTCCTTAGGCTTCAACGCGGCAGATAAGTGATCGAAGACAATTGAAAGGATGAGTCTTTTAAGCCATGTGACAGCTCCGTTTGCGTTTTCATAAGAAAGATTTCCGATAGAGCACATGGGGCTAGCCATGGTATTATGTTGCCGCTAGCCACTGAGGAGGTCATTGATGCTAACTAGCATACCTATGTTTGACATTCTAGTCGAAGGGACAGATGCTATTATAAGTCTGAGACCTCCCAGAGGCTGTTAAAGATCATACAACAGAACAAAGAGAGATTTTTATTTAGTTGATATACTTTCCCAGTTTGTTACATTGAACGCAGTCACATTTTTTATAGCACATTTTAGCGTTCGAAAAACAGACCAATTGATAAAAGTTAGTTTCCTAACATCTAAGACCCTCACTTTTGAATGGATTCTAACAGCCCTTGTCCTAAAACTGAACCACACCATCTGATGAGCACTGGATGCGAAATGATCTCCCGCTATAACATCAGAAACACTTTCACCATTGGTAAGCACCAAATCCAATATGGCCCCTTCACATGTGGGTTCTGCTTCCAGTTGCCTGAATAGTTATCTCTGTAGAGAATCCAGGATCTCCTTACATCTAGATGATACTGCAGCTGGGATGTGCCAATCAACATCTGGCATATTGAAATCTCCTATCAATAGCGCTTCCCCTTTCCTGGCAATGCTATGTCTCCAATTAACTCTCTGGCCACATCTTCTTCCTCAGGGAGATTTGTATATCATGCCAATGCAAATCGATTTCTATTTCCCTCTTTCTAGTTTAACCCACAGTGCATCTTTCCCTTTTAAGCTCTGTAGTTCCAAAGCTTTAATATTATTTTTTACATATAGTGCCACTCCTCCTCTCCTTCTTCCTACTCCGATCTTTCTGAAAAAAGTATAACCTGGTATAGTTATATCCCAGTCATGGTTTTTTATTTTATATATTTATTTTATCGTTACTTTTATACCACTCCTTTCTGAGATCAGGTGTGGTGTACAATGAACAACAGTATTACATAGAACAAATTTTAATATTCTAAAATTCTAACAGTCAGAACTACAGTATGTACAAGTGAGACTATTTTCTGTAATTGCCACTAAATCCAAGTCAGCCTCTCCCATTAAAGCTTCAACATCTGTGATCTTATTTCCCATGCTACGGGCATTTATACACACCACTTTCTATATGTTGTCCCTTTTACCCATTTCCATAAAGGCATTTAATGTTTCACTTACCTGGGGGTTTCTTCACCCATCCCCAACAAATCTAGTTTAAAGCCTTCTTCAGTAGATTAGCCAGACTGCTACTGAAGACACGTCAACCTTTCTTGGGCAGATGGACGCCATCTCAGGAAACCAAAATGCTCTCGATGACACTATCCATGCATTCATCTCCAGGATGCGAGCTTCTCTACCTTGGCCTTTACCCTCAAAAGGGAGAATTGAAGAGAACACCACCTGTGCCCCTATCTGCTTCACCCTCTATCCCAGAGCCATGAAGTCACTTTTGATATGCTCAGAGGGATACCTGGCAGTATCATTTGTGCTGACATGTATTAGGAACATTGGGTAATAGTCAGTGGGCTTGATATGTCTCGGCAAACTACAACTTGGATTTTAGCACTTGGCGGATAGCATACCTCTCTGGACATCAAGTCTGCTCGGCAGATGGATGCCTCAGTACCCCTCAGAAGAGAGTCACCAACCACTCCTACCCTTTGCTTCCTTGTGGTCACTTATTCTAAAACTTTGGGGTGTTTGAGCTCTGGTTCTTCCTTTTCCAGGGATGCATATTCTGACCTACATATTTCAGCCCACAAGGGCAGATGACCAGCTATACCACATGATTTGAGGTGCAATCTTTATACCCCTGAGCGGAGTAAGTGATGGAGGTAGAACTGTCCATCCAATGCATTCCTACTAGCATTTGTCCACAAAATTGGCATCCACCACATTTGCAATGGCCCCAAGGGCGCTGAGGGAACTGAGAAGGGGACACCAACCCGTCAATAGTATGCACAATATAGTCATGTATATGTTTAGCCCTTGTATAAGAGATGACCAAATATTTATGAAAAGTCATGAAGTTGTAAAACATGCCAGTGTTTTCTGAGGATAGAGGCTACTCCAGTCACCCTGTCCATATAAGGGAGAACACCTACAAACCGATCATCCACCAATACTTCCCAAGGGGTCAGCAGCCATTCCTGATGTACATTAGAAACCTTTTATAGGCTTTTGAGACCACATCCAAAGGATATCCATGATTTACCAGTCAATTCCTGAGATCCATTGCATAATGCTGGAAGTCCTGAACTGATGAACACACCCTCCTGATGTGCAGGAATTTTCCAAATGGGAAGCCCTTCTTCAAACTGATGGGATAATGGCTATGGCATCTTAATATATTGTTTTTTTTTCACCAGTTTTCTGTATAACGTGGTGGCAAGATCGTCCACTTATTTAAATATAGTAATGTCTAAATTTTCAATACCAGTAGATTCCATCCTAGAAGTGAAAGAAATATTAGACTTACATGTATTCAACCAATCCAGAAATTGATCCAAGTCAGACCTTGAGCCCAACCAAATGAAAAAAAATGGCATCCAAAAAATGCTTCCAAACCAAAATGTGAGAGAACCAATGGGATGAATACACGAAAGTGTTCTCATACCAAGCCATATAAAGGGTAGCCACCGATGGAGCCACAGTGGCACCCATGGCAATGCCAAAAATTTGCAAGACAAAGGTGTCATTGTAATAAAATTAGCTCTTTTTTGAGGACCAACGTAAGGCGTTTGATAACAAACTCCTTTAGCAACCTGGTACGCAAGCTCAAAGATAATTGTGATATTACTTACAATGCCTCATATTGATCAATATTAGTATACAAGGCAGAGACATACATAGTGACCAGCCAACTCGATAGAGGAACATCAGATAAACCTTCCAAAACTGTCATAATATGAGCAGTGTCTTTTATATAGGATGCTACCCCACTAGCCACCTGTTGTAAAGAAAAATGGTTTTTATTTAACCCCCATCCAAAAATATCAATTATCTACACTGTACTCAAAATACACAAGTACTTCAGAACACCCTTGTCAGGCCCATAGTGTCTGGTTTGGATAGGGGTTGCATAAAAACATTTTTCTTTAGCCATGATCTAACCAGCCTCTGAGGCCTCACATACAAGGCAATCAATATGCTCTTGAAAATCATATTGAAGCTGCAAGGGGGTAAACTGAAAGGCAATGACTCTTTTGTGGAGGGTACCGGCTCTCTGTCTGAACCTGTGCACATTAAAGATCCTGTTTGCATTCCAGCCTGTCTGTGAGTTTTCCTTCTGTGGGTCATTTGCCTTTTCCATTTCCAGGTCGGAGCCCCCACCACCACCAGCAGCTCTCCCCTTCCCGGGGATCGAGCCACCAGCAGCAGAAGGGGCCTGCCGACATCCGACGCCCAATCCGGGCCCAGCAGGAACAATTTAAAGTTCGCGCCAGCAGGCGCCGACCACCCGGAGCCCCCACCACCACCAGCAGCTCTCCCCTTCCCGGGGATCGAGCCACCAGCAGCAGGAGGGGCCTGCCGACATCCGACGCCCAATCCGGGCCCAGCAGGAACAATTTAAAGTTCGCGCCAGCAGGCGCCGACCACCCGGAGCCCCCACCACCACCAGCAGCTCTCCCCTTCCCGGGGATCGAGCCACCAGCAGCAGGAGGGGCCTGCCGACATCCGACGCCCAATCCGGGCCCAGCAGGAACAATTTAAAGTTCGCGCCAGCAGGCGCCGACCACCCGGAGCCCCCACCACCACCAGCAGCTCTCCCCTTCCCGGGGATCGAGCCACCAGCAGCAGGAGGGGCCTGCCGACATCCGACGCCCAATCCGGGCCCAGCAGGAACAATTTAAATTTCGCGCCAGCAGGCGCCGACCACCCGGAGCCCCCACCACCACCAGCAGCTCTCCCCTTCCCGGGGATCGAGCCACCAGCAGCAGGAGGGGCCTGCCGACATCCGACGCCCAATCCGGGCCCAGCAGGAACAATTTAAAGTTCGCGCCAGCAGGCGCCGACCACCCGGAGCCCCCACCACCACCAGCAGCTCTCCCCTTCCCGGGGATCGAGCCACCAGCAGCAGGAGGGGCCTGCCGACATCCGACGCCCAATCCGGGCCCAGCAGGAACAATTTAAAGTTCGCGCCAGCAGGCGCCGACCACCCGGAGCCCCCACCACCACCAGCAGCTCTCCCCTTCCCGGGGATCGAGCCACCAGCAGCAGGAGGGGCCTGCCGACATCCGACGCCCAATCCGGGCCCAGCAGGAACAATTTAAAGTTCGCGCCAGCAGGCGCGCCCGCGACTGGCGGGCCCGCGCCTGAGGGCCCTTTGGCGTGGCCCTTAGGCGGCGGCACTTTGAAAAACCCCAAGAACAACAAGAAATACTTCTATTTTGGACCCATTTGCACGCTGTTTTGATCCCTTTTCCTGAACCGCAAGTATTACCATTGCTATTGCCAGTATCACTCAACTGCTAGACTTTATTTCTGTTACCAATAATACATTTGCATGTATCAATGCTAATCTTACTACTGTAGCCAGTATCACTTGACTGCTAGATTTTACATTTACATGTATCAGTGCTAATTATATACCATTGCTAGTATCACTTAACTGCTAGAGTATATTTTGTTGCCAAAAACCCATTTTCATGCATCAGTGCTAATCTTACTACTGACAACTGTGTCATACCGCATTACTGTTGTCAGTAATTCACCCTTACCCAAAAAGTGCGAACTTATTATTACTGTTGGCAGTATAGTATTCTGTTTCGTTCTCTGCTGAGTGTTACATTGTACCGTTATCCGCTGACTGACACACTGCCTCATTGTTTTTGCTCGATGCTGTACTGTTCCTGTCTTATATGCTGCAACATTGTTCCAAATACCACTCTTGCCAGACAGTAAGTTTATACACTGCGGATAGCTAGCACAATAGCCAAGCTAGCACAATAGTCAATACCGGTCCCACTAATTACCCAGCAACAAACAGCTCACATACTATTTCACAAAGACATCACAAAATGCACCCATTTATAGCCTTGGCGTGTCTACACCTAGCCTCCTGGCTCCCCCTTACAGCCCAAGCCTTTCACACAAGCACTAACCACATCCCAATACTCCACAGTGACGGGAAAAGATGGACGGAGAATCGCCAACACCCCCCAAGAGAACCCAACGACGCACCTACCTTACTCACATTTATTACACATCCCACTTCAACATCTCAAGAAGTCACATTTGGACCGTCAGCAACACCATCAAGCCCTGAAGTGTGCACTCATCAACGCAAGGTCAATACGTACAAAATGGCCAATAATTACCGATCTGATCACGACCCATGATCTTGATATCATCATGATCACAGAAACTTGGCTATCAGAATGTGACAACGCAATCATCAACCAGATGTTACCCACAGGTTTTTCAGTCCACACATGCCATAGAACCAATCAGAGAGGAGGAGGAATACTCATCCTTGTCAAAACTTGCCTAGGCTTCCAACTGTGCAACTCAACCAGCACAGCCCACCTGGACTCACTCACCATAACAAATAACACCTGCACGATCAATCTACTGTACCGAGCACCAATACCATCCTCAGAGGATCTTGCAACGATAATGGGTCTCGCCTGCAACTCAAACAGACCACGATCCCAGAACTGGATCCTAGGCGATTTCAACCTGCCTACGTTATCGGAATCTCAAGCCTCGGCTTTCCTAGAAGCGTTACAAGAACTAGGCTACGATCAGCTAGTCAATAATCCCACCCACGTCAAGGGAAACAAACTTGACCTGATCTTTGCCCCACAGACAGATACGGATGCCACTCAACCAATGCCACCAACCATAACTCCTGTGCCATGGTCTGACCACAGCCTGATCCAATTCCAGATACCTATTAACACACACAATAAAAACTCCAACAAAACCAACGCTGTCAACGAAACCTCTTTGAAGCGCTTCCGCCCCTTTAATAAAGAAGAGCTTCGAGAGAAGATCCTCCCACTCCTCAACAACATACCACACGACCTAGATGCATTGGTGTCCACCTGGGACGAGAGCCTCAAGACCATCGCATGCATACCAGCCACTAATAAAACAACAACAAAGAAACGTGAGCACGCACCATGGTATACCAAAGACCTCCGAGATTCACTCGTGCCTGCGCAGGCTCGAGAGAAGATGGCGTCGGTCTCGCTCTACTGAAACACAAGGTACTTACATCGCTCACCTAAGAGCGCACCGTGATGAATTAACAAAAAAGCGGAAACAATATCATTCCGACATATTGAAGCGGTCACTAAACAAGCCCCACGACCTCTTCAATATAGTGAAATCTCTCATAAGAGAACCTCCCGCAGACCAGTCACAGATGCCACACCCCCAGGCATACTCCAACTACTTACAGTCAAAAATGATCCAGACTACTACATCTGCAACCAACTACCTACAACCTGAAATGACCCAGGCTGGTGCAACCTCGAGCTCCGCGAAAAACAGCTCTCAGCATAACTTGCCCCAACCATCACCACTATCCAAATTTGAAAAAATATCACGCAGAGATTGAAGACACTATCGCTGCAATCAACCCCACTACCGCACCCAATGACCCATGCCCTGCTTTATGGATAAAGGAGTTACGATGCGACTTAAGCCAATATCTGAGCGAATTAATAAACCAATCTCTTACAACCGGATCGTTTCCACAAAGTCTGAAACAAACATCAATCAGACCACTGCTAAAAAATAACAAGCTGGACCCAACGAAAGTGGAATCTTACAGACCAATTTCAAGTATTCCCATGCTTGCCAAAATAATTGAAAAGTTAGTACAGCGCCAAATCCAACAGCATATTGATACGGAAGCCTCACTGGATCCTTCCCAGCATGGGTTCAGAGAAGCACATGGGGTTGAAACCCTCCTCACCAACCTATTTGACCATCTAGTCTCTGGAACCGACAAAACTCATCAAGGATTCGCCCTCATATTCCTTGACATCGCAGCGGCTTTCGACTCGGTGAGTCACGAGATCCTCATACAACGCCTCAGCGAGAAAGGAATTCAGGGAACAGCCCTAAAGTGGTGCAAGTCATACCTGACTAATAGATGGCAACATGTAAGGTCAGGCTCCACAACCTCCGAACCATTTTTACAAAACCAGGGTGTACCACAGGGCTCGTCACTATCTGCATTGATGTTTAACATCTACATGCAGCCCATATGTGCCCTAGCACGTTCATTCAAGGTCAACTGTCTAGCCTACGCAGACGACATCCTCCTCTACATCCCATTCAGGACCAACCAACCAGACCTCTCCCCTCTAACAAGATGTTTTGAGGCAGTAGCAGAATGGTTCAGCACACAAAACATGAGAATCAACTACAGTAAAACAGATGTCCTTTTCATCTCAAGGAACCAGGACTTCACCCCTCCTCTCTCTTTAAAAATCGGCAACACAGAACTGAAAACCAAACCCACAATACGCTACCTTGGCGTTACACTGGATCAACAACTGGATCTGAAAACCCACATAAAAAACACAGTAAAAACAGTATACATGAAAATAAGGACCTTAAAACATCTCCGACCGCTACTTGACTTCAGTGACTACCGATCGATCTATCAGGCATTAATATTACCACATTTCGACTATGCCAACGTAATTCTACACGGTCTCCCTCAAGCAACGTTAGCTCCTCTCCAGCTTGCAATGAACACTGCTGCAAGAGTACTAACAGGGGCTTCACGGAGAGAGCACATAACGCCAGTACTGATGAACCTCCATTGGTTACCGGTTCAAGCAAGAACCCTCCACAAAGTTCTAACCTTAACCTTCAAAGCCTCAAACACTCTGACCCCCACAGCCCTCAGCAAGATGATACATAAAGTACCACAGAACAGAAATAGAAGACCCATGATGCAAAACACCCTAGAGGTCCCAAAAGTAATAACAAAATGCACAAAAGCAACATCAAATAGGGCCTTTACGATTTACGCACCCAGAGCATGGAATGCTCTCCCCACCTCTATTCGAAACATCACTTACCTAACCCACTTCAGGAAGGCATTAAAGCAGCACCTGTTCACTACATACTACCCGGAATCCAGCCTTAATAACCATACATATGGCCCCTCAGACAATCACTCATTACAATTAAACAATCAGACTCAGCATGAAAAAGGATAGTCAACTGATCGCTCAGAAGTACCCACTGAAATAGAATTAAGACCCCCAGTGTAAATAAGATGTAGATATGTTCTACCTGAAATCAGGTACCAGTGTAATACAATGTATATAGTTTCCCCCAGTTACTTCCAAGTTGATCTCCCTGTTTATTGTAAATACAACTCAAAGTTCCCTGTGTTGTATAGTTGATGTTAAATGTAAACCGCTCTGATCTAAAATAGAGCGGTATAGAAGAACTGTTAAATAAATAAATAAATAAAATGTCAGGAAATACTTTTTCACTAAAAGGGTGGTGGATGCTTGGAATGCCCTCCTGATGGAAGTGGTCAGGGCAAATACAGTGACAGAATTCAAAATAGCATGGGACAGACACAGTGGATCTCTTTATAGCAACAGGATAAAATTAAAATAAACATAACTGAGACTTCCGGTGGCATGGTGGACTAGGGAGGACGCATCTTTCCTGGATCCAGAACTCTCTCCCTTCCTCTAATGAATAGCACGTAGTTTGAGCCTTGCAATTGCTGCCGAAAAGGAACGAGAGAGCACAGCATACAATGGCAGTTGTAGCCCATAAAATACCGGCTTGCTCCTAGCTTATGGCGACAAAGCCCACCTGGAGAGAAAAAGCACAAGCAGTGGATCCTAAAATGGCAGAAGGTCCTCCGAACTACCCAAAGCTGGGTGTCTTGGGGCAATGGTCGAGGAAGTCTCCAAGGCCATAGTGCAAGCATTGGAAGGCCGCTTCAATGGTCTAATGATGCAGATGGACAATGTGATGCAGGCGGTGGCGGATTTTAAGGGCTGATTTGAACAAGCAGAGCAAAGAATTGGATCCCTAGAACAGCGTTTTTCAACCACTGTGCCGCGGCACACTAGTGTGCCGTGAGATATTGTCTGGTGTGCCGTGGGAAAAATTCCAATTTCATCCGTAACATGTGGCCTCGGTTCACAAATTAGGGTTGCCAACCGGCCGGTTTTCAGCCGGCCTGGCCGGTTTTTCCATGGCCAGGCCGGCTGCCAGCACAGTTGTAAAACCGGCCATTGAAAAGCCGGTTTTTTGCTCTGGCCGCAAGATCGGGAGCGGCCAGAGCAAAAAACCGGCTTTTGTGCCGAAGTCCGCGGCGCGAACGCGATTCCCTATAGCAGTGCAGCGGCTGCACTACACTTACATTGAAAAGTAAAGAGAAACTGTGTCAGGAGCCCTCCGATCATGCAGAGCCCGAGGAAGTGATGTCATGGGGGCGGGCTCTTCACAGGCTGTCTTTCCTTTTCAAATTAACTTTAGCTGCAATAAAGTTAATTTGAAAAGGAAAGACAGCCTGTGAGGAGCCCGCCCCCATGACATCACTTCCTCGGGCTCTGCGATGACCGGAGGGCTCCTGACACAGTTTCTCTTTACTTTTCAATGTAAATATAGTGCAGCCGCTGCTCTGTACAAAGCAGAAGCAGCGGCTTGGGCAGAGGGGGGGGGGTGTGTGTGTGTGAGTGAACCAGCAAGGGGGGGGGAGTGTGAGTGAACCAGCAAGGGGGGGGGGAGTGTGAGTGAACCAGCAGTGGAGGGGGGGGGTGTGTGAGTGAACCAGCAAAGGGGGGGGGCGATGGTGTGAGTGAACCAGCAGGGGGGGGGGGGGTAAGTGAGTGAGTGACCCAGCAGGAGGGGTAAGTGACAGGGGGGTGGGTGAGTGAACCAGCAGTGGAGGGGGGGGGGGGTGGTGTGAGTGAACCAGCAGGGGAGGGGGGTTGGTGTGAGTGTTTGATTCCTATTCAAGAGAATTACTTTATATATAGTCAATATAGGCACAGAGGTAAATTTTTTTAACATTTTCTAATGGTGGTGTGCCTCGTGATTTTTTTCATGAAAAAAGTGTGCCTTTGCACAAAAAAGGTTGAAAAACACTGCCCTAGAAGATGCGCATACCCAGGTACAGGCCAAACTGGAATGCATGGAGGTCCTAATACAACAGTACGGAGATAAGCTTGAGGACCTGGAGAACCGCGGAAGAATCTTTGGTTTATTGGGATTGAAGAGAAGGTATCCGACAGGGAATTACCATGGCTTTTGGAAGCCTGGATCCTTCTAAATTTACCACTGGAGGAGGGGACTGGACCTATAATAATAGAGCGGGCTCACAGGCTGGGGCAGTGGCATCCCTCAAATAATAGACCACATGCTGTAATCCCCAATTCCTGAACGGCCACCAGAAGGAATGTGTGCTGAGAGCCTCTCGCATGCAAAATCGGCAGAATGGGCGCACGTGAAGCCTACTCATTTTTCAGGACTACTCAGTGGGGATATCAGCGAAGAGGCGGGAGTTCAGGGAGGCCTGCAGCATTTTGGTACAACACCAGGTCAGATTTGCATTGGCATACCCAGATCGGCTGCGGTTGGAATATGGTGGTCAGCAGTACAACTTGTTGACCCCAAAGGAAGCCATGGCCTTCTGTAGTAGACACTGGCCAGCGCAGAGTCCTCCGAATATATCCCATCAATCGGACTAAAAAGCTGGTTTGGACATACTCTAGAATTCTGTAATCTCTGTCTGGGAATGGACTCCTACACAAAAGGGATGATCATATGAGGTCCCCCGGACATGCACGGTATTCTATATGAGCCAGGCTGTTGGATTTGATGTCATGGACGCATCGGTACCAGACCCACGCAGAAGAACCTGGGGGCCCGGTTTGGAGCCGGAGAGCGGCCTCAATGGTGCAGTGATGGTTTTTTTATGTTTTGCTGTTTTTGAGACCATCAGGGTGACTTTGCATGGGCTAATGTTGATGGGTGCGGGTAATGCTCAGGCTACAGGTAAGGTGGGATATTCTTGGAAGGGGGGGGGAGTGGTTTAAGTAGCTGTCATAGTTATTGGGAGTTAGATTGTTATCTGTTTAATATTGGACTGCACCAGTCCCTGTAGATGTTGCTTAAGATTAATCAAGGGCGGGGGAGAGTCCATCCACACTAATCTGTGGGACTGCTTGGAGTACATAAACAAGGTGGTAATTCATGTCCCACTAGAGGATCATATCCTTCTGTTCAGTCTGGTTGCCATCTGTTTGTGGGGGCTGCCGGGATGAGGAACTCTACTCCTGGTTCAGATAATTCCAGACATGAGGGGGAGTTGGTCACTAAGAGGACATAGGGTTGGGGTTTAGTTTCTCCAATTTCTCCTTGCCAAGGTTATGTCTATTTCAATTATTACTTAGTGTGCCGGCAGTCAGTAATAGGCTAAGGTGGGGATAATTAAGGAGGAAATAGCCTAGAGTGAGGAACTAGGGGGAGGAGTTCTAGGTTTTCAGGATAAGAAAGGTTAATGAGCAAGAGCAGTCATAGGATGCAAGTTGGATGGGCAAGACTGTGATGTTAGGCGGGCAGAATTACCAGAGGTGGGGTGGGGCTCTATATACACCGGAGTAATAAGTGAGGCCCATAAAGGGAGGTGAAGGCGGAAGTAGACAAAAGACTTGGAGGGGGAGGGGGAATCTGAGGGAAGAGAGCAAGAAAGAGGGGAAGGAATGGGGGAGGGAGAGGGTAAGGGACCAGGGAGAGGGGTTGGGAATAGGAACCCTAAGAGGAAGCAGGAGGGTACACGTAGTAGATATGATGGGAGGTGCTAGGTGCAGAAAACCTGTGAGAGGGACAGGAGAGATGGGGCCGAGCTTGAAGGTGTGGGCCCTAGACTGGGGGGTTCTGCACCGGAGACATCTTGCAGGTGGTCATCACCAGATAGAGGATTGAAGGAAGGAATATTGGTAAGGATTTTAAGCTAGTATCTTGGAAAGTCTACGGGCTCGGGTCCCCTATTAAGCAATACAAGGTATTGCAGCAGTTGGGAGCAAGACAGGCTGAAGTTGCATTGCTTCAAGAAATATATTTGACACCAGAGGAGCAAGCTAAGTTACGTAGGCAATGGATGGATAAAGTATATGGTGCACCGGCAGTGGGGAAAAAGAGGGGGTGTAGCCATATTGATTGCTAAGAACTTCGCCTGGTCGGAACATACAGTGGAGGCTGACCCAATGGGGAGGTACATGTTTGCCCATGGGTCATTACATGGTAAGCCAGTGGTCCTGGGTTCTATATATGCCTCTAATGTCTATGAGGCATGATTTTATCAGCACCTCGCCAGATGTATCGCGCAATTTGTGAATAGCCACCTCATACTGAGAGGTGACTTCAATTGTGTTCTAGATGGTGAGGTGGATAGGTTGGGAGGGGTGCAACCCCAAGATCAACGAAGTGCTCGCCAGTTAATGGGTCTCTGGATGTTTGGAGGGTTCTGCAGCCAGGGACTAGAGAGCATACACACCTGTCAAAGGCACACGGCTCATGGTCCAGAATTGATTACTTCTTCATTTCTACAGCTCTATTTGGGCAGGTGGCCAAGGTAAACATTGGCTCACCCCTTTTTCTGATCATGCAATGATTGATCTAATGATGCAATGGGGCGGGGAGGGAGGATGGAGGTCCTAGAGGTATCTGCTAGAGCTGGTGGGAGATACCCATTTTGAGCAACATATTAAAAATAAATGGGATGACTATAGACAGCATTTGGACCAACCAATACTTTTTTGGGAGGCGGGCAAATCAGTAATGAGAGGGGAGATTATTAGCTATCCGCATCTCAAATGCAGAAAGTTAAATAGCAGAGTGCTACAGCTTGAGTGAGACTTGAGGATGGCGTGACAGTGCTATGCCTCACACCCCTGCTTAGACACTAAGGGGCTTGTTTACAAAGCCGCGGTAGCGGCTTCTGCTCAGTATCGGAGCCGTGGCCCCATTGAATGATGTGGGGAGAGTGCCGCGACCTTAGGGCACACATTTTGGAAGTGTCATGTAGTGGCGGCATATTGGACTAGAATACGAGAATACTTTGGGAAATGCTTGGGGAGGACATTGGCTCTCTCTCCTGCCACCTTGGTGTTGGATGTATGGGGGCCTGAGCTCGTAGCGGATCTGATGCAGGCCACATTTGGGTGGCTGCCTTTAGCCTCGGTAGTGGCTCAACAGGTTATGCTAAACAATTGGCTATCCCTGAGAGGATCAACTTATGAGCAGCGGCGAATCCTCTTACATACAGTAATGTTGTTCGAAAAGATGAGGCCTGGAAGCATGGCCGGCGCTGGAAGGCTTTTCTTGATGGGTGGGGCCTGCACCTCCAGCTCTTAACACATCGAGAAAAAAGCAGGGTACTCAACCATCATGCATGATATATAGGTAATGGGTTTCTTACGTGGGGAAGGAGGGTGTGGATCAACGAAGGTTAAGGTGAGAGAGGGGGAGGGGGGGAGTCTAAGAGCCAAGGAGAGAAGAGCAACCGTAGGGGCTCTTCAACAGAGAACGTAAAGATAGTTCTTGGTGCATTGCAGGGCGATAAATGAGGTATCACAGGATGAGGAGAATGGGCAGAATGGATGTGGAGGCTGTGAAAAAGAAGCCCTTTTCCCTCACTCACTCTTAGGACTGTACCACAGTGCAGGTAGACTCCACAGAGAGAAGTAAGGGGGCACAGGGGGTTCTGGTATGAAGGAGGGGAGGTGGGGATGGGAGGGGAAATGTCACTAGATTATGCTGTTACCCTGAAATATGCTGTATGATAGTTCCTTATAACTCAGAATGCATTTCCTGTGTTATGGAAGCTGTTGACTCAATAAACAGTTTTAACATAAAATAAACATAATTAGCTCTTATATCTCAACAAATAGAAGTGACCTGCACAGAGCGGTGGGGTACACCCCTAAACAAAGGCATAGGGAGGGTGATCTCCATGGGGCAGCAGGTGCATGTATACTTGCCGCCTTGCTGGGCAGACTAGATGGACCATACTGGTCTTTATCTGCTGTCTTATACTTTGTTACTATGTAGAAGTAGGATCACTGGGTAACACCTGGTAATACCAGGCATTACTAAGTTGGTTGTTCATTTCCAAGTGATACTGGGCTTTCGAATGAATCACAGTGGCTCCACCTTTGTCAGCACTTCTAATGATCATATCTGCAGAAGTGGACAATTTGGCAAGTGCCACACACTCCACATGGGTCATATTAAAATAGCACTTAGATCTAGCACCCTCCATTCTCTTAAGATCCTCTAACATCAAATTCTGAAAAGTTGAAATAACTGGATCTATTGGGCCTGGAGGAATCCACTTAGGGGGGTTATGAACAGCCCAGTTGTCCTGACCAAAGTGGTGAGAGGCACAAAAGTGTGTAACTTAAAATGTATGAAAAAAATGGTGCAGAAAAAGCAGAGTTTGAAACTGATTATATAACACCATGGGGACAAAAAATAGCTCCAGGTTTAAGGCCCTCTCCTGAAGAGGGGACAGAGAGATCGTAGTCAAATTCCTGACTGCTGTCTGGATGTGATCGGGTCATAGGGCCATGCCAACCCTCCAAATTGAGTCGGCAATCTCCCCTGTATTCCTGATCCTCCTCCAAAAGATTCTGTCTCTGATGGAATCAATTACTCTCAAAGTCATCTTCACTGTCCCTTGATTCACCAGAGGTATGTTCAAAATTTACTCTTTTAGGAACCGAGGATGACACCTTATACAACCAAGGTATAAGTCTGGTCATGATTGAATTTTTTTATTTTTATGCTCTTATGTTGATCCCTAAACTGAGACATCTGATTCATAAGCTCATCAATTTGATTCTTTGCCTGTTCTGAGCCAGACTCAGCCCACAGCTGTTCATCCAAATCAATAATCTATTGGTTGATATTTTCATCCTCCAATGAGGTATGTTCAACGAGCAGAGTCATCAAGTCCATTGCACATTTATTCAATATGCCATTCCATTTTTGCCAAAACGTCAGTCCCATCAGCAAACATCTTAGGTCCCCTGGTATAACTATGGCCAGCAAGTTTGGACCAAAGTGGCACATGTAACTGGGTCTGGACTAAGCTTTTAAGTCCCTCCAAAAATTGGATTAAATAGAATCCTGCTGTTGCTGTAAAATTCGATTTAGCTTTTTCATGGGGAAATTCAGGAAGATTTCCTGACACAGAACCTTTGAGTGTTATCGGTTTGAAATGTGGTACTGAGTCAATGATGATGATACGGGACTGCTCCCTATATGTCTTTAACATCTTGACTTTAGCTAAGTGAACTTAACATTTGTATGTGTTTTACTATACAAAGTTGGATTAAATTTTGTAAAATGCAATGTTTGCTGAGAGGATAATTCCTCGAACACAAACAATCCGACAAAAATATTTTTCATTAAGGCACTGTATTTACAATTCTTTATCTAGTGCTCTGGTGATTTGATCTTTATTACTTAGTCCTTACTACCCAGCAAGCCCATTAGCCCCTTGAGCCCAGGTAACTCTTGCCAGCCAGCACCACCCCAGCTAGCCTTCATCACCCAGCAGGCCAGTCAGCTACCCCCCCCCCAAGTAGCCTCCACCACACAGCAAGTCAGTCAGCACCCACCCCCCCAGCCCAGCTAGCCTTCATCACCCAGTAGGCAGTAAGCCCCCCCTCTCCAGCCCAGCAAATTAGTCAGCCAGCACCCCAGCCAGTGCATTCTTCCAGCTCCTGCTCAAACTCCCACCCCAGAAAGCGTACTTACTCATCTCTAACAGGTATTCTCCGGGGACAGCAGGAATCAGTCCTCACATACTGGTGATGTTGACACCGATGGAGCCCACGCGGAAGCATCTCCACAGCTTTCAAAGAAAGCTTTTGAGAGATGCACCACATATGTGTGGTCCCCTTCCTGCCCAAGGGTGCCATCTTGCCCCAGTCCAATGACATTGCTAAGATGGCAAAAATAAAATAAATAAGAAAATCAAAGGGGAGGAGGGAGGGTTGTGAAGACTGATTACTGCCGTCCCCAGAGAAGACCTGTGAGTGACCACACTTTCTCCAGGAACAAGCAGGAAGTCAGTCCTCACATATGGGACTCCCCAGCTACAGGCTTCCGAGGATCTGTACAAAATGCCACAGGTGGCCAGAGAAGGTGAGCCATGAGCTACAACAGTTGAGTCCCAACTGGGAGACTCTCGCAAGACCCAAGTGTCCAGCGGGGAACCAGCACTTCGGTAGTCGAACACAGAAGGCAAGAGTTGCCTACACCCCGAAGAGATTACAGAGTATGGCCTGGCCAAAGGTGCTGTCCCATCAGGACTCCATCTCCAGGAAGTAGTGAGCTGTGAAGGTATAAAGTGAAGACCAGGTTGCAGCCCAACAGATTTCTATCACGATACGGAATGCAGATTTGCCACAGAGGAAGTCATGGCCCTGACACAGTGTGCTGTAACCCGGTGGTCCAGTGTGATCCCAGCCTGCTCACAGGCGAGGGCAATGCAGTCCGCTACCTAAGTGGACAGAATTTTCTTGGTCACTGGAAGCCCCTGTTGACTGGGATCTTAGGAGACAAAAAGCGGAGGCACTTTGCGGTGGCTCTGAGTCTGTTGCAGATAGAAGGACAGGGCCCTCTTACAATCCAGAGTATGGAGAACAATCTCCGCCTTGCCGATGTGAGGCCCTGGGAAGAAGTGGAGAATACCACCGCCTGACTGAGGTGGAAGGGGGACACCACCTTTGGCAGAAACAAGGGGTGTGTGAGGAGCACCATCCTGTTCTTGTAGAACCTAATGTAGGGAGGCTCTACCATCAGAACCTGGAGCTCGCTAATCCTGTGAGCTGACGTGAGTGCCATGAGAAAGGCAAACTTCCAGGAGAGGTACCGCAAGTGGCAAATAGCCAGGAGCTAAAACGGTGGCTTAGTGAGCTCTGAGAGCACTCCACTGTTGGTGGGCAGACGGGGAGCTTGGACAACATGAGGCCCCAGAGAAAATGAGAAACAAGGGGCTGAGCCGAGAGTGGCTTGCCCTCAACAGAGTAGTGGTGCACTGTAACAGTGCTCAGCTGCACCATGACTGAGTTAGATTTTAGACCCACCTGGGACAGGTGGAGTAGGTACTGAAGTACCAGCTGCACTGAGCAGAATGGGTTCACACGCCTCTCAAAGCATCACACTGAAAATTGATGCCACTTGAAGGCAAATGTCCTTATCGTGAAGGCTTTGGGGGAGGACAGAAGGACCTCCTCCATGTCTTTTGGGAGGCTGAAAGGAGCTAGAGCTATACATGCACCCCGCGTTGGGGTGCAGGAGAGAGCCCTCCTCCTGTGAAAGTAGTCATGGGGTGTGGCCCAGGGGAATTGTAGGTGATGCCGACAGGTAGAGAAACAGTGGGAACCAAGAGTGCCTGGGCCACTGCGGGGCTACCATGATCATTGATGCCCTGTTGAGCTGGATCTTGAAGAGGATCTTGGTGACCAGTGGTGTCAGTAGGAAGGCGTAAAGAAGGCCTTCCATCCATGGAATGAGGAACGCATCTGTTGCCACCTGGGACAGATGCGGCTGGTGGAAGCAGAAGCAAGGCAACTGCATGCTGTCTGGGCTGGTGAACAGGTCCACTAGGGGGATGTCCAGAATCAGAAAAGCCGGGAAGCTACTCTGAGGTCCAGGCGGCAACTTGTGCGGCTGGAGGACTCTTCTCAACCTGTCCACCAGGGCACCAGAGATAGACACCTGCAGGAACATCCCATTGCATGTTGCATGAGCAGAGGGAGTAGGACCCTGTGCCCCCTTGTTTGTTGACAACTTGGTTGTCCATCTGGACCAGCACAGACTGGTGCTGCAACTGGTGGCAAAAGGCTCAAAGCCAAAAATATCACCCAGAGCTTCAGAAGGTTGATCTGCAACTAGCATTCAGTCTGGGACGAGATGCCTTGTGTATGGAGGTCCTTGCAATGAGCTCCCTAACCCAGCAGGGAGGCGTCCGTGGTGAGGATCCTGAGGGGTGGGTGCCTGGAAGGGCATCCCAGCCTGAAGGTGGCAGGGGAGCTGCTACCAGTAGAGGGAATCTGCCAGCTGGTGGATCACTTTTATCCTGTCTCGAAGCCTGCCCGTGGCTTGTGTCCACTGGAAGAGGCACCACTGAGCCGTCCTCATGTGTAGGTGGTGTACGAGGTCACATGGACCGTGGAGGCCATGTGGCCCAGCAGGCAGAGGAGAAGATGAGCAGGCACTGACCATCAGTGCTGCACCCCTGCAACTAGTGCCCTGAGGCATCTTGTCTTTTCCGGAGGGAGGAAGGTCTTGGCCTGGAGGGTGTCTAGTTGAGTCCCTATGAACCCCAGGCACTGAGCCAAAGAGAGGTGGGACTAGGGGTAGTTGATGAATCCCAGACACGGCAGGACGTGCATGGTGTGTGCAGTGGCATAGTGCACTTCTGCAGCTGTGCCTCCCCTTATGAGCCAATCGTCCAGGTAGGGAAAGACAAAGGTCCCTTGGAGACACTGCTATGCACTTGGTGAAGACCCTTGGCGATAAGCCAGCCCAAAGTGTAGCATCCTGTATTAGTAGTAACCTCCCCCCAACTAAAACTGGAGGTATTTTCAGTGACTGGGATGGATCAGGATGTGTGTATAAGCATCCTTCATGTCTAAGGAGCAAAGCCAGTCTCCCTGCTGGAGGTATGGCAGCAGTGTTCCAAGGGAGACCATTTAGAGTAGATACTCACCTGTAACAGGCGTTCTCCAGGAGCAGCAGGAATCAGTCCTCACATACGGGTGACATCGACGTCAATGGAGCCCCTTGCAGAGCATTTCCCCAGCTTTCTATGAAAGCCTTTGGGAATACTGCACGCATGCGCGGTCCCCTTCCCGCCTAAAGGTGCCATCTTGCTCAGTCTGATGACATAGCTAAAAGACAGCACAAAAAAACAAAATTAACTATATACAACTGCAACTCCCAGGGGAGGAGGGAGGGTTGTGAGGACTGATTCCTGCTGCTCCTGGAGAACACCTGTTACAGGTGAGTAACTACTCTTTCTCCAGGACCAAGCAGGAAGTCAGTCCTCACATATGGGTGACTCCCTAGCTCTGGGCTACCAGGAACCGAGGCTGAACAAGAGAACTCCCTCTAGTCCCAGCAACAAAGAAAGGCTTTTCACTTAAAGAACCTCCACCGGTAGCCCAACGGAGGGCTAGAGGGCAGGAGTTGCCTAAACCTCAAAGAGATTCCGGAGTACTGCCTGGCCAAAAGCACTGTCCCTACGGGACTCCCTCTCCAGGCAGTAATGGCCGCAAAAGTCTGGTTTGAGGACCAAGTTGCAGCCCTGTCTGCCAACGGTACAGAGCGGAGATGAGCTACTGAGGCAGCCATTGCCCTGACAAGGTGGGCCGTGACCCGACCCTGCAAAGGAAGGTCAGCCGCCCTGTAAGCCCAGGAGATAGTCAGCCACTCAGATGGACAAGGTACGCTTGGACACAGATAACCCCAAATTATTAGGGTCAAAAGAGATGAAGAGCTGAGTAGCCCTTCTATGCCCCTGCGTACGGTCAAGGTAGAAGGATAAGGCCCTTCTACAGTCCAGGGTATGCAGGACTGCCTCAGCCTGGCTTGCATGAGGCCTAGGGAAGAATGTTGGAAGAACCACCTCCTGGTTGAGGTGGAAAGAGGAGACGACCTTTGGGAGGAACTTAGGATGAGTCCTAAGGACTACCCGGTTCCTATAGAAACGAGTGTAAGGCCTATCACAGACCAGGGCCTGAAGCTCACTCACTCACCTGGCTGAGGTTAGGGCTACCAGGAAGAGTGTCTTCCAGGAAAGGAAGTGAAGAGGACAAGTAGCCATTGGCTCAAAAGGTGGGCGAGTCAGTTGTTGCAAGACCACATTCAACTCCCACTCAGGAGCTGAAGGACGGACAGGAGGCTTGAGTAGGAGCAAACCTCTGAGGAATTGGGACACCAAGGGGTGAACCAACAAGGAGTGTCCTTCCACCAGCGAGTGGTGAGCTGCTAGAGCTGAGAGGTGGACCCGAACAGAGTTGGATTTGAGTCCCTGATTGGATAAGTGCAGCAGGTACTGCAATACCACTGGCACAGAACAGGAGAAAGGATCCTCTGTACGCAGCTGACACCACACAGAAAACCTTTTCCATTTCAGTGCATAGGTTTTCCTGGTGGACTGCTTCAGAGAGGCCAAGACCACCTTTTCAACTTCTTGAGGTAGGCCCCAGGGAGCCAATACTACCCTTGCAGCCTCCAAGCCATCAAATTGAGAGATTTTAGGTTGGGGTGCAGAAGAGAACCCTGATTTTGAGAGAGAAGGTCGGGCTGCCACCCCAGAGGCAGTGGGGTGTCCACTGCCAGTTGAAGCAGAAGTGGGAACCAAGGTTGCCTCGGCCACCTGGGAGCTACTAGAAGAACCGAGGCCTTGTCCTGTAAAATCTTGAACAAGGTTCGGGCCACCAGAGGTGTGGGAGGAAACTCATACAGGAGGCCCTGGGACCAAGAAATCAGAAAAGCATCTGCTGCCAGTCGCAGGGGATGCGGTTGCCTGGAGCAGAACCTGGGCAGCTGTCTGTTCAGGGGACTGGCAAAGAGATCTATGGATGGGAGTCCCCATTTCAGGAAAATTTTCTGAGCCACTAATGGATGGAGTTGCCATTCGTGAGGCTGTAGGATTCTGCTCAACTTGTCTGCCAGGCAGTTGTCCTGGCCAGGGAGATAAACAGCTTTGAGAAACATGTTGTGCCTGAGCGCAAACAAGCAAAGATCCTGTGCCTCCTGACAAAGGAGTCTGGACCCAGTGCCTCCCTGCTTGTTCACATAGAACATGGCTACTTGGTTGTCTGTTTGTACCAAGACAGACTGGTGAGCCAGGGTTTGAGAGAAAGTCTTGAGGGCTAAGCGAATAGCCCGGAGTTCCAGTAGGTTGATCTGTTGCGTGGCCTCCCAGGGAGACCACAGTCCCCGGGTGCACCTGTCCAGACAATGTGCCCCCAGCCCTGCAGGGAGGCATCGGTGGTTAACACTACTGTGAACACAGGTATGTGAAAAGGCACCCCTTGCAATAAGTTGGGGGGGTGCAGCCACCAGCGTAGGGAGTTCAGGAATGGTCTGGACACCCGTACTCTGTCTTGGAGGCTCCCTGTGGCCTGTGTCCACTGAGCTCTGAGACACCACTGTGCAGGCCTCATATGGAGCCGGGCATTGGGAGTCACATGTACTGTCGAAGCCATGTGGCCTAGAAGCCTCAGCCAGAGTCTGGCGGAAAGCACTTGCTTGCTGAGAAATTGGTTCATCAGCCTCTGGGCTCTGTCCTCTGGTAGGAAAGCCTTTGCCTGCAGAGAGTCTAGCCTTGCCCCTATGAACTCCAGGTTCTGAGAAGGGAGCAAAGTAGACTTTTCGAAGTTTACGACAAAACCCAGGTGTTGAAGGAGAGAGATAGTCCGGAGGGTGGCTTGCCTGGCCTCCTGGTATGTCTGACCCCTGATGAGCCAGTCGTCCAGGTAAGGGAAGACAAAGATACCTTGATTCCTCAAGTAGGCCACCACCACCGCCAGGCATTTGGTAAAGACTCTGGGGGCGGAGGTGAGGCCGAAAGGCAGCACTCTGTACTGATAATGGTTTCCTCCCACAATGAACCTGAGGTACTTTCTGTGGTCTGGATGAATGAGGATGTGAGTGTACGCATCCTTTAGATCTAAGGAGCATAGCCAATCTCCCTGCTGGAGGTAGGGCAGAAGTGTTCCAAGAGTAAGCATCTTGAACTTTTCTTTCTCTAGGAACTTGTTGAGATTTCTGAGGTCGAGAATATGCCTGAGGCCTCCGGTTCTCTTTGGTATGAGGAAGTACCTGGAGTAGAAACCGTGACCTTGTAGGTGGGGAGGTACTGGCTCCACCGCCTTGTCTCGTAACAGACCCTGAAGCTCTTGAAGGAGGAGGTCTGTGTGGAGAGGAGGCCTTGGAGGCTCTCCTGGGAAGTAAGGAGGCGGCAACTGATGGAAATGAAGCATATAGCCCTTGTGGGCTATGCTTAAGACCCAACTGTCTCCTGTAAGGGGTGGCCACCTGTGGGCAAACAGGGTTATTCGACCTCCTGTGCAGGAATGGGACAGCAGAGACAGAGAGGCTATGCTTTGGGAGTCAGAAACCCCCACCCTGCTGAGTGGGAGCAAGAGCCGGAGGCTTGGGGGCCTTCTGCCTACGGGGCCCATGTCCCTGCCCCTTGGCCTGCTGACCCTGTGGGGGAGCTGGGGAGGCCTGGTAAGGTGGGTACTGTTTGTAGGCAGTCACCTTCCTTGGGTAAAAGGACTTCTTACCCGAGCCCTTCTTCTTATGAGAAGGGGCAGAAGTCTTTCTGGACACCTTGTCCTCGTGAGGTGCTCGGTTTCGAGCTGTGCAGCCTTCTCGGCCAAGGGCTTGCCAAAAAGGTTCTCACCTCAGCAAGGGACATAGACCAACTTGTTTTGAACCCATGGCTCGAGATCCGATGACTGCAGCCATGCCTGGCGTCGAGCCGCGATGCCGGCTGCCGCAACACGGGCCGAGGCCTCGAAGCCATCGTAGGCTGCGCGGGACATGAACTTAGAGCATTCCCGGATCCCCGAGGATAAGGACTTGAACCTCTGCAAAGGTTCCCCGGAGAGACCAGCAGAGATCCTGGCAAGCTCCTTTGCCAGGTCCTGCAAGTACATGCCCATGTACAGCTGGTAAGACTGGACACGGCAAGCAAGCATCAAGCCCTGGAAGCACTTTCTACCAAACACATCCAGGTTCCGGGCCTCCCTGCCAGGGGGCACCGCGGAGTGCATCTTCTGACTTTTCAGACGATGCATAACCGATTCCACCACCATGGAATGGTGTGGTAGCTGCGCCTTTTGAAAACCAGGGCTCTTACGGAGTCGATAAATGGAATCGACCCGCTTGCTCAGAACCGGCGCCGAGGTCGGTGCCTCCCACATCCGGAAGAGGAGCCATTTTAGCATCGGAGGAACTGGCACAGTAAAGGCCTCCTTCGGAGGAGAATCATACTGGAGGGCCTCGAGCTCTTCGGCTCAAGGCTCCTCCTCGGGGTCCGCGGGGGATCGCCAAAGCAGTGGCCATATCCCGAATGAACTCCGAGGACAGGGGGTATCCTCCGGAGGGGATCTACTCCGGGGCTCAGACTGCGGTGAGTCCGACGGGACGCACCGAGTCTTGAAGATATCGGGGGACTCCTCGTCCTCCGTCTCCCAGGCGGACTCGTCTGAAGAGGAGTTGGGCTCCGACTGTGCGGGGCCCGGCAGCACCCACCCCGACTCCAAAGGCACCGGCGTCGACCCCCTCGGTCCCGACCGGGAGGTCGAAGGTGACCGCGACCGAGGATGACCTCGAGCCTTCATGGTCTCGAGTATCGGCTCGGTCTCCGGGGTCGACTTTGACGTCCCAGTGGTCGGGGCAGATGCGCAAGCAAGGCTGGCCATCAGCACCCGCTACTGATCCATGAAGGCAGACAGTCTGCACTCCAAGGCTGTCAGCCTGAAACCCAGCTCAGGAGACTCAGCAGCCACCGACTCGGGCCCCGGCAGCACCGGGCCTGACGTCTGCTCCCTGGCAGGAGAGTCCTTGAGGACAACAGGACTTACGTGTCCAGCAGACTCCGGCTCCACACGAGGCACTTTTGACGGCTTCTCCTGTTCCACGGGCACGGGATGGCGGTCGGGGGTCTGAGACCTAGCCCTCGAGGAGCCAGGGACCTCCTCCGACGCCGCCCTCGCGAGCCGCTTCTTCCTCTTTCGCTCCTGCTTGGTGGACCCCCTGTCCCAGGAACCTCGACGATGCTCAGGGTCAGACTCCCGAGAGGTCGAGGCCTCAGATGAGGTCCGGGCCCGGCCGGAGGCCAAATCAGAGAAAAGCCTTTCCTTTTGATGCTGTCGACTTCGTAGTGCCTTAGTGGACATTTTGCCACACGGTCCACAGATCTTAGGATCATGATCAGGACCGAGGCACTGAAGGCAGCAGTCGTGTGTGTCAGTGAGAGACATTAGTTTCTTGCACCGATCACACTTTTTAAAACCACTGGAAGCCATCGGGGAATAAAGAGCCCCCGCGAGGTCAAAGGACCGGCCTTCCAGGGAAAAAGAAAAAAGGGTGCGAATGCCAGCCACGAAGGGCAAAAACCGAAAAAATGAGAACGGGCTCGATACCGGTGTGCCGAACCCGGCGGGAAGGGGAACCGGCGTCGAACCGGACAAAAAGCCACGATGAAATCGCAGGACATAGCAAGAAAAATCGAACTTTTTTCTGGGTGAACTAGGACAGACGTCCGACGGGCTCCTTGGAAAAAGAGAGACTGAGCAAGATGGCACCTTTAGGCGTGAAGGGGACCGCGCATACATGCAGTATTCCCAAAGGCTTTCATAGAAAGCTGGGGAAATGCTCCGCAAGGGGCTCCATCGACGTCACCCATATGTGAGGACAGACTTCCTGCTTGGTCCTGGAGAATGAACTTTTCCTTCACCAGAAATCTGTTCAGGTCCTGCAGGTCCAGGATGGGCCTGAGGCCCCCTGTATGCTTGGGAATGAGGAAATATCTAAGTAGAAACCTTTACCCCAGAGATGTTTGGGTACTGGCTCCACTGCCTTGTCCTCGGGGAGGCCTGCAAGTTTGGTGAGGAGCAGACTCTAGTGAAGGAGATGCCTTATGGGTTCTCCTGGGAAGAACGAGGGTAGTGTCCGTTGCAGGTGAAGGAGATACCCTCCTTTACTACTTGCTGTACCCAAGGAATCGGTGGTGATGGAGGACTACCTGTGGGCAAACAGGGGAAGACGGCCCCCTGTAGGCTGCTGAGGATCTCCTGGGGGAGGGGAAGCCATGCCTAAGGAGTCAAAAGCCACCTCCAAGTTGGGCCAGGGCCAGAGTCTGGGTCTTAGGCTTGCGGGGGGGCCCTATCCTTGCCCCGTTGTCTTTGCTGTGGGGCAGAGAAGGCTCGGCAATGTGGGGCATTACCAAAAATCTCATTTTTCCTCGGGAAGAAAGGCTTCTTCCCCGGAGCTTTCTTACGGGGATGCACAGAGATCTTCTTAGAGAGTCTGGTCCTGGTCAGGAACTCAGTCTCTATCTCTGCATCTTTGTCTGCCATTGGTTTTCTGAAGAGGTTTTTTCCAGTGCAAGGGACACTGATGAGTTTGTCCTGGACCCATTGCTCGAGGTCAGACTGCAGCCATGCCTGGTGTCAGGCCCCAAAGTCCACGGTGGCCACTCTGGCTGAGGACTCAAAGCCATCATATGCTGCTCGAGACAGGAACTTTGAGCACTCCTTGACTGCCACTGCTAGTGACTTGAACCGCTGAAGAGGTTCCCCATCGAGGCCTGCAGAGAAACTAGCAAGCTCCCTTGCCATTTCCTTGAGGTACATGCTGGTGTATAACATGTAGGATTGAACTCGGCAAGTCTGCATC
The DNA here is from genome assembly GCA_033557465.1 of Ichthyophis bannanicus. Taxonomy (NCBI): domain Eukaryota; kingdom Metazoa; phylum Chordata; class Amphibia; order Gymnophiona; family Ichthyophiidae; genus Ichthyophis; species Ichthyophis bannanicus. Next base: position 277,410,784 of record CM066044.1, on the reverse strand, counting down.
GCCCAAGAGCGCATGGTTTGGAAGAATGTATCCTTGAAGGATACTACCAAAAGCAGAGAGGTTCCAAAAAAAGAGTAAAGTAGCCCAAATGCCCTCGAGTATGGAGCAGACAGAGCTTAAAGATCCCAAATTACCCATGCCTACCAATAGCCAGATTAATATGAATAAAATAGTCTCTAAAATGCTTGCATGCAAATGCCAGAAGTCTAAAAGATAAGATGGGAGAGAGAATATATAGCACTAAATGAGAGGTTAGATATGATTGGAATCTCAGAGACATGGTGGAAGGAGGACAACCAGTGGGACACTGTGATACCTGGGTACAAACTATATAGTAATGATAGAGCTGATCAAATTAGAGGAGGGGTTGCGCTCTATGTAGAGAGGGCATTGAGTCAGAAAGGATTAAAGTTTTGCAGGAAACAAAATTTGCCATAGAATCTCTATGGATTGAAATTCCATGTAAAAAAGGGAAGGTGATGGCAGTGGGGGTGTACTATTGACTGCCTGGCCAGAATGATGAAATGCTCAAAGAAATCAAGGAAGCTAACAAAAGTTACAGCACAGTAATAATAATGGGTGATTTCAATTACCCCGGTATCGACTGGGTCAGTGTCACAGCAGGACGTGCTAGGGAGACAAAGTTCCTAGATGAAATAAATGACTGCTTCTTGGAGCAGCTGGTTCATGAACCAACCAGAGGGGAAGACATATTAGACCTAGTCCTTAGTGGAACACCAGATCTAGTGCAAGAGATAAGGGTGTTGGGGGCCACTTGGCAATAGTGATCATAGCATGATCGCATTTGATTTAATTAATGGAGGAGGGATAGTAAGAAAATCCACAGTACTACCTTTTAACTTTCGAAAGGGAGACTATGATAAAATGAGGAAATAGTTAAGAAAAAACTAAAAGGAGCAGTTGCAAAGGTTAAAGACTTACATCAAGCTTGGGTGTTGTTGAAAAATACTATCTTGGAAGCCCAGACCAGCTGTATTCCACGTTTAAAGAAAAGTGTAAGGAAGTCCAAAAAACTGCCAGCATGGTTTAAAGGTGAGGTCAGAGAGGCTGTTGTTGCCAAAAAAGCATCTTTCAGGAAATGGAAAAAAGAGCCAAACGACGAAACCTGGAAACAGCACAAGCACTGGCAAGTCAAATGCAAGGCATTGATAAGGCAGGCAAAGGGAGAATTTCAGAAGAAGCTTGCTGCGGAAGCAAACAAGTGAAATAAAGACTTTTTCAAGTACATTCGTAGCAAAAACCTGTGAGAGAGTCAGTTGGTCCATTAGATGATAGACGGGTTAAAGGGGCACTAAGAGGCGACAAGGCGAAAGCGGAGAGACTGAATGAATTCTTTGCTTCGGTCTTTACTGAGGAAGATGTAGGGATGTTACCCATGACTGAAGTGGTATTTAAAGGTGCAGAAGAATTGAAGGAAATATTGATACATGGGGAAGATGTATTACAACTATTAGATAAACTGAAGAGTAGCAAATCACCTGGTCCGGATGTTATACATCCAAGGGTGTTGAAAGAACTGAAATATGAGATTGCAGACCTGGTATTAGTAATCTGTGATCTATCATTAAAATCATCTCTAATACCTGAAGATTGGAGGATCGCCAATGTAACACCAATTTTTAAAAAGGGTTCCAGGGGTGATCCGGGAAACTACAGACCAGTGAGACTGACGTCAGTACCGGGAAAAATGGTAGAAACCATCATAAAGAACAAAATTACTCAGCATGTAGATAGTCATGGCCTAATGGGAGACATCCAACATGGCTTTAGACAAGGAAGATCTTGTCTTACTAATCTGTTATGTTTTTTGAAGGTGTGAATAAACAGGTGGACAAAGGTGAGTCAGTTGATATAGTGTATCTGGACTTTCAGAAAGCCTTTGACAAGGTCCCTCATCACAGACGTTTGGCAAAACTAAAGAGTCATGGGATAGGAGGCAGTATACTATTGTGGATCAGGAACTGGTTAAAAGAAAGCAGAGGGTAGGGCTAAATGGCCAATTTTCCCAATGGAGAAAGGTGAATAGTGGAGTACCTCAGGGATCTGTACTGGCTCCGCTGCTTTTTGACATATTCATAAATGACCTGGAAAAGGGAATAACGAGTGTGGTTATCAAATTTGCAGATGACACAAAACTATTTAAAGTTGTTAAAACCCAAGAGGACTGTGGAAAATTGCAAGAGGATCTTGATAAATTGGAAGACTGGGCATCAAAATGGCAGATGAAATTTAATGTGGACAAGTGCAAAGTTATGCACCTAGGGAAGAACAACCCAAACTATGGTTACACAATGCAGGGTTCCACATTAGGAACCACCACCCAGGAAAAAGATTTAGGCGTCATTGTGGATAACAGGTTAAAACCTTCAGCGCAGTGTGCAGCGGCGGCCAAGAGAGCAAATAGAATGATAAGTATCATAAGGAAAGGAATGGAAAATAAAACAAAGATATTATAATGCCTCTATATCGTTCCATGGTGAGACCGCACCTTGAATATTGTGTGCAATTCTGGTCGCCGTATCTTAAAAAGGATGGAGAAATTTTACTTACCGTTAATTTCCTTTCCTGGAATACTGCTAGACCAGTCCAGACAAACGGGTTATGCACCCCTGCCAGCAGATCTTGGAGACAGAGAATTCTACCAGAGCTCTGATAGGCTGGAGCCTGGTGATATAATCCTACCCCTAGGGGTCTCCCTCAGTTACGTCCACAAGCTAATGCAACATGAACTGTAACATCACCCCAGAGGGTCTCAAGTGAACTATATACAAGGGAGTCGAAGAACTCCCTAGAACTGAAAACAGTATCCACCCACAAACCCATGGACTGCCCATGGCGAGTCATCTAAAAGAGCCTTCAGCATTCATGTCCCAATAGCTTGGAATGCACTCCCACCAGAACTGCGAGCCATAACCAGCCTAACACAATTCAGAAAAGTCTCAAACACCACCTCTTCTTAAGCTATTTCCCAATTTAGTTTTGCACAAGAGAAATACTACATCCATACTCAGGTCAAGACAACTTCAACTGTGACTAATGTGTATAGACTACTGTATATAGTTACATAATGTACATAGTTTCCCTTTATTACCAAGTTCAAATTCCTGTTACTTGTAAAATGCACTACAGTTTTTCTGTATGTATATGTTTGGTTCCATGTAAACCGCGCTGATGATAATAGTGCGGTATATAAGAGATGTTAAATAAATAAATAAATAAAAAATACCGGCAAAGAGAAGAACCACGGTCGGCGGCTGCACCGCACCAGCGGCACTCCAACCAACAGCAGGGCGGGTCCTGGACTGGTCTAGCAGTATTCCAGGAAAGGAAATTAACGGTAAGTGAAATTTCTCCTTCCAGTTCATACTGCTAGACCAGTCCAGACAAACGGGCAGTACCCAAGCTACCTGCGTTCAAGGGGGGGGCAAGGCCGCCGACAGCTCAGCAACTCCAAAACGGACCTCCTGACGGGCATGAACGTCCAACCTATAATGACCGACAAAGGTGGACAGCGACGACCAAGTCGCCGCCCGGCAAATATCGAGAGGAACTACATGAGACCTCCCGGCCTACAAAGTTGCTTGCGCCCGAGAGGAGTGAGCACGGAGTCCCGGTGGAGCTGGCTCTCCCAGAAGAAGGTACGCCACCTCAATGGCTTCCGTAACCCATCTAAAAATGGTAGATTCGGAGGCTGCGGATCCCCGACGAGAACCCGCGAACAAGACAAAAGAGCAACAGTCATATGGAAGGGTCCCGCGACCCCCAGATACCGAAAAAGAACCTTCTTAAGGTTCACCGCCCGCAACGGAGACCGACCACTGTCACACTGCGCCTTTGTTAAAGACGGAAAGAAAAGAGGCTGGTCAACAGCGAATGGCGTCAGCACTTTGGGCAACAAAGGAAGGGACAGTTCTCAGAGAAACGCCTTCGGAGGAAAACGAGAGATAGGGATGTCGACACGAGAGAGCCTGGAGCTCAGAAAGACGGCGTGCCGAAGTTATGGCCACCAAGAAGACTGCCTTCAGAGTCAAATCTAGAAGAGAACATGCCCTCAGAGGCTCAAAGGGAGGAGCAACGAGGGCACAGAGGACAAGCACGAGAGCTCACGCCTGCACAGGCGAACGCAGAGGAGGCCGGAAGGCCTAACTCCGCGGAGGAACCGAGACACGTCCAAATGCGAAGCTATCGATCGCCCCGCTATAGGACTCCGAAAACAAGTTGAGGCGACCACTTGTACTCGCAAGGAATCGAGCGCTAATCCCTTATCCACTCCGGCCTGTAAAAAGGACAGGATATCCGGAACACCGCAACGCCAGGGTGAGAGGTTATTTCGCGAACACCAACCATCAAGAGACGCCAAACCCAAGCGTAAGTCAGCGTCGTGGTAGACCGCCGCGCCGTGAGAAGCGTCACGACCACGCTAGGCGAATAGCCATAGCGAGCAAACCGGCGGCGTGGAATTGCCAGGCCGTAAGCGAGTAAGGAGCCGGGTCTTCCATCTCCACTGGTCCCTGAATCAGAAGGCCGAGAAACGCCTCGAGGCGGAGCATCGACGCCCCAGACAGACGGAATAGATCCGCATACCATGGTCCGCGAGCCCAATTCGGAGCCAGCAGGAGTACAGGGTCGCGACGGTCTCGGAGCCGCTGGAGAACCATGCATATCACGGATCAGGGAGGGAAAACACACCAGAGAAGATGAATCGGCCACGGTTGAGAGAGAGCATATCTATGCCGTGCGTTCCCTCGTCCCTCCAATGGCCGAAGTACAGCGAAGCCGTGGCAGTCTGTGCCGTAGCCATTAGATCCATGGTCAGTAGGCCCCACAGGTGAACAATGGACCGGAATGCATCCGGCTGCAGAGCCCAGCACCCGGGCTCCAGAGAGTGCCGGGTGAGAAAATCGGCCTACACATTGTTCACGCCTGCGATGTGCTGTGCTGACAGCATGAAGATGTTCCCCCACCCACGGGAGGAGCAATCGCCTCTCCTGTGAGACATCCGGACATTGCGTGCCGCCTAGGCGGCTTAGGTAAGCAACCGTCGTGGCGTCGGACAGGATCCGAACCGCACACCACCGCATTAGAAGCTGAAACTGAAGAAGGGCGAAGCGCACTTTCCACGTCTCGAGAGGATTGATAGACCCTTGGGCTGCGCGAGGTGACCAACACCCCTGCGCCGAGGCTAAGCCGCAAGGCGCTCCCCAACTGGAGAGGTCGGCGATTGGCGTCACCAAGATCCAGCGCAGAGACTCCAGAGGGACCGCCCGTAGAAGATTGTGTGCCTGAAGCCACCAGCAGAGGCTGCGGCGCACCAGCAGAAGCAAAGGCAACCGGATTCGATAACTCTCCGATACCGGCGACCAACGAGATAGAAGCGCTGTCGGCAAGCAGCGCAAGAGTGCTCTTGCCCACGGAACGAGGGCTATCGTTGCTGCCATGGACCTCAAGAGTTGAAGGTAGTCCCAAGGCCGAGGCGCCGCTTGATCCAAGCAGCGGCGGAGCTGAAGAGAGATCTTCTGAAAACGTTCCTGAGGTAGAAACACCCGTCCCCTACGAGTATCGCACCCAGCCCCGAGAGAATCCAGGACCTGAAGCATTCCAAAATATACAGAGTAACGGCCCAGTCCTCCTTCCAACGGTGGACCGGGACGAATGGCATCTAAACGCTGGAGCCTTTAAATGAAGCAACATCCGCTGCCCATTGATGCAGGCTGAGCCATCTACGAGCTACCGACACCGGTGCTAGGAAGCGAGCTGACAGCTGCAAGGATCACAGAATGCCTCTGCCCGGAATGCAGCAATGGATTCGAAATGAACCAACTCGGGAACACCTGGAAGCTGCGGAATCCAACGAAGGGAGGCCCGAGCTGCCAGACCTCCGCACACCTGCAAGAAGGAAATAGCGGGTGAAGGAAAACCGGACTGTAGCAGTCTCCCACCTCTTCAGGTCTGGCTGGTCGCGGAGCGCCTCTCCGCCCTCAACCGGAAGTGTGGTATGCCTGATGACCCTGGTCAGAATGCATCAACCGTCGGGTATTGCAGCCAACGGTCCAAGTGAAAGGGAGACCAAGGGTATAACCGACCAATACCGCGTGCCGTACGAATGCACTGGAAAATGGGATGCGGCTGCAACCGGATTTGATAATCCGGAGGAGCAGGCGTGTCGTCTAGGGGGAGCGACTCCATCACCTGTGTGATTAGAGCCGGCAACTCCTCTTACCGAAAAAGGCGGAGAACCGTCAGCGAAGAAAACAGACGGAGAATATTCCCCATCTCCGTACTCCAACGAGTCAGGGCTGACCTCCGAAGATTTAAAGTCTTCTTGAATATCCATAGTACCCCGCAAGGCACATGCTACGCCCCAAGGAGGACGTACTGCTCTAAGGTCTGAGGACTTATGGGACCACTTGCGAGACCACGCCATATGCTCGCCTGCTACTGGGCAGGTGTAGGAGATAATCCAAAAGACTCCAAAAGTCACAGGTGTCATGCCAGATGGAAGAGTGTGAGGAAGGCACTGTCAGTCAAGGCTGCTGTGGTCTCCAGCGGCTGTGGAAGCGACATGGGAGCTGACTGAATCTTCTCCTGCAGGAAGATCCTGCAGCAGGGGCTCTGAGGAGGGGGGAGATAAGGTGCTGATGAACCCAGCTAGCAACGCAGTGGGAATGGGGAAAGTCTCCGGGATGCAGCGTGCAGGTGGAACACAAGCAATCTATTAATGTCCCCTTTGGCTGATTACATATCACATATAATACAGCCAGAGAAAGAAGCATTGTAGAGACTTAAACCACCTTTCCTCTTCTTGTGTGGGTTTTTTTTTTTTTTTTGCATTTAAAACAAAAAGCAAGGTAGGCTCAGGGAAACCCAAGACTCTTCAAGAAAAGGATTTTGAAACTCCACGTGCCTCCACAGCATGTTTAAATGTGTGGAAACTGCTGTTTAGAGCTGTTTCCTCCAAAAAGAAACACTGAAGAGAAAAACAAAACGGCCGCTGGCACAGAAAAACTGTCAGGTATTCACTGAGCTGAGAAGGGAACTGTCAGTCATTCACTGTGCTGGCACAGAGAAACTTTCAAAGTCAGGGTAAGGCAATTACAGTGACTGAAAGTAGGGAAATTAGAGTGTGATCCCTCCGCAGCCATTCAGACCTCCATGGTAGGGGCTGAAAGGTGTTTCTTGGGAGGGATGTAGAAGCTCAAATCCAGCCGTAGGAAGATTACGGTGAGCATGCTTAATTAGGCCGAGCTCAAAACAGTCAGGATCCAAAACACTGACTTAAAATTCCAATCAAATGGTATATTGAATAAGACAGGTACAATATTCAGTAGGACGTACAAAGTAACCCGGCTGCAGTTTGTGGATTAAAAATTTAAAGTAGGAACTTCAAAACTCAGGCAGCCGGTCCGGATGCAGTTGAAATCATCCCAGAGCAGCTGGGGCAAGTAAGAAAAAAACAGGCTACTCAGTTTTCTTTCAGAAATGATGCCTGAACTTCCTGGAGGTATCCAAACTCTCATGGCAAAGACTCAGCGCAGTGTAAAGCCAATGGAGAGCTCCACTGAAGCCAAGCTCAGGAGTTCCCAAGTTCATCTGGGGAAGCAAGATGCTGGGGGAAGAGCAGAGCTGATTCATGAGGTCCCTGTGTTTCTTCTGACAGCCTATGCAGCGTAAACCTGAATAAGGCACAGTGAGAACTAAAAACAAATAACTGCGTCCCGCAGGAACAGGCATTTAACAATATTCCCCATAATAGGTAAAGCCTCAGCCAGCCTTCTTTGTTGGGCACAGTGGGGGATGGAACTCATGAGCCCTGCACCATTCGTCAGTGACTTAGCATTGTACTGTGGCTCTGAATTGCATCCTGTTCTCTATCCATGCCTTCCGTACTTTTTATTCATTATGCTAATACATAGGCAAAGAAAAAGGAACCCCTTCACAACTCACAGCTAGCAAGTGTTGTGGAAAAAAAACTGAAACAGCATAGCTGTTAGAAGCCAGCAGAGAAGTAATCTGGCTTCCCGCCAAAAACCGAGGCTCATTAGCTATTCAAAATGGCCGCCGGCAAAAATAAAACACAAAAAGAGTGAATTAAAACCCCCAAAAGCTAAGGAATTAACTTAAAAAGTCAAAGGAGAAGGTGGGAGGATTGCAGGCATGAGAGAAATGCCTAAAATCACTGAAAAATCAAGAAAAATAAATCGAGTTACCACAGAGTTGCAGACAGCAGTGGGAGAAAGACAGTTTCTGTACTTACAGTACCGAAAGTGCAGAGAAGCCACGGACCGCTGCTCAAACCACTGCAGCTGCCTCACCACTAAAATCAGCCCCAGGGACTGGATTCTAGGAGGCTTACCATCCAGCTAAATAGCCCTCATGACTAGTGCTGGGGAGTCTGCACATCAGCGATCTCTACTGTGACAGAGGACACAGGAGCTTCAGCTGGAATCATCCTGGTGCTCAGATAAGTACACTGGCAACTCAGGGCATAATCTCTCCAAGAGAAATCACAAAGAAATAAAGCATTTTAAATTTTGTTTGAAGGAGCAAAAAAAAAGCATCCAGATCTGCTGGAGACAGAGAAAAACTGAGGGAGACCCCTAGGGGTAGGATTATATCACCAGGCTCCAGCCTATCAGAGCTCTGGTAGAATTCTCTGTCTCCAAGATCTGCTGGCAGGGGTGCATAACCCGTTTGTCTGGACTGGTCTAGCAGTATGAACTGGAAATAGCGTTATTAGAAAAGGTTCAGAGAAGAGCCACCAAAATGGTAAAGAGGATGGAAGGATACTCCTATGAAGAAAGGCTAAAAAGGTTAGGGCTCTTTAACCTGGAAAAGAGATGGCTGAGGGGAGATATGATAGAAGTCTATAAATTAATGAACAGAGTGGAACGTGTCAACCTAGATCGATTGTTCACGTTATCAGAATATAGAAAGACTAGGGGACATGCAATGAAGCTACAGAGTAAACCTCATGTACCAGAAATAAGCTAATTCAAGACAAAAAAGAGACACTTTATCCAGGGAAATGGGACAGACATCCAGAGGGCTCCACGGAAAAAAGGAAACTGAGTGAACTTGAGTCACACTGTGCAGGAAGTCTTGCACTGTTGACACAAGATTTGAGACACTGAGGCCAGAGTAAGAGTTATTGCATCACATGGTTCAAGTTCACTCAGAGCTGTGCAGGTCAGATCAGTGGCAATATTTCCAGCAGTGGTAAAAGGACACAAAATTTCCAAGGGCCAAAGGCAAACTTCTAGCTATCATGATAACCTGGTACCCCACATTTGTTGAGCCTTGATGTACATTCAGGCAGTACTATCACATCCAAACTATCCATTGACAACTGAGCTATATTACAGTGGGTACCTCAATGTTTGTCAGCATTGCTTAAAATATTTATGACCTCGATCTGGGGATTCATATAGCCAAAATAAATAAATGAATAAAAATTCAGCTTGTTTTAGAAGTATCCCAATTTTTGTGTTTTTTCACACATTCATTTTAAATCCAAGTATTAGTGTGTGCCAGAATTGTTTTAAGCACACAAATCAATTGTATGCATGCATCCACAAGCAATGTGCATGCACACAATTTTTTTTATGTGCACAAACAAACCAAATGCACATTCCTACCTCCATCAGGTATTCTTGAAGCAATCTCTGCCATGGTAGCTACTTGGGAAAGTTTAACATACACAAATTCAAATACTTTACTTGGTTTTCCAAAAATTCTACTCTGTGATATAAGAAAGGCCTTATCTGGTATTATACTGGCATGAAGAGCTTTAACTTCTTTTGTCATTTCTAATATATTTTTCTCAAGCTCTTCTATTCTCGTATTCTCCACCCCACACCACTCCTCCCATTTTCCAGAGTTGCAAAGTTACCCAGATCCAGGAGTGAGATTTTAAGTCTGTCATGAATTTCTGACAATCTCATCTTGATGCATTATGGACCTGCAGCACTGTTTCCAATGGGTAAAATCAGGGACTACAAATACCATACTGCATTGCAATGCAAATTTAAAACCAGAACTGGAAACAAATCTCATTCCTGGAACTGGGGAACTTGGCAACTCCAACTTGCAGGTTGTGAATTAAGATTCCTAGGACTGCACCAACACATTAAAATTGAGATACAGTAGCTTTCTGCCTGGGCTCCTCCCCTACACATTGCAGGGTGGCTGCTTGGCAGATTTTACGCCACTTCCTCAGGCTAGTGGGGTGTCCAGATACGGCCCATCGAAACGTTGTCAGCCTTACTAGGGACCAATAGGCTAGTGTTGTTTTCAGGATATCCATAATGCATAGTCATGGTCAACATTATTGGTACTCTTGCATTTTAGGAATGTTGTGTACAATATCTTGAGAATAATTGGAAATATTCCAGCTTGGTCTCATATTTTAACAGTATGTCAAAGGTATACAACAAAAAAAGATGTCTATATAACTTAGATGAAGTAATTTTTGAGTAAAAAATAAAATGTGGCATAGACAGGCTTAATGGCATCCTTCATTAATATTTGGCTGTACAACCCTTGGCATTGATGACAGCCTCCAAATATTTCTTGTGGCAGTCTTACATATGTCTGCTGGTAGTTTCTCCCACTCTTCAATTGCAATTTGTTTCAGATCATGAATGTTTCCAGGATTCCTTTTACCAATGGCAGATTTCAGCTCTTTCCAGAGCTTCTCGATTGGATTGAAATCAGGACTCATTGCTGGCCAGTTTAAAACAGTCCATTCTTTCCATTTATCCATGCTTCTGTACTCTTGGATGTATGTTTTGGGTCACTGTCGTGCTGGAGGACCCATGGCCTTTGATCCAGACCTAGATTTCTGACACTAGGTAGCACATTTTGCTCCAAAATACCTTACATAGTTACACAGTATATGACGACAGATAAAGACAAGTATGGTCCATCTAGTCTGCACAGCAAGGTGGCAAGAGTAGGTGCACTTGCCGCTTTGTGCAGGTCACCCCTCCCCACACCTTTCTTTAAGGGTGTACACACCACTCCCTGTAGGTCACCCATATATGTTCAGATATAAGAGATAGTTATGCTTCTTTAGATTTTATCCTCTTGCTATAAAGGGATCCACTGTGTCTGTCCCATGTCATTTTGGAATCTGTCACGGTGTTTGCCCTCACCACTTTCATTCCAAATATCCACCACCCTTTCAGTGAAAGCGTAGTTACTCACCTGTAACAGGTGATCTCCAGGAACAGCAGGAATTTAGTCTTCACATATGGGTATTGTCAGTATCGACAGAGCCTGTGCGGGAACGCTCCCCAGTGTCCAATAGGAACGTTTTTGGGAGCATCCCTCAGCACATGCGCGCTGCCTTTCCAACTGTCCCTCTTCAGTTAAGTTTATAGCTGAGTGAAAGGATAGAGGGAGAGAGGAAAGAGACAGAGAGATAGAGAGACAACTCCTAGGGGAGGTGGGTGGGTTGTGAGGACTAAATTCCTGCTGTTCCCAGAGATCACCTGTTACAGGTGAGTAACTACACTATCTCCAGTAACAAGCAGGAATGTAGTCTTCACATGCCAGGGAGATAGCCCCAGGAAGCTGCCACCCAAGTAAGGTGGGCCATGCTTTCTCACATGGATCTCTGGCATCCCACCAGGGTTGGTGGATAGGAGCTGAATTAGGTCTGGAAGAGATTTTGAAGAACAGCTTGGCCAAAGAAGGCATCCCGATGGGAGGCTTTATCTAGGCAGTAGTGGGCTGTAAAGGTGTGTACCGAAGCCCAGGTGGCCGCTTGACAAATGTCATCAATAGACACAGAGTGAAGGTTAGCCATAGAGGCTGCCATGGCTCTCACATTATGAGCTGTGACATGGCCTTGAAGAGGAAGACTCTTACTCTCTTAAGCTAAGGATATGCATTGTGCAATCCATTTGGACAGAGTTCTCTTGGAGACTGGAAGTCCCAAATGATTAGAATCAAAAGCAATAAAAACTTGAGAAGACTTTCTATGTTGCTGTGTTCTTTGTAGGTAAAAAGCCAAGGCTCTTTTACAATCCAAAGTATGAAGGTTCCTTTCTGCATTAGAGGCATGAGGCCTCGGAAAGAATACAGGAAGATAAATTGATTGATTTAAATGAAAAGGCGAAACCACCTTTGGCATAAAGTGTGGATGAGTTCTAAGAACAACCTTATCATGGTGAAACCTAGTATAAGGAGGATCAGTCACTAAAGCTTGCAATTCACTAATGCGACGTGCAGAGGTGATTGCAATTAGGAAGATGACCTTCCAGGACAAAAGCTTTAGGGTTGTAGTGGCTAAAGGTTTAAAAGGCGGTTTCATGAGCTGCCCGAGAACTAGGTTTAAATCCCACGCCACCGGTGGTGGCCTGATGGGAGGCTATGTTAATAGAAGACCTCTCATAAATCTTGTTATGAGTGGATGAGAGGAAATTGGTTGTCTATTTAGAGGCTTATAAGAAGCTGCAATTGCACTAAGATGGACTCTTACTGAATTGGTCTTTAGACCAGAATTTGATAAATGAAGTAGATACTCTAGTATCGATTCCAAAGGTATCATAAGGGGGTTTAACCCCTTCTGTGAACACCATATAGTAAAACGTTTCCACTTGAAGGCGTAAGAGCATCTTGTGGAAGGTTTTCTAGAAGCGTGAAGGATATCTTTTACCTTTTGGGAAAGGTTAAGATCCTGAAGGTCTACGCTTTCAGCAACCAGGCACTGAGATGCAGGGACTGGGAATTCGGGTGCCATAGCATCCCGTTCTCTTGGGAGAGGAGATCTGTAGCATAGCCTTAACTCCAGAGGTGCAGCTTGAATGAGATGTAGAAGCAGGGGATACCATGTTTGGCGTGGCCCCTGTGGCGCTATAAGGATCATACAACCTCTGTCTCTCTGAAGCTTGAAGAGTGTTTTGGGGATGACGGGAATGGGTGGGAAGGCATAGAGGAAGTCGTGACCCCAGTGAAGAAGGAAGGCATCCCTTGCCTGGCAAGTTTGAGCCGGAATCCTGGAATAGAACCAGGGAAGTTTGGCATTCAGTGGACTTGCAAATAGGTCTATGTCTGGGGTTCCCCAGATCTGAAATATCTTGGCCATCTGGTCTAGGTGGAGAGACCATTCGTGAGGCAGCAGTACTTGGCTGAGTTTGTCTGCCTAAAGGTTTTGAATGACTGGAAGATATACCACAAGAAGGTGAATTTGATGCTCTCTGGCGAGGGTCCATAGTCGTAAAGCTTCGTTGCATAACGACAGAGATCCTGTTCTGCCCTGCTTGTTCACGTAGAACATAGCTACTTGATTGTCCGTTTGGACTAGGACTGTCTTGTAGCTGAGCTGGGCATGGAATACTCGAAGAGCTAGATAGATTGCTCTGAGTTCCAGGAGGTTTATGTGAAGACAAGCCTCCTGTGGACTCCAGGTACCATGGGTAGAGAGATGATGCAGGTGTGCTCCCAATCCCACCTGTGATGCATCTGTTGTTAGGGTGGCCTGGAATAGGGGTTGCTGGAAAGGAGACCCCACTAGAAGATTTTCCAGTGATTGCCACCATTGTAGGGACAAGATCAGTCATTGCGAGTTTGATATCTTGTCCGACAGACGTCTTGTGGCCTGTGTCCACTGTGTGGAAAGGGTCCACTGGGCTGCTCGCATATGAAGGCGAGCATAGGGAACCACATGAACTGTGGATGCCATATGTCCCAATAGTTGTAGTAGTTCTCGAGCAGTTAGGGAGAACTTCACCACTGCTTGAGAAGCTAGCTGTATTATACGAAGACAGCGGGGTTGTGGGAGAAAAGCCCTTGACTGATATCTAGACAAGCTCCTATGAACTCTAGGAACTGAGACGGAGCAAGTTGGGATTTTGGGAGGTTTATGACCAATCCCAAGTATTGAAGGATTCGCATTGTGTGAGACAGTGCAGATATGGCTTCTGGAACTGTGGGGGCTCGAATGAGCCAGTCGTCCAAGTAAGGGAAGACGAATATCCCCAGGGTTTGCAGAAATGCAGCTACTACTGCCAAGCATTTCATGAATACTCTTGGTGCTGAAGCCAGACCAAAGGGAAGAACCCTGTATTGGAAATGTTTTCCCTTGAAAAGGAATCGTAAGAATTTCCTGTGATCTGGATGGATCAGGACGTGATTATATGCATCTTTTAGATCTAGAGAACAAAGCCAATCCTGACTTTGAAGGTATGGAAGAAGAGTTCCCTGAGAAATCATTTTGAACTTTTCTCAGAACAGATATTTGTTCAATTCTCTGAGGTCTAGAATGGGTCTGTGTCCTCCTGTTTTCTTTGGAATAAGAAAATAGGGGGAGTAGAACCTTGCACCCTGCTGAAGAATGGGCACCTCCTCTATTGATCCTTGAGCAAGGAGTGTTGAGACCTCTTGATCCAGTAGATAGCCTGTAGAGGTTACATAAGAACATAAGATATGCCATACTGGGTCAGACCAAGGTCCATCAAGCCCAGTATTCTGTTTCCAACAGTGGCCAATCTAGGTCATATGTACCTAGCAGTTTCCCCAAGGGACACAGGTTCCACAATGCTTGTATTGGTTCAAGCATTGATATCCTGGGTCCCTTCTTAATAATTTATTTATTTATTCATTTAACAGTTTCTTCTATACCGCCCCTTCCAGAGATCAGGGGCGGTTTACATTGAACAAAAATTAGTATATTTCCGTATACTTTACATGGAACAATATTTTAACTATATACATGTTGAGTTACATATAACGTATTTTTGAAACTATGTACAGATTATGGTTAATGGACCTTTCCATTATAGTTAATAATGGTTTATGGACCTTTCCTCCAGGAACTTGTCCAAACCTTTTTTAAACCCAGCTACACTAACAGCCTTTACTACATCCTCCGGTAACAAATTCCAGAGTTTGATTACACGTTGAGTGAAAAAATATTTTCTTTTATTAGTCTTAAATAGTTTACCCTGTAGCTTCATTGCATGTCCCCTAGTCTTTCTATATTCTGATAAGGTAAACCATCGATCTACGTTTAACCGTTCCACTCCGTTCATTAATTTATAGACTTCTATCATATCTCCCCTCAGCCGTCTCTTTTCCAGGTTAAAGAGCCCTAACCTTTTTAGCCTTTCTTCATAGGAGTATCCTTCCATCCCCTTTACCACTTTGGTGGCTCTTCTCTGAACCTTTTCTAAAATCGCTATATCCTTTTTAAGATACGGCGACCAGAATTGCACACAATATTCAAGGTGCGGTCTCACCATGGAACGATATAGAGGCATTATAATATCTTTTGTTTTATTTTCCATTCCTTTCCTTATCATACCTAGCATTCTATTTGCTCTCTTGGCTGCCGCTGCACACTGGGCCGAGGGTTTTAACATGGTATCCACAATGACGTCTAAATCTTTTTCCTGGGTGGTGGTTCCTAATGTGGAACCTTGCATCGTGTAACCATAGTTTGGGTTGTTCTTTCCTAGGTGCATAACCTTGCACTTGTCCACATTAAATTTCATCTGCCATTTTGATGCCCAGTCTTCCAATTTATCAAGATCCTCTTGCAATTTTCCACAATCCTCTTGGGTTTTAACAACTTTAAATAGTTTTGTGTCATCTGCAAATTTGATAACCTCACTCGTTATTCCACTTTCCAGGTCATTTATGAATATGTCAAAAAGCAGCGGACCCAGCACAGATCCCTGGGTACACCACTATTCACCTTTCTCCATTGGGAAAATTGGCCATTTAGCCCTACCTCTGCTTTCTATCTTTTAACCAATTCCTGATCCACAATAGTACACTGCCGCCTATCCCATGACTCTTTGGTTTTGCCAAAGTCTCTGATGAGGGACCTTGTCAAAGGCTTTCTGAAAGTCCAGATACACAATATCAACCGACTCACCTTTGTCCACCTGATTATTCACTCCTTCAAAAAAAACATAAGAGATTAGTAAGACAAGATCTTCCTTGTCTAAAGCCATGTTGGCTGTCTCCCATTAGGTCATGCCTATCTACATGCTGAGTAATTTTATTCTTTATGATGGTTTCTACCATTTTTGCCGGTACTGATGTCAGGCTCACCGGTCTGTAGTTTCCCGGATCACCCCTGGAACCCTTTTTAAAAATTGGTGTTACATTGGCGATCCTCCAATCTTCAGGTATTAGAGATGATTTTAATGATAGTTCACAGATTACTAATAGCAGGTCTGCAATCTCGTATTTCAGTTCTTTCAACGCCCTTGGATGTATACCATCCGGCCCAGGTGATTTGCTACTCTTCAGCTTATCTAATAGTTGTAATACATCTTCCCGATGTATCGATATTTCCTTCAATTCTTCCGCACCTTTAAATACTTCAGTCATGGGTAACATCCCTACATCTTCCTCAGTAAAGACTGGAGCAAAGAATTCATTCAGTCTCTCCGGTATCGCCTTGTCGCCCCTTAGTGCTCCTTTAACCCCTTTATCATCTAATGGACCAACTGACTCTCTCACAGGTTTTTTGCTACGAATGTACTTGAAAAGGTTTGGGAATTGAACTGTCTTACGATTGAAGAAGGGGGCATACTGTGAAAACGAAGCTTGTACCCCTCTCCCACAATGGGGAGAGTCCACTTTTCTGTTGTTATTTGGTGCCATCTGTTGGCAAAATGACACAACCTGCCTGGAATGTTTAGGGGTTCTGGCCCCTTCAGAGGCAGGCAGGCTAAGTTCTCCATGAAGGAGTCAAAGCCCTTGAGGGGGCTGGGCCTGTGGAGCTGGTTGAGCTCTAAGACCTTTTGGCTTCTTTTGTCTGGATTGTTGTTGTTGACCCTTTTGGGCAACTTGACCCTGAGCTTGCCCTTGCTGGGTACAGGATGGATAAAACTTCCTCTTTTTGCTGAAAAAGGGTTTTTTATAGGGTTTCTTTTTGGCTGGAGTGGCTGTAGATTTTGACAATCTGTCTAAAGTGAGATTGTCAGTATCTATCTCATTAGCCTTCTCCTGCCAATTCTTGCCAAAGAGGTTTTCTCCTGTGCAAGGGATGTTTCCCAATTTATCCTGTACCCAAATCTCCAAGTCTGATGCCTGAAGCCAGGCAATCCGACGTGCACCAATGGCAATAGCAGAGGTTTTGCTGATGCATTCAAAGCAGTGAAAGGCTGCAAGGTTTACAAACTTGGAGATATCTTGAGCATGCTTGATCAGAGTGAGAAAGTCCTGTCATTTGTCCTCAGGGAGAAGGGGGCTCATAAGCTCCAAATCTCCTGTGACCTCTTTGAGGAACATTCCCATATATAAAATATATGAGCTGATCCTAGCTGAAAGCATGGAAGCCTGAAAGGTTCGACGCCCAAAAGCATCAAGAGTCCTACATTCACGACCTGGAGGATTGGATGCATGTCTCTTTGCACTTTTCATCCTACGCATGGCTGACTCCACTACCATTGAATGGTGTGGCAGCCGAGTCTTTTGAAAACCAAAACATGGTGGAACTCGATACATGGTATCGAGTCTCCTAGAATGAGGAGATGTGGTCAAAGGTGTCTCCCACATTCTGAGCATCAAATCATGAAGAATTTCATAAATGGGCAGAGTGGCTGCTTCCTTGGGAGCCTTAGGGTATTGGAGAATTTCCAATTCCTTTGCTCTAGGTTCTTTTTCAGGAGCTACCGTGATTGAAAGGCCTCGGGCCACATCACGAATAAAATCCTGAAAAGACATGTCTTCCGGAGGAGACATTTTGCGTTGGAGAGAAAAGGAGTCTTCCGGGAGAAAGACTGTGGTACCCGCAGAATTATCAGAGTCATCGGAATCGGAGGATTGGAAGTATCTCTGATCCCGATGTTCATGCAAAGCACAGTCTCGGAATCGAATTGATCCGGTACCGATCTGTCAATGCTAGAAAAAATCTGCATGGGAAGGAATCCCAAGGGGCCGGTACTATCGGTGCTGGTACCGGTATCTGTACCGGTGCTGGTACCGGTGTTGGTACCAGTGCCCGTTGAACCATTGGTGTCAACGGTACCACAGCTGTAAGGAGAGCTACAAGACTGCGTTCGATAGCGAGGAATCTCTGGTCTATCGACGCTGCCGATGCTTGGGTATCGGTACCAGTAAAAGTGGCCAGAACCCCTGAGCATGGCACCAGTAGTTCTGCCGAGGTCGAAGCCTCAAGAACATCCTGGAACCCCGTTGATGCTTTGGAGGCTGAAGCCTCCCGCCGGGGCTGTTTTGCCGGTGTAGTTTCCTCAAGGGCAATGCCAATGGCCTCTCGATGCTTTGAAGGAGAGCTACCCTTTGATGACCGGCTCTTATGTTTAGTTACCTGAGATCCATGGGAGGAATACGAGGCTCTTGACGACGCTGATGCAATGGACCTGGTATCCGAAGAAAAGAGGGTACCGAGCTTTGCAGCTCAGTTCTGTCTTCCCCTTTTAGTCATCCCCATACAGGAGAAACACTCAGATGGAGAATGGTCAGGGCCTAAACATTTTAGACACCAGTCATGGGTGTCGGTGACGGAGATGGTACCGCCACATTTAGTACATTTTTTAAAAACACTAGCTGGCTTTTCCATCTTTTCGGAAAAATAGAGCCTAATGCCCAAAATCGTGCCTAGCACCAAAAGAAAAGGTTTCTGAAGAGAAACAGTTCAAATATATATATATTTTTTTTTTTTGTAAAAAGAAAGAAAGAAAGAACCAGCGGTACCGGTAGGAGTCGTGCGGAGCAGGCGCGACCACAAGAAAACAAGTTTAAAGAAGAAATTTTCTGCGGTGACGAGGTATGTGTCCTGTCGGCTCCGCGGAAAACGAAGAAGAGGGACATTTGGAAAGGTGGGAAGGCAGCGTGCATGTGCTGAGGGATGCTCCCAAAAGCGTTCCTATTGGACGCTGGGGAGCGTTCTCGCGCAGGCTCCGTCAGTACCGACGATACCCATATGTGAAGACTACACTCCTGCTTGTTCCTGGAGATAGCGTAGTTACTCACCTGTAACAGGTGTTCTCCAGGAGCAGCAGGAATCAGTCCTCACATATCGGTGACGTCGGCGCCGACGGAGCCCCCATGCGGAGCATTTCTCCAGCTTTCAAAGAAAGCCTTTGGGAATGCAGTGCGCATGCGCTGTCCCCTTCCCGCCCAAGGGTGCCATCTTGCTCAGTCTGATGACATAGCTAAAAGACAGCAAAAAACAAAATAAATATATATGACCGCAACTCCAAGGGGAGGAGGGAGGGTTGTGAGGATTGATTCCTGCTGCTTCTGGAGAACACCTGTTACAAGTGAGTAACTACGCTTTCTCCAGGACCAAGCAGGAAGTCAGTCCTCACATATGGGACTCCCCATCTTAAGGCTACCGGGGACCCAAAGCTGAAAAAATAAGCTCCCTCTAGAGCCTCAGCATGTGTGAAAAGAATCTTCTCTGAGAACGCCCCCGAATGGTAGCCCAACACTAGGGCCGGAGGGTAGGAGTTGCCTATACCTCAAAGAGATTACGGAGTACCGCCTGTCCGAAAGCACTGTCCCTGCGGGACTCCCTCTCGAGGCAGTAGTGGGCTGCAAAAGTCTGGCTTGAAGACCAAGTAGCGGCCCGGCAGATGTCTGCCAAGGGAACAGAGCGGAGATGAGCCACTGACGCAGCCTTCGCCCTGACACGGTGAGCCGTGACTCGACCCTGCAAGGAGAGGCCGGCTGCCCTGTACGCCCAGACGATACATTCTGCTACCCAAATGGACAGGGTACGCTTGGAGACAGGTATCGCAACTTATTAGGGTAAAAAGAGACAAAGAGCTGAACAGCCCTACAGTGTCCCTGTGTACGGACAAGGTAGAAGGACAATGCCCTCCTACAGTCCAGGGTATGCAAGACCATCTCAGCCCGGCCGGCATGCGGCCTGGGAGAGAAAGTTGGAAGAACCACCTCCTGATTGAGGTGGAAGGAGGAGACAACCTTTGAAAGGAACTTAGGGTGAGTCCGTAAGACTACTCTGTTCCTATAGAACCTAGTGTATGGTGCCTCTGACACCAGGGCTTGAAGCTCACTTACTCGCCTTGCTGAGGTAAGAGCCACCAAAAACAACGCTTTCCAGGAAAGAAAGCGCAAAGCACAAGTAGCCATAGGCTCAAATGGTGGGCAAGTAAGTTGTTGCAAGACCACATTCAAATCCCACTCAGGGGCAGGTGGACAAACTGGAGGCTTAAGCAAAAGGAGGCCTCTGAGGAAGCGAGCTACCAAAGGGTGGCTTGAGAGAGACTGACCCTCCACCAGTGAGTGGTGTACTGAGAGAGCACTGAGGTGGACCCTAACAGAGTTGGATTTAAGGCCTAGATTGGACAGGTGCAGCAAATACTGCAGCACCACTGGTACCAGGCATGAGAAAGGATCCTCCTTGTGCTGGGCACACCAGGTAGAGAACCTACGCCACTTAAGAGCATATGATTTCAGAGTGGACTGCCTCCTAGAGGCCAAGACCACATCCTCCACTTCCCTAGGCAGCAGTAAGGGAGCTAGAACTACCCTTTCAGCAGCCAGGCCATCAGATTGAGGGACTGGAGATTGCGGTGTAAGAGAGATCCCTGCTCCTGAGACAGGAGATTGGATGGTATCCCCAGAGGAAGAGGAGCGTCCACCGCTAGCTGTAAAAGAAGTGGGAACCACGGTTGCCATCTGGGGGCCACCAGGATCACCGAGGCCTTGTTCCGGATCACTTTGAACAGTGTTTTGGGCACTAGAGGCATGGGAGGAAACGCATATAGGAGGCCTGTAGACCATGGTATGAGAAATGCATCCGCTGCTACTCTGAGAGGTTGTCTGGAGTAGAACCTGGGCAGTTGACGGTTCAGTGGACTGGCAAACAGATCCATGGTGGGAAGACCCCATCTTAGGAAGATCTGTTGAACTACCAGAGGATTCAACTGCCATTCGTGTGGCTGTAGGATCCTGCTCAACTTGTCTGCCAGGTAATTCTCCTGTCCAGGGAGATACACCGCCTTGAGAAGTATGCCATGCTTGACTGCCCAGGAGCACAGGTCCTGTGCTTCCTGACAAAGAGGTCGGGACCCTGTGCCCCCTTACTTGTTCACATAGAACATAGGAACTTGATTGTCCGTCTGAACTAAGACAGACTGCTGAGAGAGGACATGAGAGAAAGTCCGCAGGGCTAAGCGGATCGCTCTGAGCTCTAGGAAATTGATTTGCTGTGTGGCCTCCCAAGGAGACCACAGGCCTTGAGTGCATGCTCCTTGGCAATGTGCACCCCAACCTTGAAGAGAAGCATCGGTTGTCAGCACTTGAGATTGAGGAGGTGCTTGAAAAGGCATCCCTTGCAGTAGATTGGGAAGATGAAGCCATCACTGCAGAGAATCTGCCAGTAGATTGGACACCCTCACTTTGTCCGTCAGATTTCCTGTGGCCTGCAGCCACTGAGTCCTTAGGCCCTACTGAGCGGGCCTCATGTGTAGACGGACATTTGGAGTTTGTAAACGGGGGTGCTTGTTGTGAAAGTTCCACGATCTTGGCAAGGCTATGAATTTACTTGACTTGCAAAGGATTGTGGGTGTTGTAGTTCAATCACACAAAACTAGCCGTTTAACAAGAATAAAGAATTGTAGTTGCTCGAGTGTAAAGCAGAAAACAGATTTTATTTATGGGGTGTTATTCCCTTGCACAGATATGCTTGGTAACATCAACAGGATAATTTCTCCAAGAGTTTTATTCAGGAAACAAAACAAATAAGGCAACTGAATTACTTATGCAACAACTTAGTAAAGACCTTGATGGAACAGAAAAGGTCTTTCTTCTAGCCCCTGCTAATAAACTTTCTTAGCAGTGCTGGAATGAAAAATAAACCCAAAAGGAAAATTCTCTTTATCAAAAAAAACAGCTTTCTTCCTTCCACACAGAAAAGAAGCTTTTTTTCAAAGTCCCACGTGCACTTGTGCTTTGCTCTAATCACAGGTGCTTAACCAGCTGCAAACCAATGCTGGCCCACTCTCCACGTGACTCCACTTTCCCCAAAGCTTTCTCTCAAAGAAACTTTTCTGGGAAGCTAAAAAAACAATACAGTTCCTTTTGGTGTTTGATCCTTAACTGAGGATTACTTTAGAACAGCAGATTAGAAAGAGAACAATCCATACATTCAACTTCCTCATTTGATATTTCCCCTTGCTCTTGAAATATCATAGGATCACTTTCATACATTGGCTCAGAGGACTTCTCTAACTGATCTCTACCAGGATAGAAACTGTTTCCCTGCTGTCTTCCTTGTGCAAAGCTAGGGAACAGATCAGAGTTCATACCTGAGATCACGTTGTCATTAGGTCTCCTCTCTGGGTATTTTGGCCAGTAGGTAGCAAAGCTTCTGTGCCCAGCTCTCCAGTCAGAATCTCTGGACTTCAGGTCCCTTTTCCCATACCTCTTTAAATAGGTATTAGAGCTCCTTCTTTCTGTAGATGCAGCCGTCTCCTTTACAGGTGCTGTCTGGGGGTTCCTGGCTGTATATCTCCAAGCCTCTGGCTTCCTCCAGTCCAATGAAGAATGCTTGCCAAAGGAATCTCTCCCAGCATACGTACTGCCTTGGGCTCCTTTCTTAGACCCTCTGGATGTCTTGCTGTTCTTTCTTCTGTTCAAGATCAGTCTCTCCTTCTCCAGCTCTTGCTGTCTCCGTTCCTTCTTTCTCCCATTGCTGTCCTTGCCACCATTGCTGCCTGTCTGATGAATTTCTTCTAACTTTAAAGTGCCTAGATGGCCGCTCCACCCTAGCACACTGCAGGTGTTCTGAATTAAGCCCTGCCCTAGGAGATGTGTGATTAGGGATTACATCATTGCTTCTCTGATTAGGCACACGTTTCCCTACTTCAGCTCTCCTAGAGGCTTTCTGTAAACCAGTGCATTCTGGGTCTGGGAGTCTTTTAGGTAAACACTCTGTTTTAGTGCTTTTACCAGCCAGCACAGGTTGCTTATTCAGAGCCAGTTCACCTCTTGTACTATTTCTTCCTGAACTATGATAAGCTTCCTTATCAAAGGTTACATGGACCTTGGATGCCATGTGGCCTAAGAGCCTTAGGAATTGTCTGGTGGAGACTAGAGAATCGCTGTGGAACTGTCTGGCCAGATCCATCTGTTGGCCCTGTCCATGGATATAAAGGCCTTTGTTTGAAGGGTGTCTAGTCTTGCTCCTATAAACTCCATGTTTTGTGAGAGGCGCAAAGCGGACTTTGCGAAGTTTATGGCAAAACCCAGATGCTGGAGAAGAGACACAGTACGGAGGGTGGCTTGATTGGTTTCCTGTGGAGACTGACCCCTGATGAGCCAGTCGTCCAAGTATGGAAAGACAAAGAGTCCTTAAACTCTGAGATAGGCCGCCACCACCACCAGGCACTTGGTGAAAACCCTGGGGGCGGAGGTGAGGCCAAAAGGGAGCACCCTGTACTGGTAATGGTTTCCTCCCACTACAAATCAGAGATATTGTCTGTGGTCTGGATGAATAAGGATGTGAGTATACGCACCCTTTAGGTCTAAGGAGCATAGCCAATCTCCCTGCTGGAGGTAGGGCAGCAGGATTCCAAGGGTAAGCATCTTGAACTTTTCCCTCTCCAGGAACTTGTTGAGATTTCACAAGTCTAGGATGGGCCTGAGGCCTCCTGTCCTTTTTGGAACCAGAAAGTACCTGGAATAGAAGCCATGGCCTCTCAGGTGGTGGGGCACCGGTTTCACCGCCTGCTCCTTTAGAAGACCTGCTAACTCCTGCAGGAGTAAGTCCCTGTGCAGAGGGAGTCTTAGAACATAAGATATGCCATACTGGGTCAGACCAAGGTCCATCAAGCCCAGTATTCTGTTTCCAACAGTGGCCAATCTAGGTCATACGTACCTAGCAGTTTTCCCAAGGGACACAGGTTCCACAATGCTTGTATTGGTTCAAGCATTGATGTCCTGGGTCCCTTCTTAATAATGGTTTATGGACCTTTCCTCCATGAACTTGTCCAAACCTTTTTTAAACCCAGCTACACTAACAGCCTTTACTACATCCTCCGGTAACAAATTCCAGAGTTTGATTACACGTTGAGTGAAAAAATATTTTCTTTTATTAGTCTTAAATAGTTTACACTGTAGCTTCATTGCATGTCCCCTAGTCTTTCTATATTCTGATAAGGTAAACAATCGATCTACGTTTACCCGTTCCACTCCGTTCATTAATTTATAGACTTCTATCATATCTCCCCTCAGCCGTCTCTTTTCCAGGTTAAAGAGCCCCAACCTTTTTAGCCTTTCTTCATAGGAGTATCCTTCCATCCCCTTTACCATTTTGGTGGCTCTTCTCTGAACCTTTTCTAAAATCGCTATATCCTTTTTAAGATACGGCGACCAGAATTGCACACAATATTCAAGGTGCGGTCTCGCCATGGAACGATATAGAGGCATTATAATATCTTTTGTTTTATTTTCCATTCCTTTCCTTATCATACCTAGCATTCTATTTGCTCTCTTGGCCGCCGCTGCACACTGGGCCGAGGGTTTTAACATGACGCCTAAATCTTTTTCCTGGGTGGTGGTTCCTAATGTGGAACCTTGCATCGTGTAACCATAGTTTGGGTTGTTCTTCCCTAGGTGCATAACCTTGCACTTTTCCACATTAAATTTCATCTGCCATTTTGATGCCCAGTCTTCCAATTTATCAAGATCCTCTTGCAATTTTCCACAATCCTCTTGGGTTTTAACAACTTTAAATAGTTTTGTGTCATCTGCAAATTTGATAACCTCACTCGTTATTCCACTTTCCAGGTCATTTATGAATATGTCAAAAAGCAGCGGACCCAGCACAGATCCCTGGGGTACACCACTATTCACCTTTCTCCATTGGGAAAATTGGCCATTTAGCCCTACCCTCTGCTTTCTATCTTTTAACCAGTTCCTGATGCACAATAGTACACTGCCTCCTATCCCATGACTCTTTAGTTTTGCCTAAAGTCTCTGATGAGGGACCTTGTCAAAGGCTTTCTGAAAGTCCAGATACACAATATCAACAGACTCACCTTTGTCCACCTGATTGTTCACTCCTTCAAAAAAACATAACAGATTAGTAAGACAAGATCTTCCTTGTCTAAAGCCATGTTGGCTGTCTCCCATTAGGTCATGACTATCTACATGCTGAGTAATTTTATTCTTTATGATGGTTTCTACCATTTTTCCCGGTACTGATGTCAGGCTCACCGGTCTGTAGTTTCCCGGATCACCCCTGGAACCCTTTTTAAAAATTGGTGTTACATTGGCGATCCTCCAATCTTCAGGTATTAGAGATGATTTTAATGATAGTTCACAAATTACTAATAGCAGGTCTGCAATCTCGTATTTCAGTTCTTAAAATCACCCTTGGATGTATACCATCCAGCCCAGGTGATTTGCTACTCTTCAGTTTATCTAATAGTTGTAATACATCTTCCCGATGTATCGATATTTCCTTCAATTCTTCCACACCTTTAAATACCACTTCAGTCATGGGTAACATCCCTACATATTCCTCAGTAAAGACTGAAGCAAAGAATTCATTCAATCTCTCCGCTATCGCCTTGTCGCCTCTTAGTGCTCCTTTAACCCCTTTATCATCTAATGGACCAACTGACTCTCTCACAGGTTTTTTGCTACGAATGTACTTGAAAAGGTCTTTACTTCACGTTTTTTGCTTCCGCAGCAAGCTTCTTCTCAAATTCTCCCTTTGCCTGCCTTATCAATGCCTTGCATTTGACTTGCCAGTGCTTGTGCTGTTCCCAGGTTTCGTCGTTTGGCTCTTTTTTCCATTTCCTGAAAGATGCTTTTTTGGCAACAACAGCCTCTCTGACCTCACCTTTAAACCATGTTGGCAGTTTTTTGGACTTCCTTCCACTTTTCTTAAAGCGTGGAATACAGCTGGTCAGGGCTTCCAAGATAGTATTTTTCAACAACACCCAAGCCTGATGTACGTCTTTAACCTTTGCAACTGCTCCTTTTAGTTTTTTCTTAACTGTTTTCCTCATTTTATCATAGTTTCCCTTTCGAAAGTTAAAAGGTAGTACTGTGGATTTCCTTACTATCCCTCCTCCACTAATTAAATCAAAGGCGATCATGCTATGATCACTATTGCCAAGTGGCCCCAACAACCTTATCTCTTGCACTAGATCTGGTGTTGCACTAAGGACTAAGTCTAATATGGCTTCCCCTCTGGTCAGTTCATGAACCAGCTGCTCCAAGAAGCAGTCATTTATTTCATCTAGGAACTTTATCTCCCTAGCATGTCCTGACGTGACACTGACCCAGTGGATACCGGGGTAGTTGAAATCACCCATTATTATTACTGCACTGTAACTTTTGTTAGCTTCCTTGATTTCTTTGAGCATTTCATCATCCATTTGGTCATTCTGGCAAGGCGCTCGATAGTACACCCCCACTGCCATTGCCTTCCCCCTTTTACATGGAATTTCAATCCATATAGATTCTACAGCAGATTTTGTTTCCTGCAAAACTTTAATCCTTTCTGACTCAATGCCCTCTCTAACATAGAGAGCAACCCCTCCACCAAATTGATCAGCTCTATCATTACGATATAGTTTGTACCCAGGTATCACAGTGTCCCACTGGTTGTCCTCATTCCACCATGTCTCTGATATTCCAATCATATTTAACCTTTCATTTAGTGCTATATATTCTAACTCTCCCATCTTATTTTTTAGACTTCTAGCATTTGCATACAAGCATTTTAGAGAATGTATTTTACTCATATTAATTTGGCTATTGTTAGACATGGGTAATTTGGGATCTTTAAGTTCAGTCTGCTCCATACATGAGGGCATTTGGGCTACTTTACTCTTTTGTGGAACCTCTCTGCTTTTGGTAGTATCCTTCAAAGATACATTCTTCCGAACCATCTGCTCTTGGGCGACTGTCGGCTTTCCCCTAATATCTAGTTTAAAAGCTGCTCTATCTCCTTTTTAAAGGTTAATGCCAGTAGCCTGGTTCCATCCTGGTTAAGGTGAAGCCCATCCCTTCGGAAGAGCCCCTCCTTTCCCCAGAATGTTCCCCAGTTCCTAACAAATCCAAAACCCTCATCTCTGCACCATTGTCTCATCCACGCATTGAGACTCCGGAGCACTGCCTGCCTTTTGGGTCCTGCGCGTGGAACAGGAAGCATTTTGGAGAATGCTACCCTGGAAGTTCTGGATTTCAACTTCCTACCTAAAAGCCTAAATTTAGCCTCCAGAACCTCCCTACCACATTTTCCTATGTCATTGGTACCGACATGTACCAAGACAGCAGACTCCTCCCCAGCACTATCTAAGACCTTATCTAGGTGGTGCGTGAGGTCCGCTACCTTCGCACCAGGCAGGCACGTTACCAGGCGATCCTCACGTCCACCAGCCACCCAGCTATCTACATGCCTAATGATTGAATCACCAACTATAACGGCTGTCCTAACCCTTCCCTCATGGGCACATGGCCCTGGAGAAACCTCCTCGGTGTGAGAGGGTTTTACATCACCTGGAGGACAGGTCCTAGTTACAGGATCACTTCCTGCCACACCAGGGTGATGCTCTCCTGTCACGTGACCTCTCTCCTCCATGGCAACAGGGATGCTGCCAGACTGGAGGTGGGACCTCAGGACTATATCCCTGTAGGTCTCGTCTATGTACCTCTCTGTCTGTCTTATGCTTTCCAAGTATGCTACTTTAGCCTCTAGAGAACGGACTCGTTCCCTGAGAGCAAAGAGCTCCTTGCACCTAGTGCACACGTAGGACCTCTCACCAACTGGGAGAAAATCATACATGTGACACTCAATGCAAAAGACTGGAAAGCCGCCATCCCGCTGCTGGACTGCTGTCTGCATCTTAGTTTTAAGTTTATGTTTAGATCTAAGTTCTTTACTTACTAAGGGTTGCTATGGATATTTATACTAATAAAACTGTACCTAATACGTGTAATATACCTTGTTCACCTGAAGCTTAACTAATCTAAGGTCCTTAGTGTATGACTGATTTGGGTGATGAGCTTCACCTGAGAGCACCTCCTGTCTTTTAAGATGTGTAAGTACCTATAAAGCTACGATTATCCCAGGGGTGGGTGGGTGTGGGGAGGGAGGGAGAGAGGGAAATAACACTTATTAAAAGAGGGCTGCTACACAGTACCCTGTCTTGTGCTGCTGAAGTAAGCTAAATTCTGATTTGATTTAAATTATAGCTCTTAGCTGCTGCTAGGCTCTAACTTCTTATGAAATTTAAACTACAAGCTCTCTGCTGGGTTCTAAATTTAACCAGAAAGCTCTCTTCTGTGTTTTAAATTTAAACTAAAAGTACTTTGCTGATGCCAAGCCCTGAGTGACTATTAAATTTAGACTACAAGCTCTCTGCTGGGTTCCAAATGTAACCAGAAAGCTCTCTTCTGTGTTTTAAATTTAAGCTAAAAGTACTTTGCTGTTACTAGGCCCTGAGTGACTATTAAATTTAAACTACAAGCTCTCTGCTGGGTATGAAATGTAACCAGAAAGTTCTCCTCTGTGTTTTATATTTAAACTTAAACTGCTGCTACTAGGCCCTGACTGATTTAACAAAAAATAGTGGGTGCACAGATTAATTAGTTTTAATATAAAGAATTCCTTTTAGAAAATTACCAGAAGTATATACTCACAGTTGCAGATCTCTCTTCAGAAGTAACAGTCCCTTTTTCTAGTCCTGGAAAGTAGGAGGGAGGTACCTGGTGGAAGTGGAGGAGATAGCCTCTTTGGATTATGCTTAGCACCCAGGTATCCCTTGTTACAGCTACCCACCTGTGGGCATACAGGGTCAGCTGGCCTCCTGTGCTGAGAGGGGCCAGCTGAGGAGGAGAGGCTATGCCACTGGAGTCAAAACCCCGCTCCCTGCTGTGCAGGAGCCGGAGCTGGTGGCTTGGGGGTTTTCTGCCTACTGGGCCCATGTCCCTGCCCCTTGGCCTGCTGACCCTGTTGGGGAGCTACAGAGGCCTGAAAGCGAGGGTATGATTTGTAGGCAGATGACTTCCTCGGGTAAAAGATCTTTTTTCCCGAGCCCTTCTTCTTCTGAGAAGGGGCAGAGGTTTTCCTGGACAGCCTTGTCCGGGTGAGAGTCTCGGACTCGAGTTCTGCAGTCTTCTCAGCCATGGGCTTGCCAAAGAGGTTTTCACCTCGGCAGGGGACATCGACCAACTTGTCCTGCACCCATGGCTCGAAGTCCGATGACTGTAGCCAGGCCTGACGGCATGCACCGATGCCGGCCGTGGCTACTCGGGCCGAAGTCTCGAAGCCATCATAGGCTGCTCGAGAGATAAACTTCGAGCACTCCCGGATCCCCGATGACAGGGCCTTGAACCTCTGCAAAGGTTCCTTGGAGAGACCAGCAGAGAACCCGGCAATCTCCTTTGCCAGGTTTCGAAGGTACATGTCCATGTACAGCTGGTAGGTCTGGACACGGCAAGCAAGCATTGAGCCCTCGAAGCACTTTCTACCGAGGGCATCCAGGTTCCGGGCCTCCCGGCCGGGAGGCAACAATGAGTGCATCTTCTTTTTTTTTTTTTTTTCATTGTGATTTTAGTCATTACAACAACCAAAACAAGAAAGGAAAAAGCAGTGTACACTCGCAACCAGCAACAAAATAGTAAGAAACAATACAGCCAATGAATTGGACAAAGAAAATAGTTAGCAAGGAACACTTATAATAGCCCACATTACAGGAGTTCAAATGTATCAAAATGTTATTTTATTTATTTATTTAAATGGACTTGGTATACCGCTTTCTCATGAAATCAAAGCGGTTGGCACAGCAAACAATCAAAGAAGGTGGGGCTGTCAGTAGCATGCAGTGTTGATTTGTCGCAGTGTACTGTGTGATGGAGTGTGGTTGATTTGATGTGAGGCTATATACATTGTGTGCTTATGATACATATTTACAGATTCATATTTACAATGGTGGCTTTGCTAATCTGAAAAAGTCATTCCATGAAGTCCTTGAAATGGTTTTTGAATAGTTCAGTTTTGAGCTGTTTTCTGAAGTCTTTGATGTTGTTTGTTGCTCTGAGGTGGTCTGGGAGAGAGTTCCATATGGCGGGGGCTGCCAGGGTGAAGGCTCTTTTTGATGTGGCTTGGTTTGTCCTGGTGTAGTCTTTTGGAGTTCTGATATTGTTTGATGTTCCCTTTCTTCTTGGTCTTTTGCTGTCGTCAGCTGTTATGAGCTGTTGTAGGCTGTCTGCAGATAGTTTGTTTATTATTTTGAATGTGGTTAAGAGAACTTTGTAGCGGATTCGAGAGCTGATTGGTAGCCAATGGAGGTGGTATAGAATGGGTGTGATATGTTCGTGGCTTGTACTGTCCGTTATGAGTCTTGCAGCGGTGTTTTGTGCTAATTGAAGTGGTTGTGTGGATTTCTTTGGGAGTCCTAGGTAGATGTGGTTGCCGTAGTCCAGGGTGGGGGTGATGATGGCCTGGCAGACTGTTCGAAAATGCTCGGGAGCAAGGATGGGTTTAAGTCGTCTGATTGTCCTCATCTTGATGTAGGCACTCCTGGTGGTTTTCGCGATGTGGGAATGAAGGTTGAGCTCTCTGTCAAGGGTTATTCCCAGGTATTTTATTTCTTGTTTTATTGGGATGGTGGCCTTGTTTAGATTGATGGAGGGCATGGGTGTGAATGTTTGGTCTCTTGTTATGATCAGTGCTTCGGTTTTATTATAGTTTATTGCTAGATTGTTTTCTTGCAGCCAGGTTGTCATCCCTTCAAAGCAGTTGGCTATGTTGGTGTGGTCAGGTTTGTTTGGATTGATTGGTGTGAATATCATTATATCATCCGCGTATATGGTGTATTGTATGTTGAAGTTTTTGATGATTGAGCAGATGGGTTGTATGTAGAGGTTGAAGAGCAGGACTGAGAGTGCTGAACCTTGTGGAACACCCTGTGTGACGCTGATGGGTTGAGAGGTCGTCGATCCACATCTGACCTGGAGCTGTCTATCCTTTAGGTAAGATGTAAACCATTTCAGGGTGGTGTTGTGTAGGCCTGCTTCTTCGAGTCTTGTTAGTAGGGTTGACTGGCATACGGTGTCGAATGCTGCGGAGATGTCCAGGAATATCATGAGTACGCCCATTTTGGGGTTGTCGATCGTTCTTAGCAGACTGTCGAATAGTTGTGTCAGTAGAGTTTCAACTCCGTGGTTAGGTCTGAAACCATGTTGGTGTGGGTCAAGGGGGTGGTGTATGTCTAGATGTTGTTGTAGTTGATGTTGGACTACTTTCTCTATGATCTTTGCCAGGAAAGGGATGCTTGAGATGGGCCTGTAGGCTGCGGGGGCCGTTTTTGGTAGGATGGTCTTCTTTGGGATCGGACGTACTGTGGCTAGTTTTAGTGAGTTTGGCATTATCCCTTCTGTGAGAGAGTTTTGTATGATCTTCTGTATTGTTTGTGTCAGTTCTGCCTTTGATGCCTTAATCCATGATACTGGGCATGGGTCGGTGGGGGCGGTGCTGGTGTTGAGGTCAGTGATTATCTTCGATAGCTGTTCCTTTGACGGGGTGTTGAATGTACCCCAGCTTTGATTTCTTGAGGGGGTCCCTTCTGTAGTTGTCTTGTTGCTGCTTTTGGGTGGTGCAGTGAATTTGGTGGTAAGATAGTCTGCATAGGTCTGAGGATCTATCTGTTGTTCATTTCTGTTGAGGGGTTCCTTGGTGAGTTTCTTTATTACCTCGTAGAGTTCGCGGGGTTTGTTGGTGGATTGTAGGATGAGGTTTGTGTGGTATTGTTTCTTTTGGTTGTTAATGAGGTTGTTGTAGTCGTTTTGTTTTGCCTGGCATTGCTTTTGAAGGGGGGTTGATTTATTGCGTCTCCAACGACGTTCCAGTTGTCTCAGTTCTCTTTTTGCTATGCGTATTGAGTTGGAGTACCATGGTGTGGAGCTGGGTCTTGTGGCACTGGTCTGTATTTTGCATTGGAGGGGTTTGGCGGCCATTGATATGATGTCATTCCATTCAAGGATTTGCTCTTCTATGTCTGTCGTTTTAGTGGTGAGGAGATTTCGTGTGTCTTTTGTGAATTGCTCTTTGTTGAAGGATTTGAATCTTCTGATATGTGGTGGGTTCTCGTTGGGATTTCTTGAGGATTTTGCTTGTAGTTGAATCCGTATTAGGTAATGGTCTGACCAGGGTACTGGTGTGATGTGGGGTCCTGTTATGAGGTTCCTGGTGTTTAGGCTATTCGGGGTGAAGATGAGGTCTGGTGAGTGTCCGAGCCTATGAGTTGGTGCGTTGATCATTTGTGTAAACTGGAGGGAGTCCATGGCGTTCAGGAAGGCTTCTGCTTCATCCCTGCTGGTGGATTTTAGGTTGAAGTCTCCGAGTACTAAGAGTTGTTTGTGAAGGTTGTTGACTGAACATATTGCTTCTAGGATTTCTGAGGTTTCTTCCGATGGGGAGTTTGGAGCTCTGTAGGAGAGGCATATTGCTAGGTCTGCATTTTCTATGATGATTGTATTGCAGTGTGTTGTGCTCCTCGAGAGTTTGGTTTTCAGCTTTAAGTTGGTCTTTGCAATGATCAGGGCTCCACCTCCTCTTCTATGGGTGCGAGGGCAGTTGAATAAAGGAAACATGGTATAAGGGAAACAAGACCAAATAAGACCTAAAAACTGGAGGCTATTTTACATTAAACTGGACCCTCCCCCGCTCTACTCTGCCTATCAGAGAGAAATTTTTCCAAATGGGAAACATCTACAAAGATATAAGAAGCCCCCTTGTAATTGGTTACACACTTACATGGGAAGCGTAAGAAAAAGGAGTGCATCATGGCCGATTCCACAACCATGGAGTAGTGCGGTAGCTGTGCCTTTTGGAACCCGGGGCTCTTGCAGACTCGATAGATGGAATCGACCCGCTTGCTCAGAACTGGTGTCGAGGCCGGCGCCTCCCACATGCGGAAGAGCAACCGTTCCAGCATCGGAGGAACCGGTATAGTAAAGGCCTCCTTGGGGGGAGAGTCATACTGCAGGGCCTCGAGCTCCTCGGCTCGAGGCTCCTCCTCGGGATCCACGGGGAAGGCCAAGGCCTTGGCCATGTCCCGCACGAAGTCCGAGAACCGGGTGTCCTCCGGGGGGGGGGGGGGGGGACCGTCTCTGAGGCTCGGACTCCGGTGAGTCCGAAGGGACACACCGGGTCCGAAATGTGTCCGGGGACTCCTCGTCCTCCG
This sequence comes from Ichthyophis bannanicus, assembly GCA_033557465.1. NCBI lineage: Eukaryota > Metazoa > Chordata > Amphibia > Gymnophiona > Ichthyophiidae > Ichthyophis > Ichthyophis bannanicus. The sequence continues at coordinate 277,377,605 of CM066044.1, read as the reverse complement.
TTTCCCAGCCCAACCCCTCGGAGGAGGAATCGAGCGGCTCCGGTCGGGCGGGCACTGATGCCATCCGCCCCGACGCCAAAGGTACCGGCGTCGACATCGGTCCCAAACGGGAGGCCGAGGGAGACCTTGGCCGAGAATCGACTCGAGAGCGCATGGACTCGAGGATCGGCTCGGCCTCCGGGGTTGACTTGGACATCGATGTCCCGGTGGTCGGGGCAGATGCACTGGTGAGACCAGCGATCAGTGCCCGCTGCTGCTCCATGAAGGCAGCCAAGCTGCTCTCCAAGGCCGTCAGCCTGATTCCGAGCTCAGGAGACTCAGCAGCCCCCATCTCGGGCCCCGACAGCGTCGGGCCCGACGTCGGCTCTCCCGGAGGAGAGTCCACGAGGACTACAGTACTCACGTGACCCGGGGACTCCGTCTCTACACGAGGTTGTTTAGCAGGCCTCGGGGCTATGCGACCTGGCCCTGGAGGAACCAAGTGCGTCCACCGACGCCGCCCTCGCGGGTTTCTTCTTCCTGCGATGCTCCTGCGAGGGAGAACCCCTCTCAGAGGAACCCCGGCGATGCTCGGGATCGGAATCCCAAGACGTCGAGGCCTCTGACAAAGTCAGGGACCGGCCGGACGCAGAGTCAGAGAAGATTCTTTCTTTTTGGTGCTGCCTGCTCCTCAATGCCTTCAAGGACATTTTCCCACACAGGCCACAGATCATCGAAACATGATCGGGCCCGAGGTAGCAGAGGCAGCAGTCATGTGTGTCGGTGAGAGACATAAGTTTCTTACACCGATCACACTTCTTAAACCCGCTGGCAGCCATTGGGGGAAAAAGGGCCCCTGCGAGGTCAAACGACAGGGCTGCCAGTGAAAAATAGAAAAATGGTGTGTACACTAGTCACTAAGGACAAAAACTGAAAAAAGATGTCCGGGCTCGATACCGGTGTACCGAGCCCAGGCGGGAAAGGGAAACCGGCGTCGAACTGAAGAAAACACGAGTCCACGTCGAAAAATCAACTTTTTCCTCGGGTGAAAATGAAACATGTCCATTGGGCTCCGCGGAAAAAAGAACACTGAGCAAGATGGCACCCTTGGGCGGGAAGGGGACCGCGCATGCGCGCTGCATTCCCAAAGGCTTTCTTTGAAAGCTGGGGAAATGCTCCGCATGGGGGCTCCATCGGCACCGATGTCACCCAGATGTGAGGACTGACTTCCTGCTTGGTCCTGGAGAAAAAGTATTTCCTGACATTGTCTTTCAGTTTATCCCTTTGCAGCTTCATGTTATGCCCTCTAGTTTTAGAGCTTCCCTGTCTTTGGATGAGGTTTGTTTGTCCATCCATTAATATTCTTTAAGTATTTAAAGGTCTGAATCATATCTCCCCTGTCCCTTCTCTCCTCCAGAGTGTACATATTTACTGTAGGTCTTCAAGTCTCTTTCTCATAAGCCTTCTGACACAGGCTCCAAATCATTTTGGTCGCCTTCCTCTGAACCGCTTCCAGCCCTTTTATATCCTTTGCGAGATATTGTCTCCAAAACTGAACACAATATTCCAAGTGAGGCCTCACCAGCAACTTGTACAGTGGCATTAGTTCTCTTCCTTTCTGTTGGTAATTCCTCTTTGTATGCAACCCAGCATCCTTCTGGCTTTTGCTACCGCCCTGTCACATTGTTTGGCCACCTTGAGATCATCAGAAACAATCACTCTGAGGTCCTTCTCCTGGTCCATGCACACCAATCTCTTGCCCCTACCACATACAGTTCCCTTGGATTTCTGCTTCCCACGTGCAAGACGCACTTTGGTAGTCTTCTGACTTCATGATTCCTTTAATAAGTTCTAGGCCTCCAATTCCTGAGCCAGCAAAACAGCCTCACAATATTATTGAACCTCCACCATATTTATCTGTAGGAAGGGTGTTTTTTTCCTTAAAAGCTTCATTTCTTCACCTGTAAATGTAGTGCTGATATGCATGGCCAAAGAGCTCAAGTTAAGAACATAAGATATACCATACTGGGTCAGACCAAGGTCCATCAAGCTCAGTATCCTGTTTCCAACCAGTGGTCAATCTAGGTCATAAGTACCTTGCAGTTTCCCCAAAAGACACAGGTTCCTCAATGCTTGTATTGGGTCAAGCAGTGATATCCTGGGTCCCTTTTAATAATGGTTTATGGACCTTTCCTCCAGGAACTTGTCCAAACCTTTTTTAAACCCAGGTACACTAACAGCTTTTATTACATCCTCCGGTAACAAATTCCAGAGTTTGATTACATGTTGAGTGAAAAAAATATTTTCTTATTAGTTTTAAATAGGTTACTTTGTAGCTTCATTGCATGTCCCCTAGTCTTTTTATATTCTGATGACAAACAATCAATCTACGTTTACCTGTTCCACTCCATTCATTAATTTATAGACCTCTATCATATCTCCCCTCAGCTGTTTCTTTTCCAAGTTGAAGAGCACTAACCTTATTAGCCTCTCTTCATAAAAGTAACCTTCCATCCTCTTTACCAAGTTTGGTTTCATCTGTCCACAGAATATTTTCCCAGAAGGATTGTGGACGGTGGGTTTGGGCAAAGATCAGTCGTGCTATTTTATGTCTGTCTTTGAGTAGTGGGGTACTTTTTGGCCATTGCCCATGAAGTCATCCTTTGATTAGTGCATGGCCGATGGTGCGGGTTGAAAACACCACTCCAGATTGCTCCAGGTCAGCCTTAAGTTCTTCGGATGTTGTATGCAGTGTTTTTTCAACAGTTTGCACTAACCTTTAAAGAAGTCTTGGATTAATTTTCCTCTTCTCATCATGTCTTGGAAAGTTCTTGACAGTTTCTTGAGCATAAAACTTCTTAATAATATAGTAAACTATAGACACAGGAATCCCAAAGTCTTTGGAGATAATCTTCTACTTCTTTGAAGTTTGATGATAAAGCGTAATTACTCACCTGTCACAAGTTATAAGAACATAAGACATGCCATACTGGGTCAGACCGAGGTCCATCAAGCCCAGTATCCTGTTTCCAACAGTAGCCAATCTAGGTCATACGTACCTAGCAATATCCCCAAAAGACACAGGTTCCACAATGCTTGTACTGGGTCAAGCATTGATATCCTGGGTCCCTTTTTAATAGTGGTTTATGGACCTTTCCTCCAGGAACTTGTCCAAACCTTTTTTAAACCCAGCTATACTAACAGCCCTTCCTACATCCTCCGGTAACAGATTCCAGAGTTTGATTACACATTGAGTGAAAAAATATTTTCTCTTATTTGTCTTAAACAGTTTACCCTGTAGCTTCTTTACATGTCCCCTAGTCTTTCTATATTCTGATAGCGTAAACAATTGATCCACGTTTATCCGTTCCACTCCATTCATTAATTTATAGACCTCTATCATATCTCCCCTCAGCCGTCTCTTTTCCAGGTTAAAGAGCCCTAACCTTTTTAGCCTCTCTTCATAGGAGTAGCCTTCCATCCCCTTCACCAATTTGGTGGCTCTTCTCTATACTTTTCTAATAACGCTATGTCCTTTTTAAGATACGGTGACCAGAATTGCACACAATATTCAAGGTGCGGTCGTACCATGGAGCGATACAGAGGCATTATAATATCCTTTGTTTTATTCTCCATCCCTTTCCTTATGATACCTAGCATTCTATTTGCTTTCTTGGCCGCCGCTGCACACTGTGCGGAGGGTTTTAACATGTTATCCACGATGACTCCTAAATCTTTTTCCTGGGTGGTGGTTTCTAATGTGGAGCCTTGCATCGTGTAACTATAGTGTGGGTTGTTCTTTCCTAGGTCATAACTTTGCACTTGTCCACATTAAATTTCATCTGCCATTTGGATGCCCAGTCTTCCAATTTATCCAGATCCTCCTGCAGTTTTCCACAATCCTCTTGGGTTTTAACAACTTTAAACAGTTCTGTGTCATCTGCAAATTTGATAACCTCACTAGTTATTCCCTTTTCCAGGTCATTTATGAATATGTCAAAAAGTAGCAGACCCAGTACAGATCCCTGGGGTACTCCACTATTCACCTTTTTCCATTGGGAATATTGGCCATTTAGCCCTACCCTCTGCTTTCTATCTTTTAACCAGTTCCCGATCCACAATAGTACACTGCCTCCTATCCCATGACTTTTTAGCTTCGCCAAAAGTCCTCTGATGGGGGACCTTGTCAAAAGCTTTCTGAAAGTCCAGATACACTATATCAACCGACTCACCTTTGTCTACCTGTTTATGCACACCTTCAAAAAAAATATCAGATTAGTAAGACAAGATCTTCCTTGTCTAAAGCCATGTTGGCTGTCTCCCATTAGGCCATGACTATCTACATGCTGTGTAATTTTGTTCTTTATGATGGTTTCTACCATTTTCCCTGGTACTGACGTCAGGCTCACCGGTCTGTAATTTCTCGGGTCACCCCTGGAACCCTTTTTAAAAATTGGTGTTACGTTGGCGACCCTCCAATCTTCAGGTATTACAGATGATTTTAATGAAAGTTCACAGATTACCAATAGCAGGTCTGCAATCTCATATTTCAGTTCTTTCAACACTCTGGGATGTATACCATCCGGTCCAGGTGATTTACTACTATTCAGTTTATCAAATAGTTGTAATATATCTTCCCGGTGTAGCGATATTTCTCTCAATTCCTCTGCAGTATCACCTTTAAATACCACTTCAGTCTTGGGTAACATCCTTACATCTTCCTCAGTAAAGACCGAAGCAAAGAATTCATTCAGTCTCTCTGCTATAGCCTTGTCTCCTCTTACTGCCCCTTTTACCCCTCTATCATCTAATGATCCAATTGACTCTCTCACAGGCCTTTTGCTACGAATGTACTTGAAAAAGTCTTTATTTCGTGTTTTTGCTTCCATAGCAAGTTTCTTCTCAAATTCCCGCTTTGCCTGCCTTATCAATGCTTTGCATTTAACTTGCCAGTGCTTGTGCTGTTTCCAGTTTTCATCATTTGGCTCTTTTTTCCATTTCCTGAAGGTTGCTTTTTTGGCAGCAACAGCCTCTCTGACCTCACCTTTAAACCATGCTGGCAGTTTTTTGGACTTTCTTCCACTTTTCTTATGCGTGGAATACAGCTGGTCTGGGCTTCGAGGATAGTATTTTTAAATAACACCCAAGCTTGCTGTAAGTCTTTAACCTTTGGAACCGCTCCTTTTAGTTTTTTCCTAACTATATTCCTCATTCTATCATAGTCTCCCTTTCGAAAGTTAAAAGGTAGTACTGTGGATTCCTTTACTATCTGTCCTCCACTAATTAAATCAAACATGATCATACAATGATCACTATTGCCAAGTGGTCCCAACACCCTTATTTCTTGCACCAGATCCGGCGTTCCACTAAGGACTAGGTCCAGTATGGCTTCCCCTCTGGTCGGTTCATGAACCAGCTGCTCCAAGAAGCAGTCATTTATTTCATCTAGAAACTTTATCTCCTTAGCTTGTCCTGCTGTGAAACTGACCCAGTCGATACCGGGGTAATTGAAATCACCCATTATTACTACTCTGTTGTGACTTTTGTTAGCTTCCTTGATTTCTTTCAGCATTTCATCATCCATTTGTTCATTCTGGCCAGGCGGTCGATAGTATACTCCCACAGCCATCACCCTCCCCTTCATACATGGAATATCAATCCATAGAGATTCTACAGCAAATTTTGTTCCCTGCAAAACTTTAATCCTTTCTGACTCAATGCCCTCTCTAACATAGAGCGCAACCCCTCCACCAATTTGATCAGCTCTATCATTACGATATAGTTTGTATCCAGGTATCACAGTGTCCCACTGGTTATCCTGCTTCCACCATGTCTCTGAGAGTGCAATCATATCTAACCTCTCATTTAGTGCTATATATTCTAACTCTCCCATCTTATTGTTTAGACTTTTAGCATTGGCATACAAGCACTTTAGAGACTGTATTTTATTAATATTAATCTGGCTATTGGTAGGCATGGCTAATTTGGAATCTTTATGCTCTGTCTGCTCCTTACTCAAGGGCATTTGGGCTACTATACTCCCTTTTGGAACCTCACTGCTTTTGGTAGTATCCTTCAAGGATACCTTCGTCCGAACCATGTGCTCCTGGGTGACTGTCGGCTTTCCCCTATTTTCTAGTTTAAAAGCTTCTCTATCTCTTTTTTAAAGGTTAATGCCAGCAGTCTGGTCCCATCCTGATTAAGGTGAAGCCCATCCCTTCGGAAGAGCCCCCCCTTTCCCCAGAATGTTCCCCAGCTCCTAACAAATCCAAAACCCTCTTCCTTGCACCATTGTCTCATCCACGCATTGAGACTCCGGAGCTCTGTCTGTCTTTTGGGTCCTGCACGTGGAACAGGAAGCATTTCGGAGAATGCTATCCTGGAAGTTCTGGATTTCAACTTCCTACCTAAAAGCTTAAATTTAGCCTCCAGAACTTCCCTACCACATTTTCCTATGTCATTGGTACCAACATGTACCAAGACAGCACACTCCTCTCCAGCACTATCTATGATCCTATCTAGGCGGTGCGTGAGGTCTGCTACCTTCGCACCAGGCGATCCTCACGTCCACCAGCCACCCAGCTATCTACATTCCTAATGATTGAATCACCAACTATAACAGCTGTCCTGACCCTCCCCTCATGGGGACATGGCCCTGGAGAAACGTCCTCGGTGCGAGAGGGTTTTACATCACCTGGAGGACAGGTCCTTGTTACAGGATCACTTCCTGCCACACCAGGGTGATGCTCTCCTGTCACGTGACCTCTCTCCTCCATGGCAACAGGGATGCTGCCAGACTGGAGGTGGGACTTCAGGACTATATCCCTTTCTTATGTCTTCCAGGTCTGCTACTCTAGCCTCTAGAGAACGGACTCGTTCCCTGAGAGCAAAGAGCTCCTTGCACTTAGTGCATACGTAAGACCTCTCACCAACTGGGAGAAAATCATACATGTGACACTCAATGCAAAAGACCGGAGAACCCCCATCTCGTTGCTGGACTTCTGTCTGCATCTTAGTTTAAAGCTTGTGTTTAGGTCTTTTAAATTCTGTATATAATAAGGATTGGTGTAGATGCTTATACTAATAAAAGTGTATCTAATACCCCTAATACACCTTGTGTACCTGAAGCTTAATTAATTAATCTCAGGTCCTCCGTGTATGACTGATTTGGATGAAGAGCTGCACCTGAGAGCAGTCCCTTTTCTCTAAGATGTGCAAGTACCTATAAAACTACAATTACCCCAGGGGTGGGTGGGTGCTGGGGAGGGAGGGAGGGAGGGAGATAAGTCCTATTAAAGAGGGCAGTTACAAGGTACCCTGTCCTGAACCCTCAGCAGGGGGAGGGGGTACCACACAAAGCCCAGTTAGTTGAGAGAGGCAAGGTAAGTTACAGCTGAGAAGGCTGAACTAGCACACCACTAAGTCAAACAATAAATAATTAAATAAACAGCTAGAACTCACAGCAAGGTGTCACAGGAGGCAAATATCCACTTCTCTAGCAGAGCACTGTGAAAGCACTGCTCTTCCCTGATCAGAGAAAAGCAAACTAAAACAGACTATGCACACGTTCTCTAGGAACAACAGGAATTACTCCTTACATATGGGTGATGTCAGCCTGCACAGAAGCATCTCCTCAGCTTCCAAAGCAAGCATTTGGGAGATGCACCATGCATGCATGGTCCCCTTCCCGCCCAAGGGTGCCATCTTGCCTCAGTTTAATAACAAAGCTAAGACAGCAAAAATTAAAATACGGTACAGAAGCCACTTCAAGAGGAGGGGGAGGGTTGTGAGCAATGTTCCCTCTAATTTTCTGTAGGCTGTGTACGCATAAAATATCAGCTGTGCAGCTTTTGAAGGAAGGTTAAATTTTTGTGCACCACATAACGACACTCGGAGTTATATACTTTACAATTTGACTACACGTCAAAATACAGTATGTACACTACATTGATTGCACTAGAAAACATTGTACAACTTGTGAAAACCGTAAATACACAACTTTTCAATTTTAAGATGTCTGTGTTGTTTTCTATCAGAATCAGAACCGTAATTTTTGTGCGCTCTGTTGTAAAGTATGTGCGCTCGCTCGGCGAGGTGTGTGCGCGCGCACACGCGCACAGCTTAGAGGGAACAGTGGACAGGAGGTGATTATAGTCCATGGAGTCAAGGACACTATTTGAAAATTAGGGATAATATCTTGAAAATTGGGGACATATGGTACTTTACCATTGACCATTTTAGTACCCTAATATCCTCAGGGAAACGTGTCTCTTTCAGTAGGAATCACTTTATTTAGAGAATAGTTTGAGCATAGAAACTGGGGGAAGCTTACAAATTTTGTCCTGGCTTTCTTTGGTATACCTAGCATATTTTTTAATGGTGTGCCAGTGTCTTCCAGCAGATGGTGGTATAGGGCACAATGCAAGAATATGGGCAGGCAGACCTAGCCCTCTGCAACAATTATTTCTGAAGTAAATAGTTTAGAAATACTAGTCATTGTTCAGCTCATAGTCCTCCCAATTCCAGTCTCAACCAGAATGGGATGCTACAGAAAAAGATATGAGACTACCTCAGAACCCTTCCAAACACATCTGATTATAGAAGCTTTCATAATGGTACAATGAATAGTACTTCTCAACCCTCTCCTGGAGGCACACCAAGCCAGTTGGGGGTTTTCAGGACTACAAGAATGAATACGTATCAGATAAATTTGCATATATTGGATATCCCATAGCCCAAGTTCCCTGTAAAATAGTTATCTCCAAGTTACAATGCCCTGTTCAATGTAATTTCAGTTTGTTCAATGTAAACCGCACTGATGCAGAATAGCGCGGTATATAAGAGAATGTAAAATAAATAAATATCCATTGTATGCAGATCTATCTCATGCATATTCATTGTGGTAGTCCTTAAATCCCCAACTGACTAGGTGTGCCTCCAAGAGAAGGTTGAGAATCAATAGTGAAGAACATAGACAGTAGAGGAGATTCTAATTCTCGCTTCTCCCAGCAGGAGCTAATCTCACGGTGGAGGAACTTGCACTCATCCACAATGTTCCCTCTAATTTTCTGTAGGCTGTGTGCGCATAAAATATCAGCTGTGTGCAGCTTTTGAAGGAAGGTTAAATTTTTGTGTGCCACATAACGACACTCGGAGTTATATACTTAAAAATTTGACTACACGTCAGAATACAGTATGTACACCACATTGATTTTAATCAAATTAAATGAAAATAGACGATTACTAAATGAAGCGGGAAATTTCTAGTAATTACAATCATAACTTTTAAATTTTAAGATGTCTGTATTGTTTTCTATCAGAATCAGAGCTGTAATTTTTGTGCGCTCTGTTGTAAAGTATGTGCGCTCGCTCGGCGAGATGTGTGCGCGCGCACACGCGCACAGCTTAGAGGGAACAGTGGTTGTGAGGACTGATTCCTGTTGGCACCGGAGAACATCTGTTACAGGTAACTATGCTTTCTCTGGGAACAAGCAGGAAGTCAGTCCTCACATATGGGACTCTCCCGCTACAGGCTACTGAGAACCTGTAAAAATGCCATGGTGACCTGCAAAGGGTGAGCGTGATCAGCAACAGTCGCATCCCTACAAGGAGACTCTCACAAAATCCAAGTGTCCGGCCAGTAGCCTGAACACAGAAGTGATTGAGGGCAGGAGTTGCTTACGCCTCGCAGAGATTATGGAGTACAGCTTGGCCGAAGGCGCTGTCCCCTTGGGTCTCCCTCTTCAGGCAGTAGTGAGCTACGAAGGTATGGACTGAAGACCAGGAGGCAGCCCGAAAGATTTCCATCAGGGGGAGGAAATGTAAATTCACCACAGACATAGCCATGGCCCTGACACGGTGCACCATGACCTTCTATTCCAGTGAAATCCCTGCCTGTTCATAGGCAAGGGCAATGCAGTGGGCCACCCAAGTGAACAGAGTTTGCTTGGTCACTGGAAGTCTCAGTTGGCTGGGGTCATAGGATACGAAAAGCTGTAGTGCCTTGAGTCTGTTGCAGATAAAAGGATAGGGACCTTTTATAATCCAGAGTATGGAGAACGGTCTCTGCCCTGCTAGCATGAGGCCTTGGAAAGAAGGTGGGGAGAAGCACCTCCTGACTGAGGTGGGAATTGGGACACCACCTTCAGCCAAAATTTGGGGTGTGTGGGGAACACAACCCTGTTCTTGTAGAACTTTGTGTAAGGGGGCTCTGCCATCAGAGCCTGGAGCTCACTGACCCTGCGAACTGATGTGAGTACCACAAGAAAGACGACCTTCAGGAAGAGGTACCACAAATGGCAGGTAGCCAGAGGCTCAGTGAGTTGTGAAAGCAACACATTGAAATCTCATTCCACCACCGGAGGGCGGATGGGGGGTTTAGATAGCATGAGGCCTTGCAAGAACCGAGACACAAGGGCTGAGATGAGAGGGACTTCCCCTCAATGGGAAGTGGTGCGCTGTGATAGTGCTCATGTGTACTCTAACCAAATTGGACTTTATTCTCACATGTGACAGGAGGAGCAGATATTGGAGTACATCTGTACCAAGCAGGAAACATAGAAACATGATGACAGAAAAAGACCACAAGGCCCATCTAGTCTGTCCTTCCATAACAACAACTACAACAGTCCACTTTTTACCTTTAGAGATCCTCTGTGTTGGTCCCATGCTTTTTTGAATTCAGTTACTGTCCTCATCTCTACCACCTCCACTGGGAGACTATTCCACGGATCCACTACTCTTTCCGTAAAGAAATATTTCCGCATATCACTCCTGAATCTATCTCCCTTCACCCTCATCCCATGTCCCCTCGTCGCAGAACTTGCTTTCAATTGAAAGAGGCTCTCTCCCTGAACATTTATGCAACGGAGGTATTTAAACATCTCAATCATATCACCTCTATCCCGCCTTTCCTCTAAGGTGTACATATTAAGATCCTTAAGTCTGTCCTCATATGCTTTATAATGAAGACTACTAATCATCTTAGTAGCAACCCTCTGCACTGACTCCATCCTGTTCACATCCTTTTGAAGGTGCGGTCTCCAGAATTGCACACCATACTCCAAATGAGGTCGCACCAAAGACTTATACAGAGGCATTATCACCTCCTTTTTTCTGCTAGCCATTCCTCTCCGTATGCACCCAAGCATCCTTCTAGCTTTTGCCGTCGCCTTTTCTACCTGTTTAGCTACTTTAAGATCATCGGACACAACTACGCCTAGGTCCCGCTCTTCTTTAGTGGACAAAAGTACTTCACCTCCTATGCTGTATTGCTCCCTTGGATTGCTGCAGCCAAAATGCATGACCTTACATTTTTTAACATTAAATCCCAGCTGCCAAATTCTAGACCATTCTTCAAGCTTAGCTAGATCCCTCCTCATGTTATCTACACCTTCCTGGGTGTCTACTTTATTGCAGATTTTGGTATCATCCGCAAAGAGGCAAACCTTACCCGACAGCCCTTCCGCTATATCACTAACAAAGATGTTAAAAAGAATCGGACCAAGGACAGATCCCTGGGGCACACCACTGGTAACATCCTTCTCCTCAGAGTGAGCTCCATTTACTTGTACTCTTTGTCGCCTCCCACCCAACCAATTTCTAACCCAAGCAGTAACTTTAGGGTCCATCCCTAGGGTGCTCAGTTTGTTTATAAGTCGCCTGTGAGGAACAGTGTCAAAGGCTTTACTGAAATCTAAATACACCACAACTAGAGCTCTCCCTCGGTCCAACTCCCTGGTCACCCAGTCAAAGAAATCAATCAGATTTGTCTGACAAGACCTGCCTCTGGTGAATCCATGCTGCCTCAGATCCTGTAATCCGCTGGACTCCAGAAACCTCACTATTTTCTCTTTCAACAGCGTTTCCATTAATTTACTCACCACTGAAGTTAAACTAACCGGCCTGTAGTTTTCAACCACATCCTTACTTCCGCTTTTGTGTAAAGGCACCACATGAGCCTCTCTCCAGTCCTTTGGCACCACTCCCGACTCCAACGAGGCATTGAAAAGGTCAGTCAGTGGAGTTGCTAGAACGTCCCCAAGTTCCCTCAGTATTCTAGGGTGTATCCCATCTGGTCCCATCGCTTTGTCTACTTTAAGTTGAGCTAGTTTCTCACGAACACAGTCTTCTGAAAATTGTTCAAGATGTCCCTCGCTTCTGTTCTTATTTGTGGGTGTTTTCTGAGGTCCTGCTCCTGGTTCTTCATCTGTGAACACAGAACAAAAATATTTGTTAAGCAATTCCGCTTTATCCTTATCAGCTTCTACATATTCCCCCCCTGTACCCTTGAGTCTGACAATACCACTTTTGCCCTTCCTCTTCTCACTAATATATCTGAAAAATGTCTTATCTCCCCATTTTATTGCATTGGCTATTTCCTCCTCCTTTTGAATCTTTGCCTTCTTGACTACTTTGCTAGCTTCTCTAAGTTTTTCCAAATACAGATGCCTGTCTTCCTTTCTCTGTGATCTCTTGTATTTCATGAAGGCCTCCCTCTTTTTCTTCACTTTTTCAGCTACTTCCTTTGAGAACCATAGCGGTCTCCTGTTCCTTTTGCCTTTATTTACCATTTTAACAAAAAGGTTGGTTGCCTTTAAAATACCCCCTTTCAGTTTTGCCCACTGTTGTTCTACATCCCTCAGCTGTTCCCATCCCACTAATGACTCCCTGAGGTATTGGCCCATCTTCGCAAAGTTAGTCTTCCTAAAGTCTAAGATCTTTACCTTGGAATGGATTCTAACAGCCCTAGTCCTAATACTGAACCACACCATCTGGTGATCACTGGATGCAAAATGATCTCCCACTACAACATCAGAAACACTTTCACCATTGGTAAGAACCAAGTCCAGTATGGCCCCTTCACGTGTGGGGTCTGTTACCAATTGCCTGAATAGTTCTCCTGTAGAGAATCCAGGATCTCCTTACTCCTAGATGATACTGCAGCAGGAATGTGCCAATCAACATCTGGCATATTGAAATCTCCTAGCAGTAGCACTTCCCCTTTCCTAGCAATGCTGCGTATGTCTTCAATTAACTCTCTGTCCACCTCTTCCTCTTGTGAGGGAGGTCTGTATATCACACCAATGCAAATAGATTTCGCTTTCCCTCTTTCTAGTTTAACCCACAATGCCTCCTCTCTCCCTTTTAAGCTCTGTAATTCCAAAGCTTTAATAGTAGTTTTTACATATAGTGCTACTCCTCCTCCCCTTCTTCCTACCCTGTCCTTTCTGAATAAAGTATAGCCAGGTATAGTTACATCCCAGTCATGGTTTTCTGTGAACCATGTTTCTGTAACTGCCACTAAATCTAAGTCAGCCACTCCCACCAAAGCTTCAACTTCAGAGATCTTATTTCCCATGCTACGGGCATTAATACACACTGCTTTCCATATGTTACCCCTGTTACCCATTTCCATAAAGGTATTTAATGTATCACTTACCTGGGGGCTTTCTTCACCCATCCCCAACGAATCTAGTTTAAAGCCCTCTTCAGTAGATTAGCCAGTCTAGTACCAAAGATGTGTTGACCTTTCTTGGACAGATGGATGCCATCTCTGCTCTGCAACCCTTGGAACAGCATCCCATGGTCTAGGAAACCAAAACGCTCTCGAGAATGGGTTTACTCATTTTTCGGTGCACCACACAGGGAAGCGGCACAACTTGAAGGCATATGTCTTTCTTTTGGAAACCTTATGAGAAACCAGGAGGACCTCCTCCCCATCCCATGGCAGGTTGAAAGGGAGCTAACGCTACCCTTTCAGCAGCCAAGCCGTGAGTGGCAGAGACCCCAGGTTGGGGTGTAGGAGAGAGCCCTGCTGCTGTGTGGGGACATGGGATGAGGGTTAAAGGGGATAGATTCAGGAGTGATACGCGGAAATATTTCTTTACAGAAAGAGTGGTGGATCCGTGGAATAGTCTCCCAGTGGAGGTGGTAGAGATGAGTATCTGAATTCAAAAAAGCATGGGACAAACACAGAGGATCTCTAAAGGAAAAAAGGGGACTGTTGTAGTTGTTGATATGGAAGGACAGACTAGACAGGCCATGCGGTCATTTTCTGTCATCATTTTTCTATGTTTCTATTGCCACCGATAGGGAGAGGAGCAGTGTGAACCAGGGCTGCCTGGGCTACCGAGAAGCTACCAGCATTAGTGATGCCCTATTGCTCTGGACCTTGAGTAGGGTCATGGGGACCAGAGGTGTTGGTGGGAAGACGTACAGAAGGCATTCTGTCCATGGGATGAAGAACACATCCACTGCCACCTAGTATAGGTGATGCTGGCGGAAGCAGAATTGAGGCAACTGCATGTTGTTCGGGCTGGCGAACAGGTCCATTGAGGGGACACCCCAGAGACAAAATACCTGGGAGGCTACTGCTGGATCCAGCTGCCACTCACACAGCTGGAGGATTCTGCTCAGCTTGTCCGCCAGGACATTGCCCTGTCCCAGAAGGTAAACCACCCTTAGGAGCAGAGGGCTACTGCCTCTTGGCAGAGGAGGTATGACCCTGTTTCCTCTTGTTTGTTCACGTAGAATTCACAACCTGGTTGTCAGTCTGGATCAGCACCGATTGTACTGCAGCTGGTGGCAGGACAGGAATATTGCCCAGAGCTCTAGCAGGTTGATTTGCATCCGTGTTTCCCTCTAGGACCAGTTGCCTTGTGTCTGGAGGCAATGCACTCCCCAGCTTAGTAGCGAGATGTCCGTGGTGAGGACCTTCTGGAGGGTGGGTGCCTGGAAGGGCACCCTGGCCAGAAGGTGATGTGGAATCTGCCACCATCCAAGGAAGTCCGCCAGCTGATGGGTCACTTGCACTCTGTCCCTGAGCCTGGCCATGGCTTGTGTCTACTGAGAGTGAAGATGGGCTGACTTCATATGCAGGTGGGCAAATGTGATTACATGAAGGACTAGAAAAGGGGACTGTTACTTCTGGAGAAAGATTTGCAATTGTGAGTATATACTTCTGGGAATTTTCTAAAAGGAATTTTGTATTAAAGCTAATTAATCTGTGAACCCACTATTTTTTGTTAAATCAGTCAGTGCCTTGTAGCAGCAGTTTAAGTTTAAAACACAGAAGAGAGCTTTCTGTTAAATTTAGAACCCAGCAGAGAGCTTGTGGTTTAAATTTCATAATAAGTTAGAGCCTAGCAGCAGCAAAGAGCCATAATTTAAATCAAATCAGAATATAACTTACCTCAGCAGCACAAGACAGGGTACTGTGTAGCAGCCCTCTTTTAATAAGTGTTGTTTCCCTCCCTCCCTCCCCCCCCCCAACACCCACCCCTGGGATAATCGTAGTTTTATAGGTACTTACACATCTCAAAAGACAGGAGGAGCTCTCAGGTGAAGCTCGTTACCCAAATCAGTCATATACTAAGGACCTGAGATTAATTAAGCTTCAGGCGAACCAGATATATTAAACGTATTCGATAGTTTTATTAGTATAAATATCTATAGCAACCCTTAGTAAGAAAAGAACTTAAAGATCTAAACACAAACTTAAAACTAAGATGCAGACAGTAGTGAGATGGGGGCTTTCCAGTCTTTTGCATTGAGTGTCACATGTATGATTTTCTCCCAGTTGGTGAGAGGTCTTACATGTGCACTAGGTGCAAGGAGCTCTTTGCTCTCAGGGAACGAGTCCATTCTCTAGAGGCTAGAGTAGCAGACTTGGAAAACATTAGAAAGACAGAGAGGTACATAGACGAGACCTACAAGGATATAGTCCTGAAGTCCCACCTCCAGTCTGGCAGCATCCCTGTTGCCATGGAGGAGAGAGGTCACGTGACAGGAGAGCATCACCCTAGTGTGGCAGGAAGTGATCCTGTAACTAGGACCTGTCCTCCAGGTGATGTAAAACCCTCTCGCACCGAGAAAGTTTCTCTAGGGCAATGTGCCCATGAGGGAAGGGTTAGGACAGACGTTAATAGTTGGTGATTCGATCATTAGGCATGTAGATAGCTGGGTGGTTGGTGGATGTGAGGATCGCCTGGTAACATGCCTGCCTGGTGCGAAGGTAGCAGACTTCACGCGCCACCTAGATAAGGTCTTAGATAGTGCTGGGAGGAGTCTGCTGTCTTGGTACATGTCGGTACCAATGACATAGGAAAATGTGCTAGGGAGGTTCTGGAGGCTAAATTTAGGCTTTTAGGTAGGAAGTTGTAAACCAGAACTTCCAGGGTAGCGTTCTCCGAAATGCTTCCCGTTCCACGCGCAGGACCCAAAAGGCAGGCAGAGCGCCGGAGTCTCAATGCGTGGATGAGACAATGGTGCAGAGATGAGGGGTTTGGATTTGTTAGGAACTGGGGAACATTCTGGGGAAAGGAGGGGCTCTTCCGAAGGGATGGGCTTCACCTTAACCTGGATGGAACCAGGCTGCTGGCATAAACCTTTAAAAAGGAGATAGAGCAGCTTTTAAACTAGATAACAGGGGAAGGCCGACAGTTGCCCAAGAGTGCATGGTTCGGAAGAATGTATCCTTGAAGGATACTACCAAAAGCAGAGAGGTTCCAAAAAAAGTAGCCCAAATGTCCTCGAGTATGGGGGAGATAAAGCTTAAAGATCCCAAATTACCCATGTCTACCAATAGCCAAATTAATATGAATAAAATACAGTCTCTAAAATGCTTGTATGCAAATGCTAGAAGTCTAAAAAAATAAGATGGGAGAGTTAGAATATATAGCATTAAACGAGAGGATAGATATGATTGGAATATCAGAGACATGGTGGAAGGAGGACAACCAGTGAGACACTGTGATACCTGGGTACAAACTATATCATAATGATAGAGCTGATCAAATTGGTGGAGTGGTTGCGCTCTATGTTAGAGAGGGCATTGAGTCAGAAAGGATTAAAGTTTTGCAGGAAACAAAATTTGCTGTAGAATCTCTATGGATTGAAATTCCATGTAAAAAGGGGAAGGGGAAGGCGATGGCAGTGGGGGTGTACTATCGACCGCCTGGCCAGAATGAACGAATGGATGATGAAATGCTCAAAGAAATCAAGGAAGCTTACAAAAGTTACAGCGCAGTAATAATAATGGGTGATTTCAATTACCCCGGTATTGACTGGGTCAGTGTCACGGCAGGACATGCTAGGGAGATAAAGTTCCTAGATAAAATAAATGACTGCTTCTTGGAGCAGCTGGTTCATGAACCGACCAGAGGGGAAGCCATATTAGACCTAGTCCTTAAAGCAGTGGTTCTGAACCAGTCCTCCTTGAACCCCTAGGCCAGTCGGGTGTTCATGATAGCCCTAATAAATATGCATGAGATATATATGCATTAGAGATGTCCTGCCAACCTGACTGGTTTGTGGCCCTCTAGGGCTGGATTTGGAGACCCCTGCCTTACACCTCTGTCATTTAAGATTGTGAGTGGGCAAGGTGCAGATGTCCTAGACATCAAAAGGGTAGATAGAATGTGTCACATGCCTCCCCAATTCTCACCACCACCGAAAAGTTGTCTAATAGACAATATTTTGGTGGTGGTGAGAAGCAAAGAGGCATGTAGCAAATTCTATCTAACCTTTCTCATGTCTTTGGGATCTGCACCTTGCCCACACACATTCATAAATGACAGAGATGTAAGGCAGGGGTCCCCAAATCCAGCCCTAGAGGACCACAAACCAGTCAGGTTGGCAGGATATCTCTAATGCATATATATATCATGCATATTCATTAGGGCTATTCTGAACACCCGACTGGCCTAGGGGTTCAAGGAGGACTGGTTCAGAACCACTGCCTTAGAGGAACACCAGATCTAGTGCAAGAGATAAGGGTCTTGGGGCCACTTGGCAATAGTCATCATAGCATGATCGCCTTTGTTTTGGGTGTTGTTGTTGGAAGCCCAGACCAGCTGTATTCCATGCTTTAAGAAAAGTGGAAGGAAGTCCAAAAAACTGACAGCATGGTTTAAAGGGGAGGTCAGAGAGGCTGTTGTTGCCAAAAAAGCATCTTTCAGGCAATGGAAAAAAAGAGCCAAATGACGAAACCTGGAAACAGCACAAGCACTGGCAAGTCAAATGCAAGGCACTGATAAGGCAGGCAAAGGGAGAATTTGAGAAGAAGCTTGCTGCGGAAGCAAAAATGCAAAATAAAGACTTTTTCAAGTACATTCATAGCAAAAAACCTGTGAGAGAGTCAGTTGGTCCATTAGATGATAGAGGGGTTAAAGGGGCACTAAGAGGCGATAAGGCGATAGAGGAGAGACTGAATGAATTCTTTGCCTCGGTCTTTACTGAGGAAGATGTAGATATGTTACCCATGACTGAAGTGGTATTTAAAGGTGCGGAAGAATTGAAGGGAATATCGATACATCGGGAAGATGTATTACAACTATTAGATAAACTAAAGAGTAGCAAATCACCTGGGCCGGATGGTATACATCCAAGGGTGTTGAAAGAACTGAAATATGAGACTGCAGACCTGCTATTAGTAATCTGTGAACTATCATTAAAATCATCTCTAATACCTGAAGATTGGAGGATCGCCAGTGTAACACCAATTTTTAAAAAGGGTTCCAGGGGTGATCCGGGAAACTACAGACTGGTGAGCCTGACGTCAGTACCGGGAAAAATGGCAGAAACCATCATAAAGAATAAAATTACTCAGCATGTAGATAGTCATGGCCTAATGAGAGACAGCCAACATGGCTTTAAACAAGGAAGATCCTGTCTTACTAATCTGTTATGTTCTTTTGAAGGTGTGAATAAACTGGTGGACAAAGGTGATTCGGTTGATATAGTGTATCTGGACTTTCAGAAAGCCTTTGACAAGGTCCCTCATCAGAGACTTTTGGCAAAATTAAAGAGTCATGGGGGGATAGGAGGCAGTGTACTACTGTGGATCAGGAACTGGTTAAAAGATAGAAAACAGAGGGTAGGGCTAAATGGCCAATTTTTCCAATGGAGAAAATTGAATAGTGGTGTACCCCAGGGATCTGTGCTGGGTCCGCTGCTTTTTGACATATTCATAAATGACCTGGAAAGTGGAATAACGAGTGAGGTTATCAAATTTGCAGATGAGACAAAACTATTTAAAGTTGTTAAAACCCAAGAGGATTGTGGAAAATTGCAAGAGGATCTTGATAAATTAGAAGACTGGGCATCAAAATGGCAGATGAAATTTTATGTGGACAACTGCAAAGTTATGCACCTAGGGAAGAACAACTCAAACTATAGTTACACGATGCAAGTTTCCAGATTAGGAACCACCACCCAGGAAAAAGATTTAGGTGTCATTGTGGATAACATGCTAAAACCCTCCGCCCAGTGTGCAGCGGCAGCCAAGAGAGCAAATAGAATGCTAGGTATCATAAGGAAAGGAATGGTAAACCCCCCCCCCCCAAATGATATTATAATGCCTCTATATCGTTCCATGGTGAGACCGCTCCTTGAATATTGTGTGCAATTCTGGTCGCCGTATCTTAAAAAGGATAGAGCGATATTAGAAAAGGTTCAGAGAAGAGCCACCAAAATGGTAAAGGGGATGGAAGGATACTCCTATGAAGAAAGGCTAAAAGGGTTAGGTATCTTTAACCTGGAAAAGAGACGGCTGAGGGGAGATATGATAGAAGTCTATAAACTAATGAACGGAGTGGAACGAGTAAATGTAGATCGATTGTTTACATTATCACAATATAGAAAGACTAGGGGACATGCAGTGAAGCTACAAGGTAAACTATTCAAGACTAATAAAAGAAAATATTTTTTCACTCAACGTGCAATCAAACTCTTGAATTTGTTACCGGAGGATGTAGTAAAGGCTGTTTGTGTAGCTGGGTTTCAAAAAGGTTTGGACATGTTCCTGGAGGAAAGGTCCATAAACCATTATTAAGAAGGGACCCAGGATATCAATGCTTGACCCAGTACAAGCATTGTGGAATCTGTGTCTTTTGGGGAAACTGCTAGGTACGTATGACCTAGATTGGCCACTGCTGGAAACAGGATACTGGACTTGATGGACGTTGGTCTTACCCAGTAAGGTAGTGACGCAGTTAAAATGCATACAGAGTCACTTAGCGGCAGAGCTAAGCAGGATTTCTCAGAGAGCAGAGCTAAGCAGGATTTCTCAGAGAGCAGAGCTAACGAGGATTTCTCAGAGAGAGGAGCTAACTGGGATTTCTCAGAGGAGAGAGACACTAAGGATACTACAACAGCTGGGGCAGAAAAGGAGAATACTTCTCATTGGAGTTGGTATAAAGTTCCTAAGGAAAGAATATCCAAGGGCAATTGCAGGGTGCTAGGAAGCACGGAGCAAGAGGCCAGTGAAAAGAATCACAGAGGGATTCAATCCAGCAGGAAAGAGAAACCCTTGAGAGATGGTCCTTCTGCTAACAGGTACCCAGAAAACAGTAAGGGGTTTAGAAGGGACACTTACCTGTATAAAAACCAGCCAGTGGCCAGAGGCAGTAAAAAGCCTGCTTTTAGAAGTATCAATGCTGACTTTCCATGCTGTAAAAGCTCGAGAGAAATCCTCCCTGAGGACTGGCTGAAAGCCTGTAATAGAGAGGGCCTTAGAAGCATAAATTTTCCCTCTACACAACTAGGAAGGTTGGGTCCCCTAGGGGCAGACTGTGAGAAATACAGTAACTTCCCATCCTACCTTGGTGAAGGGGGGAAGGGAAGTCTTGCAGAAGACGGAAGCTTGCACAGCCAAGAAAGGAGACACAGCTGTTCAGAGAGTAGCAACCAGGGAAGCTACGAGGCAATGGACTTTGAATTAGCTGAAGATAATACAGAGGTATCTCAAATGGAATGTGCTTTGACCCTGGCTAATGATGTGTCTTCCTTATGCTAGGCTGTGCTAAGAAGATAACCTTTTAAAGAAAAAGGATTTCTGAAAACTACCTGTATAAATTTAGTAGCTGTTATATTTTGAGTTAAGCTGAAATGAAGCACTTTTGGTTCCAGTAGTATTTTTATTTGTACCAGAAAACATGGTCTGTTTCTGTTAATTTCTCACGTGCAAGAATCCACCCGGAAAGGGATAATAAAAATACCTCTTACTAAAAAGCCTGGCTGCTCGTCACAACTACAACCTTTAGAACGGCTAGTGGGAGATAATTCCCAGGGGGCCTTAAAAGAGCCCCAGCTACATTAAAGAAGAGGCCCCACTGAAAGTCCCCTAGGCTGCCTCCTAGCGGGGTAAGTAGGTGGGTGACAGTAGGCATCCTTTAGGTCTAAGGAGCATAGCCAATCTCCCTGCTGGAGGAATGGCAGTAGTGTCCCAAGGGAGAACATCCTGAACTTCTCCTTGACCAGGAACCTGCTGAGCTCTCACAGGGCCAGGATGGGCCTGAGGCACCCTGTCCTCTTGGGGATGAGGAAACACCTGGAGTAGAAGTCTGTGCCCCAGAGATGTTTCAGCACTGGCTCCACTGCCCTGTCCTGGATTAGGCTTGCTAGCTTGGAGAGAAGCAGGTCTGGTGAATGAGAGATCTTGTGGAATGTGTGTCTTTTGGGAAAACTGCTAGGTACTTATGACCTAGATTGGCCACTGTTAGAAACAGGATACTGGGCTTGATGGACCTTGGTCTGACCCAGTATGGCATATCTTATATTGTTATGGGCTCTCCTGGGTAGTACGAGGGTGGCGCCTGCTGTAGGTGGAGGAGGTAGCCCTCCTTGATTACTTGTAGCACCCAGGTGTCAGTGGTGATGGCTGTCTACCTGTGGGCAATTAGGGCTAGGTACCCCCCTGGGTGGAGGGAGGAGGTCACGCCTGGGCAATCAAAAACTCCCTCCATGCTGGGCTGTGGCTGGGACCTTGGGCTTTGGGATCTTTTGCTTTCAAGGACCATGCCCCTGGCTTTTTTGCTGCTGGCCTTGTTGAGGGGCCAAGAAGGCATGGAAATGCATGGTTCTGCCAAAGCCCCCCTTTTTCCTCAGGAAGAAGAGCTTCTTCCTGGGTTGCACCAAGGTCTTCTTCAAGAGACTGGTTCAGGGGATGAAGGGGACATCAATCCTGTCTTGCACCCATTGCTTTAGGTCAGACGACTGCAGCCATGGTTGGCGTCGTCTGACCCTGGCTGAAGACTCAAAGCCATCGTAGGCTGCTTGAGATAAAAACTATGCGAACTCTTTTGTCGCTGAGGTCAGGGACTTAAAACCTCTGTAGGGGTTCCCCATTGAGGCCTGCTGTAAATCCCCTGAGCTCCTTTGACAGTTCCTTCAGGTACATGCAGATATAAAGCTGATAGGACTGGATCAGTCAAGTTAGCAGCGAGTCCTGAAAGGCCTTCCAGCTGAGGTCATTGAGGGTTCGAGCCTCTCTGCTGGATGGCATCAACGAATGAGTATTTTGGCTTTTGAACTGGCGCATGGCTGACTCCATGACCATTGAATTGTGGAGAAGCTGAGTCTTTTGGAACCTAGGGCTTCATCATACTTGGTACATGGCATTGAGGTGCCTACTTACATTTTGTTACCGACACCGGCGTTTCCCACATCCAGAAGAGGAGGCGGTCGAGGATCGGAGGCATTGGTACCAAAATGGTTTCCTTAGGTGGTGCTTTGTATTGGACTATCTCCAATTCCTCAGGGGCAGGTCCCCCTCGGCCTCAGTCTCAATAATGAGAGACTTGGCCATGTCCTGCACAAAATCGAGGAAGGTGACATCCTTGGGTGGGGAACGGAGTTGGTGAATCAGGGGAGACAGGTCTGAGGGCACATCTCTGTGCCGCCCCGTGTCCTCGGTCTCCCATTCAGACCCCACATCCGAATCCAATGCCGTGCAATCACCTCAGTTGAAGTCCGTGACCTCCGGAGGATCTGTGGTCCGAGCTGTGGGTGCTCGCCAGGGAAGACCGGTGCTCCGAGAAATGGGACAGGGACGTCGTCTGGCACCGGGGACTCCCTAATGGCACTTGAGGACTGGCTCGACATATGGAGAAGCTCTCAATGTCGAGGGTCCTGTCGCCAGGGTGGATGAACTGGACATACCAGCTGCATGGCCACAAGGGCAAAGATACTGCTCTGGAAGGCTGCCATCCTGGTCTCCACACCAAACTGCTCAGCAGCCTTCGATGCTGGCAGCGAGAGCTTCGTGCCCGGCGTCAGCACTGTCAAGAAGTCCTCAATAAGGATGGCCTCAGGGGTCTGAAGCCAGCTGGCGTGTGCCGATAACTCCTTCTGGGGCAGCTTGCAAGGCCGTTCCCACTCCAACTCCTCAGACTCACGCCTGAGATTGCAGGGCCTGGAGTGGGATTTTCCCTTCTTCCCAGACCTATCCTCCAAGGCAGTCTTCAAGGATTTCCTCTTGCATTCCACCTCCGGGGATTTCTGTGACCGCAAGACTCCGAAGAGGCTCAAGTTTCGCAGGGCACCAAGGTTTCAGAGGGGGCCCTAAGCATGGTGTTGCTGGACTTCTGGAAGAATTCTTCCTGATGCTAACGACGGCTCTTTAGGGCCTTTGAGGTCATAGCTCTGCAAAGTTTGCAGTCCGAGTCGTTATGTTCTGGGCCAAGGCACTGGAAGCAGCAGTCATGCAGGTTGGTGAGACATCATTTTGCTACACTGATCGCACTTCTTGAAGCCACTGGAGGCCATCGGAAAAAGGGCGCAAACGCCAATCAAGGAACACCTTAATGAAAAAAAGAGAACAAAGACTGAACCCGAGGAGCGACGCTGAGGAGAGCTGGTTCGGGGGCAGAAATGAACCGGTAGGCAAACCGGGGGGCGGGGGGGGGGGGGGGGGAGAAACACAATTTTTCCTGGAGAAACTGGACAACCATCTGGAGTGCTCCATGGAAAAAAGGAGACTTAGGCAAGATGGCACATTTGGGCAGGAAGGGGACTGCACATGCATGGTGTATCTCCCAAAGGCTTTCTTTGAAAGCTGGGGAGATGCTTCTGCACGGGCTCTGTCTTCGCTGATGTGACCCATATGCGAGGACTGACTTCCTGCTTGTTTCCAGAGAACCTGTGTTCCACTAAGGAGTAGGTCCAAAATAGCTTCCCCCTCTTGTCGATTCATGAACCAATTGTTCCAAGAAGCAGTCATTTCATCTAGAAACCTCTCTCTTTAGCATGTCCTGCTATGAAACTAAACCAGTCAATATTAGGGTAATTGAAATTACTTGTTATTACTCTGTTGTAACTTTTATTAGCTTCTCTGATTTCTTTCAGCATGTCATCATCCATCTGTTCATTCTGGCTAGGCGGTTGGTAGTACACACCCACTGCCATCGCCTTGCCCTTTGGACATGGAAATTCAATCCATAGAGATTCTACAGTGTATTTTGGTTCCTGCAAAACTTTAATCATGTGTGACTCAATGCCCTTCCTAACAGAGTGCAACCCCTCCACCAATTTGATCTACCCTATCATTGTGATATAGTTGGGACCCAGGTATCACAGTATCCCATTGGTTGTTCCAACAAGTCTCTGAGATGCCAATCATATCTAACTTTCATTTAGTGCTTTACATTCTACTGTAGCTCTCCCATCTTATATTTTTAGACTTCTAGCATTTGTATACAGGCATTTGAGAAGTTGTATTTTATTCATATTAATTTGGCTATCAGCTGATAGGGGTAATTTGGAATCTTTCAGCTCTGTACTTAAGGGCATCTGGGTTACTTTTATCTTTATTGGAACCTCCCTATCTGGATGCCCTAACTTCCCTTATTTGCTACTGTGCTTCAAGGAGACATCCTTCCAAGCCACATGCTCTTGGGCAACTGTCAGCTTTTCCCTATTATCTAGTTTAAAAGCTGCCCTATTTTGTTTTATTTTAATTTTATTTATTTGAGGTTTTTCTATACCACGCTTTTTAAAATCAGCTTGGTTTAAAGTTAAAACAAATTTGTAGTGCAGGTGGCATCCGCACTGTACTTATAAGGAACAGGGTTTACAACTTGGCTAACTGGGGGAACTATGTACAGACTACTCAGTTAGGTAACTATATACAGGTGAAGCAGTCGGGTCAGTGGAGCAGGCGGCGACATGGCTGCTTGGTGGCTATTTACAAGATTGTGTGCTATCTACAACATTGTGTGTTATATACAATTGCATATCAGGTGTCTGGATGTGTTAATGAACGGGACTGGGACTGCGTGTTGCTGTTGGATCGAGGGTACTGTATTGGTGGTTGCATGAGGCTGGATGTTGTGCATCTCCATTATGGGAGTAATACTGGAGAAAAAGGTGGTGTTTCATAGCCTTTCTGAATTGGACGAGGTCGGTTATGGAACGGATGTTGGGCGGGAGGGCATTCCAGTGTGTGGGTGCGTAGTACACGAAGGCCCTGCTTCGTGTTGCTTGCGAGCATTTCATGATCTTGCTGGGGATGTTCAGACTGTTGGCAGCGGATGACCTTCTGACTCTGTTTGGGGGGTGGTGAGGACGAGGTCCATGATAGAGGTGGAGGTGAGCCCGTTAATGGCCTTGAACGTCATTAATAGAATTTTGAATGCGAGCCTGCAATGGACCGGCAGCCAATGTAGATGTTTCAGGATTGGAGTTATATGGTCCCTCCTGGCAGCTCCATGTAATATTCTGGCGGCTGCATTCATTGCGAGCTGCAACAGGTTCAGTGTGCCTTTTGGAAGTCCTTGTTAGGATCGAGTTGGCATAGTCAAAGTGGGGGATTACTAATGCTTGGTAAAATGTCCGGAAATCCTCCGGCTCCAGCAGGGGTCTAAGATGCCGGATCGTCCTTATTTTGTGGTATATTGCTTTGACAGTGTTGTTTACGTGGGCTTTCATGTCCAACTGTTGGTCTAGGATAACCCCTAGGTAGCGAATCGTGGGTTTGCTTAGAAGCTCAGCACCTCTCACCTTTAGTGATGGGGGGGGGGGGAAAGGGGGTGAAAACTTGGTTCATGGTGATGAATAGAGCCTCAGTTTTCTTGAAGTTTATTCAAGGCATGAGACATTGAAGGAGCGGGTGAGTGCACAGATGGGCTGCATATATACGTTGAAGAACAGTGCTGAGAGCGAAGAGCGCCCTGCGGTACGCCCTGTTCTTGCCGGAACGGATTGGAGGTCTTGGGGCCGGTGCGTACGTGCTGCCATCTGTCTGTGAGGTATGATCTGCACCAGCTTAAGGCTGTGTTCTGGATCCCCTTCTCTGCGAGCCACCTTAGAAGCAGTTCATGGTCCACGGAGTCGAAAGCTGCGGCAATGTCCAGGAAAATGAAAGCGTATCCTAGTCTTATGTTGTCCAATCTTGTGATGAGTGTGCTGAAGAGACTGGTCAGGAGTGTCTCGACTCCGTGCTGTTCTCTGAATCCGTCTTGGCTTGGGTCAAGGGGAGCGGTGGTCTCAATATGGTGTTGGATTTGACGTTGGACAAGTTTTTCAATTATTTTGGCCATTAGAGGGATGCTTGAAATTGGTCTATAAGAATCCACTTTCTGGGGGTCAAGTTTGGTGTTTTTTTAGGAGTGGTCTAATGGAAGTTTGTTTCAAGCTTCGTGGGGAAGCGCCCGTCGAGAATGATAGGTTTATGAGTTTGGCCAGAAAGGGGCTGAACTCTTTGTGTAGTGTTTTTATTCAGAACACTGGACAAGGATCATTTGGGGCTGTGGTGGTGTTGATAGCAGTAATGGTGTCTTCGACGTTCCTCGCTGATGGTGTTGAGGAGGCGGCTAGAGGTGTTGGGTGGCGTAGTCTGCACATTGGTGTGGGTGGTACAATCTTGTCAGTCTGGACTGTTTTCGACTGGAGGTAGTTCACGAACTCTTGTGGCTGTGGCATGCTCGGTTGGGTGGGGGAAGGTTCTTTTGTAAGGGATCTCACCAGGTTAAATAAGTCCTGGGGTTTGTTCATGGAGCACTGTAGGAGTTCAGCATGGTACTGCTTCATTCTCACCGAAATTGCCAGACAGTGTTTTTCCAGATGGAAGGTGTAAGTTCCCTGGTTGACAGTGGAGCGTGAATGTCACCATTGTCTTTGAAGTGTCCTTACATATCGGAGTGATGTTCGTAACTCAGGAGAGTACCATGGTGCAGCCTTCCTTTTCCTTGGTGATGTGTCTGCTACTGGTTGGTGGGCGATGGAGCTGAGGATTTTGTTCCAGGCGGAGAGCATTTCCTCGAGGTCAGGGTCTGTGAGGTCGAGTAGAGGCCGGGTTTTGCCGAGGATCTCTTCCTTGTCAAAGCGCCGGAAGTGTGCTTTTGGTGTTGTGCCTGCATCGGCAGTAGAGCGGCTGCTTGTGTGACCCGGCTGTATGGGCATTTGGAAACTTAGCAAGCTGTGGTCAAGACCATGGCACTGGCATGAAGGATAGGGCAAGCGTGTGGTTTGGTCCTGTGGCCGTCCGTGGTGCAAAAATTAGGTCCAGTTTGTTACCTTATGAGCGAGTGGGTGCGTTGAATACTTGATTGTAGCCCAGCTCATCAAGCGCATTGAGGAAGGCACTGGAGTGGGCCTCTGAGAGGACAGGAAGATTGAAATCTCCCATGATCCAGTTTGGTGTATATGGGTTCGTGGTATTGCAGGCCAGGTTGATTATAGTTGAGAGGTCATCTGGGGAGGTGGATGGGGATCTGTAGATTAGGTTGATGGAGTTGTTCCTGTTGGTTATGGAGATGGTGTCAAGGTTTGTGGTGCTGCTGGCAGAGATCTGCTGAAATTGAAGCTCCGTTCTTGTAAGGGCGAATGCACCTCCCTCCCTTTGGTCAGCTCTGTGGTAGGTGTGGATCGAGAAGTTGGGTGGGATATGTTTTTAAGGGTTCCATCCCGATTAAAGTGGAGCCCATCCTTTTGGAAAAGCCTCCCCTTCCCCAGAATGTTGCCCAGTTTCTAACAAATCCAAAACTCTCTTCCTTGCACCATCATCTCATCCATGCATTGAGACTCAAACTCTGCTGCCTTTTGGTTCCTGCGTGTGGAACGGAAGCATTTCAGTGAATCCTACCCTGGAAGTTCTGGATTTCAACTTCCTATCTAAAAGCCTAAATTTGGCCTCCAGAACCCCCCTCCCCCACTTTCCTCTGTCATTGGTGCCAAGACAGCAGACTCCTCTGCAGCACTATATGTGGCGCATAAGGTCTGCTACCTTCACACCACGTAGGCATGTTACCATGCAATCCTCAAGTCCACCAGCCACTCAGCTATCTACATGCCTAATGATCAAATCGCCAACTATAGCAGCCATCCTAAACCTTCCCTCATGGGCATATGGTCCTGGAGAAACCTCCTTGGAGGGTGAGGGTTTTACATCACCTGAAGGACAGGTCCCAGCTACAGGATCACTTCCTGTCACACCAAGGTGATGCGCTCATTTCACATGACCTCTCGCCTCCATACCATCAGAGCGACTGCCAGACTGAAGGTGGGACTTCAGTACTACGTTCCTGTAGGTCTCATCTATATATCTGTCTTCCTTAGCTCCTCCAACTCTGCTACTCTAGCCTCAAGAGATGGGACTCATTCCCTGAGAGTAAAGAGCTCCTTGCATCTAGTGCACACAAGGTATGAAAAAAAGAAATGAGACTGGGGCAGCCATGCCCATAACTCAATGCCAATTGGCTAACACGTGCAACATCTCACCACTATTCTGCTAAAATATTTTTCATCTCTCTCTCACTCTGTTTTTCTTTTAGCACACTACTCCATCACTTTGTCACGCAACTGGAGGTGGCAGAAATATGGAGCAAAGAATCAACTTAAAATTTCTGGTTAAGTTGGAGAAGGGCCCAACTGAGTGTCTCCAACTTCTCCAAAAGGTTTATGGAGAAGATGCAATGTCAAGGCTGCGAGTCCTCGAGTGGCAAACACTTCAAGACTGGCCGCAAGGAGGTGGAGGATGACCCCAAGTCAGGATGGCCTTCCACGACAAAGACGGCTGAGAACAATGACAGAGTGAACCAGCTGGTGGGAGTGATCGCAGATTGACAGTGTGGATGATAGCTGAGGAGTTCAGCCTGAACAGGGAGTCAGTGCGGACCATCTTGGTGCAAGAGCTGGGGATGCGGAAGGTGTGCGCCAAGATTGTGCCCAAGCTTTTCTCGGACGACCAGGAGGAGTAACAGGTCAATGTTTGTTGAGACTTGCTAGAGAAGATCGGCGAAGATCCAGAGTTCGTTGACCGAGTCATCACAGGAGACGAGACGTGGGTCTTCAAGTATGACCCTGAAAGCAAGAGACAGAGCTTGCAGCGGAAGACTCGACTGTCACCCAGACCCAAGAAGGCACACATGTCCAAATCAAGGACCAAGGTCATGCTGGTCGCATTCTTCGACCAGAAGGGACTGGTCCATCATGAGTTTGCTCCTGAGGGTCAGATAGTCAACCAGCACTTCTACCAGCAGGTCCTCAATCTCCTCCATGACCAGGTTTGGCATAGCAGGCAGGCTCTGTGGAGACAAAAGTCGTGGCTGCTCCACCACGATAACGTGCCCGCACACACCGCACTCAGTGTGAGGCAGTTCTTGGCCAACAAACAGATTACAGCTCTTGACCACCCTCCTTATTCCACAGATCTCGCACCGTGCAACTTCTGGCTCTTCCCCAGGTTGAAGACTGTGCTCAAAGGAACTATTTCGCCTCTGTAGAAGAGATCAAGGCCACTGTGACGAGGGAGCTGAGGGACCTTGTGACGCTGCAGCAGTACCTGAAGCCATGGAAATAAATACTGACCCGGTGGCAAGACCTGGTATTGCAGGAAGAGGCAGTAAAATTCCTTCCCAGCACAGATCACAAGGGAACAATCAGTCAGATCAGCCTAACCCGGGGGAAGGGAGGAGCGAGGTCACTGATTGGGCACACCCTGCTAGGAGGTGGGCTTCCCAGGACAGACGTACCCTGTATAACAGGAAGAAGGAAAATGAAAGAAGAGGCAGAGAAAGAGGCAGAGAAAGAAGGAGGAGAAATAGAGACCGAGAGAGCAGCAAAGACAGAGAAAGCCAGAAGGCAGCTGGAAAAGCAACAGAGGCGTATGGGGAGAAGAGTTGGAATGAAAATCCCAAGGAGAGAAAGAACCAGAGGACAAGCTGGTTAGAGAAACAGAACTGGTTGAGAAGCCAGCCAAAGGAACCACAGAGAGGAGCATTTACCAAACCAGGATACAGATACCAGAGAGGCTCAGTGCAGCAGGAAACCTTCCAGGACTCAGAGGAGGGCGTGGCACAGAGAGACCCAGGTGGGAAGCCTAACGGTTTGGAACCAGAAGCTCAGCCGTGGAAATACTGGCAACCGGTTGAAGAATCTCCCTGCATTCCTCATCAAGGTACTTTTAACTGCAATAAGAGTTTTTATGACAAGCCAAACTGTGTTATTGGTAGTTTTGAAACCCAGGGAAAGCCTAGGATCTATCCAGACAGTTGGCTACAGCCAGAACCTCCAGCAATTAAACCTTGTGTCTCTTTTAAAACTCCTGAAGAAAGCAGTAAAGAAGCTAGCCTTAGAAATACTGCAGATATCTTTACCAGAGATATTTACCAGAGGATTGTAGAAGCATCCAAAGGGGAATTGCCAAAGGAAAACCCTCTGCCTGCCTATGATGTAAGATTTCCAGCACTTGCTGATAGAGACAAGTGGGGGAGGGGTAATTACAGCACCGTGCCTAAAGAGAGTGTGTGTAACGGTAGAATAGCTGTGAATGAAGCAAAGCCTCCCAGTCTCTGTATACCACAAGGAGAAGCAGTTTCCTCACCTGTTCCTCACAGCCAGCAAGCTCAAGTATTATTAAGAGGGCTTCAGGCTTTCTTAGAAAAGCATCTTGTTCCTGAGCAGACAGTGTCAAGCCCAGACCCCCAAGCAACGCTGTTAAATCCTTTGCCTATATTAGACCAGCCCATGGACTGCTCAACCTGCCTCATAGACAAGGTTTAAAGGGAAGCAAGAGCTTGTGTAGTGATCTGCTATAAGAAGTGCTATAGTACATGTTTGGAGTGCATGAACCCAAGAGCTTATGGGGATAAGAAAATAAGCTGATTGTTTTCACTCAATTGTACTGCATGAACTTTATAATTTCCTGTTTGTAGCTGGATAAAATATAAGACCCACATGCCAGGAATGTGGCTGTCTTGAATATAAGTTTAAGTTGGACATTATTGAAGAAGCAGTCTCTTTTCAACTTTCTGTTTGGCTATAAAATATTAACCTTCAAAACCTGTACAAAGTCCTATCTTTGGAGCGGGAGAAATAAACCCTAATAAAGAAATAAATTTTCTCTATTCGTGCCTTGCCTGTTCACTTGGTCACCCACAACTACAAGATGACCTCCAGGCTAGCCCTACCTTAAACCCTCAAGGTCAAGGTACGGGCACTAGGGGCGCTACATAGAGTGGCGTAGTTTTTTAGGATTCTCCTACAGGCGAAAAGGTGCCACTGCAGAAGAACTTATTTCCCTCTGGACCCCGGCCGAAGAGCTGACAAGCCCAGCTGAGGAGAAAACGACTGCGGAAAGGCTACAGGAGCCAATCCTGAAGTGCTTCATATACACCATCACCAGGTAAAGGGTATCTGCCCCGGGTGGTGGAGGATACTAGAAGGAGAGGTCCCCTAGTGGTAATAGGGGAAAGTGAAAAAAAAAAAAAAAAAGGGAAAAGTCCTGTTTTTTTTTTTTTAAACACATAGAAGTGTTGAGATATCGCACTTGGGTCCTGTGTTTTTGTTTTCCTTACAGGAATTTTCAAAATGGAATTGAATCCGAAAGAAATTTTCACCTGGATGGCGACACAGTTGAAGCGCCAGTCTGACCTTTCTCTGGAGGCCCAGCAGAGAGCCGCAGACCAGTTAAAGGAACAGCAGCAGCCCCTTCTGACTTTATTGGAGGAGTATTTACGTGAAAGAAAACAAGCTACTGTACCAGTTCCTAATACAGGTTTACCTTTGAATACAAATGAGCTGCCTGTGAGCACAGGAGTCTTATTTAACTTTGGACAACTTACCAGCCAAGATGACATTGATGACTACCTAGAAAGTTTTGAAAGGGTAGCACGGCTAAGCTTATGGCCAAAAGAGCAATGGGCCTTAAGGCTAGCCGCTTGTCTCACTGGGGAAGCCATGGCGGCCTATCGTGCCATGCCAGCTGACTTGGCTGGGAATTTTGAAGAAGTGAAAAGGGCAATTAGGGAGAGACTAGGTCTCACTCCCCTGATATACCGCTCTCGTCTGAGGAGTGTGAGGCTCAGACAGAGTGAGACGCCAAAGTCCTTATATCATAGGATAAGGGGTTTATTATATAAATGGCTGAATCCAGAAAGGAGATCCATGGACTCCCTTCTGGACGAGCTAATCCTAGAACAGTATATGGAGGCACTACCCTCAGAGATCCGTACCTTCTTGGTCCTCCAAAATTGTAGAACAACCCAAAAGGCCGTGTCTCTCTCGGAGAGATTTGTAGAGGCCGAGTTAACTGCCCGGAGAGGGGGCACCCCTTTAAAGGATTGGAGTCAAGGAGGATCCGAAAGGACAAGGAAGGTACAGGACGATCCTCTCGGTATTTGCATGCCTCTTAGGAAAGATACAGCATGTAGAGTAAAATGTTATAAATGTGGACAGCTAGGTCATATACAAAAGTTTTGTCGTATGAAAACTGCGTTTGTGGCAGATAACTGTTCAGAGAATAGACCGGGATTTCTGTTGCCTGTGTCAATACAGGGGGTCACTACACAAGCATTGCTGGATTCTGGGGCAGAACTAAGTATGATCTCGGAGGAATTCTGGAGAACTATAGAGGACCAATTGGCCCCGGAAAGAATTCCTCCTGCTAATGAAGTAAAGATTAGGTGTGTGCATGGAGGAACGTCCTCCTATCCGGTATACAACCTATCTATAGCAGGCCTAGGTACCCTAAGAACTATCCCGCTAGCAGTAGTACCCCGTCTCCCCCATTCCATGATTTTAGGCAAAGATTGGCCCCAGTTCCATCAGGGTCTAGTGCAAGGGATAAGAGAAAGAGAAAGTTCCCCAGTAGAAGAAGACCCCGAGGAAGTGCCAGCACTAGCCACCCAAAAGCTAGAATCAGTGCTACGGCCGCTGATACCTTCTAGCTGTAAGAATAAAAGAAGGGAAACTCCAAGGAGTAGTGATGCAGACAAGTCTAAATTTGTTTTAAAGTTTTGTAGAATGACCCCTAACGCGCGGGCCCCCAATAGAGCCACACCAAACGCAGCAGGGTTAGACCTCAGCAGCGCGGAAGATATAGTCGTGCCCGCAGGAGGAAAGGCATTGATAGACACTGCTTTACAGGTGGAACTGCCTGCCGGCTGTTATGGCCGGTTAGCTCCCCGGTCAGGCCTAGCGCTTAAACATTTTATAGATGTTGGGGCAGGGGTCATAGACCCAGATTACCGGGGTTCCATAAAGGTGCTTCTTTTTAACTTTGGTAAAACCAATTTCGGGGTGAAGAATGGCGACCGTATAGCACAGCTCATATGTGAGCGCGTCGGAATGCCCCCGGTAGAAGAAGTACCTAATTTGTCCACAACAATGAGAGGGACACAAGGTTTTGGGTCAACCGGGACCAACAGTTGGCAGGGCTTAGCAGCTTCGGTGGAGAGGGAGGACTTAGAAGAGGAAGACCTCGGACCCCAGCTAACGGACTGCCAACAGACGCCGGAACCACGCTTAGACGAAGGGCTTTCATGGGCCCAAAAGCAGGAGCTGGGACAAGTCCTCTCCCGCTATAAGGATGTCCTCACCCCAATGCCGGGCGAAACAAGACTAATAGCCCATGAAATAGTCACAACGCCAGGGGAAGTGGTCAGACAGCGTCCTTACAGACTTCCGGAAGCTAAAAAGAATGAAGTAATCCGGCAGGTCAAAGAGATGCTGGCTATGGGGGTGATTGAGGAGTCCCGTAGCCCGTGGAACAGCCCTATAGTTATGGTTCCTAAACCAGATGGATCGATCCGTTTCTGCATCGATTTTCGGAAAGTGAATTCGATATCCAGATTCGATTCGTACCCGATGCCGAGGATCGAGGAACTCTTGGACCGCTTGGGGCAAGCCAAATACCTCACGACCCTAGATATGTCTAAGGGTTATTGGCAAGTCCCCCTCACGAGAGAAGCCCGGCCGAAGACCGCTTTCAGCACCCCAGTAGGCCTATATCAATTCAGGAGGATGCCTTTCGGTCTACATGGCGCGGCCGCTACATGTCAGCGTCTCATGGACATGGTCCTTCGCCCTCATCACGCATACGCGGTCGCCTATATGGACGACGTAGTGATCCATAGTGGGACCTGGACTCAGCATCTCCAGCAAATAGAAGCGGTGCTACTATCTATCCGAAATGCGGGCCTCACCTTGAACCCAGCAAAATGCCTCTTCGGCGGTCAAGAGGTGAAGTATCTGGGCCACGTAGTCGGCCGCGGAACAGTAAAACCCCTGGTGAATAAAATCGCCAGTGTGCAGGCATTCCCAAAACCCAGCAACAAACAGCAGTTACGGAGTTTTTTGGGGCTAGTGGGATATTATAGAAGGTTTATTCCACATTTTTCTGAGAAAACGGCCGCACTGACAGAGATGCTCCGGAAGAACGCCCCAAATAAGGTGAAATGGAGCGCAGAAGCAGAAAGGATGTTTGACCTATTGAAAAAACAACTTTGTGAGGCTCCAGTATTGAAGGGGGTAGATTTCTCCAAAACCTTCATTGTCCAGACTGACGCCTCCGATACGGGTCTCGGGGCCGTCTTATCACAAAGACATGAAGGGGTAGAGCACCCTGTGCTATTTTTGAGTAGACGACTGCTACCAGCAGAGCGGAATTATTCCACTATAGAACGCGAGTGCCTAGCTATTAAGTGGGCTATCGATGCGCTTCGTTTTTATTTAGTGGGAAGGAGATTCATACTGGTCACGGACCACGCACCTTTACGCTGGCTAAACCAGATGCACAACCACAACTCCAGACTTACTCGGTGGTTTATGGCATTGCAAGCCTTTGAGTTTCAGGTGGAACACCGTGCCGGCAAGCTTCATCAGAATGCTGATGCCCTTAGTAGAATCATGTGCTGGCCGGATTCTCCTAAACCAGCCCGTGATATCTTAAGGGGGGGGATCTGTGACGCTGCAGCAGTACCTGAAGCCATGGAAATAAATACTGACCCGGTGGCAAGACCTGGTATTGCAGGAAGAGGCAGTAAAATTCCTTCCCAGCACAGATCACAAGGGAACAATCAGTCAGATCAGCCTAACCCGGGGGAAGGGAGGAGCGAGGTCACTGATTGGGCACACCCTGCTAGGAGGTGGGCTTCCCAGGACAGACGTACCCTGTATAACAGGAAGAAGGAAAATGAAAGAAGAGGCAGAGAAAGAGGCAGAGAAAGAGGCAGAGAAGGAAGGAGGAGAAATAGAGACCGAGAGAGCAGCAAAGACAGAGAAAGCCAGAAGGCAGCTGGAAAAGCAACAGAGGCGTATGGGGAGAAGAGTTGGAATGAAAATCCCAAGGAGAGAAAGAACCAGAGGA
This sequence comes from Ichthyophis bannanicus, assembly GCA_033557465.1. NCBI lineage: Eukaryota > Metazoa > Chordata > Amphibia > Gymnophiona > Ichthyophiidae > Ichthyophis > Ichthyophis bannanicus. The sequence continues at coordinate 277,342,261 of CM066044.1, read as the reverse complement.
CAAGCTGGTTAGAGAAACAGAACTGGTTGAGAAGCCAGCCAAAGGAACCACAGAGAGGAGCATTTACCAAACCAGGATACAGATACCAGAGAGGCTCAGTGCAGCAGGAAACCTTCCAGGACTCAGAGGAGGGCGTGGCACAGAGAGACCCAGGTGGGAAGCCTAACGGTTTGGAACCAGAAGCTCAGCCGTGGAAATACTGGCAACCGGTTGAAGAATCTCCCTGCATTCCTCATCAAGGTACTTTTAACTGCAATAAGAGTTTTTATGACAAGCCAAACTGTGTTATTGGTAGTTTTGAAACCCAGGGAAAGCCTAGGATCTATCCAGACAGTTGGCTACAGCCAGAACCTCCAGCAATTAAACCTTGTGTCTCTTTTAAAACTCCTGAAGAAAGCAGTAAAGAAGCTAGCCTTAGAAATACTGCAGATATCTTTACCAGAGATATTTACCAGAGGATTGTAGAAGCATCCAAAGGGGAATTGCCAAAGGAAAACCCTCTGCCTGCCTATGATGTAAGATTTCCAGCACTTGCTGATAGAGACAAGTGGGGGAGGGGTAATTACAGCACCGTGCCTAAAGAGAGTGTGTGTAACGGTAGAATAGCTGTGAATGAAGCAAAGCCTCCCAGTCTCTGTATACCACAAGGAGAAGCAGTTTCCTCACCTGTTCCTCACAGCCAGCAAGCTCAAGTATTATTAAGAGGGCTTCAGGCTTTCTTAGAAAAGCATCTTGTTCCTGAGCAGACAGTGTCAAGCCCAGACCCCCAAGCAACGCTGTTAAATCCTTTGCCTATATTAGACCAGCCCATGGACTGCTCAACCTGCCTCATAGACAAGGTTTAAAGGGAAGCAAGAGCTTGTGTAGTGATCTGCTATAAGAAGTGCTATAGTACATGTTTGGAGTGCATGAACCCAAGAGCTTATGGGGATAAGAAAATAAGCTGATTGTTTTCACTCAATTGTACTGCATGAACTTTATAATTTCCTGTTTGTAGCTGGATAAAATATAAGACCCACATGCCAGGAATGTGGCTGTCTTGAATATAAGTTTAAGTTGGACATTATTGAAGAAGCAGTCTCTTTTCAACTTTCTGTTTGGCTATAAAATATTAACCTTCAAAACCTGTACAAAGTCCTATCTTTGGAGCGGGAGAAATAAACCCTAATAAAGAAATAAATTTTCTCTATTCGTGCCTTGCCTGTTCACTCGGTCACCCACAACTACAAGATGACCTCCAGGCTAGCCCTACCTTAAACCCTCAAGGTCAAGGTACGGGCACTAGGGGCGCTACAACCTCAAAGAGGAGGACTTTACTGAGTGCTTCCATATGTGGCAGAAGCGAATGCAGAACTGCATTAACTCTGGGGGGGATTACTTTGAAGGGGATAATTTCTCTGTAGATTTTGTAATAAAACATTTATGGGACAGTCTCATTTCTTTTTTGTCACACCTCGTACGTAAGATCTCTCACCAACTGGGAGAAAATCGTACATGTCACAATCAATGCAAAAGACTGGATAGCCCCCATCTCGCTGCTGGGCTGCTGTCTGCATCTCAGTTTTAAGGATTTTTTTTTAGATATTTAAATTGTTTATTTGCTTAACATTGCAAGGGATAATTGTACCAGTATAACTATACCTAATAAGTTTAAGGGACTTTGTTCATCTCCAAGACTAATTTAATTTGAGGGCCTTAATTAATTAATCTATTCCTAATGAGGCTAAGCAGCTAAACCTTTAAGTGAATTTCACCATTTCTTTCCCTTTAATAAGTTTAAGAGCCTATAAATCTTAGATTATACCTGGGGTGGGTGGGAGAGAAAGAAACACTTGCTAGCTTGCTACATAGTGCATGTGTTAATTTTTAATAGATCTAAAATCACTATGTGTGCCAAATCTAAAACTACGGTGTGTGTACAAAATGAAGGGAAACAATAACAAGAAAAAAAAATACAGAAAAAATGTTCCCCAGCACAGCCATATTTAGGCCACATAATCTTCCAAAAACAATTCGATCAAGTTTTATTCCTTCTTTTTCATTTTTCTCTACCACAGTAGTAAGCTGTCTAACACCTGGTCTCTGTTCAGGAGAGGGAGTAAACGTGGGTAGACGGAACTCTTGGGCTATGAATAGGAAGATATCAGAAGTTGGCACACAGACATATAACATGGCAAAATACTTCACATCTTCTTAGAGCTGACTAGCAGTGGAAGACTACACAGATTCTACAGTGAGTAATCTAACAACAAATAGGGGATCAAGGATATGCAAAGAGAGGTGAACGGGCCAAGAGGGTACTGTAAGAGAAGCAGAGGGTCCAGGACATGCAAAACAGCGACATATAGGATCATGGACAATGAAGGGCCACATGAGAAGATAGACTGAACTAGGAAAAAAGATGGGCATGAAAGCACACAGCAAGAGGGACCAATGGACAATAAGGTAGGACTTCCCAAATCTATCCTGGGGACCACATAACCTGTTGGGTTATTAAAATACAAAGAGTCTATTTAAGCAACAAAATATCAATGAAGGGGAAAACTGAAATGTAGACACCAGTTAAAAGGTCTACCAAAAGTGCAAAAGGAACAAAAATGGAGCTGGAAACTTTGTTCTGATGCAGCCTGACTGACGTTAGAGGGCGAAACTTGAGTCGAAGTAGATCCAGCTCGAAGTACAGTGCGATTTTGTTTGACCAAAGGGCCCTGTGAAATCAGTTAAGTATTTAGAGGAAGGCCAACAGTTGCCCAAGAACGCATGGTTCAGAAGAATGTATCTTTGAAGGATACTATCAAAAGCAGAGAGATTCCAAAAAGAAAAAGAGCAAAGTAGCCCAAATGCCCTTGAGTATGGAGCAGACAGAGCTTCAAGATTCAAAATTACCTATGCCTACAAATAGCCAAATTAATATGAATAAAATACAGTCTCCAAAATGCTTTTATGCAAATGCTAGATGTCTAAAAAATAAGATGGGGAAGTTAGAATATATAGCACTAAATGAGAGGTTAGATATGATTGGAATCTCAGAGACATGGTGGAAGGAGGACAACCAGTGGGACACGGTGATACCTGGGTACAAACTATATTGTAATGATAGAGCTGATCAAATTGGTGGAGGGGTTGCGCTCTATGTTAAAGAGGGCATTGAGTCAGAAAGGATTAAAGTTTTGCAGGAAACAAAATTTGATGTAGAATCTCTATGAATTGAAATTCCATGTAAAAAGGGAAAGGCGATGGCAGTGGGGGTGTACTATCGACCGCCTGGCCAGAATGAACAAACAGATGATGAAATGCTCAAAGAAATCAAGGAAGCTAACAAAAGTTACAGCACAGCAATAATAATGGGTGATTTCAATTTCCCCGGTATTGACTGGGTCAGTGTCACAGCAGGACATGCTAGGGAGATAAAGTCCCTAAAATGAAATAAATGACTGCTTCTTGGAGCAGCTGGTTCATGAACCGACCAAAGGGAAAGCCATATTGTACCTAGTCCTTAGTGGAACACGAGATCTGGTGCAAGAGATAAAGGTGTTGAGGCCACTTGGCAATAGTGATCATTGCATGATCGCGTTTGATTTAATTAGTGGAAGGATGGTAAGGATATCCACAGTACTACCTTTTAACTTTCGAAAGGGAGACTATGATAAAATGAGGAAAATAGTTAAGAAAAAACTGAAAGGAGCAGTTGCAAAGGTTAAAGACTTACATCAAGCTTGGGTGCTGTTGAAAAATACTATCTTGGAAGCCCAGAACAGCTGTATTCCACGCTTTAAGAAAAGTGGAAGGAAGTCCAAAAAACTGCCAGCATGGTTTAAAGGTGAGGTCAGAGAGGCTGTTGATGCCAAAAAAGCATCTTTCAGGAAACAGAAAAAAAGAGCCAAATGACGAAAATTGGAAACAGCACAAGTACTGGCAAATTAAAGGCAGGCAAAGAGAGAATTTGAGAAGAAGCTTGCTGCAGAAGCAAAAACGCGTAATAAAGACTTTTACAAGTACATTCATAGCAAAAAACCTGTGAGAGAGTCAGTTGGTCCATTAGATAATAGAGAGGTTAAAGGGCACTAAGAGGCGACAAGGCGATAGCAGAGAGACTGAATGAATTCTTTGCTTCGGTCTTTACTGAGAAAGATGTAGGGATGTTACCCATGACTGAAGTGGTATTTAAAGGTGCAGAAGAATTGAAGAAATATCGATACATCGGGAAGATGTATAATAACTATTTGATAAACTGAAGAGTAGCAAATCACCTACACCGGATGATATACATTCAAGGATGTTGAAAGAACTGAATTATGAGATTGCAGACCTGCTATTAGTAATCTGTGAACTATCATTAAAATCATCTGTAATACCTGAAGATTGGAGGATGGCCAACGTAACGCCAATTTTTAATAAGGGTTCAAGGGGTGATCCGGGAAACTACAGACCGGTGATCCTGATGTCAGTACCGGGAAAAATAGTAAAAATTATCATTAAGAACAAAATTGCTGAACATGTAGATAGTCATGGCTTAATGGGAGAATGCCAACATGGATTTAGACAAGGAAGATCTTGTCTTACTAATCTGTTATGCTTTTTTGAAGGTGTAAATAAACAGGTAGACAAAGGTGAGTTGGTTGATATAGTGTATTTGGACTTTCAGAAAGCCTTTGAAAAGGTCCCTCTCATCAGAGACTTTTGGCAAAACTAAAGAGTCATGGGATAGGAGGCAGTGTACTATCGTGGATCAGGAACTTGCTAAAAGATTGAAAGCAGAGAGTAGGGCTAAATGGCCAATTTTCTCAATGGAGAAAGGTGAATAGTGGTGCACCCCAAGGATCGGTGCTGGGTCTGCTGCTTTTTTTTTTTTTTTTTTATTTTTGTCTGCTGCTTTTTAACATATTCATAAATGACCTGGAAAAGGGAATAAAGAGTGAGGTTATCAAATTTGCAGATGACACAAAACTATTTAAAGTTGTTAAAACCTACGAGGATTGTGGAAAATTGCAAGAGGATCTTGATAAATTGGAAGACTGGGCATCAAAATGGCAGATGAAAATTTTATGTGGACAAGTGCAAAGTTATGCACCTAGGGAAGAACAACCCAAACTATGGTTACACGATGCAAGGTTCCACATTAGGAAACACCACCCAGGGAAAAGATTTAGGCTTCATTGTGGATAAAACCCTCTGCCCAGTGTGCAGTGGCAGCAAAGAGAGCAAATAGAATGCTAGGTATCATAAGGAAAGGAATGGAGAATAAAACAAAGAATATTTTAATGCCTCTGTATCGTTCTATGGTGCGACCACACCTTGAATATTGTGTGCAATTCTGGTCACTGTATCTTAAATAGGATATAGCGTTATTAGAAAGGTTTCAGAGAAGAACCACCATAATGGTAAAGGGGATGGAAGGATACCCCTATAAAGAAAGGCTAAAAAGGTTAGGGCTCTTTAACCTGGAAAAGAGATGGCTGAAGGGAGATACGATAGAAGTCTATAAATTAATGAACGGAGTGGAACGTGTAAACGTAGATCGATTGTTTATGTTATCAGAATATAGAAAGACTAGGGGACATGCAATGAAGCTACAGGGTAAACTATTTAAGACAAATAAGAGAAAATATTTTTTCACTCAACGTGTAATCAAACTCTGGAATTTGTTACCGGAGGATGTAGGCCTGTTACCGGAGGATGTAGGACTGTTAGTATAGATGGGTTTAAAAAAGGTTTGAACAAGTTCCTGGAGGAAAAAACCATTATTATAAAGGGACCCAGGATATCAATGCTTGACCCAATACAAGCATTGTGGAGCCTTTGTCTTTTGGGGAAACTGCTAGGTACGTATGAACTAGATTGGCCACTGCTGAAAACAAGATACTGGGCTTGATGGACCTTGGTCTGACCCAGTATGGCATATCTTAAGTTCTTATGTTTTCTTTTTCCTTAATGCATTAAAAAAATTGTAAAACACATTTGAGGCCTATGAATGAGATTTGGGGTTAAGTGGTGTCGGTTTTTTGAGTGGCTTACAGCAACATTGCTGTATCCACACCCCTTCTCTGACGCTTCAATTTCATTCATATTCACTGAGGGTACATTTGGTCTGTTTTTGCACTTTTGGTAGACTTATTAACTGTTGTCTACATTTCAGTTTTCCCTTCCTTGATATTTTGTTGCTTAAGAGACTCCTTGTGTTTTGTCATTTAATGAGTGAGAATCTTTGGGGATTCAATTTTTGGATATTGTAGGGTTATTAAGATAAGCACAGCAACTATACACAAGATAACTTTGTATACAGTGAGCATCCAATGCACGCATATTTTTCCGGTACATCCCGAAAACTAGGGCCACTTTTGGCAAACTCTGCACTTAAGACCACTTGTTCAGTACTTCTCAACCCTTTCCTGGAAGCACACCTAGCCAGTTGGGTTTCGAAGATTACCATAATGAATATGCATGAGAGAGATTTGCATATCTTGAAGGCATATTGCATGCAAATCTCCCTCATCCATATTCATTGTGGTAAAGCAGACTGGCTAGGTATGCCTTCCAGTAAAAGTTGAGAAATTGTTCCAGCTACCTGCTGGCAGCCCACTTACTCAGGATGGCTGATGTCTGATTATTTGGGCTATACAGCCATATAGCACCTGAACAGAGCTACTGGTTCCCTACAATCAAGTGATGGTAAAGTGTCTAATGAGTTTTCTTTTATGAATTCTTGATTACTCGTGTAGAGGTATTATAGTAACATAGTCTATGACAGCAGATAAAGACCAGTATGGTCCATCTAGTCTGCCCAGCAAGGCGGCAAGAGTAGGTGCACTTACCGCTCCGTGCAGGTCACCCATCCGCATGGCCTTTGTGTACCCACCGCTCCGTGTAGGTCACCCCTATTTGTTCAAATATAAGAGATAGTTATGCTTATTTTGATTTTATTTTGTTGCTATAAAGGGATTCACTTTGTCTGTCCCATGCCATTTTGAATTCTATCACTGTGTTTGCCCCCACCACTTCTATCGGGAGGGCATTAAAACATAAGATATGCCATACTGGGTCAGACCAAGGTCCATCAAGCCCAGTATCCTGTTTTCAACAGTGGCCAATCTAGGTCATAAGTACCTAGCAGTTTCCCCAAAAGACACAGGGTTCCTCAATGCTTGTATTGGGTCAAGCAGTGATATCTTGGGTCCCTTTTAATAATGGTTTATGGACCTTCCCTCCAGGAACTTGCCCAAATGTTTTTTAAACCCAGCTACACTAACAGCTTTTACTACATCCTCCGGTAACAAATTCCAGAGTTTGATTACATGTTGAGTGAAAAAATATTTTCTCTTATTAGTCTTAAATAGTTTACCCTGTAGCTTCATTGCATGTCCCCTAGTCTTTCTGTATTCTGATGTCATAAACAATCGATCTACGTTTACCCATTCCACATCATTCATTAATTTATAGACCTCTATCATATCTCCCCTCAGCCGTCTCTTTTCCAGGTTGAAGAGCCCTAAACCTTTTAGCCTCTCTTCATAGGAGTATCCTTCCATCCCCTTTACCATTTTGGTGACTCTTCTCTGTACGTTTTCTAATAACGCTATATCCTTTTTAAGATACGGTGACCAGAATTGTACACAATACTTAAGGTGCAGTCACATCATGGAACGATACAGAGACCTTATAATATCCTTTGTTGTATTAACCATTCCTTTCCTTATGATACCTACATTCTATTTGCTCTCTTGGCTGCCGCTGCACACTGGGTGGAAGGTTTTAACATGTCATTCACAATGACACCTAAATCTTTTTCCTGGGTGGTGGTTCCTAATGTGTAATCTTGCAGCGTGTAACTATAGTTTGGGTTTTTCTTTTCTAGGTGCATATCTTTGCACTTGTCCACATTAAATTTCATCAGCCATTTGGATGCCCAGTCTTCCAATTTATCAAGATCCTCTTGCAAGTTTCTACAATCCTCATGGGCTTTAACAACTTTAAATAGTTTTGTGTCATCTGCAAATTTGATAACATCACTCTTTATTCCCTTTTCCAGGTCATTTATGAATATGTCAAAAAGCAGCTGGCCCCGCACAGGTCTGTGGGGTACTCCACTATTCACCTTTTTTCCACTGGGAAAATTGGCCATTTAGCCCTGTCTTCTGCTTTCTATCTTTTAACCAGTTCCTGATCTACAATAGTACACTGCCTCCTATCCTATGACTTCTTAGATTTGTCAAAAGTCTCTGATGAGGGACCCTGTCAAAGGCTTTCTGAAAGTCCAGATACACTATATCAACCGACTCACCTTTGTCTACCTGTATAGTCACACCTTCAAAAACACATAACAGATTAGTAAAACAAGGTCTTCCTTGTCTAAAGTCATGCTGGCTGTCTCCCATTAAGCCATGACTATCTACATGTTCACTAATTTTGTTTTTTATGATGATTTCAACCATTTTTCCCGGTACTAACATCAGGCTCACCAGTCTGTAGTTTCCCGGATCACTCCTGGAACCCTTTTTCAAAATTGGTGTTACATTGGCAATCCTCTAATCTTCAGGTATTAAAGATAATTTTAACAATAGTTCACAGATTACTAATAGCAGGTCTGCAATCTCATATTTCAGTTCTTTCAACCCCCTTGGATGTATCCAGTCAAGGTGATTTGCTACTCTTCAGTTTATCAAATAGTTGTAATACATCTTTCCAGTGTATCGATATTTCTTTCAATTCTTCAACAGCATCACCTTTAAATACCACTTCAGTCATGGGTAACATCCCTACATCTTCCTCAGTAAAGACCGAAGCAAAGAATTCATTCAGTCTCTCCACTATAGCCTTGTCCCCTCTTACTGCCCCTTACCACTCTATCATCTAATGATCCAACTGACTCACAGGTTTTTTTTGCTACAAATGTACTTGAAAAAGTCTTTATTACACATTTTTGCTTCCACAGCAAGTTTCTTCTCAAATTCTCTCTTTGCCTGCTTTATCAATGCCTTGCATCTAACTTGCCAGTGCTTGTGCTGTTTCCCGGTTTCGTCATTTAGCTCTTTTTTTCCATTTCCTGAAAGATGCTTTTTTGGCAACAGCCTCTCTGACCTCACCTTTAAACCATGCTGGTAGTTTTTTGGACTTCCTTCCACTTTTCTTAAAGTGTGGAATACAGCTGGTCTGGGCTTCCAAGATAGTATTTTTAAACAACACCCAAGCTTGATGTAAGTCTTTAACCTTTGCAACTACTTTTAGTTTTTTTCTTAACTATTTTCCTTATTTTATTATAGTCTCCCTTTTGAAAGTTAAAAGGTAGTACTGTGGATTTCCTTACCATTCCGCCTCCATTAATTAAATCAAACATGATCATGCTATGATCACTATTGCCAAGTGGCCCCAACACCTTTATCTCTTGCACCAGATCTGGTGTTCCACTAAGGAATAAGTCCATAAGTCCCCTCTGGTCAGTTCATGAACCAGCTGATCCAAGAAGCAGTCGTTTATTTCATCTAGAAACTTTATCTCCCTAGCATGTCCTACCCTGACACTGACCCAATCAATACCGGGGTAATTAAAATCACCCATTATTATTACTGTTCTGTAACTTTTGTTAGCTTCCTTGATTTCTTTGAGCATTTCATCATCCATTTGTTCATTCTGGCCAGGCAGTCGATAGTACAACCCCACTGCCATCGCCTTCCCCTTTTTACATGGAATTTCAATCCACAGAGATTCTACAGTGAATTTTGTTTCCTGCAAAACTTGAATCCTTTGTGACTCAATGCCCTCTCTAACATAGAGTGCAACCCCTCGTCTAATTTGATCAGCTCTATCATTACGATATAGTTTGTACCCAGGTATCACAGTGTCCCACTAGTTGTCTTCCTTCCACCATGTCTCTTAGATACCAATCATATCTAACTTCTCATTTAGTGCTATATATTCTAACTTTGCCATCTTATTTTTTAAACTTCTAGCATTTGCATATAAGCATTTTAGAGACTGTATTTTATTCATATTAATCTGGTTATTGGTAGGCTGGGGTAATTTGGAATCTTTAAGCTCTGTCTGCTCTGTATTCAAGGGCATTTGGGCTACCTTTGTCTTTATTGGAACCTCTCTGTGGATGTGCCCTAGCATCCACCACCCTTTCAGTGAAAAAGTATTTCCTGACATTGCCTTTCAGTTTACTCCCTTGCAGCTTCATGTTATGCCCTCTAGTTTTACAGCTTCCCCGTCCATTAGTACTCTAAGTATTTAAAGATCTGAATCATATCTCCCTGTCCCTCCTCTCCTCCAGAGTATACATATCTAGGTCTTCAAGTCTCTTCTCATAATTCTTCTGATGCAGGCTCCAAATCATTTTGATCGCCTTCCTCTGAACCGTTTCCAGCCTTTTTATATCCTTTGCGAGATACGGTCTCCAAAACTGAACACAATATTCTAAGTAAGGCCTCACCAGCAACTTGTAGAGAGGCATTAGTACCTCTTCCTTTCTGCTGATAGTTCCTCTCTGTATGCAACCCAGCATCCTTCTGGCTTTTGCCACTGCCTTGTCACACTGTTTCACCACCTTGAGATTGTCAGAAACAATCACACAGAGGTCCTTCTCTGGGTCCTTGCACACCAATCTCTCGGCCCTCTCTTGCATACAATTCCCTTGGATTTCTGCTTCCCAAGTGCATGACACTGTATGTCTTCACATTAAATCTTAACTACCAAGCATTAGACCATTCTTCCAGCTTTTGTAAATCTTTCCTCATGTTCCTCACTCTCTCTCATGGGAGTCCACTCTGTTGCAAATTTTGGTGTCATCTGCAAAAGGACAGACTTTTCCATTCAGCCCTTCATCAATATCATTTATGAATATATTGAACAGTACCGGTCCCCAAGACTGAACCCTGGTGCACACCGCTAATCACCTTCCTTTCATCCGAGTGAGTTCCATTTACCATCATCTTCTGTCGTCTGTCAGACAACCAATTTCTGATCCAGTTCACCATCTTGGGACCCATCTCCAAGCTGTGAAGTTTATTGATCAGCCTCCTATGAGGAACAGTATCAAAGGCTTTGCTGAAATCTAGGTAGATCAAAGCCTTTGATACTGTTCCTCCTAGGGGGCTTATTGGTAGGGAAAAAGAGTAGTAATACTATCTTTAATTGGATCACTTATAAGACTCCACCTTGAATACTGTGTTAAGTTGTTGAGGCCAGTTCAGGAAAAAGGGCTACAGAAACAATACAGGGCCCACACCACAACCCTAAGAAAGGACATCAGAAGCTTAAACACATGCATTAGAAGTGAAAAGGAACATTGGAAAACAATGTAAATGTTCAAATATTTGATGGGCTTCAATTTGATGGGAGGGCAATATCTTCCACAGAGGAGGAAATTCAAGGACAAGAGGGTCATGATATGAAACTGTAGGCAAGAGAACTCAGAGGAAACATGAGAAAATATTTATTTACTAGAGGGTGGGGTCAATGCCTACTGACAATCAAAACTGCAACAAAATTTAAAAATGGTTAGGACAGGCACAGAGCACAATGGTAAAGAGCTACTAACAAGTAGAAGATATAAAAGAATAGGCTATACTTGGAACAGCACTGGTGGATGCAGGGTTGAGATGCTGATGTAGGTTTAGGCAATGTCAATTTCGGTGCCCCTCTACCCAAGTGATAGAAAACCTGACCAAGGGAGTCACAATATGGGCAAACTGTGTGAGCTAGTTGGTCTTTATCTTCTGTCATTTACTGCCAATTCATTGGTGCATCTTGTAAATGCTGGCCTTGTCAGAAGATCAGTAAGGAGCTGAATGGACAATGATTGGTCAGGAATAGGCTTGGAAGAAGTTTATTACATAAATAACATCTCCGTCCCTGAGAACTCACCTGTTCTGCATGTTTTTTTTCCCAGCACACCCTTTGCCAGATTGGACAGCCACATCAGCTGCCAACGTGGAGCTGAACAGGGTGTTACAGGCCAGAGTCCACAGACATCGCTACTGCCAAGGCCACTTCTTACCATGGTAACCCAGGAATCAACATACAAGAGAGGACAAGCTCAAAAATGAGGCAGTACAAAAGCAACTGTGGGCAAGGGAGTGTGATAGAGAATGCCCTAGTGTAACTAGTAGCTGTCACAGAGATTTCTGGCAATGGTAATGGCAGAGGTTCCAGGCTTCAAAGTTCTGTGTTCTTATTCTGTGAGCTCAAGGATATGAAAACACACAAGTCAAAGGGCATTAAACAGAGAAATGAAAACACCACAGCTGATGCTATCACATTTTTTTGTTACCCAAGGTCACGTCTGTCCAGCTGTCTGAGCAGAAATGAGAATAAGGCAAACAAGGAAATACAAAGATTGTGCAATGCAAGCTTATGACTCATTTTTAACAAGCTATTGAAACAGCTCAAAGCTGACGCATTGACTTCAGGAGAAATGAGGCAGAGATGACAAAAAAATGATTCCTTCTTCAAATTATAACAGATTTTGCTGCATTTATCTGTCCATATTAGAACAGGCAAAAAGACTTAGTAAATCAGCTCCTCAATTTGTAACCACAAGGTTTACCTTTGCTCAAGTTTTTTCTCCTCTACCTTCATTCTATCCCACATCCTTTTTCCTCTCTCTCTTACAACTTTCACTCAAATACTTTTCAACTATTTTCCCATCTTCACTTCTGATTTTCTACAGCTCTCTCCATTATCTCATTTTTCTACATCCCAGTCTTAATCCCTTCTCCCCCCGCCATTCTTAGCCCCTTACCCCTTTTTCCATTTCCTCTCTTCCCAACCCCAATAATCCATATTTTTTTGCTTTCCTCATAACGAACAGCTCCAGGGCTCCATTTTCTGACCACACAATCCTTCACTTTCTCAACACTTCCCTCACTAACCAAGTAGCAGCCTCTCCCTCAACTCAACCTCTCTCTCTCAGATTTGCCCAGCTCAGCTTTTCTAACCCATTTGCTTCTTCCCCTCCCCACCTTCTATCTGTATCACTGCTGCATGACTGCTGCATCATTACACAATACAAACTCAAAAAGCCACTATATAGACATCACATCCCACATTATTACTGTCACTACAATTAACTTGTTCCAGAGTCTTTGGTAGCACACTTCTCTCCTGCTGCATGGTGACCCTGCAGCACTTTACAGGAGGAGACCTGAAAGTGAAATTGTTGGGAGAAGATGATGGTGGTGCTGGTAGACAGCTACCAAATCTCTCAGATATGGGGGACTTTGGCTGTCTACCAAAATCTAGTAGTCTTACCAGAACCAGACAGCACAGAAATGATAAAGCTCTTCCTACACCAGTAATCACCACCAACAGATTCTCCTGTCCTTTAACTTTCCAGGACAAAAATCAAGGAAAAGAATAATTATAAATAAATAAATGATCAGATGCATCACTTGAAGAAACAGGTTCCTGAGCAGACAAGCTGTATATATTTATATTTAATGAAGCCAGGTGACTTCCAACACTTTGTTTTTTTTTCTGTGAAAGTTCTATTTCCATAACTTATACACATGATTTACATATACAGTCTCATGCAGAAGTACCAAGGGCAGCTGCAGCTTCCTGTATATCTGATCCCTTCCAAACATGCTCTCCATCCATTGCTGGACTACACCAGGATGCCATGTGAGACAGGATCAGGAGGGAAGGCAGTGGTTGCAAGGAGACAGGGCAGGCATGGCTAGTAAACAGGTCCAGTCCATGGTAATATCAAAATCATGCCTTCAGGTTGTGTTTTCATGATGAGGTATTAGGAAGAGAGAAAGAATTCTGTTGTGCTTCTCTGCCCTCTCATATACCTGGCCCTAGGAGGCCCCAAATTTCACAAATAGCCCCATTTTCACCTTCCCAATACTCAAAAGAATGAGAAAGAAATCAGGAGCATAGTGTAGAGAATGAAAGCAAAAAATACCAATTTTTAAGAATAAACCCAGCAATAAAAGCTGATATCAGGTTGAGACCAACATCAGACTGCAGATCTTATAACTCCTTGCTGAAAGTAGCAATCAATCAAGATCTATCGTCATTACTCACACATATCCTTGTCATTCTAGTGTGGCCTATTGTTATTGCTCAGGTAACATCCAACATTCCACAGCGAGGGACCTTTCTTTAGATTCATAACGTTAGATTTGCCATCATACAGAATGTCAGTTTGTATTTTGTGATAATGCTGTAGGTATTGGTAATCCACATTTACAAATATATGTCATATGGAAAGGACCGTGTACTGGCTTTATACTTATTTTCTCCATGGATTTAAGTTTCACTTCCTCTATAAAAGGAAAATCCACAAAAGCAATATGCTCAAACCAGGACAGACACGACCTGGCAACACCAAAGGTCTATCACGAGGCCTCAACAATCAACATGCAGATCTCTCCCCTCTCAGTCAGCTTTCCAAATGTTGTTGGTGTGAAGGCCCCTGCTACAGGAAGTGGGCAAGAGTTGCAGTAGGCTTCAGTTTTGGGCACTAAGCTAAGGCATACATCTTAACAGAAAAGACTAGATTGCTAAGAAGAAACTGGAATGTGCGTGGTAAGGAAACATCCTTAAGCATTAGAGCTTCCTAGATCTGTCTGGATGCAGTACTCCCCCTGCTGTCACACACAGGGAACAGTATATATAACAACCACAACTGTACATGTATATACAGGGGGAGGTTCCAGGATCAGAGACAATAGCAGGTGGGATAAGAGGTAAAACGTGGGAGAGCAATACTACATGCACACCTAACCAATCCACTTTTCAGGCGGTTTCTAATGAATATAATTAAAATAAGATGACTATGTAAGGAACTTCTATGCGTTTTTTTTTGCTTTTCAGAATCACTAATTGGTTAAGTGGACAGCTAGTACTTTGTTAGGCAACACTATTACTATTCAAAAGCTTGTGGCTGAAAGCACAGGGAAGGACAAGGGGCTTGGTGAGATGGTCAGGCCTATTTGCTGATCCTGGCACAGGCTACTATTACATCCATCAGCTTTTGAACCGTTGTAGAATGGCAGAGTATTAAGTAACCCAGAGTAACAGGGGGCACTACAGAACTAGCAACAATCACACATCAACTGGCACAGCCAGCTGAAAAGCAGCTTCAGTTTTAGGAGAGGATTCAAGGCTCAACGAGAGGGGCCAGCAAGCCTCAGAGAAGCCCAAGCCCCATTATGAACACTAAGTATTCGGAAACCACTACCTGTACATAGCTCTTAATGACATTAGCGTGTCCCTGTCACTCTATTCATGTAGCTGCCTAAGCCCAAGGGAATTCCCTCTCTCTATCATTCAGATCATATAAAATAAAGAGATTGAAAACAGAGAAGATGAAAGGAGAGGGAAGGAGAACAGCAATAGCAGCATCCAGATTAACCAATAGTGAGGCCAAAACCACACTGGAACTTGTTCTTCTTATGGTTGAGAAAGGCCCCCATCGCTAACATCAATGGCAATGGTGGCAACTTCTTTTCAAGCGTCGCTCCTACAACCCAGTTACTGTCCACAGAACCTGGGCACAATAGAAAGAAACAGAAGATACAGATTAGTGACCAGCTAAATCATCATGTAAACCTGATAAAACCAAAAAGGAAAGGGCTGCAGACCGTGAATGCAGAGGCGCATAGAAGCACACACTTCATAAAAAAGGAGAAACAAAATGACAAAAAGGAAGAAGTAAGGAAGATGGAAAAAATAGAAAGTTAATAGAAAATTCATAAATTGCTAGTATAGTCAAACTGAGAAAGCAACAGACCAGCACCACTAAAGCAGATCACTTCCTTCTCTGTCAGCCTTTCTTCAGCTAAAACACAAAAAAACCTTCACAACTAAACTATCTCTTGTCACACACTAGAATGCAATTCTTCCATATAAAAATATTATGATAGCAGTATTAGACATAAGCAGAATTGTATAAAGACAAGTATTCAGGTACAATAAGCCCATGTCCCAAAGGGCTTATAATCTATGTGGGTACCCGAGGCAACAGAAGATAAGAGGCTTGCCCAAGACCACAAGGAACAGCAATAACAAAAGCAGGATATTTTCCTTTCTTTACTAGTAAAGTATTACAAGCCTTCTATGCATGCACTGTGCACAGGACCATACCTAGCCCTGTGTGAGCACAGGGCGCAAAGGCTTAAGGGGCGCATTTCAGCTGTCTGCCATTGCCTGCCGCCGCCACTTTTTCTTCTCTCAGCGACGGCAGGCAACGGCAGACAGCTGAAATGCACCCCTTAAGCCTTCTCGCGACACACTAAGCAGGTCTGGTCCCTCCCTTCTCTGGCGCAGCGTCAGAGCAAGGAGGGACGGATCTGCTTAGCGCGACTGCGACTTGCACATCGGGCATGCCTCTTCTCTCCCGCCGCCATCCAGAAAGTGACTGAATGAGGAGGGGGAGGGGGACACATGCCCGATGTGCAAGTCGCACAGGGCGCGATTCACACTCGATATGGCCCTGACTGTGCATATTGACAAATATAACCCAAATCCTCCTTTCTCCATCACTTAAAATAAACAAATTCAGAGTAAAGGCGTAAAGTATATGCTAGAGATATTACAAATATTTCTTATTTATGTGCATTCGATATACTGAAATTTCATACTACTTGTTATCTTTGGGATTTACAATACATAAGAACATAAGATATGCCATACTGGGTCAGACCAAGGTCCATCAAGCCCAGTATCCTGTTTCCAACAGTGGCCAATCTAGGTCATACGTACCTAGCAGTTTCCCCAATGCTTGATTTGGGTCAAGCAGTGATATCTTGGGTCCCTTTTTAATAATGATTTATGGACCTTTCCTCCAGAAACTTGTCCAGATCTTTTTTAAACCCAGCTACACTAACAGCCTTTACTACATCCTCCGGTAACAAATTCCAGAGTTTGATTACACGTTGAGTGAAAAAATATTTTCTTTTATTAGTCTTAAATAGTTTACCCTGTAGCTTTATTGCATGTCCCCTACATAAGAACATAAGATATGCCATACTGGGTCAGACCAAGGTCCATCAAACCCAGTATCCTGTTTCCAACAGTGGCCAATCTAGGTCATACGTACCTAGCAATTTCCCCAAAAGACACAGATTCCGCAATGCTTGTACTGGGTCAAGCATTGATATCCTGGGTCCCTTCTTAATAATGGTTTATGGACCTTTCCTCCAGGAACTTGTCCAAACCTTTTTTAAACCCAGCTACACTAACAGCCTTTACTACATCCTCCGGTAACAAATTCCAGAATTTGACTACACGTTTAATAAAAGAAAATAGTTTTTCACTCAACCTGTAACCCTTGATCTACTGAAAGGGCATGAGCTAAATATACATATACATATATGTATATGTATATAATAATACTATGTATATGTATAAATAATACTTTGACATCAACACCAGGGCATCAGTTCCATCTTGAAAGCGTAGTTGCTCACCTGTAACAGGTATTCTCTCCAGGGACTGCAGGAATCAGTCCTCACTTCTGGGTTACGTCGGCACCGACACAGCCCGTGCGGAGCAATTCCCCAGCTTTCAAAGAAAGCCTTTGGGATTGCTACCACGCGTGCGTGGTCCTCTTCCTGCCCAAGGGTGCCATCTTGCTCAGTCAGGTCCCTTAGCTCAAGCCCTACCAAGCAGATGGCAAGGGAAGGACAAAAATTCAGCAACTCATCATGGGAGGCGGGAGAGTAGTGAGGTCTGATTCCTGCTGTCCCTGGAGAACACCTGTCACTTATGGGACTCCCTTGCTACAGGCTACTGAACCCGTAACCAAAAAACACCTCCGCGAGGCTGTTAGCAGAAGCCAAAGCACGAAGGAGCCCAAGCCCTCGGTAGCTGTGAAGAAGGGTCGGAGGGCAGGAGTTGCTTATACCCCAAACAGATTACGGAGTACAGCCTGGCCGAAGGCGCTGTCCCGGCGGGACTCCCTCTCCAGGCAGTAGTGGGCGGCAAAGGTATTCGTAGAAGACCAGGTTGCCGTCCGGCAAATGTCCATCATGGGCACGGAGCGAAGCGAGGCCACCGAGACCGCTTTGGCTCGGACCCCATATGCAGTAACTCGATGATCCAGAGGGACGCCCGCCTTCACATGGGCGAACGCAATGCAGTCCACCACCTAAATAGAGAGGGTGCGCTTGGTGACTGCTTGACCTTGTCTATTGGGATCGCAGGTCATGAAAAGTCTTTCAGTTTTGCAATGAGTCTGAGTATGCTGCAAATAGAAGGCGAGGGCCTGCTTGCAGTTGAGGGTGTGGAGAGCCGCCGATGCCTGGTCGGCGTGGGGCCTTGGGAAGAAGGTCGGGAGCACTATCTCTTGGTTGAGATGGAAGTCCGAAATGACCTTGGGTAAGAATTTAGGATGGGTCCGGAGGACGACCCTGTTCCGATAAAACCTGGTGTAAGGGGCACCAGCCATGAGCGCCTGGAGCTCACTGACTCGGCGAGCCGAGGTCAGAGTCACCAGGAAGGCCACCTTCCAGGATAAATGCCAGAGCGAACACATCGCCATCAGCTCGAAGGGTGGATGGGTGAGCTGCACGAGTACCACATTTAAGTCCCATTCCGCTGGAGGGGGACGGATGGGCGACTTGGACAGCAGAAGGCCCCGCATGAAGTGGGAGACTAGTGGCTGCCCTGAGAGAAGATTCCCTTCAACACGGAGATGATTAGCCGATATGACGCTGAAATGAACTCTAATAGAGTTCGACTTCAGCCCTTCCCTCGAGAGCTGGAGGAGGTTTCGGAGAACCTACCAAACCGGGCACGAGGAGGAGTCAATCTAGTGTTCCGAGCACCAGATGTAGAAGCGTTTCCACTTAATGGCATAAGGACGCCTAGTGGAGTCCTTCCTTGAAGCAAGCAGAATTTACTCAGTCTCCTCCGGAAGAGCCAGAGAGGCTAGAGAGACCCGTTCAGCCACCAGGCCGTGAGAGATAGGGAGGCTAGGTTCGGGTGCAGTACCCAACCCTCCTCCTGTGTTAGCAAGTCCCTGGCAGAGCCCAGGGGAATCGGAGGCTCCGATGACAGCCGGAGCAGGAGCGGGAACCAAGGCTGCTGGGGCCACGAGAATCAGCGATGCCCTGTCCCGTTGAGCCTTGAATAGAGTCCTCGCAATGAGGGGGAAAGAAGGGAATGCATATAGGAGACTGGAGGATCACTCCAGGAGAAATGCATCGGGGCCCTCCCTGCCCGGGTGCAGTACCGGGCCGCAAAAGCGAGGGAGCCGTGAGTTCTGGGGGCTGGCGAAGAGGTCCATCGCTGGCGTGTTCCAGCGTAGAAACAGCCAGCCTGCCACTCTGGGATCTAGTTGCCACTCATAGGGGCGAAGGATTCTGCTGAGTCTGTCCGCCAGGCCATTCTCCTGACCCAGGAGGTACGTCGCCTTGAGGTACATCCCCCCGATGGGAGGTAAAAGAGCAGATGAGGACTGCTTCCCTCCAGAGGGAGCGGGGCCCCGTGCCTCCCTCCTTGTTGATGTAGAACATCGCTACCCGGTTGTCAGTCTACCACAACCGAGTTCCTG
Source organism: Ichthyophis bannanicus (assembly GCA_033557465.1). Classification (NCBI taxonomy): domain Eukaryota; kingdom Metazoa; phylum Chordata; class Amphibia; order Gymnophiona; family Ichthyophiidae; genus Ichthyophis; species Ichthyophis bannanicus. The sequence goes on along the minus strand of CM066044.1, from coordinate 277,322,760 downwards.
CTGAGGAAATCCTCGAAGACCCTCAGGGCCCACCGGCTGGCCCGGAGCTCGAGCAGGTTTATCTGCTGCTGAGCCTCCAGTGGGTGACCATTGCCCCTGCATGCAGAGAGACCAGAAATGAGCTCCCCACCCTAACAGGGGAAGCATCTGTAGTCAGTACCACGTCATGCTGTGGGGCCAGGAAGGGCGATCCCCTCAAGAGGTTGTGGGGGTTCTGGCACCAGTTCAGGGACAAGCGAAGGTCAGGAAGAACCCTGACGGAGTCCCTGAGTTGCCCGAAGGTCTGACTCCACTGGGTATTATTTATTTATTTATTTATTTACATTCTCTTATATACCGTGCTATTCTGCATCAGTGCAGTTTACATTGAACAAACTGAAATTACATTGAACAGGGCATTATAACTTGGAGATAACTATTTTACAGGGACCATGGGCTATGGAGGGTTAAGTGGCTTGCCCATGGTACTGTGGTACTGAGACACCACTGAGCCGTCTGCATGTGCAGGCGGGAGTGAGGAACCACATGTACGGTCAAGGCCATGTGGCCCAGGAGACATAGCATGGACCAAGCGGTGACCGGGTGGGAGCTTTAGATGCGAGCCGCCAGAGCTCGGAGGCGGGTGCAGTGATCCACTGGCAAGAAGGCAATGGCCTGCTGAGTATCGAGGCATGCCCCGATAAACTCCAGAGCCTGCGCTGGCTCGAGGTGAGACTTTGGGTCGTTGACCAAAAACACCAAGCTCTCCAAGAGGAGGACAGTGCGCGACATCGCTTGCTGGGCCTCCTCGACGGAGGAGCCCGTAACGAGCCAGTCATCGAGGTAGGGAAAAACCAGCACACCCCAGCGCCGAAGCTGAGCGGTGGCCACGACAAGGCACTTCAGGAAGACCCGTGGGGCGGACGCAAGGCCGAAGGGGAGCGCCCTGTACTGAAAGTGCTCCCCCTGCACCCTGAAACGCAGGCACTGCCTGTGTTGGGGATGGATCAAGATATGGGCGTAAGTATCCTTCAGAACCAAGGAGCATAGCCAGTCGCCCTGCTGAAGGAAGGGCAGAAGCACGCCAAGAGATAACATTTTGAATTTCTCCCGCACCAGGAACTTGTTCAGCTTGCGGAGGTCTAGGATGGGCCAAGGGCCCGGGACGAGGAAGTACCGGGAACAAAAGCCCAACCTTGAAGGTGGGGAGGGACCTTCTCGACTGCCTGTTGGGCAAGGAGGGAGTGCAATTCCTGCTGCAGCAAAAGCTGGTGTGCGGGGAGTTAAGGAGGCTCCGATGGGGTGGAAGCCTGTCAAAATGGAGGCGATAGCCCTCCCTGACGACCTGGAGGACCCAGGTGTACGAGGTGATAATCGCCCATGACTGGGCGAAGCAGGACAGGCATCCCCCCCACTGGCTGCTGTATCGCCGGAGGGCGAGGGGCCATGCCGCTGGCATCAAACCCCTGAGGGGGTTGCAGGGGGGCATCTGGGCCTTCGGGCCCTTTGGTTTACGGTGGCCCTGGCTGGGCTTCCCTTGCGCTGGAATAATCAGCGTGAGGGTAGCCGGGTATGGAGGGTAGCCGCGGTACTGGAGGCCTTTCCTGGGGAAGAAGGGCTTCTTAGTCGGTTGCTTCTTCCGAGGCAGTGTAGAGGTCTTGCAGGAGAGACAAGTTCTAGTGACGTACTCCATCTCAATCACCGCAGCTTTCTCCTCCATCGGCTTACTGAAAAGTTGTTCACCGAGACAGAGTACGTCCAGGAGCTTCTCCTGCACCCACAGCTCCAAATCCAAAGATTGGAGGCAGGCCTGGTGGCGGGCTCCGATGCCCACGGCCGCCACCCGAGCCGATGTCTCGAAGCCGTCATAGGAGACTCAAGAGATATACTTGGAGCAGTCGGCCACTGATTTCAACAGGGTGCAGAATCTGTTGCGGGACTCCCGCGGAGAAACCTCCAAGTTCTTTTGCCAAGTTGCAGAGGAACATACCAATGTATAATTGGTATGCCTGAATGGAACAAGAGAGCATGGAACCTTGATAGGCCTTGCTCTCAATTCTCAGCCCGGTGGTACCGATGAGTGGGACTTCGAGTTTTTCTTCTTCCTCATGGCTGACTCCACCACCATCGAGGTGTGTGGAAGTGGAAGCCAGACCTGAGCTGCACCTTGTACATTGTGTCAAGGCGCTAGCTCACAAAGGGAACTGAGGCTGGGGCCTCCCATATGCGGAGCAACAGCCGAGATAGAATCAGTGGTACAGGCACAGTGAGGGATTCCCTGGGCGGGGACTCATACTGAAGAATATCGAGTTCTTCAGCACGAGGATCCTCCTCGGCCTGGGTGACCAGGCTGAGTGCCCCAGCCATGTCCTGATTAAACACCAAGAAGGAGGTGTCTTCGGGTGGTGAGAGCCGCTGGAAGGTCTGCCGCGAGGGGTCCGATGGAAGGTCCCGGTGCGTTCGTGTTTCCGGTGAGGTGTCCCCATTGGACTCCCAGTCCGAAAAATCGGTCGAGGGATCCGAGCCGGGCGTGTCGCCCTGTCCGATGGCCAGCGGCCTGGAGGCCCGCAGCTCTTGGGGGTTTCCTGGATGGATTTTGGTGTCCCACGCGAAGGACCTGCGTTCTCTGGGCACAAGTCAGCGAAACTGGCTGTGAGCACCTGCTGGAATGCAATGAACACAGAAATGCTGTGTTCAAGCGCCAGCATATGGGACTCCCAAGCGGGCGTGGGGCGGCCCTGGGACGCCGATACCAGGGTCACTGGATCGGGTGTCAAGGAGGAGAGGGGGTCCTCACCAGGACAACCCTCAGGAGACTGGGCGCCTTCGCCGGAGGCCTCAGTTTCCCTGTGAGGTACCTTGTGGGGTCACTCCTTGTCTGACTCTCGGGAACGCTGAAGGGGACTAAGCGACCGGGGGCGGGAGCGCTTGCGCTTGTCATGAGTCCCAGCCAGCGACTTCCAAGACGCCTTCTTTTTGCGTTGCTCCACTTTGGGGGACCTCTGGTCAGAGTGCTGCCAAGAACGCGGGGCCACAGGGGGAGAACCCGCTGGAGGAGATGACCGAGGGCGCCACCGGGGACTCCAAGGCGGCCTTCCAGAAAATGTCTTCGGACTTCTGCTTATGGCTGAGCAGGGCCTTAGAGGACATTTTCTTACAGAGCGAACAGAGCTCTGGGTCATGGTCAGCTCCCAGGCACCGCAGACAACAGTCATGAGTGTCCATAAGCGACATGTTACTAGAGCATCTATCGCATTTTTTAAATCCAGTGGCCATGGGGGCAAAAATGGCCCCTGAAAGGTCAAAGACCCACGTGGCCAGCGGTTGAAGAGAAAAAAAGGGTGCAAAGTAAAAACCAAAAATTAAGAAAAAAATGTGTATCCCCGATAGCTCTGAGTAGAACAGGGGAAAAGATGGAAAGAGGACCGGTGCAACTGGAAAAAAGAGAGCCTGTTAAGATGAGGAAAACAAAATCTTTTCCGAGGGACGAGGACGTGTGTCCAAAAGGCTCTGCGGGAAAATGGGAGACTGAGCAAGATGGCACCCTTGGGCGGGAAGAGGACCATGCATGCGTGGTAGCAATCCCAAAGGCTTTCTTTGAAAGCTAGGGAATTGCTCCACGCGGGCTACGTCAGTGCCGTCATCCATAAGTGAGGACTGACTTCCTGCTTGTCCCTGGAGAAAGATAGTTTATAGTTTGTTTGGTGCTTTATACAACCTTTATTAAAATTCAAAACATGGGACATTGGTGTGTTCAATATGTTGCCAAAGTTGAGAGAAGACTTTGTGGGTTTTGAAATAAGAGAAAGATTAGACACTGGTCTGTAGTATGCCAGAACCTGAGAGTCAAGATTTGGTTATTTAAGTATAGGAAATATTAGAGCTTGTTTCCATGCTGGAGGGACCGTGCCACTATTAAGGCTATGCTGAATAAGTAAGTAAGAGAGCATAGAGGCTGGCAGCCTAGGGCAGCAGACGTGTGTGGGTGGCAGGCCATGTGCTTTGGCATACATGGCCTGCCGCCCACCAATGCCAGCCACCCGCCCTCCCTCCCCCCACATGCTGAGCAAATCTGCTGTTCCCTGCTGCTGCTGATTCCAGTGGCGGGATCGGGGGGGATGGCGGCAATGGCAGGCCATGTGCTTCTGACTGCAACTGACCTTCCATGTTGTGTCAAAGGTCAGACGTGGCAGGCCATGTGTGCCAAAGCACATGGTCTGCTGCTGAGCCACCTGCCCCTGACCCCACCACTGGAATCAGCAGGGGGGAAAGCAGCACAGCTCAGTGCATGGGGGATGGCACGGCCGGGGCTTCTGCCTGGGGTGGTAGAAACACTTGGGTCAGCCCTAGAGGACTAAGGGAAGAAGACCATAGGACTGTACTGTGTACCACTGTGATGGCACAGGGTCCAATTTACAAGCTGAGTTACGAATAATAATGAGTCTTAGTTAAAGCATTCAGAGATGGTAAAGAGAACTTGGAATACTAATATTACAAATGAGCCTGCGTGGGCAACATCTAGTTCTTCCAAGAGGTGAGTAGTGATCACCTGGGATACAGCCAATAAAAAGTTGGATGCAAGGAAACCGGACATAGTAGTAAAGGAGACCACCACCAGAATGATGTTGATTATAGAGATGTCCATCCCAAGCAACTATTCTGTGAATTGCGTTGAGAGGGAGAAGATCTTCAAGTACCAAAAAATGCAGTCAGAGATGAAGAAAATGTGGCAGAAAGATACAGAGTTATTTCCCATCATATTGGGTGCCACAGACTTGATTTAAGAAGAATTTCCAAGCACATCTTGATAAATTACCCATCTTACGAACTCCAGGAGGCGGCTCTTTCTCCTTGGCACAATGCAATACTAAGTCAAGCATTATTTATTTCAAAGCTTTTATATACAATCTTTTCTAAAACAAGTTATTAAAAAATGGTTTACAATCAAAACATTTAAATGAATTCAGCAAAGAATAGACAGCTATAAAAATAAGAGGTCCCTTATCTTCTCATTTCCAACCCCATAATCAACTTTTTACTAAACCCTTCCACAGGGAATAAAACACTTTTTAAGCCCTTCCTAAAAGCAATCATATTGGTTTCCTCTTGCTCTGGCCCTGCCACACTGAAAGCCTTTGTCCCACCCCTCCCCCCAAGATATCTGTCGAGTGAGAGAAACCCTTGGAATCTCCAACAAAGTCCCCTGTGACGAGCACAACAATCCACCTGGTCTATATCTCTGAAGGCTCTTTTGCAGATATTGTGGTTTACCTAATTTAATTGATTTAAAAACATCACTTAAAACTTAAAACAACATCTCTGCTGAATAGGGAACAAGTGTGACTTTTCCAATAAAGGCCATGCACTTTCATTTTTCTTCCCCCCCTAATAAAAGTCTAGCTGCTGCATTTTGAATCACTTGCAGTTTCCTTGGCCACTTATTTTTTTAAGGCCACATATAGAACATTGCAATAATCCAAAACATTTAACAGTAATGATTGCACTATAATTCACATTTCCACTATCCCCAAATATGGTTTAAGTTGGTAAATCATCCTTAATTTTTATAGTGTAGTTACTCATCTGTAGCAGGTGTACTCCGTGAACAGCAGGAATAAGTCTTCACGTGTGGGTGACATCACCGACTGAGTCCTGTACGGAACACTCCCCAGCTTTCAAATTTGGAAGCTTCTGAGAGATACACCATGCATGCATGTCTGCCTTTACTGCCCGTCGCGGTGCCATATTCTCCAGTATGATCAGAGAGCAGGAGTCAGAGGCAACTCTCTGGGGAGGTGGGTGGGTTGTAAAAACGTATTCCTGTTTACAGAAAACACACCTGCTACAGGTGAGTAACTACGCTTTCTCAATGAACAAGCAGGAAATAAGTCATGTATGGAACTCCCAAGTTTTAGAGTACCAGACCCGAGGAGAAATACGCCTAGCTAGGTATCGAGACCTGGAGAAGCCGGGAAGACCAGAGTAGTCCGCCGAGGGACTCATCTGAAGCCGTATCCACATTTGACATCGAGCAAGGGAATCCGGCAGGTAGCCTGGGCAAACAGAAGGGCCGGAGCTGCCCCTCAAGACCAAAGGAGATGCCGGAGCATGGCCTGGCCAAAAGCGCTGTTCCATCGGGAATCCCCATCCAGACAGTAATGGGCTGTGAAGGTATGGACCGAGGACCATGTCAAAGCCCAACAGATTTCTTTTGCAAAAACAGAGCAGAGGTTGGCGACCAATGTAGCCATTGCACAGACATTGTGAGCCATGTAATGACCCTCCAAGGCTCAGACTAACCAAAGAGTACGGATGGACGATGTAGTCTGTGAGACAGAGGGATTAGGTATGCTTTGCAACTGTAACCCCCAATCTATTGGGGTCGAAGGAGACGAATAGCTGGGAGGATAGATGGTGCACCTTCGTGTGCTCCAAGTAGAACACCAACTCATGCTTGCAATCCAGCATGTATAATGTTGCCTCATCTTGATTGGCGTGAAGCCAAGGAAAGAACATTGGAAGGACAATGGACTGGTTGAGGTGAAAAACTGAGGCCACCTTTGGCAGAAAGCAAGGGTGCGTGTGGACCACCACCTGGTTCTTGTGAAACCTGGGGTCTGGAGGGTGCATGACCAGTGCCTGGAACCCATTAACATGCTGGGCCAACATGATGGCCACCAGGAAGAGGACTTTCCAGGTTAACAACTTCAGAGGACACACGTCCAGCAGCTCAAAATGTGGTGGTGGCCTGCAACCGTGGACCAAAAGGAAAATATGGGTGAAAAGGATATGTTTGCGTTGTGTGGATAGTGGGACAGGTAGAGCAAACATGGAAACATGGCGGCAGAAAAACACCACATGGCCTATCTAGTCTGCCCTTCCATATCAATCACTACAACAGTCCCCTTTTTTCCCCTCAGAGATCCTCTGTGTTTGTCCCAAGCCTTTTTGAATTCAGACACTGTCCTCATCTCCACTACCGTCACTGGGAGACTATTCCATGGATCTACCATTTTTCTGTAAAACAATATTTCCGCATATTACTTCTGAGTCTACTCCTTTTCACCCTCATCCTATGTCCCCTAGTAGCAGAGCATGCTTTCAACCGAAAGAGGATCTCCTCCAGTGCATTTATGCCATGGAGGTATTTAAACATCTCAATCATATCACTTCTATCCCGCCTTTCCGCTAAAGCAATGGTTCCCAAAGTGGTCTATATGGACCCCCAAGGGTCAATTTCGACTTGCAGGGGGGGTCCATGTCAGCGAGAAAAAAAATTGGGGGGTGCACAAGATGTAAATGGGGGGTCCGTGTGAGCAAATTCGAGCAATGCGTCCCTTCCTTTCCCCAGCAGCCCTCACTACCTTGCTTCTGTCACTGGTCATGTCACGGGTGGACTTCTCCAATTCGGTTCTCATTGGCCTCTCTAAATCCCAGCTTGCCCGCCTCCAGAGGATCCAAAACACTGCTGCCCGCCTTCTTACTCATTCCTCTCCCCGGGATCACATAACACCTCTACTCCTCCATCTTCACTGGCTACCTGTTCCCTTCCGCACCCAGTACAAATTGCTTTCTCTAGTGCACCACATCCTCCATACCAATACTCCACAATACTTAGCCGATCTCATATCCTTCCACACCCCCAGACACACACCCCGTTCTTTTCACCTTAATCGCCTCACCCTTCCTTCACCCTCCCTCGCCCATCTGCAATTTACACGATCCTCTGCTTTTTTTTTCATAGGGCCTGCCCTGTGGAACTCACTTCCCTCATCCCTCCGCCTCGAACCCAATCATAACACTTTCAAAAAAGACCTGAAAACTCACCTCTTCTCCACAGCATTTGGCCTTCCCTCCCCCTTGTGTGACCCGCCTTAGATTCTCTCCCCTTTATGTGTGTATCCACTTCTTGTCTTGTCCTGTCTCTCTTCTCTTTCTTTTCTCATAAGATTATTGTAATTTCCTTTCCACTTCTCTGGCTCCAAGCCTTTTCCTTAATTTGTATATTGTACACCGCTTTGTTTGTTCCAGAAAGGCGGTTTATCAAATAAAATTACCATAACCATACCATAACCATTTAGACAGATCATCAACATTTAGGCGTTCCGTAAATGTCTTATTATACCTAACACAGATTGTGTATACATAATACTTATAATAGACATAGAAATTACTTATATATAAATATATATATATTAATTATATTTCATAAAATTGTTTAAGTACCTGTCGTATAGAGACCATACGATCAATTGGTAAAATTTAATATACCTCCTTATGACAGGAGACAAAACTAGCAGAGGAAAGGAAGCTTCATATACAAAGGAAACATGCGAGAAGCATATCATTCCAAAGTTCTCCAGCGATATTGAAATGGCTGAAAATCGTCAAATTAAAAGCGAGGTTAAAAAGGGTCTGCTCCTTTTCAAAAGCATAAATATAAAAATTGATAGAATAAATAATGTATGGGTTCAACAATTCTTTTAAACCTTTTTCCAATTCAAAGGGATGGAGCAGTGAAGCGACTCCTGAGTACGTCAGTACCTATCTGCTTTGTGGTGTGCTACGTTCATGTGCAGGTTTTTACAAGTTTTCATACCAGCAGCAACGCATCGCACGCATACGTGCAGTGAACAACACTTGTTCAGACTTGTACCAAAGCTTTGCACAGGCTTGTTTGATTCATCAATTATAAATAAGAGTGTTAGAGACAAATACTGTTCATTTGTTTTCTGAGTTTTGAGAAGAAAAGTGGTTTGAAAATATGTTCAAAAATATAAATAGGTACAAGTCAAAGTGAATCAACATCATCTTCTTTAGGAGTGCCTAAGAAAAGTAAATACAAAATTGTATACATATTTTTGTAGTCGCTCCGATTGCGTAGAGCCGTAGACGCTGATCACGACTTTAGGTAAAGTCGATTTTTCCTAAATTCCTAAAAAAATTTAAAAAAATATTTTTAAAATGTGTGCGCTGTCTGGACAGGAATCAGTTTTGAATTGCTCTGTCTTATCATATTTAAATTGCTTCATTTTTGTAGACAGATAACTTCTACCCAACATGGCCCATGCTAAAAAGAAATGTAGGCAGTATAGGAAGTTCGGCTTCATTCCATCCCTGTCGGATAAACATCTGCCCGTGTGCCTTTTGTGCAACGGAGTTTTAAGCAATGAGGCTATGAAACCATCCAAGCTGAAGGATCATCTGCAAAGGTGTCACCCTGATAAAACAAGTAAAGATTTGACATACTTTAAACACTGAAAGAAAAACTTCTGAAGAGAACCACGGTGGACAGTATGTTCGCTTCAACGTCAAAAAGAGACGATGATGGTTTGCGGGCATCTTACAATATCTCACTACTCATAGCAAAATCAGGAAAGTCTCATACTATCGGGGAACAGCTGATTTTGCCAGCCGTTGAAGAGGTTTTAAAAACTGTTCTACACAAGTCTGCATATGATATACTCAAAAGAATTCCTTTGAGCAACAACACAGTTCAAAGACGTATTGATGAAATGAGTCATGATGTTGAAAGCTTCTTGTGTAATTATCTGCAAATGAACCATTTCTCTATTCAACTGGACAAGTCAACGTTTTGTTATGGACCAAGAAATCCATGAAGAACTGCTCTTTGCAAGAACTTTGACAACAGACGCTAAAGGCGAATCAATATTCAATGTTTTGAAAGATTATTTCATGGAAAAAGCAATCCCTTTATCAAATATAATATCGGCAGCAGCAGATGGAGCACCAGCCATGTTTGGGCGCTATCGCAGTTTTATAAGACATTTAAAACTAAATATACCCGGGGTGTTTGCAATTCACCGCGTCATTCATCGACAACATTTAGTAGCTAAAAGTATGAGTGCCAGATTGCATCAATCTCAATTCGTCATAAACGCAGTAAACAAGATTCGTAGCAACGCGTTGAATTCTAGGTTATTGCGCAGTTGTGTGAAGAAAATGATGAGGACTTTCATTGATTGTATTGGGTCAAGCAGTGATATCCCGGGTCCCTTTTAATAATGGTTTATGGACCTTTCCTCCAGGAACTTGTCCAAACATTTTTTAAACCCAGCTACACTAACAACTCTTATTACATCCTCCGGTAACAAATTCCATAGTTTGTTTACACATTGAGTGAAAAAATATTTTCTCTTATTAGTCTTAAATAGGTTACCCTGTAGCTTCATTGTATGTCCCCTAGACTTTTTATATTCTGATGAAGTAAACAATCGATCTACGTTTACCCTTTCCACTTCATTCATTAATTTATAGAACTCTATCATATCTCCCCTCAGCCGTCTCTTTTCCAGGTTGAAGAGCCCTAAACCTTTTAGCCTCTCTTCATAGGAGTATCCTTCCATCCCCTTTATCATTTTGGTGGCTCTTCTCTGTACCTTTTCAAATAACGCTATATGCTTTTTAAGATACGGCAACCAGAATTGCACACAATATTCAAGGGGCGGTTGCACCATGGAACGATACAGAGGCATTATAATATCCTATGTTTGATTTTCCATTCCTTTCCTTATGATACCTAGCATTCTATTTGCTCTCTTGACCGCCGCTGCACACTGGGCAGAGGGTTTAACATGTTATCCACAATGACGCCTAAATCTTTTTCCTGGGTGGTGGTTCCTAATGTGGAACCTTGCATCGTGTAACCATAGTTTGGATTGTTCTTTCCTAGGTGCATAACTTTGCACTTGTCCACATTAAATTGCATCTGCCATATGGATGCCCAGTCTTCCAACTTATCAAGATCCTCTTGCAATTTTCCACAATCCTCTTCGGTTTTAACAACTTTAAATAGTTTTGTGTCATCTGCAAATTTGATAACCTCATTTGTTATTCCCTTTTCCAGGTCATTTATGAATATGTCAAAAAGCAGCGGACCCAGCACAAATCCCTGGGGTACTCCACTATTCACTTTTTTACATTGGGAAAATTGGCCATTTAGCCCTACCCTCTGCTTTCTATCTTTTAACCAGTTCCAGATCCACAATAGTACATCACCTCCTATCCCATGATTTTTCAGTTTTGACAAAAGTCTGATGATGGACCTTGTCAAAGCCTTTCTAAAAGTCCTGATACATTATATCAACTGATTCACCTTTGTCTACCTGTTTATTCACACCTTCAAAAAAATATAATAGATTAGTAAGAGACGATTTTCCTTGTCTAAAGCCATTTTGGCTGTCTCCCATTAAGTCATGACTATCTACATGATGAGTAATTTTGCTCTTTATGATAGTTTCTACCATTTTTCCCGGTACTGACGGTCAGGCTCATCGGTCTGCAGTTTCCCAGATCAGCCCTGGAACCCTTTTTAAAAATTGGCATTGCATTGGCGATCCTCCAATCTTCAGATATTACAGATAATTTTAATGCTAGTTCACAGATTACTAATAGCAGGTCTGCAATCTCATATTTCAGTTCTTTCAACACCCTTGGATGTATCCAGTCCAGGTGATTTGCTATTCTTCAGTTTATCAAATAGTTGCAATATGTCTCCCCGGTGTAGCGATATTTCTTTCAATTCTTCCGCAGTATCACCTTTAAATACCACTTCAGTCATGGGTAACATCCCTACATCTTCCTCAGTAAAGACTGAATCAATGAATTCATTCAGCCTCTTCGCTATAGCCTTGCCCCCTCTTACTGCCCCTTTTACCCCTCTATCATCTAATGGTCCAACTGACTCTCTCACAGGTTTTTTGCTACAAACGTACTTGAAAAAATCTTTATTACGCGTTTTTGCTTCCACAGCAAGTTTCTTCTCAAATTCTCTCTTTACCTGCTTTATCAATGCCTTGCTTTAACTTGCCAGTGTTTGTTCTGTTTCCAGTTTGTCATTTGGTTCTTTTTTCCATTTCCTGAAAGATGCTTTTTTGGCAGGAACAGCCTCTCTGACCTCACCTTTAAACCATGCTGGCAGTTTTTTGGACTTCCTTCCACTTTTCTTAAAGCGTGGAATACAACTGGTCTGGCCTTCCAAGATAGCATTTTTAAACACCCAAGCTTGATGCACTTGTTAAAAGAGGGCTGCTACACAGTACCCTGTCCTGTGCTGCTGAGGTAAGCTATATTCTTATTTGATTTAAATTATAGCTCTTTGCTGCTGCTAGGCTCTAACTTATTATGAAATTTGAACTACAAGCTCTCTGCTGGGTTCTAAATTTAACCAGAAAGCTCTCTTCTGTGTTTAAAAATTTAAACTAAAAGTACTTTGCTGATGCTAGGCCCTGAATGACTATTAGATTCAAACTACAAGTTCTCTGCTGGGTATGAAATTTAACCAGAAAACTCTCTTCTGTGTTTTAAATGTAAACTTAAACTGCTGCTACTAGGCCCTGACTGATTTAACAAAAAATAGTGGGTTCACAGATTAATTAGCTTTAATAAAAATAATTCCTTTCAGAATATTCCCACAAGTATTACTCACAGTTGCAGATCTCTCTCCAGAAGTAACAGTCCCCTTTTCTAGTCTTTCAAGATTGAGGCTCACAGAGCTCTGGTTGAGCTATCTATGCCTGTGCTGCTGAGGTAAGCTGTGACCAATTTCCTGGATGATTAACAGTCCTTTCTTGGATAGAAGGAGTCTTTCAAAATGGCCTTTTGATCTGCCACCTGGTGTTCACACCTATTGAAAAACGTTTCACAGGTCTCTTGCCCCCTAGGTAGAAGGCCTCTTTGTAAAGGTCTCTAGAAGACTATTTGCTGCTCAAAGAGTACTGACCCTGTTTTGCCTTTTGTGTTAATCTATATTCTTATTTGATTTAAATTATAGCTCTTTGCTGCTGCTAGGCTCTAACTTATTATGAAATTTAAACTACAAGCTCTCTGTTGTGTTCTAAATTTAACCAGAAAGCTCTCTTCTGTGTTTTAAATTTAAACTAAAAGTACTTTGCTGATGCTAGGCCTGAGTAACTATTAAATTTAAACTACAAGCTCTCTGCTGGGTATGAAATTTAACCAGAAAGCTCTCTTCTGTGTTTTAAATGTAAAGTTAAACTGCTGCTACTAGGCCCTGACTGATTTAACAAAAAATAGTGGGTTCACAGATTAATTAGCTTTAATAAAAAGAATTCCTTTCAGAAAATTCCCAGAAGTATATACTCACAGTTGCAGATCTCTCTCCAGAAGTAACAGTCCCCTTTTCTAGTCTTTCAAGTCTCAATGATATTCTCAAGCCAACTACAGAAAATAATAGCTAACCTGAATACAACTACATCAGTCATCGACTCCTGCCCAGTAAGCTGAGTGAAAGTTACATGTGAAGAATTTTCCCCTGTAATATTCAAACTAGTAGATGATATTATATTGTACACTCCACCAGACACAAGCAGCCCCGATCATACCGGAATAGTCGCATGCTTTGACAAAGTAGCCTCATGGTTATCTGCACATAACCTGAACATAAACTACAAAAAAATAGAGATCCTGTATGTATCAAGAGATGAAGCATTCAACCCCTAACAACTCTGAAAGTAAAAGATGCAAATCTGGAGATAAAAAATGAAGTCAAATACTTAGGCATCATGATTGATAGGCAGCCAAACATGAATAGCTATGTAAATTATACTACGAGGGCAAAATACTCCAAAATAAAAACTTTACAACAGCCACGACCACTCCTATCCACAAGCGACTTTCGCACAATGCTCCAAGCCATGGTACTCCCCAACCTGGACTTCAGTAATGGCATAACAACTGACCTACCAAAGCAAACCATACAGCGCCTCCAGTTGATGCAGAACAATGCTGCCCCGAACCGTCACACAAACCACAATCAGAGAACCCATCACCCCAATTTTGGAAAAACTCCAATGGCTTCCAAAAAACAACAAAATAAAATATAAAAATTTACACACCATCTTCAAGAAACTACAGACTGAACCCCCTACCTACTTAAGATCACTACTCAGATCATCCCAACAGAGAAAAGGAGAAGCCACACCAGAAACTCCCTGGCCACTCCAACAGAATTCACCAAAATTAAGTCTTCTACATCCAGCAGATCCTTCTTTCTTTACGCACTAGGACTATGGAACTCACTCCCGGAGAAAATAAAAACCACAAATGACCATCAAGTATTCTGTAAGCTTCTAAAAATATGGTTATTCCAAGAATACTTTGCAGAGACAGTCATAAGAACATAAGATATGCCATACTGGGTCAGACCAAGGTCCATCAAGCCCAGTATTCTGTTTCCAACAGTGGCCAATCTAGGTCATATGTACCTAGCAGTTTCCCCAAGGGACACAGGTTCCACAATGCTTGTATTGGTTCAAGCATTGATATCCTGGGTCCCTTCTTAATAATGGTTTATGGACCTTTCCTCCAGGAACTTGTCCAAACCTTTTTTAAACCCAGCTACACTAACAGCCTTTACTACATCCTCCGGTAACAAATTCCAGAGTTTGATTACACGTTGAGTGAAAAAATATTTTCTTTGTCCTTGGAGCAGAATAAGGCTCTAGGAAAGAGAGGAGATAAATCTGACTGGTTTGCAGGAAAAGGATGGGTCTTTAAGACCCCTCTATCCAAATGAAAGAAGGAAACATTTGTAGTAGGCGGTGTAGCCTCCAATTTCTTGAAGATCAGTAATGTCTTCCCTAAGTGATGTCACTTAGGATAATGACTTTACATAGAGAGCTTCAGATGTAACGTAACCGGAAAGGTTACGGTAAAAGAAGATAGTTTCTAATTACCATAGAAATTGGTTGTCCATTTAGAACCCTATGGTATGCTGAGACAGCATTAATATGGACAGTAACAAATCTTTCAGAGTCAGATATATATGTCTATCTATCTATACATAGATATGTCTATCTATCTATACATATATATATATATATATATATATATATATATATATATTCACTTAATAACAAGAAGGGGTAAGACCTGCTTAAGAATACAGATAGAGAATCTCTTTTTGGTTACAAGTGGAAGACCCATGGAGAAGGTTACATGGAAACCAGTGGAATGTTCTTACTTAGAAGAAGAGGTCTAGATTTCTTTAAAAATTCTAGCCTTTGAATAACCAGAAATGGAGACCTACGTGAAGGGGTGCAGAGGAGCTCCTTAGTCTTAAGACAACAAGTCTGGATCCTTCTATAACTTCAGTGTGGAGAAGAAGACGCAATATAAGGGGATACCATGTTTGCCCCTCTATGAGCATAAAAGCAGCCGTTGCCGGGAGCCTCAGTGAAGCTGCAACGTCGACGGGGGTGAGAGCAGGAGCTCCCCCTTCCTCCCCGGTTCCACCAACGAACAGCTGTCTCAACGGCATAAAAGCAGCCGTTGCCGGGAGCTTCAGTGAAGCTGCAACATCGACGGGGGTGAGAGCAGGAGCTCCCCCTTCCTCCCCGGTTCCACCAACGAACAGCTGTCTCAACGGCATAAAAGCAGCCCTTTGGCGTGGCCCTTAGGCGTTGGTCCGTGGCAAAAACTGAATAACAGCAAATGTGTATAAGATCTATTAATATGAGTAGTTGTTCTCATTACAACGTCCTCTGTCTGTCTCTCCCTTTGGCTGCTCTTCCGTTTAGAGGTATGTTTGTATTACATGTTAACCTGATGTAGTCTTGGTCTTTCCCTGTTACCTATAGATCCATTGCTTATCACTTTGATATTTTGATAAGGTGGTATAAAACTGGATGCATTGTTTTGTCTTTGTAGTCTGATGTTTTTATGTCTGTATTACATGCTAACCTGATGTAGTCTTGTAACCGCTTTGATTGAAGGAAAAGGCGGTATAAAAAACCTGTTAAATAAATAAATAAATAAATAAATAAATATGAGTATCATGCGTTCTTGTTCAGCATAAGCTTCAATGAAGTATTGGGAATTAGAAGGAACGCACTAGACAAGGACCGACTGCAGTGAAAAAGAAATGTATCCCTGTTGTAAGAGTTCCACTGGAGATGTGGAACAACCCAGGGAATTGAGCAATTCTTTATGCTTTCACATGGTTTAAGCCCTGGTTCCTTTTCCTTAAAGGGAAATTTAAGGAAGATGGCAAGAGTAGGAAAAACCAGTCATGTAGGAGCATGACTAGGCAAAGCCTTTTTAACCATCTGGAGGTTACCTACTAGGAATGGCTCTGACGCTCTCTGGCAAAGGCCCATAGTTGCAGAGCTTTTTGTATAATTGCAGAGAGCATGTTGTAGGTTGCTTAGGTGAGGTCTGGCTGTTTAATTGCCAGTGTGCAACCTAATCTATTCTGTTGGAGCCAAAAAGAATTGAAGATGGCTAAGAACAGCAGACAGGCAGGTTGCCTGCAATGATAAATTGTCCAAGTGGGTTTTGGAACCTCTCTTGGAGTTATTTGTTATTAAGGCAGCAGAAAAAGTTAGGTCCTATAGATTGGAAAAGGACCGACAGACAATTAGGAGTAGTAAAACTCAATTATGGTCTGATAAGCTGTCTTAAAAGAAATATTTAAGAAGATTGCAAAGGGGAAGAAAGCTCTGTATGAAAACCACTTACTGGAGTAGGTATTGAAGAAAATCCTATGGGCTTAAAAAGTAAGCCCTCCAGTTGAATAGTATCACTCTTAGACTGAATGTCTCGACTAAGAGGGATAGAAAGTAATACAGAGTTGAGAAGACTTACAATTTGGTAAGTCCATGAAAATGGTAAAGTCCCCTTGCAGTCAAAACTATGAGATATCCTCGTCTAGGAAAACTATCAAGGTGAAGGGCGTAGCCTACCTTGTTATTAGTTGTTACTCCTCTTTTTCCTTCAAAAAGGAGAGGAGAAACCTGTTACCTGTAGGGCATGATTATCCTCAATAGCTCTAGGAGCTAAAAGAATGGATTTCTCTTGTGGCAAGAGATTCATGCCTAGAGTGGAGGATTGAGTCAGTGTATCACTGATCTCTCAGTAAGGATGAAATGAACTGTAGATGCTTCTGTTGATAAGAAGTAGGTTAGCGGTTCTAAACCTCAAACAGAAAAAAGAGATTTAATGAATAAAATATCAGAAACCCTGCGACTGCTGGGTTTGCTGAGCCTGTTGAGGTTTTGATTTTCTTAGCCTGGTTTGATGTTGCCCTTCTTTGGAAACATCTGCATGATGGGTAGAAGATGGATAAAACTGTTTTCCCCTAGGGGGATAAAGTTTTTTAGGAGATTTTTTATTAGCTGGAATAGAGGAAAGTTTTGACAATCCTCTGAAAGCAACAATATTAGTGTTTAACTGATTAGCTTGGAATAAAGCATCCTTGTTAAAGAGATTTTCACCAGTACAAGGAGTATTTGCCAGCCTTTCTTGTACCCATTTGTCCAAGTCTGAAGCTTGGAGCCAGGCCATACGTCGTGCCCCTATGGCTATAGCAGAAGTTCTGCTAATAGACTCAAAACAGTCCAGGGAAGCACGATTAAGGAACTTAGACATTTTGAGCATGACTGACTAATAAGAAATAGTCTGCTCTTTTATGTTCTTGAAGCAAAGGGTTCAAAAGTTTTTAATTCTTTGTGACCTCTTCAAGAGATAATCCCATATAGAAAATATATGAGATAATTCTTGCTGAAAGCATAGATGCCTGGAAGCATCGACGTCCAAAGGCATCTAAAATCCTAGACTCACGACCTGGCGGATAAGAGGAGTGCTTCTTTGCACTCTTAAAACGCCTCATTGCTGATTCTACAATAATAGAATGATGAGGAAGTTGAGTCTTTTGAAAACCTGGAGAAGGTGGCACCTTGTACACAGCGTCAAGTGTTTTAGAAGTTGGGGATAACGTTAAAGGAGTTTCCCACATTTTTAATAGTAGATCCTGTAAGATCTGATGTACAGGAAGCATGATCACATCATTTGGCATCCAGGGGAACTGCAGAGTTTCTGAATCCCCTGGTACAGATTCTTCACCAGGTATAGAAATGGCAAGTAACTTTGCCATATCAAGCAAAAAAGCTTGAAAAGAAATCTCTCCTGAGGAGGACCCTCTGAAATGAGGGGTAAAGGCTGAAATTGTTGAAAATTCAGCCTTGGCACCGATGGATTCATCCCAGTCATCGGGATCGGAAGACTTGAAAGGATGAAGCATCGGATTTTCTTTAAAGAGATGTCTTCGGTACCGCCTGAAGTCAGTACCGAGATGAGTCGGTACCAAATCCTCCATGCTAGAGAGCGATTCCAGGCTCGGCATGGAAGGGAGCGAGTCTGTTGAAGAAAACATTGATGGTACTGACACCGGTGACGATGTCGATACCGGTACCGAAGCCGATACTGATACTCGAGGAACAGTCTGCAGCAACTCTAGCGGTACCGAAGTAGCTGAGAGCGCTAGACTACATTCATCGGTGAGGAGTGTTTCATCCATCACCATAGCCGATGCCGGGGTGTCTGTACCGCTCGAAGTGGCCACAACCACCGAGCATGGCCCAGGTATGTCCATGGAGGTAAGAACCTCGGGAACAACCTGAAGCCCCGTTAATGCTTTGGAGCCCGAAGACTCCCGCCGGGGCTTTATTGCCAAAATGTCCTCGAGGGCAATGCCAGAGGCATCTCGATGCTTAGAAGGAGATCTACCACTCGAGGACTGGCTAGTCTTAACAGACTTTTGTTTGGTTACCTGATCCTGTGAAAAAGAAGATATTCTGGCTGGTGACATTGAGTCCGATGTGAACCGGGTATCGCGATGTGCTCGATCCTGAAGACTTCTTCTGTTCGAGCTCCAGCAGGAGAGACACTCCAGTGGGCAATGGTCAGGACCTAAACATTTTAGACACCAAGTATGAGTATCTAAAAATATATTTGTACCGCCACACTTTGAGCATTTCTTAAGGATAGTGGCTGGCTTTTCCATAATGGAAGGATAGAGGCCTAGTGGCCTAGAAATCGTCAGGCACTAAACAGGAAAAAATTCCTAGAGAAAAGAAGAAAATTTTTTAGTAAAAAGAAAGAAAAGCACCGGTGGTACAGGTGGCGTCGAGGGAAGGCAGACGCGACCACAAAAAAAAAACAAGAATAAAAAGAAGAATTTTCTGCGGTGACAGGAGTACATCCTGCCGGCTCCGCGGAAAACGAAAAACTGATGAGAGGGAAGTGAATGGACAGGAAGGCAGAGCGCATGCGTGTAGGATGCTCCCAAAAGCTCTCTTTTTTGGACGCTGGGGAGCATTTCCACGCATGCTCCGTCGGTACCGACGTACCCATATGTGAAGACTCATTCCTGCTTGTTCCTGGAGATAGACCTCGAGCCACCTCCCTGATAAAATCCTGAAAGGAGATATCTTCTGGAGGAGACATCCTACGTTTAGGTGAAGAAGGCTCCTCCGGGAGACGCATTCCGGTACCGACAGAGCTGTCAGAATCCTCAGATTCCTCCGAGGATTCAAAATACCTTCTGTCCGGATGCTCTTGTAGAGCACGATACCCGTACCGACCAAAGTCGGTGCCGGGGGGGGAATCGGTACTGGTGTATCGGTACCGGAAGGCATAGCATGACTGGGTGCTGGCAAAGCAGACACCGATGTCGATGCCATCGGTACCGGTACCGATACTGGTGCCGGAGTCGGTGCCGGTACCGGTTGAACTGTCTGATGCGGCTCCGAGGGTGTCGATGCCGCAAGGAGAGCCGCCAGACTGCGTTCAATAGCCAGGAACATCTGGTCTATCGAGGCTGCCGATGCGTGGGTATCGGTACTGGTGAAAGCAGCGAGTACCCCAGAGCACGGCACCAGTAGTTCTGCCGAGGTTGAGGCCTCGAGAACATCCTGGAGCCCCGATAATGCTTTGGAAGCCGAAGCCTCCCACCAGGGCAATTTTGCCGGTACAGAACCCTCAAGGGCAATGCCAGAGGAATCTCGATGCTTGGAAGGAGATCTACCCTTTGAGGACTGGCTAGACTTATGTTTAGTTACCTGAGATCCATGGGAGGAAGACAAAGCCCTGGAAGACGTCAATGCCACAGAGGCTGCATCAGAGGGAAAAAGGGTGCTGAGCTTAGCAGCTCGGTTTTGTCGACCCCCTCTTGGACATCATGGCACAGGCCATACACTCCGAGATGGAGTGGTCAGGACCTAAACAATTAAGACACCACTCATGGGTGTCGGTGACGGAGATGTTACCACCACACTTGGTGCACTTCTTAAAACCCGAGGCGGGTTTTTCCATAGTAGAGGAAATTTTGGGCCTAAGGCCCAAAATGGCGCGTGCACCTGAGGAAGAAAAGTTTGGAAAAAAATACTATATTTATTTATTTAATTTTTTTAAAAAGAAAGAAAGAAGAAAGAGGAATGGCTAGCAGAAAAAAGGAGGTGATAATGCCTCTGTATAAGTCTTTGGTGCGACCTCATTTGGAGTATAGTGTGCAATTCTGGAGACCGCACCTTCAAAAGGATGTGAACAGGATGGAGTCGGTGCAGAGGGTGGCTACTAAAATGATTAGTGGGCTTCATTATAAAGCATATGAGGACAGACTGAAGGATCTTAATATGTACACCTTAGAGGAAAGGCGGGATAGAGGTGATATGATTGAGATGTTTAAATACTTCCGTGGCATAAATGTTCAGGGAGAGAGCCTCTTTTAATTGAAAGCAAGTTGTGCTACGAGGGGACATGGGATGAGGGTGAAGGGAGATAGATTCAGGAGTGATATGCGGAAATATTTCTTTATGGAAAGAGTAGTGGATCCGTGGAATAGTCTCCCAGTGGAGGTGGTAGAGATGAGGACAGTAACTGAATTCAAAAAAGCATGGGACAAACACAGAGGATCTCTAAAGGTAAAAAGGGGACTGTTGTAGTTGTTATGGAAGGACAGACTAGATAGGTCATGTGGTCTTTTTCTGTCATCATATTTCTATGTTTCTATGAACCGGCGGTACCGTTATAGCGTCGAGGAAGGCAGGCGCGACCACAAAAAAGGAGAATAAGAAAAATTTTCTGCGGTGACAGGAACGACGACCTGCTGGCTCCGCGGAAAATGAAGAACTGGAGAGAGGCAGTTGGGAAAGGCGGGAAGGCGGCACGCAGGCGCTGTGGGATGGTCCCAAAAGCTTTCTAATTGGACACTGGGGAGCGTTCCCGCGCAGGCTCCGTCGGTACCGACGATACCCATATGTGAAGACTACATTCCTGCTTGTTCCTGGAGATTTTATTATTTTTTTTTGTATTTAAATTTTTATTAGCCAAAGTTTCCATAACACAAACATTTGCATATGTCCGTCATACAGTAATACATAGTGGAACTTGTACTTCTTTATAATTTGTATAATGCAAAGCAATATACTTATTAAATATCATTCTCCAAATTCACCTTACGTTGTGTGGTTAGTACTTATCAATAATAAACAGCATAGCTATATACAACTGTGTCCAGCCTGATTTGCCCTTAACTTAGTTTACCTAGATCCTGTAATCGTACAATTTTCCCCTTAAGCTGTAACACCAATTACTATCTAGATCAGCCCCCTTCTTTTTTTGTGCTGGTATATTTAAATTGTTGTTTATTAAATAGCGTTCCATTGAACAACACTATGTAGCAAGTGCCAGCACCCTCCAACTCATACATGTTCCACCAACATTAAGCGCATTAACTCAACTATGAAAGTACACACTGCTTAACCATTGACAAACTCCTCTAACTTCCCAATCCCCCCCCGTAACCCCCCTCCCAGACTTTGCCAGTATTCTTAAACCATGCCTAACTGATTTCCCCCCTTCTTTCCCCCCTTACCCCTCTTAAATCCTCCCCCCTCCCCATTTCCCTTCCCCTCCTACAACTATCCCTCCTTCCCCCAACCCCCGTGAAGCAGTGTTCCACCTCCCAAACTTAAACCCCTGCTATCACCTTCCCTGGACCAAACCCAATTTCTACCTCCAACTCCCCCCAATGCCCCGTAACATGGTCCCCCCAAGTACCCCCCCATTATACCTCAGAATCTCTTTTCCATTGGACATATGGTTCATTGTATTGTTCAGAAGGGCATGTAACTCAGCCATTTGATAAATGAAGTTTAATCTGTGGATTACCTGTGCCTCCCCAATCCCTCCCTTATCCTTCCATTTCTAAGCTATTTCCATCTGTACCGCTATAGAGACCATCTTTAACAAATAACTCAATTCATTCCACATCTCCTCCCATTCCCCCATCAAAACCTGCTCAGGTCCAATCTCTTCTCTCCATCCCAACATCTTATGAACTACCCCCTGCATCCATGTCCATATTCGCTGTATTACCGGGCAGTCCCACCACACATGTAAATATGTACCTACCGCCCCACATCCTTTCCAACACTAGGGTTCCTTAGTATTATAACATAAGATATGCCATACTGGGTCAGACCAAGGTCCATCAAGCCCAGTATTCTGTTTCCAACAGTGGCCAATCTAGGTCATACGTACCTAGCAGTTTCCCCAAGGGACACAGGTTCCACAGTGCTTGTATTGGTTCAAGCATTGATATCCTGGGTCCCTTCTTAATAATGGTTTATGGACCTTTCCTCCAGGAACTTGTCCAAACCTTTTTTAAACCCAGCTACACTAACAGCCTTTACTACATCCTCCGGTAACAAATTCCAGAGTTTGATTACACGTTGAGTGAAAAAATATTTTCTTTTATTAGTCTTAAATAGTTTATCCTGTAGCTTCAATGCATGTCCCCTAGTCTTTCTATATTCTGATAAGGTAAACAATCGATCTACGTTTACCCGTTCCACTCCGTTCATTAATTTATAGACTTCTATCATATCTCCCCTCAGCCGTCTCTTTTCCAGGTTAAAGAGCCCCAACCTTTTTAGCCTTTCTTCATAGGAGTAGCCTTCCATCCCCTTTACCATTTTGGTGGCTCTTCTCTGAACCTTTTCTAAAATCGCTATATCCTTTTTAAGATACGGCGACCAGAATTGCACACAATATTCAAGGTGCGGTCTCACCATGGAACGATATAGAGGCATTATAATATCTTTTGTTTTATTTTCCATTTCTTTCCTTATCATACCTAGCATTCTATTTGCTCTCTTGGCCGCCGCTGCACACTGGGCCGAGGGTTTTAACATGGTATCCACAAGGACGCCTAAATCTTTTTCCTGGGTGGTGGTTCCTAATGTGGAACCTTGCATCGTGTAACCATAGTTTGGGTTGTTCTTCCCTAGGTGCATAACCTTGCACTTCTCCACATTAAATTTCATCTGCCATTTTGATGCCCAGTCTTCCAATTTATCAAGATCCTCTTGCAATTTTCCACAATCCTCCTGGGTTTCAACAACTTTAAATAGTTTTGTGTCATCAGCAAATTTGATAACCTCACTCGTTATTCCACTTTCCAGGTCATTTATGAATATGTCAAAAAGCAGCGGACCCAGCACAGATCCCTGGGGTACACCACTATTCACCTTTCTCCATTGGGAAAATTGGCCATTTAGCCCTACCCTCTGCTTTCTATCTTTTAACCAGTTCCTGATCCACGGTAGTACACTGCCTCCTATCCCATGACTCTTTAGTTTAGCCAAAAGTCTCTCATGAGGGACCTTGTCAAAGGCTTTCTGAAAGTCCAGATACACAATATCAACCGACTCACCTTTGTCCACCTGTTTATTCACTCCTTCAAAAAAACATAACAGATTAGTAAGACAAGATCTTCCTTGTCTAAAGCCATGTTGGCTGTCTCCCATTAGGTCATGACTATCTACATGCTGAGTAATTTTATTCTTTATGATGGTTTCTACCATTTTTCCCGGTACTGATGTCAGGCTCACCGGTCTGTAGTTTCCCGGATCACCCCTCGAACCCTTTTTAAAAATTGGTGTTACATTGGCGATCCTCCAATCCTCAGGTATTAGAGATGATTTTAATGATAGTTCACAGATTACTGATAGCAGGTCTGCAATCTCAAATTTCAGTTCTTTCAACACCCTTGGATGTATACCATCCGGCCCAGGTGATTTGCTACTCTTCAGTTTATCTAATAGTTGTAAGACATCTTCCCGATGTATCGATATTTCCTTCAATTCTCCCACACCTTTAAATACCACTTCAGTCGTGGGTAACATCCCTACATCTTCCTCAGTAAAGACCGAAGCAAAGAATTCATTCAGTCTCTCCGCTATCGCCTTGTCGCCTCTTAGTGCTCCTTTAACCCCTTTATCATCTAATGGACCAACTGACTCTCTCACAGGTTTTTTGCTACGAATGTACTTGAAAAGGTCTTTATTTCGCGTTTTTGCTTCCGCAGCAAGCTTCTTCTCAAATTCTCTCTTTGCCTGCCTTATCAATGCCTTGCATTTGACTTGCCAGTGCTTGTGCTGTTTCCAGGTTTCATCATTTGGCTCTTTTTCCATTTCCTGAAAGATGCTTTTTTGGCAACAACAGCCTCTCTGACCTCACCTTTAAACCATGCTGGCAGTTTTTTGGACTTCCTTCCACTTTTCTTAAAGCGTGGAATACAGCTGGTCTGGGCTTCCAAGATAGTATTTTTCAACAACACCCAAGCTTGATGTACGTCTTTAACCTTTGCAACTGCTCCTTTTAGTTTTTTCTTAACTGTTTTCCTCATTTTATCATAGTCTCCCTTTCGAAAGTTAAAGGGTAGTACTGTGGATTTCCTTACTATCCCTCCTCCACTAATTAAATCAAAGGCGATCATGCTATGATCACTATTGCCAAGTGGCCCCAACACCCTTATCTCTTGCACTACATCTGGTGTTCCACTAAGGACTAGGTCTAATATTGCTTCCCCTCTGGTCGGTTCATGAACCAGCTGCTCCAAGAAGCAGTCATTTATTTCATCTAGGAACTTTATCTCCCTAGCATGTCCTGTTGTGACACTGACCCAGTCGATGCCGGGGTAATTGAAATCACCCATTATTATTACTGTACTGTAACTTTTGCTAGCTTCCTTGATTTCTTTGAGCATTTCATCATCCATTTGTTCATTCTGGCCAGGCGGACGATAGTACACCCCCACTGCCGCTAGTCTCTTCGGTGTAATATACATTCTAAAGAGCATTTTATAACTATGTTCCTGTATAGCAGCAGAGCTGGTCGCAATCCTGACCCCCTCAGAGATATGTGCCCACCTGTCCTCACCCCAGTGTCCTCCTAAGTCCCGTATCCATGCAGCCTGGTATGCCTCTTGTCCACTCCCCCCTCCCATTCCCCTATAGATGTGTGACACCGACCCACAAGTTTCCCCCGCCTTTAGTAGCAATTTCTCAAACGGGGAATAAGCTTGTCCCTGAGCCTTTCCCCGTAAACCCTGCCCAATAAAATGCTCTACTTGCAAATATCCATACCAATCAGCTTGCTCCAGAGCATAAACCTCCTTAAGTTGCTTAAATGTATACAACTGGCCTGTGCTCTGGTAAACAACTGCCCAATCCAAATCAGCCCCTTTTCTTCCTATTTTTTATATACCGAAGACTGTCCCCCTCTCGGAAGCCCACACTGATGAATCCTCTGCAACTGTATAGCCACTTGGTCCCCCACCACTTTTGCCTTTTCTTTCTGCCATATTTGTAATGTTACTGCCATAAAGGGGCTCTGCTTCGTAGTACTCCCACCCTCCTTCCCCGCTGCCTAGTGGTCTAGTGGTTAGGACAAGGTACTTCAGGCCAGAGGGCCGGGGGTTCAAGTCCCACCTGGGGACAGCAATCTCAGGCCGGAGGGACTGGGATTTCTAGTCCTGTAGGCAACTCCTTGTGGTCTTGGGCAAGCCACTTAACCCTCCATTCACTCTGATCCGGGCCCTCGGCGCTTCATAGAGTGCACTAATCCACTTCCGAAAACACGCCCCTATCCCCATTTCCTGAAGCATTGAAAACATAAAGGACCACTCCACTCTATCAAATGCTTTTTCCGCATCTACCGCCATCACCAAGGAGTCTATATTCTCACTTTTGGCTACCCAAATTACAATGAGAAGCTTCTGAATATTGTCACTAGTCTGCCGACCCGGAACAAATCCCGTTTGATCATTATAGTAACATAGTAAATGATGGCAGATACAGACCAGCATGGTCCATTTAGTCTGCCCAGCACAATGGCAAGAATAGGTGCACCTGCCGCTCCGTGCAGGCCACCCCTCCCCATGTCCCTGGTTTAGGGGTGAACCCACCACTCCATGCAGGACACCCCTATTTGTTGAGAAATTAGATGGTTCAGTTTATTTTGATTTTATCCTGTTGCTGTAAAGGGATCCACTGTATCTGTCCCATGCCATTTTGAATTCCGTCACCGTGTTTGCCCCCACTTCCATCGGGAGGGCATTCCAAGCATCCACCACCCTTTCCGTGAAAATGTATTTCCTGACATTGCCTTTCAATTTACCACCTTGCAGCTTCCTGTTGTGCCCTCTAGTTTTACAGCTTCCCCGTCTTTGGAAGAGGTTTGTTTGTTCATTAAGAACATAACAAACATAAGAACATAAGATATGCCATACTGGGTCAGACCAAGGTCCATCAAACCCAGTATCCTTTTTCCAACAGTGGCCAATCTAGGTCATACATACCTAGCAGTTTCCCCAAAAGACACAGGTTTCACAATGCTTGTACTGGGTCAAGCATTGATATCCTGGGTCCCTTCTTAATAATGGTTTATGGACCTTTCCTCCTTTCCTTGTCCAAACCTTTTTTAAACCCAGCTACACTAACAGCCTTTACTACATCCTCCGGTAACAAATTCCAGAGTTTGATTACACGTTGAGTGAAAAAATATTTTCTTTTATTAGTCTTAAATAGTTAAAGGTCTGAATTATTAAAGTATTTAAAGGTCTGAATCATATCTCCCCTGCCCCTCCTCTCCTCCAAAGTGTACATATTTAGGTCTTCAAGTCTCTTCTCATAAGGCTTCTGACACAGGCTCCAAATCATTTTGGTCGCCTTCCTCTGAACAGTTTCCAGTCTTTTTACATCCTTTGAAAGATACGGTCTCCAAAACTGAACACAGTATTCCAAGTGAGGCCTCACCA
The DNA here is from genome assembly GCA_033557465.1 of Ichthyophis bannanicus. NCBI lineage: Eukaryota > Metazoa > Chordata > Amphibia > Gymnophiona > Ichthyophiidae > Ichthyophis > Ichthyophis bannanicus. Next base: position 277,295,858 of record CM066044.1, on the reverse strand, counting down.
GTGACTTGTACAGTGGCATAAATACCTCTTCCTTTCTGCTGGTGATTCCTCTTTGTATGCAGCCCATCCTCCTCCTGGCTTTTGCCACTGCCTTGTCACACTGTTTTGCCACCTTGAGATCTTCAGAAACAATCACACCAAGGTCTTTCTCCTGATCTGTGCACACCAACCTCTCGCACCAAAGACTTATACAGAAGTACTATCACCTCCTTTATTCTGATAGCCATTCCTCTCCGTATGCACTGTGATAAGGAAGCTTATCATAGCTCAGGTAGGAGCTATAGAAAAAATGATGTGACTCTGAACAAGCAACCTGTCAGTTCTGGTAGAAGTAAGAAAACAGAGTTTTCACATGAAAGACTACCAGTCCCAGAATGCACCAGATTTCCAGCAGCCAGAAGAGGGGCTGAAGTGAGAAAACGTGTGTGCAATCAAGAGAGCTATGAGGTAATCCCTAAGCACTCATCTCAAAGGGCAGGGCCTGATTCAACACAGCTGTGCTGTGTTAGGGAGGAGCACACATTAGGACAGAATAAGAATAGAGCTTATTCTACAGACAACAGCTTCAGGAGGAGACACAGCAACATCTTCAAGCTCAAGCACCAACATCATTTGGAGAAACAGAAGCCAAGCCAAGCGGATAGAGAAAGAAGGAAATTCTCTGGAAGGAAGAGAAGAAAGGCCATTGGAAGGTCTGGGAGAGTCCAAGGCGGTACCTGTACTGGGAGGTATTCCAAATGCCAGCAGAGTCCATTGGACTGAAGTCAGCCAGAGGAATGGAATGGCAGAGATAGAAATCACCAGTGGCTACCTGGAAGAGAGAAGACTGCACGTGGAAAGGACTTTCAGACCTATGCCAGAAGGTATGTGAGGAAAGATCCAGTGTCCAGGGATCAAGATTGGAAGGCTGGACATCAGAATTGGATTACCTACTGGCCAGGCTATACAGAGAGGAATTATGATAGCAGGAGAGGCTCAGGTATGAACACTGATCCAGACCCTCTCTATAATAGAGAATGGCAGCAAGGGAATAAGCATTCTCATGATAGTGCCTTAATGAAAGACTCGTCTGTGCCAATGTATGATAGTGACCCTATGCTGATTGATGAAGGGGGAGAAACAGCAGATGAAACTATTGATTACATGGACTGTTCTTTATCCAAGTGCTATTGCTAGCTTTCTGTGAGCAAACACATCAGCCATCACAAAGAAACCTGACTTTGTTCTTTATTCCACTGCAAACAGCTTCTAAAGCAGGATTTGGGGTTCACACAGTAGCAGCCAGCCAGCTAAAGGGTTTCAGCTGGACAATTGATAGTAATTAAAGCTGCACCTGATTGTGTGTGTGAGCAAGGGAGAATCACTGCTGGAACTGTGTGGAAAATAAGCAGAAGTTAACCTAACAAGCAAAGTTCATTTATTTATTTGTGCCTTTTTATTTGGTAATTATTTGCTAAGAAAACATTAGCTAATTGTCTGACAAGCTGAAGGTTGTTTTCTGATTTGCTTTGTGACTTTATGTTATCCATTTAAACACTGCAAGCAAGTAACCTCATTTATATTGCTACCAAGCATACTTGTGCTGGGTGAATTAAACCCCATCAATAAAAGAAGTATTTTATTGGCTTTACCACTGGTTACACAACTCAATTATTGTCTTCAGCTGTGTTTGGAGTGAAAGAACTACATTACCCACAATACCTTGCAAGAATCATATGAATATATGCATCGTCAAGATTGTGTAAGTTCTCACCCTAGGCAGCCGTCTGACAGCACCCAAGCATCCTTCTAGCTTTTGCTGTCGCCTTTTCTGCCCGTTTAGCTACTTTAAGATCATCAGACACAACCACGCCTAGGTCCCGCTCTTCTTTAGTGGACAAAAGTACTTCACCCCCTATACTATATCGCTCCCTTGGATTGCTGCAGCCCAAATGTATGACCTTACATTTTTTAACATTAAATCAAAGCTGCCAAATTCTAGACCATTCTTCAAGCTTAGCTAGATCCCTCCTCATGTTATCTACACCTTCCTGGGTGTCTATTTTATTGCAGATTTTGGTATCATCCACAAAGAGGCAAACCTTACCCGACAGCCCTTCTGCTATATCACTAACAAAGATGTTAAAAAGAATCAGACCAAGGACAGATCCTTGGGGCACACCACTTCTCCTCAGAGTGAGCTCCATTTACCTGTACTCTTTGTCGCTTCCCACTCAACCAATTTCTAACTCAAGCAGTAACATTAGGGTCCACCTCTAAGGTGCTAAGTTTGTTTATAAGTCGCCTGTGAGGAACGGTGTCAAAGTCTTTACTGAAATCTAAATATACCACATCTAGGGCTCTCCATCGGTCCAACTCCCTGGTCACCCAGTCAAAGAAATCAATCCGATTTGTCTGACAAGACCTGCCTTTGCTGAATCCATGCTGCACTGGATCCTGTAATCCGCTGGACTCCAGAAACCTCACTATTTTCTCTTTCAGCAGTGTTTCCAATAATTTGCTCACCACCGAAGTTAAACTAACCGACCTGTAGTTTTCAACCACATCCTTACTTCCGCTTTTGTGTAAAGGCACCACATGAGCTTCTCTCCAGTCTTTTGGCACCACTCCCGATGCCAATGAGGCATTGAAAAGGTCAGTCAGTGGAGCTGCTAGAACGTACCGAAGTTCCCTCAGTATTCAAGGGTGTACCCCATCCAGTCCCATAGCCTTGTCTACTTTAAGTTTAGCTAGTTTCTCACAAACACAGTCTTCTGAAAATTGTTCAAGTTGCCCCTTACTTTTGTTCCTCTTTGTGGGTGTTTTCTGAGGTCCTGTTCCTGGTTTTTCATCTGTGAACACAGAACAGAAAAGCGTAGTTACTCACCTGTAACAGGTGATCTCCGAGAACAGCAGGAATTTAGTCTTCACATATGGGTATCGTTGGTACCGACGGAGCCTGTGTGGGAACGCTCCCCAGCATCCAATAGGAAAGCTTTTGGGAGCATCCCACAGCGCCTGCGTGCTGCCTTATCGCCTTTCCCAACTATCCTTCTCCAGTTGAGTTTATAGCTGAGAGGGAGAGAGAGAAGGAGAGAGAGAGAGAGAGAGATAAAACTCCTAGGGGAGGTGGACGGGTTGTGAAGACTAAATTCCAGCTGTTCCCGGAGATCACCTGTTACAGGTGAGTAACTACGCTATCTCCAGGAACAAGCAGGAATGTAATCTTCACATATGGGGACTAGCTGCAGATGCCAGGGAGATGGCCACAGGAAGTTGTCAGCCCTTGTGAAAGGGCCCCACTTCCCCCCATGGATCTCTGGCATCCTACCAGGGATGGTGGGTAGGAGTTGATTAAGTCTGAAAAAGGTGATGAAGAACAGCTTGTCCAAACAAGGCACCCTGGCGGGAGTCCTTGTCTAAGCAGTAGTGGGCTGTGAAGGTATGTACCAAAGCCCAAGTAGCTGCTCGACAGATGTCGTCGATAGACACAGAGTGAAGATGAGCCATTGAGGCTGCCATGGCTCTCACATTGTGAGCGGTGACATGCCCTTAAAGAGGAAGGTTCTTACTCTCATAGGCAAAGGATATGCACTGTGCGATCCAGTTGGACAGTGTTCTTTTGGAAACTGGAAGTCCCAAATGACTAGGATCAAAAGCAACAAAGAGTTGAGAAGATTTTCTATGTTGCTGTGTCCTTTGCAAGTAAAAAGCTAAAGCTCTTTTACAGTCCAAGTTATGAAGGTTCCTTTCTGCACTGGAGGCATGTGGCCTCGGAAAGAATACAGGAAGGTAAACCGCTTGGTTTAAATGGAAAGGCGAAACCACCTTTGGCATAAAGTGTGGATGAGTCCTAAGAAAGCATAGTTACTCACCTGTAACAGGTGATCTCCGGGAACAGCAGGAATTTACTCTTCACATATGGGTATCGTCGGTACCGACAGAGCCTGCGCGGGAACGCTCCCCAGCGTCCAATTAGAAAGCTTATGGGAGCATCCCAAAGCGCCTGCGTGCTGCCTTCCCGCCTTTCCCAACTGCCTCTCTCCAGTTGAGTTTTAAAGCTGAGACAAAGAGAGAGAGAGAGAGAGAGGGAAAGAAAAGAAAAAAGAGAAACAACTCCTAGGGGAGGTGGGTGGATTGTGAAGACTAAATTCCTGTTGTTCCCAGAGATCACCTGTTAGAGGTGAGTAACTATGCTATCTCCAGGAACAAGCAGGAATGTAGTCCTCAAATATGGGGGGAACCCTAGCTACAGATGCCAGGGAGAGACCCCAGAAGTTGTGTGCCTCTGTGAAAGGGCTCCACTTCCCCCCATGGATCTCTGGCATCCTACCGGGAATGGTGGCTAGGAGTTGATTAAGTATGGAACAGGTGTTGTAGAAAAGCCTGACCAAACAAGGCATCCCGGCGGGAGTCCTTGTCCAAGCAGTAATGAGCTGTGAAGGTATGAACCGAGGCCCAAGTAGCTGCTCGACAGATGTCGTCAATAGACACAGAATGTAGATGAGCCACTGAGGCTGCCATGGCCCTCACATTGTGAGCTGTGACATGGCCTTCCAAGAAAAAAGGTTCTTGTTCTGATAGGTAAAGGAAATACATTGTGCAATCCAACTGGACAATGTTCTCTTGGAGATTGGAAGTCCCAAATGAGAAGGATCAAAAGCAACAAAGAGTTGAGAGGACTTTCTATGTTGCTGTGTTCTTTGTAAGTAAAAGGCAAGTGCTCTTTTGCAGTACAAAGTATGAAGATTCCTTACCGCATTTGAAGCATGAGGCCTTGGAAAAAATACAGGCAGGTAAACTGCTTGGTTTAAATGAAAAGGTGAGACCACCTTTGGCATACCTTATCATGATGGAACCTCGTATAAGGAGGATCAGCAACCAATGCTTGCAATTCACTGATGCGAAGTGCCGATGTGATTGCAATGAGAAAGATAACTTTCCAGGAAAGGAATTTCAAGGAGGTAGTAGCTAAAGGTTCAAAGGGCAGCTTCATGAGCTGGCCAAGAACCAGATTCAGGTCCCATGCCACTGGTGGTGGCCTAATGGGAGGCTTAGTTAGCAGAAGGCCCCTCATAAATCTCACCATGACAGGATGAGAGGAAATAGGCTGCCCATTTAAAGGCTTTAAAGAAGCTGAAATAGCACTTAAATGGACTCTTACTGAGTTAGTCTTAAGTCCTGCATTAGATAAATGAAGGAGATACTCCAGTAAAGATTCCAGAGGTATTGGCAAGGGGGTCAAGACCCTTCTGCGAACACCATATGGAAAACCTTTTCCACTTGAAAGCATAAGAGCGTCTTGTGGAAGGTTTCCTGGAAGCATAAAGGACATCCTTTACTTGTTGAGAAAGGTTAAGACCATGTAGGTCTAGGCTCTCAGCAACCAGGCCCTGAGATGCAGAGCATGGGGATCTGGATGCCACAACATCCCGTCCTCCTGAGACAGGAGATCTGGAGCAGATCCGAGATCCAGAGATGGAGCTTGAGACAGACGTAGGAGCAGAGGGTACCACACTTGCCGTGGCCAATGTGGAGCTATATGACCTCTGTCTCTCTGAAGCTTGAATAGGATTTTGGGGATTAGGGGAATGGGTGGAAAGGCATATAGGAAGTCCTGACCCCAATGGAGGAGGAAAGCATCCCTGGCCTGAGAACCCTGAGCCGGAATTCTGGAACAGAACCGGGGAAGTTTGGCATTCAGTGGACTTGCAAAGAGGTCTATGTCCGGGTTTCCGCAAATTTGAAAAATTTTTGTTGCCTAGTCTGCATGGAGAGACCATTCGTGTGGGAGCAGAACTCGACTGAGTCTGTCTTATTTTTTATTTATTTTATTTATTTATTACAGTTGCTTATATACCGCACTATTCGGCATCAGCGCGGTTTACAGAATAACAAAATGACCAAAACACACAGTCTGGTTTTACATCGAACAGGGGTACAAACTTGGATAACAGGGTTGAACTATATACATGAAGTAATAATTCCTATAACATGGTTGGACTATACAATAAATAATGAGTCCGTTGAGCTATATGTAGTATCATGAATACTTAAGATATTGTGAGCATGAGCTGAAGGAATGCGGTGTTTCTTAGGTGGTGCTATCTAGATTCATCGCTGGCAGGGTAGTATTGGAGGAAGAGGTGAAATTTAATTGCTTTCCTGAATTGGGTCAGGTCTGAAATAGCTCGAATGTCTGGTGGGAGCACATTCCAGCATTTGGGGACGTAAAGACTGAAAGCCCTATTTGCCGTTGTGCTATTGCATTTAGTCAAGGTCTTCGAGGTTATTAGTAGATTTATGGCTGTTGACCTCCTGGCTCTGTTGGGGGGCACTGTATGGATGAGCTCAGTAAGTGCCGTGGAGGATAGGCGCCTGATGGCCTTGAATGAGAGGAGTAATGTTTTGAAGATAATCCTTCCGTGTATTGGTAGCCAATGAAGCTGTTTTAAAATAGGAGTCACATGGTCATTTCTGGAGGATCCATGGAGTACCCTTGCAGCAGCATTCATGGCCAGTTGTAACGGGTTTAGCGTGGATTGCGGGAGACCTTGCAAGATGGAATTGGCAAAGTCAAAATGCGGTAGGATCAGTGCTTGGTATATGGTCCGGAAGTCATCTGGCTCCAGTAGGGAGCGCAGATGCCTGAGTGAACGGATTTTGAAATAGACAGCTTTGACAATGTTGCCTATATGACATTTCATGTCCAGATGTTGGTCTAAGGTGACTCCCAGGTATTTTATTGTTTCTTTGGTTTGTAATTCCGCTTCCTTGACCCTTATATGGGATGGTGGGGTAAAGTCTGGGTCTCTAGAGATGAACAGTACTTCCATTTTCTTGTGCTGGATGCGGAGGTTTTGTGATTGTAGCCAATCTGATATGGTATTGAAACACTCTATAAGTGGTGTAAGGTCCATTTGAACGGTCGAGAACAGCATATATAAGAGGATGTCATCCGCATATATTAGACAGCTCACATTAAATGATCTAATGATGTTGCAGATGGGCTGCATATATATGTTGAACAGTAGAGATGACAATGAGGATCCTTGCGGCACACCTTGTGTTTGATGGAATTGTTTCGATTATTCTACTCCAGATTTAACATATTGCCATCGGCCACTTAGATAGGAACTGCACCATTCGAGCGCGGTATTGCAAATTCCCTTTTCTTTCAGTCGCCCGAGGAGAATCTCATGATGTACCGAGTCAAAGGCCGCAGCAATGTCTAAAAAGATGAGCACAAATCTTTGTCTTCCCAAGGGTTTTCAATGCCTGGTAGATACACCGCAAGGAGATGAATCTGATGCTCTCTGGCGAGGGCCCAAAGTCGCAAAGCTTCGTTGCAAAGCGACAGAGAGCTTGTTTCTCCCTGCTTGTTCAGGTAGAACATAGCTACTTGATTGTCCGCTTGAATTAGGACTGTCTTGCAGCTTAGCTGGGAATGGAACACTCGAAGAGCAAAGAAGATTGCTCTGAGTTCCAGGAGATTCATATGTAAGTGGGTCTCCTGTGGAGTCCAGGTGCCTTGGGTAGAGAGATCTTGCAGGTGAGCTCCCCAACCCAGTTGTGAGGCATCTGTTGTTAGAGTGACCTGGGGTAGGGGCTGCTGAAAAGGGCACCCTACCAACAGGTTTTGGATTGATTGCCACCATTGGAGAGACAAAATAAGGCGACTTGTGTTTGCTATTTTGTCTGATAGGCAGCAGCCTGATGCCTGGATCCATTGAGTGGATAGAGTCCATTGGGCTGCTCTCATATGGAGGCGAGCATAGGGGACCACATGCACAGTGGATGCCATGTGGCCTAGTAATTGTAACATTTCCTGAGCAGTGAGATGAGTTTTCAACACTGCCTGGGAGGCTAACTGAACAATGCGAATGCAACGGGGCTGTGGAAGATAGGCCCTTGCTTTTCTGGTATCCAGCAAAGCTCCTATGAACTCTAGAGACTGAATGGGAGTTAGGCTGGATTTTGGGATGTTTATGACCAGACCCAAATACTGAAGGATACGCACTGTGCAAGATAGAGAAATCCTGGCCTCTGACTCTGATGGGGCTCGAATGAGCCAGTCGTCTAAGTAGGGAAAGACGAATATTCCTAGAGTTCGAAGAAATGCTGCTACCACAGTCATGCATTTCGTGAACACCCTTGGTGCTGAGGAGAGGCTAAAAGGAAGCACCCTGTATTGGTAGTGCTTTCCCTGAAAAAGGAACCAAAGGAATCTGTGAGTTGGATGGATGAGAACATGAGTGTATGCATCCTTGAGATCTAGAGAACAAAGCCAATCCTGACTCTGAAGGTATGGCAGCAGAGTTCTCAGAGAAAGCATCTTGAATTTCTCTTTGAACAGGAATTTGTTCAATTCTCTGAGGTCTAAAATAGGTCTGTGTCCCCATGTTTTCTTTGGGAAAAGGAAATAGGGGGAGTAAAACCCTGTACCCTGTTGAGGAATGGGTACCCCTTCTATTGCCCCTTGGGCAAGAAGCATAGTGACCTCTTGATCTAACAGGTTGTTGAGAGAGGTCTGAGAATTGAACTGTCTTACCATTGTGGGAGGGGGCATGCAAAGAAAGTGAAGCTTGTACCCCTCTTTTATAATCGAGAGAGTCCAATCTTCTGCTGTTATCTGACCCCATCTGGGGGCAAAGTGACAGAACCTTCCTGGAATGGTGGAAGGCTCTGGTCCGTTGAGGGCCAGGAAGGCTAGGTTCTCTAGATGGAAGTCAAAGGCCTTGTGAAGGCTGAGACTGCTGAGACGGTTGAGTCTTAGCAGTCTTTGCTTTCCTTTGTTTAGGTGGTTGCTGACCCTTTCGGGCAGGCTGACCTGCAGAACGTCCCTGCTGGGTATACGAGGGATAAAACTTCTTCTTTTTGGAGAAGAATGGTTTCTTGAAAGATTTCTTTCTTGCAAGATCAGCTGTGGCTTTGGATAATCTATCCAAAATGGAGTTGTCAGCATCCAGCTCATTGGCTTTCTCTTGCCAATTTTTGCCGAATATCTTCTCACCTGTACAAGGGATATTGCCCAGTTTGTCCTGCACCCAGAGCTCCAAATCAGATGCCTGGAGCCAGGCAATCCTACGTGCACCTATGGCAATGGCAGAGGTTCTGCTTATGCACTCGAAACAGTCAAAAGCTGCATGATTGACCAACTTAGAAACATCCTGGGCATGTTTAACCAGTGTGAGAAAATCCTGCCTCTTATCCTCAGGAAAGAGAGGGCTCAAAATCTCCAAATCTCCTGTGACTTCCTTAAGGAACATTCCCATATATAAAATATAGGAACTGATCCTGGCAGAAAGCATGGAAGCCTGGAAAGTACGACGTCCAAAGGCATCCAAAGTTCTACACTCACGTCCTGGAGGATTAGAGGCATGCCTCTTTGCACTTCTGATCCTTCTCATAGCTGATTCCACTACAATGGAGTGGTGAGGAAGCTGAGTCTTCTGGAAGCCAGGACACGGAGGCACTCGATACATGGTATCCAGTCTACGAGAGTGAGGAGAGGTGGTAAGAGGTGTTTCCCACATTCTTAACATGAGATCATGTAAGATCTCATGGACAGGCAAAGTAGCTGCCTCTTTAGTAGCCTTGGGATATTGTAGAATCTCCAACTCCTTTGCCCTGGGCTCTGTTTCAGAAGCCACAGTAATGGAAAGACCTCGAGCCACCTCCCTGATAAAATCCTGAAAGGAGATATCCTTTGGAGGAGACATCCTACGTTTAGGAGAGGAAGGCTCCTCCGGGAGAAGTACTCCGGTACCGACCGAGCTGTCAGAATCCTCAGACTCCTCCGAGGATTCAAAGTATCTTCTATCCGGATGCTCTTGTAGAGCACGATACCCGTACCGACCGAAGTCGGTGTCGGGGGGAATCGGTACTCGGTGTATCGGAACCTGAGGGAACTTGGGGACGTTCTAGCAACTCCACTGACTGACCTTTTCAATGCCTCGTTGGAGTCGGGAGTGGTGCCAAAGGACTGGAGAGAGGCTCATGTGGTGCCTTTACACAAAAGCGGAAGTAAGGATGTGGTTGAAAACTACAGGCCGGTTAGTTTAACTTCGGTGGTGAGTAAATTAATGGAAACGCTGTTGAAAGAGAAAATAGTGAGGTTTCTGGAGTCCAGCGGATTACAGGATCCGAGGCAGCATGGATTCACCAGAGGCAGGTCTTGTCAGACAAATCTGATTGATTTCTTTGACTGGGTGACTAGGGAGTTGGACCGAGGGAGAGCTCTAGATGTGGTGTATTTAGATTTCAGTAAAGCCTTTGACACTGTTCCTCACAGGCGACTTATAAACAAACTGAGCACCCTAGGGATGGACCCTAAAGTTACTGCTTGGGTTAGAAATTGGTTGGGTGGGAGGCGACAAAGAGTACAAGTAAATGGAGCTCACTCTGAGGAGAAGGATGTTACCAGTGGTGTGCCCCAGGGATCTGTCCTTGGTCCGATTCTTTTTAACATCTTTGTTAGTGATATAGCGGAAGGGCTGTCGGGTAAGGTTTGCCTCTTTGCGGATGATACCAGAATCTGCAATAAAGTAGACACCCAGGAAGGTGTAGATAACATGAGGAGGGATCTAGCTAAGCTTGAAGAATGGTCTAGAATTTGGCAGCTGGGATTTAATGTTAAAAATGTAAGGTCATGCATTTGGGCTGCAGCAATCCAAGGGAGCAATACAGCATAGGAGGTGAAGTACTTTTGTCCACTAAAGAAGAGCGGGACCTAGGCGTAGTTGTGTCCGATGATCTTAAAGTAGCTAAACAGGTAGAAAAGGCGACGGCAAAAGCTAGAAGAATGCTTGGGTGCATACGGAGAGGAATGGCTAGCAGAAAAAAGGAAGTGATAATGCCTCTGTATAAGTCTTTGGTGCGACCTCATTTGGAGTATGGTGTGCAATTCTGGAGACCGCACCTTCAAAAGGATGTGAACAGGATGGAGTCGGTGCAGAGGGTTGCTACTAAGATGATTAGTAGTCTTCATTATAAAGCATATGAGGACAGACTTAAGGATCTTAATATGTACACCTTAGAGGAAAGGCGGGATAGAGGTGATATGATTGAGATGTTTAAATACCTCCGTGGCATAAATGTTCAGGGAGAGAGCCTCTTTCAATTGAAAGCAAGTTCTGCGACGAGGGGACATGGGATGAGGGTGAAGGGAGATAGATTCAGGAGTGATATGCGGAAATATTTCTTTACGGAAAGACTAGTGGATCCGTGGAATAGTCTCCCAGTGGAGGTGGTAGAGATGAGGACAGTAACTGAATTCAAAAAAGCATGGGACCAACACAGAGGATCTCTAAAGGTAAAAAGTGGACTGTTATAGTTGTTGTTATGGAAGGACAGACTAGATGGGCCTTGTGGTCTTTTTCTGTCATCATGTTTCTATGTTTCTATGTTGGTAGCATACCAGCTGATGTCGATGCTGTCGGTACCGGTATCGGTGCCGGAACCGGTGTCGGTACCGGTTGAACTGTCTGAAGCGGTCCCGAAGGCACCAATGCCGCAAGGAGAGCTGCCAGATTGCGCTCAATAGCCAGGAATCTCTGGTCAATTGACGCTGCCGATGCTTGGGTGTCGGTACCGGACGAAGCGGCTGGTACCCCAAAGCATGGCACCAGTAGTTCTGCAGAGGTTGAGGCCTCGAGAACATCCTGGAGCCCCGATAGTGCTTTGGAAGCCGAAGCCTCCCGCCGGGGCAATTTTGCCGGTACAAGTCCCTCAAGGGCAACGCCAGAGGCATCTCGATGCTTGGAAGGAGATCTACCCTTTGAGGACCGGCCAAATTTATGTTTGGTTACCTGAGATCCATGGGAGGAAGACGAAGCCCTGGAAGACGTCGATGCCACGGATGCTGCATTGGAGGGAAAAAGGGTGCTAAGCTTAGCATCTCGGTTCTGCCGACCCCTCTTCGACATCATCCCAGAGGAAATGGAGTAGTCAGGACCTAAACATCATCCCGAGATGGAGTAGTCAGGACCTAAACATTTGAGGCACTACTCGTGAGTGTCGGTGACAGAGATGGTACCGCCACACTTGGAACACTTTTTAAAACCTGAAGCGGGTTTTTCCATGTTGAGGAAAAATTGTGCCTAGTGCCCAAAATGGCGCGTTGGCACCCAAGAGAAAAAAGGCTGGAAAATCCAGATAAAAGATTAGAATTTTTTTTTCTTTTTAAAGAAATAAAGAAAGAACCGGTGGTACTGGTATAGCGTCAAGGAAGGCAGACGATACCACAAAAAAGAATAAAAAATATGGGATAATTTCTGCGGTGACAGGAAAACAACCTGTTGGCTCTGCGGAAAATGAAGAACTGGAGAGAGGCAGTTGGGAAAGGCGGGAAGGCAGCACGCAGGCGCTGTGGGATGCTCCCAAAAGCTTTCTAATTGGACACTGGGGAGCGTTCCCGCACAGGCTCCGTTGGTACCGACGATACCCATATGTGAGGACTACATTTCTGCTTGGTCCTGGAGATTTACCTTATCATGGTGGTACCTTGTACAAGGAGGTTCAGCCACTAACGCTTCCAATTCACTGATGTGACGTGCTGATGTGATTGCAATGAGGAAGATGACTTTCCAGGAAAGGAATTTCAAAGATGTAGTGGCTAATGGTTCAAAGGGTGGTTTCATGAGCTGCCCGAGCACAAGATTTAAGTCCCATGCCACCGGTGGTGGCTTAATGGGAGGCTTTGTTAAAAGAAGGCCTCTCATAAATCTCGCTATGAGAGGACGAGAGGAAATAGGTTGTCCACTTAGAGGCTTGTAAGAAGCTGCAATAGCACTAAGATGGACTCTTACTGAATTTGTCTTGAGAGTCGCATTTGACAAATGAAGGAGATACTCCAGTATCGATTCCAGAGGTATCGCAAGAAGGTTAAGACCCTTTTGCAAGCACCATATGGTAAACCTTTTCCATTTAAAGGCATACGAGCGTCTTGTGGAGGGTTTCCTAGAAGCATGAAGCATATCCTTTACCTGTTGGGAAAGGTTAAGATCCTGACGCTCTAGGCTTTCAGCAACCAGGCCCCGAGATGCAGAGACTGGGGATTGGGATGCCAAAGCATCCCATCCTCTTGGGAGAGAAGATCTGGAGCAGATCCCAACTCCAGAGGCGGAGCTTGAGAGAGATGTAGAAGCAGAGGGTACCACATTTGCCGTGGCCAACGTGGAGCTATGAGGATCATATGATCTATGTCTCTCTGAAGCTTGAATAGGGTTTTGGGGATGAGAGGAATGGGTGGGAAGGCATATAGGAAGTCCTGACCCCAGTGAAGGAGGAAAGCGTCCCTTGCCTGACAACATCGAGCCGGAATTCTGGAACAGAACAGGGGAAGTTTGGCATTCAGCGGACTTGCAAAGAGGTCTAGGTCCGTGGTTCCCCAAATCTGAAATATTTGGGCAACCTGGTCTGCATGGAGAGACCATTCATGTGGAAGCAGAACTCGATTAAGTTTGTCTGCCCAAGAGTTTTTAATGCCTGGAAGATACACCATAAGGAGATAAATCTGATGCACTCTGGTGAGGTCCCATAGTCGCAAAGCTTTGTTGCATAGCGACAGAGAGCCTATTCTGCCCTTTTTGTTCACATAGAACATGGCTACCTGACTGTCCGTTTGAACTAGGACGGTCTTATAGCTGAGCTGGGTGTGAAATACTCGAAGAGCGAGGAAGATTGCTCTGAGCTCCAGGAGGTTGATGTGAAGACAGGCATCCTCTGGAGTCCAGGTATCCTGGGTAGAGAGATCGTGCAGGTGGGCTCCCCATCCCACCTGTGAAGCATCTGTTAGGGTGGCTTGGGATGGGGGTTGCTGGAAAGGAGACCCCACCATAAGATTTCTGGGTGATCGCCACCATTGGAGGGATGAAATAAGACGGTCTGAGTTTGTTATTTTGTCCAACAGGCAACCTGAGGTCTGTGTCCACTGAGTGAATAAAGTCCACTGGGCTGCTCGCATATGGAGGCTAGCATAAGGAACCACATGCATGTTGGATGCCATGTGGCCTAGCAATAGTAGCATTTCCCGAGCAGTGAGACAAGGTTTGAGCACTGCTTGGGAAGCTAGTTGTACTATGCGAAGACAGCGGGGCTGTGGAAGGAAAGCCCATGTCTGATTGGTATCCAGGTGAGCTCCTATGAACTCTAAGGAGTGAGTGGGAGCAAGATTGGATTTTTGGGAGGTTTATAACCAGTCCCAAATACTGAAGGATGCGCATTGTGCGAGACAGAGCAGAGCTGGCTTCTGGCACTAGTCGTCTAAGTAAGAGAAGACAAATATTCTCAGAGTGCAGAGAAATGCTGCTACAACAGCCATGCATTTTGTGAACACTCTTGGCGCAGATGCCAGGCCAAAGGGAAGAACCTTGTATTGGTAGTGCTTTCCTTGAAACAGGAATCAGAGGAATCTCCTGTGATTTGGATGGATAAGAATATGAGTATACGCATCCTTGAGATCTATAGAACAAAGCCAATCCTGACTGAAGGTATGGCAGCAGAGTTCCTAGAGAGACTATTTTGAACTTCTCTCGGAACAGATATTTATTCAATTCCCTGAGGTCTAAAATGGGTCTGTGTCCTCCTGTTTTCTTTCGAATAAGGAAATAGGGGGAGTAGAACCCTATACCCTGATGGGGAATGGGTACTTCCTCTACTGCTCCTTGAGCAAGGAGCATTGTGACTTCTTGACCTAAGAGATTGTCGAGAGAGGTCTGAGAATTGAACTGTCTTATAATTGTAGGAGGGGGCAGGCTGTGAAAATGAAGTTTGTACCCCTCTCGTATGATGGACAGAGTCCAATTTTCTGCTGTTATTTGGTACCATCTGTGGGGAAAAATGACATAACCTGCCTGGGATGGTTAAGGGTTCTGGACCCTTCAAGGGCAGGAAGGCGAAGTTCTCTAGAAAAGAGTCAAAGCCGCTGAGGCGGCTGAGCCTGCTGAGCTGGATGAGGTTTTGCAGCTTTTGACTTCTTTTGTTGTCTAGGTTGTTGCTGTCCCTTTTGGGCAGTCTGACCTGCACGGTGTCCCTGTTGGGTAGAGGAAGGATAAAACTTCTTTTTCTTATTGAAAAATGATTTCTTAGAGGATCTTTTCTTTGCGGGATCGGCTGTAGATTTGGACAATCTATCCAATGTGATATTGTCAGCATCTATTTCATTAGCCTTCTCCTGCCAATTCTTGCCAAAGAACATAAGAACATAAGATATGCCATATTGGGTCAGACCAAGGTCCATCAAGCCCAGTATCCTGTTTCCAACAGTGGCCAATCTAGGTCATACGTACCTAGCAGTTTCCCCAAAAGACACAGGTTCCGAAATGCTTGTACTGGGGTCAAGCATTGATATCCTGGGTCCCTTCTTAATAATGGTTTATGGACCTTTCCTCCAGGAACTTGTCCAAACCTTTTTTAAACCCAGCTACGCTAACAGCCTTTACTACATCCTCCGGTAACAAATTCTAGAGTTTGATTACACATTGAGTGAAAAAATATTTTCTTTTATTAGTCTTAAATAGTTTACCCTGTAGCTTCATTGCATGTCCCCTAGTCTTTCTATATTCTGATAACGTAAACAATCGATCTACGTTTACCCGTTCCACTCCGTTCATTAATTTATAGACTTCTATCATATCTCCCCTCAGCTGTCTCTTTTCCAGGTTAAAGAGCCCTAACTTTTTTAGCCTTTCTTCATAGGAGTATCCTTCCATCCCCTTTACCATTTTGGTGGCTCTTCTCTGAACCTTTTCTAAAATCGCTATATCCTTTTTAAGATACGGCGACCAGAACTGCACACAATATTCAAGGTGCGGTCTCACCATGGAACGATATAGAGGCATTATAATATCTTTTGTTTTACTTGCCATTCCTTTCCTTATGATACCTAGCATTCTATTTGCTCTCTTGGCTGCCGCTGCACACTGGGCCGAGGGTTTTAACATGTTATCCACAATGACGTCTAAATCTTTTTCCTGGGTGGTGGTTCCTAATGTGGAACCTTGCATTGTGTAACCATAGTTTGGGTTGTTCTTCCCTAGGTGCATAACTTTGCACTTGTCCACGTTAAATTTAATCTGCCATTTTGATGCCCAGTCTTCTAATTTATCAAGATCCTCTTGCAATTTTCCACAATCCTCTTGGGTTTTAACAACTTTAAATAGTTTTGTGTCATCTGCAAATTTGATAATCTCACTTGTTATTCCACTTTCCAGGTCATTTATGAATATGTCAAAAAGCAGCGGACCCAGCACAGATCCCTGGGGTACACCACTATTCAACTTTCTCCATTGGGAAAATTGGCCATTTAGCCCAACCCTCTGCTTTCTATCTTTTAACCAGTTCTTGATCCACAGTAGTACACTGCCTCCTATCCCATGACTCTTTAGTTTTGTCAAAAGTCTCTGATGAGGGACCTTGTCAAAGGCTTTCTGAAAGTCCAGATACACTATATCAACCAACTCACCTTTGTCCACCTGTTATTCACACTTTCAAAAAAACATAACAGATTTGTAAGACAAGATCTTCCTTGTCTAAAGCCATGTTGGCTGTCTCCCATTAGGCCATGACTATCTAAAAGATTTTCTCCTGTGCAGGGAATGTTTCCTAATTTATCCTGTACCCAAATTTCCAAGTCAGATGCCTGAAGCCAGGCAATCCGACGTGCACCAATGGCAATAGTAGAGGTTCTGCTTATGCACTCAAAACAGTCAAAGGCTGCACGATTAACAAACTTGGAAACATCCTGAGCATATTTGACAAGAGTGAGATAGTCTTGTCTTTTGTCATCAGGAAGAAGGGGGCTCATAAGCTCCAAGTCTCCTGTGACCTCTGTAAGGAACATTCCCATATACAAGATATAGGAACTGATCCTAGCTGAGAGCCTGGAAGCATCGACGCCCAAAGGCATCGAGAGTCCTACATTCACGACCTGGAGGATTGGATGCATGTCTCTTTGCACTTTTCATCCTTCTCATGGCTGATTCCACCACCACTGAATGGTGTGGTAATTGAGTTTTTTGAAAGCCAGGACAAGGTGGAACTCGATACATGGTATCGCGTCTTTGAGAATGAGGAGATATGGTTAAAGGTGTTTCCCACATCCTTAGCATAAGATCATGTAAGATCTCATGAATAGGCAGAGTAGCTGCCTCTTTCGGAGCCTTAGAGTATTGGAGGATTTCCAACTCCTTTGTCCTAGGCTCTTTTTCAGGAGCTACTGTGATGGAAAGGCCTCGGGCCACATTACGGATAAAGTTCTGAAAGGACATATCCTCTGGCGGAGACATTCTGTGCTGAGAAGAAGAGGAATCCTCGGGGAGAAGCACTCTGGTATCGGCATAGGCTTCGGAGTCTTCAGATTCATCCGAGGATTCAAAATATCTCCGATCCCAGTGATCGTTCAAAGCACGGTACCGGTACCGGTACCGATCGAAGTCGGTATCGGGTTGTTCCGGTATCGATCTGTCGATGCTGGAGAGAGACGCATGACTCGGTACGGGTGGCATACCCATTGATGTCGATGCAGTCGGTACCGGTTGAGGTGTCTGAAGCGGTTTCAACGGTACCGAAGCCGTGAGAAGAGCCGCTAGATTGTGTTTGATAGCAAGGAATCTCTGGTCTATCGACGCTGCTGATGCTTGGGTGTCTGTACCTGTAGAAGCGTCCGGAACCCCAGAGCATGGCGCCACTAGTTCTGCTGAGGTTGAGGCCTCAAGAACATCCTGGAGCCCCGTTAATGCTTTGGAAGCCGAAGCCTCCCGCCTGGCCGGTTTTGCCAGTGAAAATTCCTCAAGGGCAATGCCAGGGGCATCTCTATACTTAGGAGATCTACCCTTTGAGGACAGGCTAGATTTATGTTTAGTTACCTGAGATCCATGGGAGGAAGATGAAGCCCTGGAGGATGTTGATGCAACAGACGCCACATCTGAGGGAAAGAGAATGCTAAGTTTAGCAGCTCGGTTCTGCCGGCCCCTTTTTGGCATCATTCCACAGGAGAGGCACTCTGAAAAAGAATGGTCAGGACCTAAACATTTGAGACACCAATCATGGGTGTCAGTGACGGAAATGGTACCGCCACATTTAGAACATTTCTTAAAACCTGAAGCAGGTTTTTCTATTTTTAAGGAAAAATTGGGCCTAGTGCCCAAAATGGCGCCTAGCACCAAGGAAAAAAGGTTTCTTTAGTAAAGCACTTCAGAAACTATAGTTTGTTTGTTTTTTTGAAGAAAGAAAGAAAGAACCGGCGGTACCGGTATAGCGTCGAGAGAAGGCAGACGCACCCACAAAAACAAAGATTAAAGATGAAATTTTCTGCGGTGACAGGGTACGCGAACTGTCGGCTCCGCAGAAAATGAAAGAACTGGAGAAGGACAGTTGGAAAGGCCGCACGCAGGCACTGTGGGATGCTCCCAAAAGCTTTCCTATTGGATGCTGGGGAGCGTTCCCGCGCAGGCTCCGTCGGTACCGACGATACCCATATGTGAAAACTACATTCCTGCTTGTTCCTGGAGATTATTTGTTAACTAATTTGACTTTATCCTCATCAGCTTCTATATATTCCTCTCCTTCACCCTTGAGTTTGACAATACCACTTTTGCCCATCCTCTTCTCACCAACATATCTGAAAAATGTCTTATCCCCACATTTTATTGCAATGGCTATTTCCTCCTCTTTTTGAATCTTTGCTTTCCTGACTACTTTGCTAGCTTCTGTAGGTTTTTCTAAATATAGATGCCTGTCTTCCTCTCTTTGATCTCTTGTATTTCATGAAGGCCTCCCTCTTTTTCTTCACCTTTTCAGCTACTTCTTTCGAAAGCCATAGCGGTCTCCTTTTCCTTTTACCTTTATTTACCATTTTAACAAAAAGGTTGGTTGCCCTTAAAATATCCCCTTTCAGTTTTGCCCACTGTTTTTCTACATCCCCCAAGCTGTTCCCATCCCACTAACAACTCCCTGAGGTATTGGTCCATCTTGGCAAAGTTAGTTTTCCTAAAATCTAAGACCCTCACTTTTGAATGGATTCTAACAGCCCTAGTCCTAATACTAAACCACACCATCTGGTGATCACTGGATGCAAAATGATCTCCCACTATAACATCAAACATTTTCACCATTGGTAAGCACCAAGTCCAGTATGGCCCCTTCACGTGTGGGGTCTGTTACCAAATGTCTGAATAGTTTTCCATGTAGAGAATCCAGGATCTCCTAATTCTCGATGATACTGCAGCAGGGATGTGCCAATCAACATCTGGCATACCGAAATCCCCTATCAATAGCACGTATCCTTTCCTAGCAATGCTGCGTATGTTTTCAATTAACTCTCTGTCCACTTCTTCCTCTTGTGAGGGAGGTCTGTATATCACGCCAGTGCAAATAGATTTCTCTTTCCCTCTTTCTAGTTTAATCCACAGTGCCTCCTCTCTCCCTTTTAAGCTCTGTAATTCCAAAGCTTTAATATTATTTTTTACATATAGTGCCACTCCTCCTCCCCTTCTTCCTACCCTATTCTTTCTGAATAAATTATAGCCTGGTATAGTTACATCCCAGTTATGGTTTTCTGTGAACTATGTTTCTGTAACTGCCACTAAATCCAAGTCGGCCACTCCCACCAAAGCTTCAACATCAGGGATCTTATTTTCCATGCTACGGGCATTTATACACACTGCTTTCCATATGTTACCCCTTTTGCCCATTTCCATAAAGGTATTTAATGTATCACTTACCTGGGTACTTTCTCTTACCTGAGGGCTTTCTCCACCCATCCCCAACGGATCTAGTTTAAAGCCCTCTTCAGTAGATTAGCCAGTCGACTACCGAAGACGTGTCAACCTTTCTTGGACAGATGGATGCCATCTCTGCTCTGCAACCCTTAGAACAGCATCCCATGGTCCAGGAAACCAAAACGCTCTCGATGACACCATCCACGCAGCCATGCATTCATCTCTAGGATGCGAGTCTCTCTGCCTTGGTCTTTACCCTCAACAGGGAGGATTGAAGAGAACACCACCTGTGCACCTATCTGCTTCACCCTCTGTCCCAGAGCCATGAAGTCACTTTTGATATGCTCAGAGGGATACCTGGCAATATCATTTGTGCCTCCGCCTCTGATCCCTCCTTCTCTTTCTGCCCAGGCTCTGGCTGATTACTTCCATGATAAAATCCATAAGATCACTCTTCAGTTTCTCTCTAAATCCCCGATTTCCTTGTCCTGCTTTCAATCTCTCCCCCCTTCTCATCCTACCCTCTCTTCCTTCCCCACGATTTCTATTGATGAAACAGCTCTTCTCTCCTCCAAGCTCACCACTTGCTCCTCTGATCCTATCTCCTCCCATCTCCTTTCCTCTATTTCTCATATTCTCAACCTTTTGCTCTCCACTGCTACTGTCCCGGCTGATTTTAAACATGCTGTGGTCACGCCGCTCCTTAAGAAACCCTCACTTGATCCCTCTTGTCCTTCTAATTATCGCCCCATTTCTCTCCTTCCTTTCATTTCTAAACTGCTCGAACGTGCGGTTTACCGCCGTTGTCTTGACTTCCTCTCTTCCCATGCTCTTCTCGATCCCTTACAATCCGGTTTTCGTCCTCTGCACTCTACTGAAACTGCTCTTTTAAAGTCTCCAGTGACTTGTTCCTGGTTAAATCTAAAGGCCTTTACTCTGTCCTTATCCTCCTTGACCTTTCTGCTGCCTTTGACACTGTTGACCATGATCTTCTCCT
Source organism: Ichthyophis bannanicus (assembly GCA_033557465.1). Classification (NCBI taxonomy): domain Eukaryota; kingdom Metazoa; phylum Chordata; class Amphibia; order Gymnophiona; family Ichthyophiidae; genus Ichthyophis; species Ichthyophis bannanicus. The sequence goes on along the minus strand of CM066044.1, from coordinate 277,275,161 downwards.
TGATACTTTGTCCTCACTTGGCTTTAGGGACTCTGTTCTCTCCTGGTTCTCCTCATATCTTTCCCATAGCTCCTTTAGTGTATGTTCTGGTGGCTCCTCTTCCTCTGTTACCCCGCTCTCGGCTGGTGTCCCCCAGGGTTCTGTCTTGGGTCCCCTTCTTTTTTCTCTCTATACCCAATCCCTTGGTGCACTTATTTCCTCTCATGGTTTCAGTACCATCTCTATGCTGATGACTCCCAAATCTATCTCTTTACTCCTGATCTTTCTTCTGCTTTCCAGTCCCGGATCTCTTGCTGTCTTTCTGCCATTGCTGCCTGGATGTTCCATCGTCGCCTGAAATTGAACATGGCCAAGACTGAACTTCTCATTTTTTCTCCTAAAATTTCCCTTTCTCCTTTTTCAGTCTGTTGATGGCTCTGTTCTCCAACCTGTTTCATCTGCTCGCAATTTGGGTGTTATTTTTGACTCTTCGCTCTCTTTCTCCTCTCATATCCAACTCATCGCTAAGACCTGTCGCTTCTTTCTCTTCAACATTGGCAAAATCCACCCCTTTCTCTCTGAGTTCACTACTAAAATCCTCATCCATTCCCTAATCACCTCCCACCTTGATTATTGTAACCTCCTCCTTGCTGGTCTCCCTCAGTCTCATCTCTTCCCTCTTCAGTCTATTCAGCACTCTGCTGCCCGTTTGATTTTCCGCGAGCCTTGTTTTGCCCACATCACTCCTCTCCTCAGATCTCTTCACTGGCTCCCTATCCGTTTCCGTATTCACTTTAAGCTTCTCCTTCTGACCTATGTGCATTCACTCTGTGGCTCCTCAGTACCTTTCTTCTCTCATTTCTCCCTATTTCCCCCCTCGTGTACTCCGTTCTTCTTCCCAGATGCTTCTTGCTATGCCCTTCTCCTCTATTGCCAACTTCAGATTCCGCTTTTCACCTTGCTGCTCCCTACGTTTGGAATAAACTTCCTTTGTCTATAGGTCAGGCATCATCTTTGCCCCTCTTCAAACCCAAGTTAAAAGCTCATCTTTTTGCCTCTGCCTTTGGCTCTTGATTTTGCTGTTCTCCTTCCTTCCCCTCTTTTATTTCACCTTTCTTTCTTCCTCTTACACTTGTTCTTACCTCTTTCCTGTCTTTTTGTGTTTTCATTGTACAGTGCTGCGTGCATCTGGTAGAGCTTTATAAATGCTTAGTAGTAGTAGTAGTAATTGGCTGATGGACGCCTCAGTACCCCTCAGAAGAGAGTCACCAACCACCACTACCCTTCACTTCCTTGTAGTCAATGATTCTGCAACTTTGGGGTACTTGAGCTCTGGTTATTCCCTTTCCAGGGATGCTTTCACCTCCTCCACTTCCAGGGCTGCATAATGGTTCTTCAATTCAAGGGCTGGAGAAGTTGGATTAGTGATTCTGCAGGCCCTGGTGACTTGTGTCCAACCTTCGTCATTCTGTAGGCACCCATCTCCTCTGCTGGAGAGCTTGGTTGCTGCAAGAAGCATCTCATCAATGTACTTCTCACTGTCTTGAATGCTCCTCAGCTTCGCCACCTCCTCTGAGTTCCTCCACTTGTTTCCTGAGAGCTTCAGCATGCAGGCACCCTGCACATGGAACCAGTCCTTCACCTGGCATTGGGACCTCTGTCTGGACAGAGGCAGAAGCTGTAACGGGGGCAACAGCTTTAGCGATATGATTTTTCCAAGCCATTGCTCTGTTCGTGGAGCTCAGATATTTGTTAAAGCAAAAGACAGAGATCTACCAAAGTACCAGCCGGTTTCCCAGCTGTCCTTTCAGAGGTAAAGCAATTAATAAAAGTGCCGGTACTGAGTGAATATTCTGTGAATCACGTGGAAAGGGAGATGATCTTTAAGTATCAAGAAATGCAGTCAGAGACCAAGAAAATGTGGCAAAAAGATACAGAAATATTTCCCATTGTACTGGGAGCCACACGCCTGATAAAGAAGAATTTCCAAGTGCATCTTGAAAAACTACCCATACGTGTTACATCTTATGAACTACTACTACTACTACTTAGCACTTATATAGCGCCACGCATGCAGCACTGCACAGTTAGCCTACAAGAGGTGGCTAACATACAAGAGATAGTCCCTGCCCATCAGAGTCATGCTCATCGGAGCTTACAATCTAGTTAGAACCGTACAGAGCATTAGTCAGTTCAGTGGAGGATATGATGTGGTACAGTTAGGTACAGCTTGGTCTATGGTTTGGTCATAAATGTAAATGGGGATTAGGCAGCTCAGCAGAAGGTACGGTGTGGTACTGTTAGGTACAGCTTGGTCTATGGTTTGGTCAAATATAAATGGGGGTTAGGCAGTTCAGCGGAAGGTACGGTGTGGTACAGTTAGGTACAGCTTGGTCTATGGTTTGGTCATAAATGTAAATGGGGGTTAGGGTAGGATGAGGATGGAACTTAGGATCTGAATGCAACGGTGAAGAGGTGGGTCTTCAACCTGGATTTGAAGAGGGCCAGGGCCTGGTGCACAGACGCAGGAAGGCTATTCCAGGAGTGTGGCGCAGCAAGGTGAAAGGAGCGCAATCGGGAGTTCGCAGTGCGGGTGAAAGGCATTGAAAGAAGCGATTTGTTACCAGAGCGCAAGTTTCATGAGGGGATACAGGGAGAGATAAGAGATATGAGGTATTGAGGGGCCATAGAGTGAATGCACTTATAGGTCAACAAGAGAAGCTTGAATTGGATGCGGAATTGGACAGGGAGCCAGTGAAGTGACTTGAGGAGAGGCGTAATGTGGGCATGGCGAGGCTGGCAGAAGATTAGTCGAGCAGCGTGATTTTGTATAGATTGGAGGGGAAGGAGGTGGCCCACGAGGAGACCAGCGAGGAGTAGGTTGCAGTAATCGAGACGAGAGGAGATCAAGGAGTGGACAAGCATTTTGGTAGTATGTTCAGAGAGGAAGGGGTGGATTTTGCTGATGTTGTAGAGGAAAAAGCAGCAGGTCTTAGCTACAAGCTGGATATGGGCGGAGAAGGAGAGAGAGGCATCAAAGATGACTCCCAGGTTGCGGGCCGAGGGAACAAAGGATAGTAGATCCATCTACATGGACTGAGAGGGGGGGGGAAGGGGAGGAGGAGTTGGGCGGAAAGACAAGGAGTTCAGTCTTGGCCATGTTCAGTTTCAATCGACAATGAGACATGCAGGCAGCGATGTCCGAGAGACAAGCAGAGATCTTGGACTGGGTTGCCGGAGAAATATTAGGTGTAGAGAGGTAGATTTGGGAGTCATCGGCATAGAGATGGTACTGAAAGCCATGGGAAGAGATAAGCGCGCCAAGGCCTTGGGTATAGAGAGAGAAAAGGAGGGGGCCCAAGACAGATCCCTGGGGTACACCTACATGGAGCGGGGTAGGGGAGGAGGAGGAGAAGCCGCTAGAGCATACACTGAATGAGCGATGGGAGAGGTAGGAGGAGAACCAGGATAGTACAGAGTCCTTGAAGCCAAGCGAGGAGAGGGTGGTGAGGAGAAGGACGTGGTCAACGGTGTCAAAGGCAGCAGAAAGGTCAAGAAGGATGAGGATAGAATAGAGGCCCTTCGATTTAGCCAGGAACAGGTCATTGGTGACTTTTGTGAGTGCCGTTTCAGTAGCGTGTAGGGGACGGAAGCCTGATTGTAGTGGGTCCAGGAGGGCCTGGGAGGTGAGGAAGTCAAGGCAATGATGGTGGACTGCTCGTTCTAATAATTTGGATATGAAGGGAAGGAGGGAGATGGGCCGATAGTTAGAAGGGCAAGTGGGATCAAGTGAGGGTTTCTTGAGAAGGGGTGTGACAACAGCGTGTTTGAAGTCAGCGGGGACAATTGCAGTGGAGAATGAGAGGCTGAGGATATGAGTGATGGAGGGGACGATGGTGAGGGAGATGGAATGTAGGAGATGGGTGGGGATAGGGTCTGATGAAAAGGTGGTAGGTTTGGAGGAGGAAAGAAGAAGTGTGGTTTCCTCTTCAGAGATCAGGGGGGAAGGAGGAGAGGGTAGCCGGGGAAGTATGGGTGGGGGGAGGAGAAATGGGGGGGGGAGGGAGGGGAGGTGGGGGAGGAGAAATGGGGGGGAGGGGAGGTGGATGAGGGGGTAGGGAATTGGAGGGTAATTTTAATTATTTTGTCATGGAAGTAGTTGGCTAGTGTTTGGGCAGAGAGGGAGGGCGGGATCGGGGGCAGGGGGACCTTGAGGAGAGAATTGAGGGTATTAAAGAGACGGCGTGGGTCAGAGGCAAGGGAATTGGTCAGATGGATGTAGTAGTCTTGTTTGGCAAGTGCTAGGGCTGACTGGAAGGAGCCAAGCATGAATTTGAAGTGTAGGTGGTCTTCCAGGGAGTGGGATCTGGACCATGCTCGTTCGGCAGAATGGGCACAGATGTGTAGGTAACGGGTTGTGGGTGAAAGCCAGGGTTGGGGGGTAGATCGTTTTGAAGGACGTGAGGTGGGAGGGGCAAGAATGTCAAGGACTGAGGATAGTGATAGTGTAGCATTCTATGAGGATAATGCTTCGTCGACAGACTCGGAGTATAAAATAGAGGAAAGAGATTGAGAAATGGTGGAGGAGAGAGTCAGGGGATTAATATTATGAAGGTTTCTAAAAAGGTTGGAGGAGACAGGACAAGGTTGGGATGGCGGGAGCTGAAGAGTATATGTTAGTAGGTGATGGAAGGAATGATTTGTGGAAGTTTGAGGGAGAGGAATTGGAGAAGAGTATTAGATCGAGGCAGTGGCCGTGAAGGTGTGTGGGGGCAGTGGAGCAGAGTTGGAGGTCGAACGAGGAGGTAAGAGCGAGAAACTTTGAGGCATGGGGGTCGGAGGGGCTGTCGAAGTGAATGTTGAAATCACCAAGAATAAGAGTGGGGGAGGAGGGATCCATAAAGATGGAAAGCCAGGCTCTCTTTGGCATGATACATGTATTACGCCGAGCATTAGCAGTAAATTTGAGAGATTAAGATCATATTTCCACATACCCTGGCTTAGAAGTGAGGTTCACGACTGCCATAGTATGCGCAAAACTAACCCATTTGGCAAAACATTGTTCTTGTAATTAGTTCTCTTTGTTAACTATATATATCCCTGTTACTTTGTTCCATGTAAACAGTGGAAACATACTGCCTTAAATGTTTTATGTAAACCGTTTTGATTTGCAGAAAGACGGTATATAAAATCTGTTAAATAAATAAATAAAACTACACCCAGTAAGTACACCGCTAAAAAGCTATAATCATTTGGTGCACACAAACCCACCGAAACATACTTGGACCACCATCACAGGTCAAAGAGGCTGCTTTAGCCAAAAAAGCATCATTCAGGAAATGGAAAAAAAGAGCCAAATGATGAAAACTGAAAACAACATAAGCACTGAGGCATGCAAAGACAGAATTTGAGAAAAAAAAAACAAAAAACCTTGCAATGGAAGCAAAAACACATAATAAAACCTTTTTCAAGTCTGAAAAGCACAGTTACTTATCTGTAACAGGTGATCTCTGGGAACAGCAGGAATAAGTCTTCACATATGGGTACGTCGGTACCAAGGCAGCCTGCGCGGGAACGCTCCCCAGCGTCCAATCAGAAAGCTTTTGCGAGCATCCCACAGCGCCTGCGTGCTGCCTTCCTGCCTTTCCAACTGTCTCTCCTCAGTTTAGTTTTATAGCTGAGACAAAGAGGGAGAGAGAGGGAGAGGGAGAGAGAGGGAAAGGAAGAGAGAGACAGAGAGAGAGAGAGACAGACAGAGAGAGAGACATCTCCAAGGGGAGGTGGGTGGGTTGTGAAGACTTATTCCAGTTGTTCCCAGAGATCACCTGTTACAGGTAAATAACTGTGCTATCTCCAGGAACAAGCAGGAATGAGTCTTCACATATGGGGACTCCCTAGCTTTTGATGCCAGGGAGCACGCCCAGAAGTTGTGTGACCCTGGGACAGGGCTGTACTTCCTCACCTGGATCTCCTGAGGAGTTGATTAGGTATGGAACAGGTGTTTGAGAACAGCCTGACCAAACAAGGCATCCCGGCGGGAGTCCTTGTCTAAGCAGTAATGGACTGTGAAGGTATGAACCGAGGCCCAAGTGGCTGCTCGACAGATGTCGTCGATAGACACAGAGTTCAGATGAGCCATTGAGGTTGCCATGGCTCTCACATTGTGAGCTGTGACATGGCCCTCCAGAGAAATGTTTTTGCTCTGATAGGCGAAAGAAATACATTGGGCAATCCAGTTGGAAAGAGTTCTCTTGGAGACGGGTTGTCCCAAATGAGAAGGATCAAAAGCAACAAAGAGTTGGGAAGACTTTCTATGTTGCTGTGTCCTCTGTAAGTAAAAAGCCAGAGCTCTTTTACAGTCCAGGGTATGAAGATTCCTCTCTGCAGGTGATGCATGAGGCCCTGGAAAAAAGACAGGTAGGTAGACCTCTTGGTTGAGGTGAAAAGGCAAGACCACCTTAGGCATAAAATGTGGATTAGTCCTAAGGACCACTTGTCATGATGGAATCTTGTATAAGGTGGATTAGCTACTAGTGCTTGCAATTCACTGATGCGGCGTGCTGATGTGATTGCAATGAGAAAGATAACCTTTCAAGAAAGGTATTTCAAGGAGGTAGTAGCTAAAGGTTCAAAAGGCAGCTTCATAAGCTGACCAAGAACCAAATTTAAATCCCATGCCACCGGAGGTGGTCTAATGGGAGGCTTTGTTAAAAGGAGGCCTCTCATGAACCTTGCTACAAGGGGATGAGAGGAAACAGGTTGTCCATTTAGAGGCTTGAGTGAAGCTGCAATAGCATTCAGATGGACTCTTACTGAATTTGTCTTAAGGCCTGCATTAGACAGATGCAGGAGATACTCCAGCAACGATTCCAGAGGTATGGCATGGGGGTTAAGACCCTTTTCAGAATACCAGATGGTAAACCTTTTCCACTTGAAGGCGTAAGAACGTCTAGTGGAAGGTTTTCTGGAAGCTTGAAGAACATCTTTCACTTCCTGAGAAAGAGGAAGATCTTGGAGATCTAGGCCTTCAGCAACCAAGCCCTGAGATGCAGAGACTGGGGATTGGGATGCCACAACTTTCCGTCCTCCTGAGAGAGGAGGTCTGGAGCAGACCCTAACTCTAGGGAAGGAGCTTGAGAGAGATGTAGAAGCAGAGGGTACCACACTTGCCGTGGCCAATGTGGAGCTATGAGAATCATGTGACCTCTGTCTCTCTGAAGCTTGAACAGGGTTTTGGGAATTAGGGGAATGGGTGGAAAGGCATACAGGCAGTCCTGACCCCAGTGAAGGAGGAAAGCATCCCTTCCTGAGCCCCCTGAGCCGGAGTTCTGGAACAGAACCGGGGAAGTTTGGCATTCCACGGACTTGCAAAGAGGTCTATGTCCGGGGTTCCCCAAATTTGAAAAATTTTGGACACCTGGTCCATATGTAGGGACCACTCGTGTGGAAGCAGAACTCGACTGAGTCTGTCTGCCCAAGAGTTTTGAACCCTGGAAGATAAGACTGCCAGAAGATGAATGCGATGCTCTCTGGCGAGGGCCAACAGTCGCAGAGCTTCGTTGCAAAGTGACAGAGAGCCAGTTCCTCCCTGCTTGTTTATGTAGAACATGGCCACCTGATTGTCCGTGTGGACAAGGACTGTCTTGTGGCTGAGCAGGGTGTGGAAAACTCGTAGAGCAAGGAAGATTGCTCTGAGTTCCAAGAGATTGATGTGGAGACAAGTCTCCTGTGGGGACCAGATGCCCTGGGTGGAGAGGTCCTGAAGATGTGCTCCCCAGCCCATTGGAGAAGCATCTGTTGTAAGAGTTGTCTGGGGTAGAGGCTGTTGAAAAGGACACCCCAGCAAGAGGTTCTGAGGGGACTTCCACCACTGGAGGGACAAAATGAGGCAACTTGTGTTTGCTATTTTGTTTGACAGGCAGCCTAATGCCTGGGTCCATTGGGTGGATCAAGTCCACTGAGCTGCTCTCATGTGAAGGCGAGCATATGGTACCACATGAACGGTGGAAGCCATGTGGCCTAGCAACTGTAACATCTCTCGAGCAGTGAGTAGGGGTTTTAACTCTGCTTGAGAAGCTAACTGCATCAAGCGAAGGCAACGGGTCTGGAGAAGAAAGGCCCTTGCCTTTGTGGTATCCAGCAGTGCCCCTATGAATTCCAGGGACTGAGTAGGGATCAAATTGGATTTTGGGATGTTTATTACCAGCCCTAAGTATTGAAGGATATGCATTGTGCAGGTTAGAGCAGTCCTGGCCTCTGATTGAGTGGGAGCTCGAATGAGCCAGTCGTCCAGGTAGGAGAAGACAAATATTCCCAGGGTGCGCAGAAAAGCAGCAACCACTGCCATGCATTTCGTGAACACCCTTGGTGCAGAGGCCAGGCCAAAGGGGAGCACTCTGTATTGATAGTGCTTCTCCTGGAAAAGGAACCGAAGGAACCTTCAGTGAGTTGGATGGATGAGAACATGAGTGTACGCATCCTTGAGATCTAGAGAACAAAGCCAATCCTGACTCTGAAGGTATGGCAGCAGAGTTCCCAGAGAAACCATCTTGAATTTTTCTTTGACTAGGAATCTGTTCAATTCTCTGAGATCTAAAATGGGTCTGAAGCCCCCTGTTTTCTTTGGGATAAGAAAATAGGGAGAGTAGAACCCTGTGCCTTGTTGTTGGGAAGGCACTTCCTCTACTGCCCCTTGGGCTAGAAGAGTGGCAACCTCCTGCTCTAATAGATTGAGGAGGGAGGTTGGAGAATTGAACTGGTGCACTCTTGTGAGAGGGGGCAAGCTGGAAAAATGAAGTTTGTACCCCTCTCTTATGATGGAGAGTGTCCACTGCTCTGCTGTGATTTGCGCCCACCTGGGAGCAAAGTAACATAGCCTTCCTGGAATGGTGGAGGGCTCTGGTCCTTCTAGAGCCAGAAAGACTAAGTTCTCTAGCTGAAAGTCAAAGGCCCTGAGGTGGCTGAGACTGCTGGGCTGGAGCAGGCCTCGCAGCCTTTGCCTTGGTCTGTTTGGAGAATTGCTGACATTTGGAAGGGAACTGAGCTGCAGAAGATGCTCTCTGACTATAAGCAGGATAGGATCTTCCCTTCTTTGAAAAAGGTGTTTTCTTGAACAACCTTTTCTTAGCAGGGGCAGCTGTGGATTTGGATAGTCTATCCAAAGCAGAATTTTCAGCATCCATCTGATTGGCTTTTGCTTGCCAATCTTTACCAAACAGATTTTCACCTGTACAAGGGATATTTTCCAATTCATCTTGGACCCAGGTCTCCAAATCAGATGCTTGAAGCCAAGCAACCCTACGTGCTGCTATAGCTATAGCTGAGGCTCTGCTTATGCATTCAAAGGAATCGAAAGCTGCACGGTTGGAGAATTTGGAGACATCCTGGGCATGTTTGAGCGCAGAGAGAAATTCTTGCCTTTTATTGTCAGACATAAAAGGACAAAGTCTGCAAATGGTCAGCTCTTTTAAGAACATGCCCATGTAGAGACTATAAGAATTAATTCTTGCAAGCAAGCATGGAAGCTTGGAAGATTCTTCTACCAAAAGCATCCAGGGTTCTACATTCACGTCCTGGAGGATTAGAGGCATGTCTCTTGGCACTTCTAATCTTTTTCATTGCAGACTCAACCACAATAGAGTGGTGAGGAAGCTGAGTCTTATGGAAACCAGGACAAGGAGGGACACAATACATGGTGTCCAACCTGCGAGAATGAGGAGAGGTGGTTAGAGGTGCTTCCCACATCCTTAACATGAGATCATACAGAATCTCATGAGTAGGCAAGGTAGCTGCCTCTTTAGGAGTTTTAGGATATTGTAAAATATCTAACTCCTTAGCTCTAGGCTCTGACTCTGGGGCTACTGTAATAGAGAGACCCCGAGCCACCTCTCTGATAAAGTCTTGAAAAGACAAGTCCTCTGGAGGAGACATCCTTCGTTTAGGAGAGGACGACTTCTGTGGAAGAAGCATCGCTGCATCGACAGACTGTTCAGAATCCTCAGAGTCAACAGAGGAATCGAAGTATCGTCTGTCGGGATGCTTTTGCAAAGCCCGATACCCGTACCGACTGGGGTCGGTATCGGGAATCAATGGTACCGGGGTATCGGTACCAGAGGGCTGCAGGGAGTAGGGTACCGGCATGGCTGACACCGATGCCGATGTCGATGCCACAGGTACCGATCCAGACGCTATACCGGTACCGATGGCGATACCGGAGCCGGTACCTGCGGAGTAGTCTGATGCGGTACCACGGGCGTCGATGCCACAAGGAAAGCCGCCAGACTGCGTTCCATGGACAGAATGCTCTGATCCATGGACGCTGCCAATGCCTGGAAGTCGGTACCTGTGGAGGCCACCGGTACCCCAGAGCATGGCACCAGGAGATCGGTTGAGGCCACGCCATCTAGATCATCCTGGAACACCGATGATGATGCTTTAGAAGCCGAAGCCTCCCGCCGTGGTAATTTTGCCGGTGCAGAATCCTCGAGGGCAAGGCCAGAGGCATCTCGATGCTTATTTGCCCTTCGAGGACCGGCTGGATTTATGTTTAGTTACCTGAGATCCATGTGAGGAAGAAGCAGCCCTGGAAGACGTCGATGCCACCGAAGCTGCATCAGAGGGAAACAGGGTACTGAGCTTGGCAGCTCGGTTCTGTCGACCTCTCTTAGACATCATGGAACAGGACATACAATCTTTGATGGAATAGTCAGGGCCTAAACATTTGAGACACCAGTCATGGGTGTCAGTGACGGAAATAGTACCGCCACATTTTGTGCACTTCTTAAAACCCGAGGCAGGTTTTTCCATATTTGAGGAAAAAGGTTTTGGGCCTAATGCTCAAAACTGAAGTACACCTGAAGAAAAAATAGAAGGTCTTTTTTTTTTTTTTAAGAAAAGAATAAGAACCGGCGGTACCGGTATAGCGTCGAGGAAGGCAGACGCGACAGAAAAGAAATAAAGAAAAAAAAAATAAGGAAATTCTTCTGCGGTGACAGGAACACGATCTGCTGGCTCCGCGGAAAAAGAACAACTGAGGAGAGACAGTTGGAAAGGCAGGAAGGCAGCACGCAGGCGCTGTGGGATGCTCCCAAAAGCTTTCTGATTGGACGCTGGGGAGCGTTCCCGCGCAGGCTCCGTCGGTACCGACGTACCCATATGTGAAGACTCATTCCTGCTTGTTCCTGGAGATTGGTATTTAAAGGTAATGCATCGAAAGAATTGAAAGAACTATCAATAATCCAAGAAGATGTATTACAACTATTTGATAAACTAAAGAGTAGCAAATCACCTGGACTCTTCCAGCCAACTCTTCTCGATACTCCGCTCTCTTTCCTCCACTCACAACTGTTGTATACACTTTTCCTCTGACCTCCCGCCCCGGATTGTCTAGCCTATTTCTTTTCAGAGAAGATTACTGCACTACACTCCGCCCTTCCAGCTGCTATACTACCATCACTTCCGCCTCCCTCATCCCCCAATTTTGTTACCACTCTGTCCCATACCTGGACCACATTCAAACCGATCACTGTGTCGCGCTTTCTAAAGCTATCACTTCATTCCATAAGACCACCTGTCCTTCTGATCTTATATCCCCCCCCCCCCCCGGCTCACTAAGCCCTCTCTTGCACTACTTCCATTTGTATTAACCATGTTCAATTGCAGTCTTTCATCTTGTACTTTCCCCTCCCTATGGAAGCATGCCACCATCCGTCCTATATTGAAGAAGCCCACCTTAGATCCTGCCACCCTCGCCAACTGGCGCCTGGTATTCAATTTACCTTTCCTTCCAAAGGTTTTAGAGAAACTTGTCTCTCTCAGTTATCTTCTCACTTAGATTCCACCCGCGCTCTCCACTCCTGTCAATCAGGCTTCAGAACTGGTCACAGCACGGAACATAGGAACATAAGATATGCCATACTGGGTCAGACCAAGGTCCATCAAGCCCAGTGTCCTGTTTCCAGCAGTGGCCAATCTAGGTCATAAGTACCTAGCAGTCTCCCCAAAAGACACAGCTTCCTCAATGCTTGTATTGGGTCAAGCAGCGATATCCTGGGTCCCTTTTAATAAGGGTTTATGGACCTTTCCTCCAGGAACTTGTCCAAACCTTTTTTAAATCCAGCTACACTAACAGCTTTTATTACATCCTCCGGTAACAAATTCCAGAGTTTGATTACACGTTGAGTGAAAAAATATTTTCTCTTATTAGTCTTAAATAGGTTACCCTGTAGCTTCATTGCGTGTCCCCTAGTCTTTTTATATTCTGATTACATAAACAATCGATCTACATTACCCGTTCCACTCCATTCATTAATTTATAGAAACTATTCTTCTCTCACCGTTTAACGAAATTCACGTCTTGCACAACCGAGGTGACATTTCTCTTGCTGTTTCACTGGATCTCTCTGCAGCATTTGACTTGGTCGACCATTTTCTTCTACTCTCTCGTCTTCACGAGTATGGGCTTTGTGGTGCTGGTCTACATTGGTTTAAGTTGTTCCTGTCTCTTCGCTCCTTCTCTGTATCCTGCGGATTGTCTACCTCTCCTACTGTCCCCCTCATCTGCGGAGTCCCACAGGGCTTTGTTCTAGAACTACTTCTTTTCAATGTCTTCTTGGCACCTCTTGCCCTGCTCATTCAACAATCCGGCATTTCTTCCTACGTTTATGCTGACGATATTATTTTACTCTACCACACCAATTCCCTATCTCCCAATCTTGCTCCCATGAACTCCTGCTTATCAGATAAATTTACACATGGCTGTACATGAACCGTCTCCGTCTTAACACTTCCAAATTTGCTGCTATCTGGTTTATTTTCCAGACATTGTGCCCGTCACTTACCCCTCAGATTGCATGTACTCCAGTCCTTTTTTTTCAGTCACTTAGGTATCTCAGGGTCTTACTTGATTCCTCTTTCCTTCCATGATTACGTGTCTTCCCTGATTCAGCGCTCTTTTTTCTTTCTTTGCCAGATTCGTGCAGTTCACCCTTTCCTCATGGTACCTTCACTCATGACCCTTTTCCTCTCTGGTCACTTCCAGGCTTGACTACTGTAATGTCACACTCGTGAGTCTTCCTCGATACCAGCTTCACCACCTTCGACTTCTACAGAACACTGCTGCATGTATACACACTCATTCCTCAAGGCGCAATCACGTCACCCCTCTTCTCATTCACCTTCACTGGCTCCCCCTCAAATACCATGTTGATTACAAAATTCTTACCCTTGTTCACAAAACTGTCTACATTGACACCCCACAGTATGTCTCAATCCTGCTCCAGTTCCACACCCCTCACCATCTCCTCAGATCAATTCATGTCAAAATTATCTTCCTTCCAGCAGTCACTTAAGCACATTTGGAACAAACTCAGAAATCTGCGCTCTTATATTTGGGCCCCGCACTGTGGAACTCTCTGCCTTTCTCCCTGTGCTCCGAAATCTCATTCTCCAAGTTTAAAGCATTATTAAAAACCAACCTTTTCCATCTTGCTTTCGATCTCCTTCTCTCCGACTCTCAACAGGAAACCATTAGACCTTCCCTCCCATCCTAGACCTGATGTATCCCTACTGTCCACCTCCAGTTCTTTCTTTTGCTGTCTCCTTTTCTGAACTGTCCTGTCAAAATTTAGGTGTTCCTTTCTCTTCTTCCTACAGCCACCAATTTTATTATTATAAACTGCTCTTGCAGACCTACTATTAGTAATATGTGAACTATCATTAAAATCATCTGTAATACCTGAGAGACTGGTGAATGGAAAATGTAACGCCAACTTTTTAAAAGGGTGTGTGGGGGGGGGGGGGGGAACGCTCCTGAGCCCAAGAAAATGGCTGCAAAATAATTCAGCTCTGCCACCTCGGGTTATTTAAACTCACCTAACTCGATGAAGATGCTTTTTGATGTGCCCCAAAACGCCATCATACAATGTTCTTTGGTGTGCTTTTAAAGCTGGTACTAATTTTTGGGAAGATCGCACATCTTAAATGATCTGGGCAGCTTGATCCCGCGCACCCTGTGCTTCTCCTTGGACACCGCAGAGCAATTGGTGACCGAAGACCGCTGACTTTACAGCTCTATCTTTGCTGTGATCCTGCCACCACACCGTTGCTGCTGCTGCTGAGATCTCGGAGCAGAGTATGAGAAGGAAGGCATTGCAGGCAGGGGCTCTTTAATATTAACCTTTTTGAAGAGCCGTTGAGATCTGTTCAGCACTGCCATTATGTTCTCGGACCGGAGATCGCTGACTTCAAAGCTCTTTCTCTGATGCAATCCTGTCATCGCACTGTTGCTGCTGCTACTGCGATCTCGGAGCAACTTATAAGGAGGGCTTCGTAGGCAGGGGAACTTCAGTGTACATAGCGGGCCGCTTTGGTGCGTCTATGTTGCCTGACCAGCCGGCGCCATTATGCTCTCTATGATGACTCTGCCCACATGGTAAGGAAACGCTGAATATTTCTGGTTTCTTCGGCTCAGAAGCGGTGAGATCGGCATGGGCAGTGTGAATCACAACAAAAAGAGAATGATCGTCTTAATATCTGTCTCCCCTTTCTCTCCTCACCCCTGTCTACTGAGAGAGCCGGTTTGGAACGCACAATGAAACACAGAAGGAAGGGCAGAGGACATTTTCTGACGGTGGAATGCAATTGTGGAACGCATAAATATCTTACACAAGAAATTTCTACCCTGAGGTGTTAAACAGGGGAAGATATTTTAATCGCTATCTCACCTGAATCATTAAAAGTTAATATATTCAGTGATCTGATCTCTTGGACAAAAATAGGGAAAGCAGCATTTAATTCCCTCTAATCATTTCTATTTAGCATTCAAAAGTGATCCTGGAGCTCTGCCTAGTGGGCATTAGGAGAATAGCTTGGTATATTCTATAATATTTTTGTTCTCATGGCTAAAGTTAAATCATATGCAGTAGCACACTCTAAATATTCGAGATCATCTAATCCGGATCCTGAACCTGTGCCAGAAGCTGACAGAACCTCTATCTCAAGGGTAATGGATGATGCAGTAATTTCCTCCTTAGCTATTAAAAATGATCTTCTGGAAATTCTTAAAGAACTGAAATTATTTAGACTGGACTTTACTAAAGCTGTAAATGATATTCGTTCGGATCTCAAAGCGCTAGATGATCGTGTAATGCAGACTGAAATACACATTGGGGACCAAATTGACTCTACAGCACAATTTCAATCGAAATTTAGGAAAGTGGATCAACTCACCAAAGAATTACAGGACCGATAGGAAGATCTAGAAAATCGGCAAAGAAGGAACAATGTGCATATCCTAGGATTACCAGACTATCCAGGTGATCAGGAAGATACCTCTGCTCTTATTCATGACTTATTTGCTTTTTGTGTGCCTGCGTCTCCTCACCCAGTTACAGTAAACTCGAGCGAGTACAAAGACGTCCGGGGATTAAGAGAGCTACTAACTCTCAACCACGTCCAGTCATTGTCTGCTTTAGCTTCTTTGAGGACAAACTGTCGTCGTTATGCAGTCAACAGGGTAAGAGATCTTTTTCCTTCAAAGGTCAAGAAATTCAAATTTCTCAGGATATCTTGCATCATACCTTAGAGCGTCGCAAGAGCTTTCGACCACTTACAGAAGCTCTTCAGAAACGCTCGGTACCTTATCGCTGGGGTTTTCCATTCGCTCGGATTTTTGAGTGGAACAACACTAAGCATCGCATAACAGAACTGACTGATTGCATGGATTTTTTGGAATCTTTACAGTATGGGGATCGTCCTAGATGTCAACAGAAAGGTAATGGTGAATGGGAAGTTTCTACTCCTAAACAGCAAAAAGTTCCAGGTTCAAGACGCACATCTGGCACTGATCAGAATGGCGGCACATCTCAGGGAATGGATACCACTGCCCCTACTTAAGGGGAATACTTATGGTTTTTGTATTAAAGTATTGAGATCTTTCAGTATATGATATTGCTGTTTGAAATATATAAGTATATACGTTTCTTACTAGCTGGTTACAGAGTTCAGTCGAAGGTTATGGCAGTTAAGAGGGAAGACTATTCTATTAATCCACATAGGTAGGGAACCGGGTGGAGATATAGGAGATGGCTTTGCTCAGGTATGATTGGGAGGAGGGTGGTTTAGTCAAAGAGTATAATAAGGTGGATGTTATTGCATTTGAAGACTTTAGGTAAAGCATAGTTACTCACCTGTAACAGGTGATCTCCGGGTACAGCAGGAATTTAGTCTTCACATATGGGTATCGTCGGTACCGACGGAGCCTGCGCGGGAACGCTCCGCAGCGTCCAATAGGAAAGCTTTTGGGAGCATCCCACAGTGCCTGCGTGCTGCCTTTCCGCCTTTCCCAACTGTCCCTCTCCAGTTGAGTTTAAAGCTGAGACAAAGAGAGAGGGAAAGAGAGAGATAGAGAGATACAACTCCTAGGGGAGGTGGGTGGGTTGTCTATTTCCTTAATATCTGTTCAGATCATTAATGTTGGCCTCCCGGTGATAGGGGCTAGAATGGATTATTGTCCCCCCACACTTTAATGTTAAACCGCTTTGACCCGGTGAAAAGCGGGATATAAATACAGTTAAATAAATAAATAAATTTCCCGAGCAGTGAGGTGAGGCTTTAGCACTGCTTGGGAAGCTAACTGCACAATGCGAAGGCAGTGGGGCTGTGGAAGATAGGCCCTTGTCTGTCTGGTATCCAGCAGAGCTCCTATAAACTCTAGAGACTGAGTGGGAGCAAGGTTGGAGTTTGGGAAGTTTATGACAAGTCCCAAATACTGAGAATGCGTATTGTGCGAGAGAGATAAATCCTGGCCTCTGGCTCTGAAGGTGCTCGAATGAGCCAGTCGTCTAAGTAAGGGAAGACGAATATTCCCAGGGTGCGAAGAAATGCTGCCACCACAGCCATGCATTTTGTGAACACCCTTGGTGCCGAGGCCAGGCCAAAAGGAAGAAACCTGTATTGGTAGTGCTTCCCTTGAAATAGAAAGCGAAGGAACTTTCGATGAGTCGGATGGATGAGAACATGAGTGTACGCATCCTTGAGATCTAGAGAACAAAGCCAATCCTGACTCTGAAGGTATGGCAGCAGAGTTCCTAGAGAAATCATTTTGAACTTCTCTTTGAACAGGAATTTGTTCAATTCTCTGAGGTCCAAAATGGGTCTATGTCCTCCTTTTTTCTTTGGAATAAGGAAATAGGGGGAGTAGAACCCTGTACCCTGTTGGAGAATGGGTACCTCTTCTATTGCCCCCTGGGCAAGAAGCAAAGTGACCTCTTGACCTAACTGGGCGTTGAGAGAGATCTGAGAATTGAACTGTCTTACCATTGTAGGAGGGGGCATGCTGAGGAAATGAAGCTTGTACCCCTTTCTTACAATGGATAGAGTCCAATTTTCTGCTGTTATCTGCCCCCATCTGGGGGCAAAATGACATAACCTTCCTGGAATGGTGGAAGGCTCTGAGCCGTTCAGGGCCAGGAAGGCAAAGTTCTCTAGATAGGAGTCAAAGCCCCTGTGGAGGCCGAGTCTGCTGAGCCGGTTGAAGCTTAGCAGCTTTTGTTTTTCTTTGCCTAGGTTGTTGCTGCTGTCACTTTTTGGGCAGACTGACCTAAACGATGCCCCTGCTGGGTATAGGAGGGGTAAAACTACTACTTCTTACTGAAGAATGGTTTCTTGTAGGATTTTTTCCTTGCAGGATCAGCTGTAGATTTAGACAATCTATCCAAGGTGATATTGTCAGCATCTATCTCATTAGCTTTTTCCTGCCAATTCTTGCCAAAGAGATTCTCTCCTGTGCAAGGAATATTCCCCAGTTTATCCCGTACCCAAAGTTCCAAGTCAGATGCCTGGAGCCAGGCAATCCTACGTGCACCTATGGCAATAGCAGTGGTTCTGCTTATGCAATCAAAGCAGTCAAAGGCTGCACGATTTGCAAACTTGGAAACATCCTGAGCATGTTTGACAAGGGCAAGGTAATCCTGCCTCTTATCATCAGGAAGGAGAGGGCTCATAAGCTCTAAATCTCCCGTGACCTCCTTAAGAAACATTCCCATATATAATATATATGAACTGATCCTAGCAGAAAGCATGGAAGCCTGGAAGGTTCGACGTCCAAAGGCGTCAAGAGTCCTACACTCACGTCCTGGAGGATTAGATGCATGTCTTTTTGCACTCTTGATCCTTCTCAAAGCCGATTCCACCACCATAGAATGGTGTGGTAGCTGAGTCTTTTGAAATCCAGGACAAGGAGGAACTCGATACATGGTGTCGAGCCTTCGAGACTGAGAAGTGGTTAGAGGTGTTTCTCTGGAGGAGACATCCTACGTTGAGGAGAAGGAGAATCCTCAGGAAGAAGTATTCTGGCATCGGCAGAGCTTTCAGAGTCTTCAGACTCATCCGAGGATTCAAACTATCTCCGATCCGGGTGATCGTGCAAGGCACAATACCGGTACCGATCGAAGTCGGCATCGGAGGGGTCCGGTACCGACTTGTCGATACCGGATGGATAAGCACGACTCGGTCCTGGTAGAATATCTGCCGATGTCGATGTAGTCGGTACTGGTACCGATGTTGGTGCCAGTACCGGTTGAATTGTCTGAAGCAGTTTCAAGGGCATCGAGGCCGTGAGAAGAGCCACCAGACTGCGTTCAATAGCCAAGAATCTCTGGTCTATCGACGCTGCCGATGCTTGGGTACTGGTACCGTATGAAGCAGCCGGTACCCCAGAGCATGGCACCAGTAGTTCTGCCGAGGTTGAGGCCTCGAGAACATCCTGGAGCTCTGTTAGTGCTTTGGAAGCCGAAGCCTCCCGCCGGGGAAATTTTGCCGGTACAAGTCTCTCAAGGGCAACACCAGAGGCATCTCGATGCTTAGAAGGAGATCTAACCTTTGAGGACCAGCCAGACTTAAGAGTAGTTACTCACCTGTAACAGGTGTTCTCCATGAGCAGCAGGAATCAGTCTTCACATATGGGTGACGTCGGTGCCGACGGAGCCCTCGTGCGGAGCATTTCCCCAGCTTTCAAAGAAAGCCTTTGGGAATTGCAGCGCGCATGCGCGGTCCCCTTCCCGCCCAAGGGTGCCATCTTGCTCAGTCTGATGACATAGCTAAAAGACAGCAAAAAATTAGCAAAAACAAATCATATGACTGCAACTCCAAGGGGAGGAGGGAGGGTTGTGAGGACTGATTCCTGCTGCTCCTGGAGAACACCTGTTAAAAGTGAGTAATTACTCTTTCTCCAGGACCAAGCAGGAAGTCAGTCCTCACATATGGGACTCCCCAGCTTAAGGCTACCGGAGACCTCAAGCGGGAAAAATGAGCTCCCTCTAGCTCGTCAGCACGCAAGGAAGGAATCTTCTCTGAGAATGCCCCCGACCAGTAGCCCAATACCAGGGTCAGAGGGTATGAGTTGCCTAAACCCCAAAGAGATTATGGAGAACTGCCTGTCCGAAAGCACTGTCCCTGCGGGACTCCCTCTCAAGGCAGTAATGGGCCGCAAAAGTCTGGCTTGAAGACCAAGTAGCGGCCCGGCAGATGTCTGCCAACGGAACAGAGCGGAGATGAGCCACTGACGCAGCCTTCGCCCTGACACGATGAGCCGTGACTCGACCTTCCAACGAGAGGCCGGCTGCCCCATAAGCCCAGGCGATACAGTCAGCGACCCACATGGACAAAGTACGCTTGGAGACAGGTAGCCCCAACTTATTGGGGTCAAAAGAAACGAAGAGCTGAACAGCCCTCCGATGCTCCCGCGTACGGTCAAGGTAGAAGGACAACGCCCTCCTTCAGTCCAGGGTATGCAAAACCATCTCAGCCCGGTTGGCATGCGGCCTGGGAAAGAAGGTCGGAAGAACCACCTCCTGATTGAGGTGAAAAGGTGAGACAATCTTAGGAAGAAACTTAGGGTGAGTCTGTAAGACTACCCTATTCCTGCAGAACCTAGTGTAAGAAGGATCAGACACTAGCGCCTGAAGTTCACTCACTCGCCTAGCAGAGGTAAGAGCTACTAGAAACAAGGTTTTCCAGGAGAGAAAACGGAGAGGGCAGGTAGCCATAGGTTCAAAGGGCAGGTAGCCATAGGTTCAAATGGCGGACAAGACCACATTCAGATCCCACTCAGGGGCTGGTGGACATAAAGGAGGCTTGAGCAGGAGGAGGCCTCTGAGAAAACGAGCCACCAAAGGGTGGTTAGAAAGAGGCCTCCCGTCCACTGGCGAGTGGTGCGCTGAGATAGCACTAAGGTGAACTCTGACAGAGTTAGACATAAGGCCCAGATTGGAGAGGTAAAGCAAATATTGCAACACTACCGCTACCAAGCACGAGAAGGGATTCTCGCTGTGCTGAGCACACCATGCGGAGAATCTACGCCACTTAAGAGCATAGGATTTCCTGGTGGATTGTCGCCTAGAGGCCAAGACCACATCTTCCACCTCTCGAGGCAGTAGTAGGGGAGCCAGGACTACCCTTTCAGCAGCCAGGCCATCAGATGAAGGGACTGGAGGTTGGGGTGCAAGAGAGTCCCCTGATCCTGAGACAGGAGATCGTGTTGAAACCCCAGAGGAAGAGGAGTGTCCACCGCTAGCTGCAGCAGAAGCGGGAACCACAGTTGCCTCGGCCACCTGGGGGCTATCAGGATCAATGAAGCCCCGTCCTTGAGGACTTTGAACAGCGTCTTGGACACTAGTGGCGTGGGAGGAAACGCATACAGTAGGCCTGTGGACCACGAGATCAGAAACGCATCCGCTGCTACTCTGAGAGGATGCGGTTGTCTGGAGCAGAATCTCGGGAGTTGCCGGTTCAGAGGACTGGCGAAAAGATCCATGGTGGGGAGGCCCCACCTGAGAAAGACCTGCTGAACCACCAACGGGTTCAACCTCCATTCGTGTGGTTGCAGGATCCTGCTCAGTCTGTCCGCCAGGTAAATGTCTTGACCTGGGAGGTAGACAGCCTTTAGGAGGATTCAGTGAGTGACGGCCCAAGAGCACAGCCGTTGTGCCTCCTGACATAGAAGGAAGGAGCCTGTGCCTCCTTGCTTGTTCACGTAGAACATGGCAACTTGATTGTCCGTCTGGACCAGTACAGACTGGTGAGAGGCGAGGTGGGAGAAGGCTCTCAGAGCTAGGCGTATCGCCCGTAGCTCCAGGAAGTTTATCTGTTGAGCAGCCTCTCAAGGGGTCCAGAGACCCTGAGTACATGTCCCTTGGCAATGTGCTCCCCAACCGAGAAGAGAAGCATCTGTTGTCAGCACTTGAGAATGCGGAGGGAATTGAAAAACCACTCCAAGTACCAAATTCGGAAGATGAAGCCACCATTGCAGAGAGGAGACTAGCAGGTCCGATATCTTCACTGAGTCCACTAGGCTCCCCGTGGCCTGAGGCCACTGAGTGCTGTGACGCGCACGCCCCGGCCGCACAGCACCCCCTGGTGGCGGCGTAGTAGTTCCACCGGAGGGCTGGAGCCGGGGGGGGGGGGGGTCACTAAGATGATGGTAATCAGGGTTGGCCAGGTGCGAGGGTCGTGGGTCAGAGCCTTGTGTCAGCCTCGTTACCAACTCCTGAAGAGATTCTGACTTGCACGAAAGTGGTGGGAAAAAAAAACAGGCTTTATTTTCCCCTTTAAGCACTAAGGGTTCAAAAACAAAGGATATACACTCCGGTACGTGGCAAAATAAGTCTTTACAGCAGATTTTTAAAGGTGGGAAATAAAATAACCAAACACTGTTAACTTCACAGTATTCAAATATGTAACAGAAAAAATGCTTCCTTCGCTCAATGACTCTGGAAGGCCTCTATTTCGCTTCCAGCACAGTATGTGCATTCCATGGGACTATCACTGTCTTCATACACAGATTCCACTTGCATGGCCTCCTCTGACTGCTCTGAGGTATCTGGGCAAGTGTCCTTCATGGGATTTAGTCTTACTGTTTCCCACGGCTTAGCGGTCTGTCTAGGCCCACGGTTCAGCTTGGTAGAATACCAGAAAGGCATTGCTTGCTCAAGAGGTTTAAAAACATTATCTCTATGTTTTCCTCTAACAGTCCTTTTGTTGCACACTCTATCCTTCAACTTTTGCTTCTGCTCTTGTCTGCAATAAGGAGAATCTCCTTCCCGGGATTCTTCTCTTAGCTTTAGTTCAGGTATACAATAATAAAAGGTTAAAAGCTTTACCTTTTGCTTTGTGTTTGATTCTCTGGGGTGAGGCTGGAGGAGTACCGCGACTGCTACCTTCAGTATCGGTGCTCTCTGGAATATTCCTCCTGCTTTCCCAGTCTTTCCTTCTCTGGCCCTTAAGGCCTGTTCTTTTGTGGGCTTCTGGGCCCTGTCTGGCTTGGCTTCGGCCTTCTCGGCCTGTCCTCTCTCTCTCAGGACTGGTTCTCCTATCCCAGCCTGTCCTTTTACTCAGGCTTGTTCGCTGCCTAGATCCCACTCTGGAGTCAGTACCTTCACAGCATGTCTTTGGTCCTTCCCTGGAACATGCACTCACTCGGTCTCTCCCATTTGGTGGTGGTGATCGCTTCACAGCTTTCTGAGTAGTAGCTCTCCCAGCTGATGAGGCTTTAGCATCTGAGCTCCTTGCAGGAAAGCTCCTATCAGTTAAGCTTCCTCCTGCCGCTTGCTTGCCCCTTGACTCTTGCTTGCCTCCAGACTCTGGCTTGCCTCCAGACTCTGGCTTGTCTCCAAACTCTGGCTTGCTTCTTCTTAAATGTGAGCTTTTGGTATAAGAGTCCTGCCCACTAGTGCGTGGTTCTGTGAACTCTGTCCTAGCTCTCCTGCTCCCTCTAGGTAAGTTCTCTGGAAATTGCAGGCAATTTCTTTTTCTTTCAGAGTTTAAAACTTTTTTTCTCTCCAGAAGAGGGTCCGCTGCATCACATATCCCCCTTCTCAAAATATTACATGCTGTGACAGCCTCTTCTCCACAGCATGTAATACTGGATTCTGCCCTGATCAGCGGTCCTTTATCACAGTGATATGAAGTCTTTGTAGAAGTTAGAAACGCAGCGCGCTCATACCATGGTCGGAGAAGGTTGGCATGATACACTTGCTCTCGTCCGCTCGTCTCTCAAACGACGTATGAAGTGGCCCCTACCGGGCGGATGACCGTAGAGGGCCCTTTCCATCGGGACTCAAACTTAGGTGTGGCTCCAGGGATTAACACCATCACCTTGTCTCCGTTTTTTAAATGTCTGGGCTTTACCCGCCTGTCATAATAGTATTTTTGTTTTCTCTGGCTTTTCTCCAGTTCCTCAGTGGCGAACCTGGAAGTTCGCTCGAGTCGTGTCCTCAAGTTCTGTAGGAATAAAGGTATCCCCATTTCCACCTCCTTTGGCTCAGACCACTGCTCTCTAAGTACATCGAGAATGCCCCTAGGTGTCCGTCCGTACATAAGTTCATACGGGGACGTACCTAATGAGGTCTGCTTTCTCTCTCGGCAGCCGTAAAGCACGAACGGTAGCATAGTGTCCCATTCACTCATCTGTCCATCCAGAGCACGCCTGAGCATCTGCTTTATGCTCTGGTTTAACCGCTCTACCATGCCGTTGCACTGTGGGTGGTAAGCGGCTGTCTGCACGTGGCGGATGCCAAAAGCGTCCCATACTTGGTTAAGGTATTTTGACCGGAAATTGCTTCCTTGATCGGTCAACACTTCTTGTGGGAATCCCACTTCGCAAAATAGTTTTATCAATTCGATGGCCACAGATTTGGCCGAAATATTCCTCAAGGGAACGGCCCAAGGGAATCTGGTGGCTTGATCAATAATCACTAGTATATATTGAAACCCCCGTGGCGTCTTGATGAGGGGTCCTACCAGGTCCACAGCAAGTCTACGGACGGGGTCTGTGATTATGGGCATCGAAATTAATGGCACTCCAGTTGGTTTCTGCGCCGTGACTCTTTGGCATGAGGCGCAGGACTCACAGAAACGTGTCGTCTCTCGGAACACCCCTGGCCAGTAAAATCTAGTCAAAATCTGATCCAGGGTGCCCTGCGCACCCTTATGACCCCCAACGGGGTGGTCATGCGCCAGACGTAAAACTGAAGCCTTGAAATTAGTTGGGACCACCAGTTGTTTTCGTACTAGACCAGTTCGCAGGTCCTTACTTTCACGATAGAGTATCTCCTCCTCTAGGAGAAATCTTGGGTAGGTCTCTCTTTTCTCTTTAGCCTGCTCAAAGGCATGAGTGAGCGCTGGATCCGCTCTCTGTTCCATTCTAAATGATGGGAACCTTTCCATCACCTCGGCCGGAATCCACGACATCCCTTTACCTGCTTCTAGCTCCGCTCTTGCTTTAGAGCGGTGTTGTCTCTCTCTTCTTCGCTCGGCCTTCGGCTTCCTTTCCCGGCTTGAGGGGTCCCCTATTAGTCCGTCATGGGAGGGGAGCTCGCCTAGGGAAATATCCTTGGAGCAGGAAGGCTGCTCACCATCTTGGGTATGCGACCTTGTAGACACTAGAGCCTTCACCAAAGGACCATCTTGGCGGGTCTGACTCTGTTTTAGGGAGGAGCATTCATCAGGTTTTGGCTGGATGCAGGTGGAATCTGATTTTGCCACTGGCAATAAACCTTTCTTTAAGATCCTCTTAAACTGTGGCCAGTCACGGCCCAGGACTAATTCCTTTGGTAACCTAGGTACCACGGCAATTGGCATTTCCCTTACAATGCCCAAGTGTTTTACCTGTAATCTGTACACAGGATATCTAGTGGCTGCACCATGCACACATTTAATTTTTACTTGTCCTATTGGAGATTCTGGAACCGATAGACCCTGAGCTTGGATCAGCGACCATAATTTTTTAGAGACCATGGTCTGATCGGCTCCAGTATCCAACAACGCTTTCACCTTTATGCCCTGTATTTTTACATCCAGGATCAACCCTTCACGTATTGCACTGGGGGACTCTCCCACCAAAGCAGTTCGTGAAAAACATTCATACTGGAGGTGTCCTCTCTTGCCACACGTAAAACATTTTTTTACATTCCCCCTTGCCTGGGGTTTAACATTTTTCTCACCACCAAATGGAGGACGAGAAGGGTTCTCCAGCTTTTGTACCTCAGCCCCTATCGCTATCTTGGAGCTCATCCTAGGTTGGGCAACTTTTTCAGCTTCTAAATACCTTTCAGTAAGGGTTATAGCGTCAGACGTAGTGCAGCAATTTTGCAGTATTAAAAAGTTCTGCACTCGACTGGGCAGCGCAGCCATATATTGTTCGAGGATTATAACATCCATTAGGGTGTCTATATTTCTCCTCTCAGGCTGTAGCCATTTCTGAGCTAGACTACGGACACGATGACCCAGGGCCTTAGGTGTTTCATTAGCTCTCAAACAAGTAGCCCTAAACATTTTGTTATAGGTAAAAGATGAGAGACCCAAGCGATCCCTTATAGCTAGTTCTACCTCTTCATAAGAACCTGCTAAGCTAGGAGGCATTGCCCTGCAGGCGGCTAGCGCCTCGCCCGTAAGGGATGCAGCTAGGCGAATTGCCCACTGTTCGCTCGGCCATTTAGCCGAAGTAGCTATTCGAGAAAAGGTGTCTACGAAATCATCTATATCATCTTCTGCACACAATTTTCCCATCACCAAGTCATTACATGTCCATTGTCCATGGTCCGTGTTCAAAGGACTAGCTGCTGCCTGATTCTCAGCTTTGCTTCTTGCCAATGCTTCTTGCTGCTGTGCAAGCCAGGTATTCATGGTCTCTATGACCGGCTGTTGCTGCTGTTGCATGGCTTGTAATGCTTGCGTTTGGCTTAACTGCGCCAACTCCGCTTGTTTGTTAAACTGTTGTGCCATCCAAGCACATAGCTCCTTGGGTTCCATGATCCCTGCAACACAATAAACAGAAGAGAAAGGAAACCCAAGTGCGGCACTTCCCTCAAAAAAAAAAATGCTACTTTTTTTTTTCCCCCTTAAGCTCGCTTAACCTCTATCCAGCATACTTCCCCATTATCCAACACAAAACAGGTTTAATTACTTATTACCTTGTTTAGGTGTTGAGTCAGCTTAGAGGAAGGTACGCTGCTGTTCACGGCCTTGTTGCTTCTCCTGGATGGTCTCAGGATTTTCGGGTCACCGGATTTTCCTTCGAATCCGATCCGCACTTTCCAGCAACTCCATTCCAGGTTTTGTGCAAGTTCAATCCAGCGAATTGTCGGTTCCGTTCCGGATTTTCCTCGTCCTTTTTTTTTTTTTTCTCTCAAAAAAAAAAAATTCGCCTTTCCACTTTTACTGCTATGGGTTAACTTGGCACGTCCGTTGCGTTGGCGTATATCCTGCCAACTAAGCCACTTGTGACGCGCACGCCCCGGCCGCACAGCACCCCCTGGTGGCGGCGTAGTAGTTCCACCGGAGGGCTGGAGCCGGGGGGGGGGGGGTCACTAAGATGATGGTAATCAGGGTTGGCCAGGTGCAAGGGTCGTGGGTCAGAGCCTTGTGTCAGCCTCGTTACCAACTCCTGAAGAGATTCAGACTTGCACGAAAGTGGTGGGAAAAAAAACCAGGCTTTATTTTCCCCTTTAAGCACTAAGGGTTCAAAAACAAAGGATATACACTCCGGTACGTGGCAAAATAAGTCTTTACAGCAGATTTTTAAAGGTGGGAAATAAAATAACCAAACACTTAACTTCACAGTATTCAAATATGTAACAGAAAAAATGCTTTCTTCGCTCAATGACTCTGGAAGGCCTCTATTTCGCTTCCAGCACAGTATGTGCATTCCATGGGACTATCACTGTCTTCATACACAGATTCCACTTGCATGGCCTCCTCTGACTGCTCTGAGGTATCTGGGCAAGTATCCTTCATGGGATTTAGTCTTACTGTTTCCCACGGCTTAGCGGTCTGTCTAGGCCCACGGTTCAGCTTGGTAGAATACCAGAAAGACATTGCTTGCTCAAGAGGTTTAAAAACATTATCTCTATGTTTTCCTCTAACAGTCCTTTTGTTGCACACTCTATCCTTCAACTTTTGCTTCTGCTCTTGTCTGCAATAAGGAGAATCTCCTTCCCGGGATTCTTCTCTTAGCTTTAGTTCAGGTATACAATAATAAAAGGTTAAAAGCTTTACCTTTTGCTTTGTGTTTGATTCTCTGGGGTGAGGCTGGAGGAGTACCGTGACTGCTGCCTTCAGTATCGGTGCTCTCTGGAATATTCCTCCTGCTTTCCCAGTCTTTCCTTCTCTGGCCCTTAAGGCCTGTTCTTTTGTGGGCTTCTGGGCCCTGTCTGGCTTGGCTTCGGCCTTCTCGGCCTGTCCTCTCTCTCTCAGGACTGGTTCTCCTATCCCAGCCTGTCCTTTTACTCAGGCTTGTTCGCTGCCTAGATCCCACTCTGGAGTCAGTACCTTCACAGCATGTCTTTGGTCCTTCCCTGGAACATGCACTCACTCGGTCTCTCCCATTTGGTGGTGGTGATCGCTTCACAGCTTTCTGAGTAGTAGCTCTCCCAGCTGATGAGGCTTTAGCATCTGAGCTCCTTGCAGGAAAGCTCCCATCAGTTAAGCTTCCTCCTGCCGCTTGCTTGCCCCTTGACTCTTGCTTGCCTCCAGACTCTGGCTTGCCTCCGGACTCTGGCTTGCCTCCAGACTCTGGCTTGCCTCCAGACTCTGGCTTGCCTCCAGACTCTGGCTTGTCTCCAAACTCTGGCTTGTCTCCAAACTCTGGCTTGCTTCTTCTTAAATGTGAGCTTTTGGTATAAGAGTCCTGCCCACTAGGGCGTGGTTCTGTGAACTCTGTCCTAGCTCTCCTGCTCCCTCTAGGTAAGTTCTCTGGAAATTGCAGGCAATTTCTTTTTCTTTCAGAGTTTAAAACTTTTTTTCTCTCCAGAAGAGGGTCCGCTGCATCACAGTGCGAAGGCTCCACTGAGCAGGCCGCATGTGTAGGCGGGCATTGGGGATGACATGAACCGTGGAAGCCATATGGCCGAGTAGTCTCAGGAATTGCCTGGCAGAGACCAGGGAATTGCTGCGAAACCGCCTGGCCAGATCCATCAGCCTGTGGGCTCTTTCTAAAGGCAGAAAAGCCTTCGCTTGAAGAGTGTCCAGTCTGGCCCCTATGAATTCTAAGTTCTGGGACGGAAGCAAAGTGGACTTTGCGAAGTTTATGACAAACCCCAAGTGCTGAAGTAGAGCCACAGTGCGAAGGGTGGCTTGATTGGCCTCCTGGGAAGATTGGCCCCTTATGAGCCAGTCATCCAGATAGGGAAACACAAGAAGACCTTGAAGCCTCAGGTAGGCCGCCACCACTGCCAGGCACTTGGTGAACACCCTGGGAGCGGAGGACAGGCCAAAGGGTAGCACTCTGTACTGATAGTGGTTTCCCCCCACAACAAATCTGAGATATTGTCTGCGGTCTGGATGAATAAGGATGTGAGTATACGCATCCTTTAGATCTAAGGAGCATAGCCAGTCTCCCTGCTGGAGGTAGGGCAGCAGGATTCCAAGGGTAAGCATCTTGAACTTTTCCCTCTCCAGGAACTTGTTGAGGTTGCGTAAGTCTAGGATGGGTCTGAGGCCTCCTGTTCTTTTTGGTACCAGAAAGTACCTGGAATAAAAGCCGTGACCTCTCAGGTGGTGGGGCACCGGTTCCACAGCCTGATCCTTTAGCAGACTTGCTAACTCCTGAAGGAGTAGGCCCCTGTGCAGAGGGAGTCTTGGAGGCTCCCCTGGAAAATAGGAGGGAGGTACCTGGTGAAAATGGAGAAGATAGCCCTTTTGGACTATATGAAGAACCCAGGTATCTGATGTGACGGCTGACCACCTGTGGGCAAAGTGGGCCAGCCGGCCTCCTGTGCTGAGAGAAACCAGCTGAGGAGAAGAGGTTATGCTGTCTGAGTCAAAAACCCCCACCCTGCTGAGGAGGGGCCGGCGTAGGTGGCTTGGGGGCCTTCTGCCTATGGGACCCTTGACCCTGCCCCTTGGCCTGCTGACCCTGTTGGGGAGCTGCAGAGGCCTGATAATGAGGGTAGTGTTTATAGGCAGATGACTTCCTCGGGTAAAAGGTCTTTTTTCCCGAGCCCTTCTTTTTCTGAGAAGGGGCAGAGGTTTTTCTGGGCAGCCTAGTCCTGGTGAGAGTCTCTGTCTCGAGCTCAGCAGCCTTTTCAGCCATGGGTTTGCCGAAAAGGTTTTCACCCTGGCAGGGGACATCGACCAACTTGTCCTGTACCCATGACTCGAGATCGGATGACTGTAGCCAAGCCTGTCGGCGGGCACCGATGCCGGCCCCGGCTACTCGGGCTGAAGCCTCGAAGCCATCGTAGGCTGCTCGAGAGATAAACTTCGAGCACTCCCGAATACCAGTGGACAAGGCCTGGAACCTCTGCAAAGGTTCCTCGGAGAGACCAGCAGAGAACCCGGCAATCTCCTTTGCCAGGTCTCGGAGGTACATGCCCATGTAGAGCTGGTATGTCATGGAGTGGTGGACAGGGCAAGCAAGCATAGAGCCCTGGAAGCACTTCTTACCGAGGGAATCCAGGTTCCGGGCCTCCCAGCTGGGAGGCACCAAGGAGTGCATCTTCTGACTTCTCAGTCGATGCATGGCCGATTCCACAACCATGGAGTGGTGCGGTAATTGCGCCTTTTGGAAACCGGGGCTCTTGCGGACCCGATAGATTGAATCGACCCGCTTGCTCAACACCGGCGTCGAGGCCGGGGTCTCCCACATGCGGAAGAGAAGCTGCTCCAGCATCGGAGGAACCAGAACAGTAAAGGCCTCCTTCGGGGGAGAGTCATACTGGAGGGCCTCGAGCTCCTCGGCTCGAGGCTCCTCCTCAGGATCTGCGGGGAAGGCCAAGGCCTTGGCCATATCCTGCACAAAGTCTGAGAACCGGGTATCCTCCGGTGGGGATCGTCTCCGAGGTTCGGACTCGGGTGAGTCCGATGGGACACACCGAGTCCGATGAGTGTCGGGTGACTCTTCGTCCTCCCTCTCCCAGCCCGACTCCTCGGAGGAGGAATCGAGCGGCTCCGGTCGGGCGGGCACCGATGCCCTCCACCCCGACGCCGAGGGTACCGGCGTCGAAGACTTCGGCCCCGAACGGGAGGTCGAGGGAGACCGTGGCCGAGGATTGACTCGAGCCCGCATGGACTTGAGGATCGGCTCAGCCTCCGGGGTCGACTTGGACGTCGAGGTCCCGGTGGTCGGGGCAGATGCACCGGTGAGACCGGCGATCAATGCCCGCTGCTGTTCCATGAAGGCAGCGAAGCTGCTCTCCAAGGCCGTCAACCTGAGTCTGAGCTCAGGAGACCCAGCAGCCCCCAACTCGGGCCCCGACGGCGTCGGGCCCGACGTCGGCTCCCTCGGAGGAGAGTCCATGAGGACAACAGCACTTACATGTCCAGGAGACTCCATCTCGACACGAGGATGCTTGGCAGGCCTCTCCGACTCCGAAGACCCGGGACGGCTATCGGGGCTATGCGACCTGGCCCTCGAGGAACCAGGAGCGTCCACCGACGCCGCCCTTGCGGGTTTCTTCTTCCTGTGATGTTCTCGCGAAGGAGACCCTCGCTCAGAGAAACCCCGATGCTGCTCGGGGCCGGAGTCCCGAGACGTCGAGGCCTCTGACGAGGTCCGGGCCCGGCCGGACACGGAGTCAGAAAAGATCCTATCCTTTTGGTGCTGCCGACTCCTCAACGCCTTCGAGGACATTTTGCCACATGGACCACAGATCATCGGGTTATGATCGGGTCCGAGGCAGCGGAGGCAGCAGTCATGAGTGTCGGTAAGAGACATAGGTTTCTTACACCGATCACATTTCTTAAACCCGCTGGTAGCTATCGGGGGAAAAAGGGCCCCTGCTAGGTCAAAAGACCGGGCTGCCAGGGAAAAAAGAAAAAAGGGACTCGATACCGGCGTATCGGTCCGAGCGGAAAAAGGATCTGGCGTCGAACCGGAGAAAAAAGAGAAAAAACAGGGAAAATCAACTTTTTCCTCGGGGAAAAACGAACTGCATCCGTCGGGCTCCGCAGAAAAAAGAAGACTGAGCAAGATGGCACCCTTGGGTGGGAAGGGGACCGCGCATGCGCGCTGCAATTCCCAAAGGCTTTCTTTGAAAGCTTGGGAAATGCTCCGCACGAGGGCTCCGTCAGCGCCGACGTCACCCATATGTGAGGACTGACTTCCTGCTTGGTCCTGGAGAATGTTTAGTTACCTGAGATCCATGGGAGGAAGATGAAGTCCTGGAAGATGTCGATGCCACAGACGCTGCATCGGAGGGAAAAAGGGTGCTAAGTTTAGCAGCTCGGTTTTGCCGGCCCTCTTTGACATCATCCCACAGGAAACACACTCCGAAATAGAGTGGTCAGGACCTAAACATTTGAGGCACTACTCATGAGTGTCGGTGACGGAGATGGTACCGCCACACTAGGAACACTTTTTAAAACCCGAAGCGGGTTTTTCCATTTTAAAGGAAAAGTTAGGCCTAGTGCCGAAAATGGCGCGTGGCACTTGAGGAGAAAATACCTGGAAGAGACTCCAGAAGAAAAGGGGTTTTTTTTAAAGAAAAAAGAAAGAAGAACCGGCCGTACCGGTGTTGCGTCGAGGGAAGGCAGACGCGACCACAAAAAAGAAGAATAAAAGGGAATATTTTCTGCGGTGACAGGATATGCGACCTGTCGGCTCCGCGGAAAACGAAGAACTGGAGAGGGACAGTTGGGAAAGGCGGGAAGGCAGCACGCAAGCGCTGTGGGATGCTTCCAAAAGCTTTCCTATTGGACGCTGGGGAGCGTTACCGCACAGGCTCTGTCAGTACCGACGATACCCATATGTGACGACTACATTCCTGCTTGTTCCTGGAGATTGCATGTATTTAATGCATAATGGGTCTGGGGTGGAGGGGGGGAATTGCTTTAGACTATTGTGCTTTTCTGTACCTCTGACTAGACATCTAGGATGTCTAAATTGAGTGGATGGTTTCTTGCTTGGTCTCTGTTCTATAATATTAGGACAAGTACAGGCTTGGGTAGTGGGTGGGATGGGGTAGTGGGGTCTGGGTGGGAAGGGAGGGAGGGTTTGGCTTGCAGGAGAGGGTAGGAATATCAGTAGTACAGATTGAAGATTTGATAACAGTTTTCTTGCTGAATGTGCAAGTAAGGATCCCTGGAACAATAAAGAGACTCCCCTTCTCTGAGTATCACTGATGGAAGATGCTCTATAGTGCTTTATCTTCAACGACCAATCTATTAATGTGTTATGGTTGAATTCATATTCTGGAATATTCGAGGCTTACACAGTCCAGTCAAGAGGCGGAGAGTATTAGATCAAATTGGCAGAGAAAAAGCGGATATAGTCTTTCTTCAGGAGACACACTTAGCACCCGTGGCTCACACTTGTCTGGTCTCTCGGAGATAACCTCAGGTGTTCTCCTCGGGCTTCTCCACACATAGACGAGGGGTGTTTGCAGTCCCCATGGTGTGGAGAGAGCCAAGCAACCACATAAATGACTGTTACTTCTGCTTGGTTCCTCCTCTTTCCAGAGGAATAACGAAGCAAAATAAGTCAAGCATAGTCTACCCAAACATTCCATCTGCATTGAGACCAGTTCCACATGGTGAGGGACTTCCTATTCCAGAACCTCCATCAGAATATTCTCTTGATTCATCTGATGAGGACAAGGGTGAGCCGACGTGTTCTTCTCCTGGTCCGTCAGCATGCAGTGACCCAGATTTTCATTGGGATGCATATCAACTCCACACAGAATAACACAGGAAGAACTAAATGACCTGGTTCGTGATTTGGACTTATCCAAGAACAAGGCAGAATTGCTAGGATCAAGACTCCAACAATGGAATCTTCTAGAAGAAGATGTCAACATTACTTCATATCGAAAGCGCCACCAGCAGTTGGAGCCTTTCTTCAGAAAGGAAAGTAATCTGGTATTCTGTATCGATATTGAAAGTCTCATGAATGCCTTAAAAATCACTCATGACCCACAAGACTGGAGACTATTTATAGACTCTTCGAAACTGAGTCTGAAGGCTGTGCATTTGAACAATGGAAACCGTCTTCCATCTATTCCAGTAGTGCATGCTGTCCACATGAAAGAGACATACGATAACTTAAAGCATCTACTGACTTCCATTAACTATATCAAGTACAGCTGGCACCTCTGTGATGACTTGAAGGTAGTTGCCCTTTTAATGGGACTGCAGCAGGGACATATAAAATACATGTGTTTCTTATGTGGGTGGGACAGCCGAGCAAGGGATTGGCACTACTTGGGGAAGGAATGGCATCACAGACAAAATTTAACAGTTGGAGAGAAGAATATCCAGCACCCAGCTCTGGTTGAAGCTCACAAAATCCTGCTACCACCCCTTCACAACAAACTAGGTTTGATGAAAAACTTCTTGAAAGCCATGGACCACACTTCGCCAGCTTTCTGATACCTGCATGAAAAATTCCCTCGACTCAGCGAAGCAAAGATTAAAGAGGGAGTTTTTGTGGGTTCTCAGATTCGAGAGCTCTTCAAAGATGACAGGTTCAACAACTTGCTGCAGGGTGATGCGAAACAAGCATGGAATGCTTTTCGCCTAGTGTCAACAAATTTTCTCGGGAATGTTAGGGCAGAAAACTACAAGGAACTAGTAAAAGACATGCTGATGCAGTATCAGAAACTTGGCTGCAATATGTCTCTAAAGATCCATTGCCTTGATTCCCATCTCAATTTCTTTCCTGACAACTGTGGTATGGTTAGTGATGAACAGGGCGAACGTTTTCACCAGGTTATCGCAACGATGGAGCAAAGATATCAGGGAAAATGGTCCACTACAATGCTGGCTGACTACTGCTGGACACTCCCCAGAGAAGCTCCCGAACAGCTGTACAACAGACAAGCGAAAAAATCTAAGAAGTATGGTTATGACTTGGTTTTTTACAGGTATTAACCGAAGGCCTATTATATTTACTATTGACATGCATTTCGTGATGTAAACATTAATTCTTGTAGATTACAAAAAAAACTAGAGCCAACTTTGCAATTTCACTGTCATATTTGTGTTCAGCATATAAAAATTGATAAGAAATGACTATTTTTATTTCAGTAACATGACTTTTGTAAAACTTTGTTGACCAGTGATATTACCTCTATGGAAATTCTACAATCTTTAAAGGAACTTTCAGGAATTTTGTCGACCTAAGCTTTTAGCCATCTGATCTTGGGAGGGGATTTTAATTGTTTTTTCAGAGTTGGATAGATCCCCAGGCTCCTTCGTGTCTTCTAGTGCTAGTTGACTTCTTACCACTTTAACCTCTACCTGAGCACTAGAGGATGTTTGGCGTTGTCTTCATCCGGGAGATTGGGAACATACCTTTTTTTCTTCTTTCCACAACTCATATTCTAGGCTAGATATATGGTTAGCATCTAAAGCAATTCTCTCCCAGTTCTCGCAAGTGGATATAGGAACTCGTGGCCCTTCAGATCATTTGATTAGTCTTGAATGGGAGGTTAGAGACTCGGAGAAGCCCCCCCCCGGTCTTGGACTTTCCCGCGGCTCTTACTCAAAAATACGTTTTTTGTTAAAAAACTGTGGGCAGAGTGGGCTGAATATATTGTCTTTGTTGTGGGAAGCAGGTAAGGCTGTCTTGAGAGGACATGCTATCTCCCTAGCCACAGCTCTTAAGCGTCAGAGGTTAGGGAAACAGGAAACTCTGAGAGCACAAATTTGTTTGTTAAAACAACAACATCGTCGTTGGTCCTCCTCAAAGGTTTGGCATTGGCTTACGATGTTAAGGGGGGGAACTTGCAGCTATGGAAACAGAAGACATTGCTTCTCAGATGTTACGTACTCGGCTCCATTTCTATGAGCATGGAAATAAGGCGGGCAAGCTTCTCTTATGGCAGTTAAAGCACCAGCGCTTGTGTCAACGAATAAATATTATAACGGGCACGCAAGGGAAAAAGTTTCATAAATCAAGTGAGACAGCTCAGCAGTTTGCTTCCTTCTATAAAAATTTATATACCTCGCAACTAACGGCAGACTCCAAGTATTCAGAGTTGGCTAAACACGATCAATCTCCCCAAGTTATCTCAGGAAGCACGATTAGCTCCGTGGCATAAATGTTCAGGGAGAGAGCCTCTTTCAACTGAAAGCAAGTTCTGCTACGAGGGGACATGGGATGAGGGTGAAGGGAGATAGATTCAGGAGTGATATGCGGAAATATTTCTTTACGGAAAGAGTAGTGGATCCGTGGAATAGTCTCCCAGTGGAGGTGGTAGAGATGAGGACAGTAACTGAATTCAAAAAAGCATGGGACAAACACAGAGGATCTCTAAAGGTAAAAAGGGGATGGTTGTAGTTGTTATGGAAGGACAGACTAGATAGGCCATGTGGTCTTTTTCTGTTGTCATATTTCTATGTTTCTATGATAGGGAAATTACACTAGCAGAGATGCAACGCGTCAAAGAATTAAAAAATGTGAAGGCCTCAGGCCCTGACCTCCTCCCGACTGAATTTTATAAAACCTTTTCGGATTGTCTTGGCCCTATGTTATTACGGGTGTTTAATGATATACTAAATCAGTAACATCTTCCGGGCTCTATGTCTCAAGCTTTGATCACAGTCTTGCCAAAAAAAGGCAAAGACCCATTAGTTTGCAATAATTATAGGCCAATTTCATTGCTCAACTCTGACTACAAAATCTTCACCAAAATCCTTGCCTTACGTTTAGAATCTAGAATTTAGGATATCATACATCCTGACCAGACCGGGTTTATTAAGGGCCGCTATGGCATTGAAAATGTACAACGGCTTGTTACCATTATGTTTAGTCTGCGCAAGACTGAAGGAAAGTATGCTATTGTATCCCTAGATGCGGAGAAAGCCTTTGATAAGGTGGAATGGCGTTACTTAACAATCTTTTGGTTTCGGTCCTTCTTTTCAATCATGGATTGCAGCCCTGTATAAGGCGCCTATAGGCACAGGTCAATGGCTTTTCTTCGCGCCCCTTTATCTTAGAGAGGGGAACCAGACAAGGTTGCCCGTTGTCTCCTCTTCTTTTTGCGCTCGCGCTAGAACCTCTTGCTATGTTGTTGTTGTTACGTGCCGTCGAGTCGGAGTCGACTCATGGCGACCCTCTGGATAGCTATCCTAAATTGTGTTCGGTCTTCAGTCAGGCGGCTTATTGTTGACAGACTGGTACCCGTAGCTGCTGTTATTGTATCGATCCATCTCATTGCTGGCCTTCCTCTTTTGCGTTGACCTTCTATCTTGCCAAGCATGATGTCTTTCTCTAATGATCTCTCT
The DNA here is from genome assembly GCA_033557465.1 of Ichthyophis bannanicus. Taxonomy (NCBI): domain Eukaryota; kingdom Metazoa; phylum Chordata; class Amphibia; order Gymnophiona; family Ichthyophiidae; genus Ichthyophis; species Ichthyophis bannanicus. The sequence goes on along the minus strand of CM066044.1, from coordinate 277,238,963 downwards.
CTCCGCATGATGTGTCCAAAGTATGAAAGTCGAAGTCTTGTCATCTGAGCTTCTAAAGAAAGCTTAGGTTTGATCTCCTCTAGTACAGACTGGTTTGTTCTTCGGGCAGTCCATGGTATACACAGTATTCGCCGCCAGCACCATAATTCAAAGGCATCAATTTTCTTCCTGTCTGTCTTTTTCACTGTCCAGCTTTCACATCCATATGATGTTATTGAAAATACCATGGCTTGAACAAGTTGAATCTTTGTATGGAGAGAGACATCTCTGCTCTTGAGAATCTTATCTAGGTCTTTCATAGCCATTCTGCCAAGAGCAATGCGTCGTCTGATTTCTTGGCTGCTTTTGCTTCTTTATTGATAGTTGATCCAAGTAGGTTAAAGTTATTCACGATTTCAATTTCTTCTCCTTCGACGATGAACCTGTTGATTATGCCAGTTGTCATGATCTTTGTCTTCTTTACATTAAGGTGCAGGCCCATTTTGAGACTATGTTCTTTGATTGTGAGAAGAAAATGTTTCAGATCATCTTCACTTTCCGCCAGTAATGTGGTATCATCAGCATAGAGAAGGTTGTTGATGAGTCTTCCACCAATCTTCACACCTCTGTTGTCTTCATACAATCCTGCTTCTCTGATGATTTGTTCTGCATATAAATTAAACAGGTAGGGGGAAAGTATGCAGCCTTGTCTTACAACTTTGCTTATTTTAAACCATTCTGTTTCTCCTTGTTCTGTTCGAACTGTTGCTTCTTGATCAATGTACAGATTGTGCAAGAGAACGATCAGGTGTTCTGCTATACAACTCCAAAATCATGCCTCTTCTCTCGGAATTGCTTTGGCTGATCAATATTACATAGTATCCCTATATGCGAATGATGCTCTGATCTTTCTGCAGGATCCTGCCGTTAATTTACCCATCCTGGTCTCTTTACTTAAGGAATTTTCGCATCTTTCAGGTTATATGATTAACTTTCAAAAATCTGCTCTGTTGCCATGTTTGTCGCTACTTGGCATACCTTCCTGTCTGGGGACCAATGAGTTTTCCGTGGTCTCGAGATTCAGATATTTCAGAATTCAGATACCCCAATGCTTGGAGGAACTTTATACTTATAATTATCTTCCTCTGCTGTCTTCTATAGCCCAAGAGGTCTTGACTCGGCAGTCTTTTTCGGTGTCCTGGTTGGGGAGGATACACACAATCAAGATGTTATTATTACCAAAACGTATATTCCTGTTTCAACAACTTCCTATTGCGATTCCGCATTCCTTCTTTATACAACTGCGCAGAATACTAATGGGTTTTGTATGGCAAAATTGCCGTCCTAGGCTGAGTTGGCATATGATGATCCGTCCCAAGTCAGCAGGAGGTATTGGTCTCCCAGATATTGAGCTCTATTATTTAAATTCATGTTTGCGTGTGGTTCACCTTTGGTATTATAATGCATCTTCATCTTGGATTAACTTGGAGGCTAGGTGGGCGACACCAATTCCATTGAGTGCTATTCCTTTTCTTGCTGCGGAGGAAGTGGGGAAAACGATTTGATCTCATATCTTTCTTGGCCCAATCTGGACTGCGTGGCAAAAAATATGCAGGAAAACTTCGCTCCCTTCCTCATGGTCGCCATATACAACGCTTGGTGCTTTCCCTTTTGTTAGAGATCTGGGCCGCTCTTTCCTCTCTTCTGCAAGGACTGTTTATCTCACTTCTCTGTTTGAGCAATCTGTGTGTTTGTCCAAACCTCGTCTAGAAGAAATACTGCACTGCTCCCTTTCCTCTTTCCAATATTTGCAATTTAGGCACTGCTTTACTACACGGGCTTTGGTGGTAGCTGGAATGAGGACTCCTAGAACTTGGGAACGTATCATATTTGCGACTTCATCTACTAAAGCCTTTATGGCTAGGTTTTATTGCGCTCTTCTAGTCGATCTGTCTGAATCTATACCTACCCCATCCTTTCGTTTGCAATGGGAAAAGGATCTTCCAGAGCCGCCTGAAGATTTCTGGGAAAATACAATCCACTACTCCCATAACTGTTCAATTTCCTTATCATTAGTTAACCCTCAGTTGCGAATTTTGACACAGATGTCTATTGTCCCGGTATCCTTACACTGCTGGGGGAGAGCCGATAACTCTTTATGTTGGAGACTATGTGGTGGGCATGGAATTTTTTGTGGTATGTGGTGGGAATGCCCGAAAATACAAGGTTTTTGGAAGAAGGTCCATGCCAAGATTACTCATAAATTAAAGATTGATTTCCCTTGTGGTCTTGACTATTGTGTTTTAGGATATTTTGATCCAGATTTGTTACCAGGTAATACTGCCCGTCTAGAACAGTGCTTGCTTCTTGTGGCACATTCGGTAATTAGCCGCTATTGGAAATGGAGCTTAGCTCCCATTTGTCAGGAGTGGTTAATAAAGGTTTGGGACATATATAAAATGGAGAAGCTCACTTCGGAGTTGAGAGGCAAACCAGATAGACTACAGCAACTTTGGAGCCAATTTCTGCCTTTATAAGTTTGAGATCTTTCTTTGTTCTGGGGATCTGAATATTTGAGTATCTGAATTCCGATATTCTAGTATATTCATTATATTAGCTTTCGGTATAGCATTACCAATTAGTAGTCAAATTGTATTTTTGGCATCTTTTATCTCTTTGCTTATCCTCTCTTACTTATTTTAGACAGATTTGTATACCACCATATCCTACAATCAAAGTGGTCACATCACAATTGGAGCGTTACATTTAACATGAGGGTACTTAACATTTAGACCTTACTTCCTACAGAAAGCATAGTTACTCACCTGTAACAGGTGATCTCTGGGAACAGCAGGAATTTAGTCTTCACATATGGGGTATCGTCGGTACCGACGGAGCCTGCGCGGGAACGCTCCCCAGCATCCAATTAGGAAGCTTTTGGGAGTATCCCGCAGCACCTGCATGCTGCCTTCCCGCCTTTCCCAACTGCCTCTCTCCAGTTGAGTTTAAAGCTGAGACAAAGAGAAAGAGAGGGAAAGAGAAAGAGAGAGAGAGATACAACTCCTAGGGGAGGTGGGAGGGTTGTGAAGACTAAATTCCTGCTGTTCCCAGAGATCACCTGTTACAGGTGAGTAACTATGCTATCTCCAGGAACAAGCAGGAATGTAGTCTTCACATATGGGGACTCCCTAGCTTTAGATGCCAGGGAGAAACCCCAGAAGTTGTGTGCCCCTGTGAAAGGGCTCCACTTCCCCCCATGGATCTCTGGCATCCAACCAGGGATGGTGGATAGGAGTTGATTAGGTATGGAACAGGTGTTGAAGAACAGCCTGACCAAACAAGGCATCCCGGCGGGAGTCCTTGTCCAAGCAGTAATGGGCTGTGAAGGTATGAACCGAGGCCCAAGTGGCTGCTCGACAGATGTCGTCGATAGACACAGAGGGCAGATGAGCCATTTAAGCTGCCATGGCTCTCACATTGTGAGCTGTGACATGGCCCTCCAGAGGAAGATTCTTACTCTGATAGGCAAAGGAAATACACTGTGCAATCCAGTTGGACAGTGTTCACTCGGAGACTGGAAGTCCCAAATGAGAAGGATCAAAAGTAACAAAGAGTTGAGAGAACGTTCGATGTTGCTGTGTTCTTTGCAAGTAAAAGGCTAAAGCTCTTTTACAGTCCAAAGTATGAAGACTCCTTTCTGTATTAGATGCATGAGGCCTTGGAAAAAACACAGGCAGGTAGACCGCTTGGTTTAAATGAAAAGGCGAGACCACCTTCGGCATGAAGTGTGGATGAGTCCTAAGGATTACCTTGTCATGATGGAACCTTGTATAAGGTGGATCAGCTACTAGTGCTTGCAACTCACTGATGCGGCGTGCTGATGTGATTGCAATGAGAAAGATAACTTTCCAAGAAAGGAATTTCAAAGAGGTAGTAGCTAAGGGTTCGAAAGGTGGCTTCATGAGCTGACCAAGAACCAGGTTTAAGTCCCATGGTGGCTTAATGGGAGGCTTAGTTAGAAGAAGGCCTCTCATAAACTTGCTATAAGAGGATGGGAGGAAACAGGTTGTCCATTTAGAGGCTTGAAAGAAGTTGCAATAGTACTCAAATGGACTCTTAATGAGTTAGTTTTAAGTCCTGCATTGGATAAATGAAGGAAATACTCCAGAAATGATTCCAGAGGTATCGCATGGGGGTTAAGACCCTTCTGCAAACACCATATGGTAAACCTTTTCCACTAGAAAGCATAAGAGTGTCTTGTGGAAGGTTTCCTGGAAGCATAAAAGATATCTTTTACTGGCTGAGGGAGGTTAAGATCATGAAGATCTAGGCCTTCAGCAACCAAGCCCTGAGATGCAGAGATTGGGGATTGGGATGCCATAACATCCCGTCCTCCTGAGACAGGAGATCTGGAGCAGACCCTAACTCTAGGGAGGGAGCTTGAGAGAGTTGTAGAAGCAGAGGTTACCACACCTGCCGTGGCCAATGTGGTGCTATGAGAATCATATGGCCTCTGTCTCTCTGAAGCTTGAACAGGGTTTTGGGAATTAGGGGAATGGGCAGAAAGGCATAAAGGAAGTCTTGACCCCAATGAAGGAGGAAAGCATCCCTGGCCTGAGAGCCCTGAGCCGGAATTCTGGAACAGAACCGGGGAGGTTTGGCATTCAACGGACTTGCAAAGAGGTCTATGTCCGGGGTTCCCCAAATTTGGAATATCTTGGCCACCTGGTCTGCATGTAGAGACCATTCGTGTGGAAGCAGAACTCGACTGAGTCTGTCTACCCAAGAGTTTGTATGCCTGGAAGATACACTGCCAGGAGATGAATCTGATGCTCTCTGGTGAGGGCCCACAGTCACAAAGCTTTGTTGCAAAGCGACAGAGCATATTCCTCCCTGTTTGTTCACACAGAACATGGCTACTTGATTGTCCGTATGAATGAGGACTGTCTTGTAGTTGAGCAGGGTGTGGAACACTCGAAGTGCAAGGAAGATTGCTCTGAGCTCTAAGAGATTGATATGTACAAAGTTTCCCAAAGTTATAATCCAAGTTGAATTCTCCTGTTATATGTAAACTCACAACAGCCTGTTGCTTGTAATGAGTATTCTTGTTTAATGTGAACCACGCTGATGAAAAAGAGTGCGGTATAGAAGAACTGTAAATAAATAAAATAAATAATAAATATGTAGATGAGTCTCCTGTGTAGTCCAGGTACCTTGGGTGGAGAGGTCTTGTAGATGAGCTCCCCAACCCATTGGCGAAGCATCTGTTGTGAGAGTTGCCTGGAGTAAGGGTTGTTGAAATGGGGACCCCAGCAACAGGTTTTGAGTGGACTGCCACCATTGGAGGGACAAAATAAGGCGATCTGTGTTTGCTATTTTGTCTGACAGGCACCCTGATGCCTGAGTCCATTGAGTGGATAAAGTACACTGGGCTGCTCTCATATGGAGGTGAGCATAAGGAACCACATGCACTGTAGATGCCATGTAGCCTAGTAGTTGTAACATTTCTCGGGCAGTGAGGTAAGGTTTTAGCACTGCTTGAGAAGCTAACTGCACCATACGAAGGCAACGGGCCTGAGGAAGATAGGCCCTTACTTTTCTGGTATCCAGCAAAGCTCCTATGAACTTTAGAGACTGAGTGGGAGTTAGACTGGATTTTGGGATGTTTATGACCAGACCCAAATACTGAAGGATACGCATCGTGCAAAATAGAGAAGTCCTGGCCTCTGACTCTGATGGGGCTCGAATGAGCTAGTCGTCTAAGTAAGGGAAGACGAATATCCCTAGAGTGTGTAGAAATGCTGCTACCACAGCCATGCATTTCGTGAACACTCTTGGTGCTGAGGCTAGGCCAAAAGGAAGCACCCTGTATTGTTAGCGCTTTCCCTGTAAAAGGAACCGAAGGAACTTTCTGTAAGATGGATGGATGAGAACATGAGTGTACGCATCCTTGAGATCTAGAGAACAAAGCCAATCCTGACTCTGAAGGTATGGCAGCAGAGTTCCCAGAGAAATCATCTTGAACTTCTCTTTGAGCAGGAATTTGTTTATTTATTTATTTATTTAACAAGCATTTCTATACCGCACTTTCCCATGGATCAAGTGCGGTTTACAAACAATGGTTTACAAGGTATGGTAAAGTAAATCCCTAGTCATTTTACATAAAACAAATGTAAACTTTTTACAGGTAACAATATAACTATATACTTACAATACAGATTACATTCCAGAGGGTATGCTTGGGATGAAAACTAACCTTTTACATTTTTACATTATTAGAATGTGGAGAGACAACAATGTACAGGGTGTAATATTTGTTTGTGACGGTATTAGTCTAGATTTGTAGGATAAACCTTGTTCAATTCTCTGAGGTCTAAAATAGGTCTGTATCCCCCTGTTTTCTTTGGGATAAGGAAATAAGGGGAGTAAAACCCTGTACCTTGTTGATGAATGGGTACTTCTTCTATTGCCCTTTGGGCGAGAAGGATGGTGACCTCTTGATCTAACAGGTTGATGAAAGAGGTCTGAGAATTGAACTGTCTTACCATTGTGGGAGGGGGCATGCACAGAAAGTGCAGTTTGTATCCCTCTCTTATAATGGAGAGTGTCCAATGCTCTGCTGTTATTTGCTCCCATCTGGGGGCAAAGTGACATAACCTTCCTGGAATGGTGGAAGGCTCTGGTCCACTGAGAGCCAGGAAGGCTAAGTTCTCTAGATGAAAGTCAAAGGCCTTGTGGAAGTTGAGGCTTAGCAGTCTTTGCTTTCCTTTGTTTAGGTGGTTGCTGACTCTTTCGAGCAGGCTGACCTGCAGAACATCCCTGCTGGGAATAGGAGGGATAAAACCTCTTCTTTTTTGAGAAGAAAGGTTTCTTGAAAGATTTCTTTCTTGCAGGATCAGCTGTGGCTTTGGATAGCCTATCCAAAGTGGAATTGTCAGCATCCAACTCATTGGCTTTGTCTTGCCAATTCTTGCCGAATAAATTCTCACCTGTACAAGGGATATTGCCCAGTTTGTCCTGAACCCAGAGCTCCAGATCGGATGCCTGGAGCCAGGCAATTCTACGTGCACCTATGGCAATGGCAGAGGTTCTGCTTATGCACTCAAAACAGTCAAAAGCTGCATGATTGAAAATTTGGAAACATCCTGGGCATGTTTAACCGGAGTGAGAAAATCCTGCCTCTTATCTTCAGGAAGAAGAGGGCTCAAAACCTCTAAATCTCCTGTGACTTCTTTAAGGAACATTCCCATATATAAAATATAGGAACTGATCCTGGCAGAAAGCATGGAAGCCTGGAAAGTACGACGTCCAAAGGCATCCAAGGTTTTACACACACGTCCTGGAGGATTAGAGGCATGCATCTTTGCACTCCTGATCCCTCTCATAGCTGACTCCACCACCATGGAGTGGTGGGGAAGCTGAGCTTTCTGGAAGCCAGGACAAGGAGGGACTCGATACATGGTATCCAGTCTGCGAGAGTGAGGAGAGGTGGTGAGAGGTGTCTCCCACATTCTCAACATGAGATCATGTAAATTCTCATGGATAGGCAGGGTAGCTGCCTCTTTAGGAGCTTTGGGATATTGTAAAATTTCCAACTCCTAAGCTCTGGGCTCTGTTTCAGGAGTCACAGTAATGGACAACCCACAAGCCACCTCCCTGATGAAATTCTGAAATGAGATATCTTCTGGAGGAGACATCCTTCGTTTAGGAGAGGAAGGCTCCTCCGGGAGAAGTATCCCGGTACCGGTAGAGCTGTCAGAATCCTCGGAGTCCTCCGAGGATTCGAAGTATCGTCTGTCCGGATGCTCTTGAAGAGCCCGATACCCGTACCGACCGAAGTCGGTAGCGGGGGTAATCGGTACTGGTGTATCGGCACAGGAAGGCATCGCATGAATGGGTGTCGGCAAAGCCGATACCGATATCGATGCTATCGGTAACGGTACCAGAACCGGTTGAACCTTCTGACGTGGTTCCGAGGGTGTTGATGCCGCAAGGAGAGCCGCCAGATTGCGTTCAATAGCCAGGAACCTCTGGTCTATCGACGCTGCCGATGCCTGGGTATCGGTACCGGTACCGGAAGCAGCCGGTACCCCAGAGCATGGCACCAAGTAGTTCTGCCGAGGTCGAGGCCTCGAGAACATCCTGGAGCCCCAATAATGCTTTGGAAGCCGAAGCCTCCCGCCGGGGCAATTTTGCCGGTATGGAACCTTAAGGGCAACGCCAGAGGCATCTCGATGCTTGGAAGGAAATCTACCCTTTGAGGACCGGCTGGACTTATGTTTAGTTATCTGAGATCCATGGGAGGAAGACAAAGCCCTGGAAGACGTCGATGCCACCGACGCTGCATCGGAGGGAAAAAGGGCACTGGAGCTTGGCAGCTCGGTTCTGTCGACCCCTTTTGGACATCATGGCACAAGCCACACACTCGGAGATGGAGTGGTCAGGACCTAAACATTTAAGACACCACTCGTGGGTGTCGGTGACGGAGATGGTACCGCCATACTTGGTGCACTTTTTAAAACCCGAGGCGGGTTTCTCCATGGTGGAGGGAATTTTGGGCCTAAGGCCCAAAATGGCGCGTGCACCTGGGAAGAAAAAATAAGGAATATATATATATATATTTTTTTTTAAACAGAAGAAAGAAAGAAAAGAGAACCGGCGGTACTGGTATAGCGTCGAGGAAGGCAGACGCAACTACAAAAAAATAAAGAATTAGGAATAAATTTTCTGCGGTGACAGGAACACGACCTGCTGGCTCTGTGGAAAACGAAGAACTGGAGAGAGGCAGTTGGGAAAAGCGGGAAGGCAGCACGCAGGCACTGTGGGATGCTCCCAAAAGCTTCCTAATTGGATGATGGGGAGCGTTCCCACGCAGGCTCCGTCGGTACCAACGATGCCCCATATGTGAAGACTACATTCCTGCTTGTTCCTGGAGATATCTTGCTCTCTCCTCAAGCTTGGGGTTGGGTGGCGGGAGGCGGGGGGGAATTCATGGGTGGGGGGAAATTGAAAGATTTCTAGGCAAAGCTTAATGGTGAAACCACCCCACTCTCTAGGCATTGGTACTACTTTGGTAGGCAAATAATTCTCCTTGGCGTTCAAGAAAGCATCATAGTATTTCTTATCTTTTCAGGGTCTGACTGTATTGCTACCATATTTCATGATACCTGGATTATCACCTATTTATTTTACTATTAATGCTTGGGATATTCCAGATAATTTCCTTGATATAGGTATTATTTAACTGAAGGTGGGAGAGGGATATGGTACATGTTGTACTTTAAATGATTGTCTTTATATCTTTGTTACGCTGTTATCTTTCAAAAAAATCTTTACACAAAAAAGGGGTTCCAGGAGTAATCTGAGAAACTACAGACCGGGGGCAGAAACCATTATAAAGAACATCATTAGGTTTTGTCTTACTAATCTGGAGTGGAGGAGTGGCCTAGTGGTTGGGGCAAGGTACTTCAGGCCGGAAGGTTGGGGTTCAAATCCCACTAGAGGACAGCAACCTTGGGCCGGAAGGACTGGGGTTTCTAGTCCCACAGGTGCTCCTTATGGTCTTGGGCAAGCCACTTAACCCTCCATAGCCCATGTTCCCTGTAAAATAGTTATCTCCAAGTTACCAATCTCACAAACCACGCAAAACACCAAGACCAAGGAAGTGAATCCTAACATGTTGTAAATGTAAATAGTTACCCCAGTTATCCAAGTTTTTAACACCTGTTCACTGTAAACACAAAGTACCCCGGGAAATGTGTAATCTTTGTTCATTGTAAACCGCGCTGATGCTGAATAGCGCGGTATAGAAGAGACTGTAAATAAATAAATAAATACAATGCCCTGTTCAATGTAATTTCAGTTTGTTCAATGTAAAACTACACTGATGCAGAATAGCGCGGTATATAAGAGAATATAAATAAATAAAAATAAATAAATAATCTGTTATATTTTTTTGAAGGTGTGATTAAACAGGCAGACAAAGGTGTGTGTAGGGGGGTCAATATAGTGTATCTGCTTTTAAATAAAACTGAGACTATTTTACCAGTAGTAACAGGTCCTATCCCATTACTCCTTCAGAATTTGTTGTTTATTTTTAACTTTATATGCTGGATGTTCCTCCAACACATTCCGCTGTCTTTCTTGACCTTTATCTTTCTTCTCTTTTAAACCCAAGGGTTCAAGTAGGAGAAGGGAGGGAAAAGAAGGGGAAAGGGGGGCCAAACTTCTATGGCTATCACCTGAGAACTGAGGATACAACTACACAGGGCCTTCCTGCTCCACTCAACTGGGCCAAAACATTTCTCTAAATGATCCTTAGAAATTCAACCAGAATCTTCTCCCACACTACAGGAGCACACCTATCATCTGCTGGAGATGGAGAATATTGGAAAACTGTAAGCTGCATACTGCTCTATATAAGGTAAAGTCTGCAAACTTGTTTCTGTCTCGCACGTGCTGCTGGAGGAGCAAAACCCATGAATCTGGACTGGTTTGGTGGGACAACAAGAAAATACATACTACTTCCTTGCTTTAGTACTGCTGGTCAGTAATTCTTCCCAAGTGCCAAAATTTATTAGTTCTGGATGTCAAGGAGTTTTACAAAATGAAAGGACACTAGGGCATATATTGGGACAACTCAGAATGCCATACCTTTAAAGAGAAGATTAGCTTTGGGTAGATCTAGCTGGTAACCAAACGAGACACTGGTGTCCTGCATCCGCGTACTGGCTTCAAACTCTACCCCAACCTGCAACTGGAAAAGGAGAAAACAGATGATTTCCTACACAAAAATCAAGCCCACAGCACAGTGATCAGCAGTTCACTGTGCTGGAACTAAAGATTATTATCAGGTTATCATTACAAGCATATCAATCTTTCCGCTTAATTGCTATATCATCCTGAACGCTCCTTATCTAAAATGGAAAACCTATTCATCATATTTTACATATTCTATTTACTGCTGCAATCCCCCCTAATCCACTCCCTTCACTCACCATCGTCACAATACTTCCATATTCCTACCATCCAGCATCATACTCGCAACAATCCCCCCTTCTACCTGCTCCATCCCACGCACAACACCCACAAACCTCAGCACAGCAGACTCATTTACATCACTCCACCAAAACCCCACTGGCAACAAACTGCTTTTATCATCTAGTCATCCTATAAAATGCCTACTCCTGAACACAAGATCAATAAAGCGTAGTTACTCACCTGTAACGTGTTCTACAGGGACAGCAGGAATTTGTCCTCACATATGGGTGACGTCAGCACCGATGGAGTCCTTGCGGAAGCATCCCCCCAGCTTTCAAAGAAAGCCTTTGGGAGATGCTACCATGCATGAGTGGTCCTCTTCCCGCCCAAGGGTGCCATCTTGCTCAATCAGATGAGACATAGCTAAAAGACGGCAAAAATAAAAGGAGCAACTCCAAGGGTAAAGGAGCAACTCCAAGGGTAAAGGAGCAACTCCAAGGGGAGGAGGGAGGGCTGTGAGGACTGATTACTGCTGTCCCTGGAGAACACCTGTTACAGGTGAGTAACTACGCTTTCTCTGGGAACAAGCATGAAGTCAATCCTCATATATGGGACTCCCCAGCTATAGGCTATCAGAAGCCCATAGCAAAAATAGGGGCTCCGTCATGGGGAGCTGCAGGCAGCAGCAATTAGCCCGTGTACACAGACCACAGTAAGACCCCTGTGTCCGATGAACCGGTAGCCTGAACACAGACGGGTCGGAGGGTAGGAGTTACCTAAATCCCGAAAAGGTTACAGAGCACAGCCTGACCGAAGGCACTGTCTCGTCGGGACTCTCTTTCCAGGCAGTAATGGACTGCAAAAGCATGGACTGAAGACCAGGTGGTGGCCCAGCAGATGTCCACCATCGGGACAGAACGCAAGTTTGCCAACGAGGCTGCCATGGCCCTGACACGGTGTGCCGTGATGCGGCCGTCCATTGGGAGCCTTGCCTGCTCATAAGTGAGGCGATACAGTCTGCCACCCATGTGGACAGCGTACACTTGGTCACTGCCTCCCCCAGCCTACTGGGGTCGTTGGAGACGAGAAGCTGAGAAGCTTTGCGGTGGCCCTAAGTGCAGTGGGTATAGAAGGACAAAGCCGTCTTATAGTCCAAAGTGTGAAGGACTGTCTCCGCCTGACTGGCGTGAGGTCTTCAAAAGAAGGTAGGGAGCACCACTTCCTGGTTGAGATGGAAGGGCGACACCACCTTCGGCAGGAATTTGGGGTGCTTACGAAGCATCACTCTTTTTGTGGAATCTGGTGTAGGGCGCCTCCGCCACCATGGCCTGGAGCTCATTAACTCTGCGAGCGGAGGTAAGCGCGACAAGGAAAACCACATTCCAAGAGAGGCAGCAGAGGTGGCAGGTAGCCAGAGATTCAAAGGGCGGGCAAGTGAGCTGCCCCACCACCCCATTGAGGTCCCATTCGGTTGCCGGAGGGTGAACTGGGGGCTCTGATAAGATCAGGCCCCGAAGAAAATGGGTCACCAACGGCTGTACTGAGAGGGGCTTACCATCCACCAAGGCACTGAGGTGCACCCGGACGGAGTTTGACTTGAGCCCAGACTGAGAGACGTGGAGAAGGTACTCTAACACCAGAGCCACTGGACAGGAGAAAGGGTCAGCACTGTGATCGGCGCACCGAACAGAGAACCTGCGCCACTTGAGGGCATAAGCCTTCCTAGTAGAGGCCTTGCGAGAGGCCAGCAGGATGTCCTACACCTCAACCGGAAGGCTGAAGGGGGCCAGAGTCACCCTCTCAGCAGCCATGCTGTCAGAGACAGGGATCCCGGATGGGGGTGCAGGAGAGAGCCCCCCCTCCTGAGAAAGGGCGGACCCAAGGGGATAGAGGTGTCCACTGTCAGCTGTAAAAGCAGCGGGAACCACAGCTGCCTGGCCACCGAGGAGTTATCAGGATGAGATAAGGACCCTCCGCAACAGGGCCTAACAAGGTCTTGGTGATCAGCAGGGTAAGAGGGAAGGCGTACATTACGCCTCCCGACCATGGGACCAGGAACGCTTCCACTGCCACCCTGGAGGGGTGGGCCTGCCGGGAACAGATGCGAGGCAACTGAAAGTTGTCTGGGCTGGTGAACAGGTCCATTGTGGGTTCTCCCCAGAGCCGGAAAAGCTGACTAGCTACCCTGGAGTCCAGCTACCACCCGTGCAGCTGGAAAAAACTCTGCTGAGCCTGTCGGCCAGCTGGTTGTCCTGACCGGGCAGGTACACTGCCCAAAGAATACCCTGTCGGATTGCGTACAAGCAGAGGGCTAGGGCCTCCTGACAAAGAGTACGAGACCCCGTGCCCCCTTGCTTGTTCATGTAGAACATTGCCACCTGGTTGTCTGTCTGGACCACAACCGGCTGGTGACGCAGGTGGTGACAGAAGACCCTCAGGGCTAGGTGTATGACTCGGAGCTCCAGGAGATTAATCTGCTGGATGCTCTCTTCTGGTGATCAGTTGCTCTGAGTGTGGAGATCCCCGCAGTGGGCTCCCCAGCCGAGTAGGGAGGCGTCCGTGGTGAGGACACTGGAGGGGCTTGGGGCCTGAAAGGGCATACCCGCCTCGAGATGCAGGGGGGATTGCCACCAGACCAGGGAATCCACCAATTGGAAGGTCACGGAAACCCTGTCCTGTAGGCAGCCGGTGGCCTAAGACCACTGGTCACGGAGACACCACTGCACTTCCCGCATGTGGAGGCTAGAGTCTGGGGTGATGTGGACCGTGGAGGCCATGTGCCCGAGGAGGCACAGGAGAAGCCGAGCAGGCACTGAGGGACAGCACCGTACGTTCTGAGCTAGAGCCCTGAGATGATCGGCTTGGTCCCTAGGCAAGAAGGCTTTCGATTGGAGTGTGTCGATCTTTGCCCCAATGAACTCCAGACACAGTGTCAGATGAAGGTGAGACTTGGGGTAGTTTATGGCAAATCCCAAGTGCTGTAGGAGCTGGATGGTGCGTGCGGTGGCCTGCTCTACCTCTAAGGCCGTGCCTCCCTTTATGAGCCAGTTGTCCAGGTAGAGAAAGACGAAGACCCCCTGGAGCCGGAGGAAGGCGGCCACGGCTGCCAGGCATTTTGTGAAAACTCATGGGGCAGAGGCTAGGCCGAAAGGGAGCACCTTGTAGTGAAAATGCCGGCCCCCCGCCCCCACTACGAACCGCGGTACTGCCTGTGGTCGGGGTGGATAAGAATGTGGGTATAAGCATCCTTGAGATCTAAGGAGCATAGCCAATATCCATGCTGGAGGTAAGGCAGCAATATTGAACTTCTCCCTCGCAAGGGATTTGTTGAGGTTGCACAGGTCGAGGATGGGCCTTAGGCCCCCTGTTCTTTTTGGCATGAGGAAGTACCTGGAGTAGAACCCCTTGCCCTTGAGATGGTGGGGCACCGGTTCCACCGCTTTGTCCTCGAGAAGACCTGCCAACTCCTTCAGAAGGTGGTCCCAGTGGAGGGGAGACCTGAGGGGCTCTCCCAAGAAATAAGGGGGGGAGGATGTAGGAGTCAGATGGAGGTGGAAATCCTCCCTGATCACCCAAATTCTCCAGGAATCAGTGGTGATGGACATCCACCTATGGGCATAGAGGGCCAGAAGTCCCCCTGTGGGCTGCTGATCTCCTTGGGGTAGAGAGGCTATGCTCAAGGAGTCAAAAATTCCCCCCATGATGGGGCAGGGGCCGGTGCCTGGGGTTTTGGAGCTTTCTGGTTACGCGGGCCATCCATGTCACTTGGCCTGCTGACCCTGTTGGGGAGCCGGGGAACAAAGAGTCCTGGATAAGGTCACTTACAGAATTCACAGGGAATACACTATTCAAAAATACATATAGCACTCTACTGATTCACCACTTAACAGCAGCTTATTAAAAAAAAAAAAAAAAAAGAGGGAAAAACTAAAAAAAAAAAAATCCAGGAAAAAAAAATCAGGAGATTCGTTTTGCCAATAGGGGATGTTATCATCAAAACACGAGAATTTAAGATATGCCATACTGGGTCAGACCAAGGTCCATCAAACCCAGTATCCTTTTTCCAACAGTGGCCAATCTAGGTCATACGTACCTAGCAGTTTCCCCGAAAGACACAGGTTCCTCAATGCTTGTATTGGGTCAAACAGTGATATCCTGGGTCCCTTTTAATAATGGTTTATGGACCTTTCCTCCAGGAACTTGTCCAAACCTTTTTTAAACCTAGATAAACTAACTAGCCTTTAACCTCCCCACTTCTCCCCCCTCTCTATAGCTCTACTCCTCTCCTCCCACCCTCTCTTGCCCTTTCCGTCTTTCCCTTTTACAAAATGTAACTTCCTTTTCTTTTACTGGCTTTGTGCCTTATTTTTTTAATGTTTTTTATGTATTGTAAACCGCTCTGATTTTATTGTGAAGGGCGGTCAATCAAATTTTATTAAACATAAACATAAACAGCTTTTACTACATTCTCCAGTAACATAGTAAATGACGGCAGATAAAGACCAGTATGGTCCATCTAGTCTGCCCAGTAAGATGACAAGGGTAGGTGCACCTGCCGCTCCATGCAGGCCACCCCTCCCCATGTCTCTGTTTAGGAGTGAACCCACCGCTCCGTGTAGGACACCCCTATTTGTTGGGAAATTAGATAGTTAAGTTTATTTTGATTTTGTCCTGTTGCTGTAAAGGGATCCACTGTGACTGTCCCATGCCATTTTGAATTCTGTCACTGTATTGGAACCCAGCAGAGAGCTGTAGTTTAAATTTAATAGTCACTCAGGGCCTAGCATCAGCAAAGTACTTTTAGTTTCAATTTAAAACACAGAAGAGAGCTTTCTGGTTTAATTTAGAACCCAGAGAGCTTGTAGTTTAAATTTCATAATAAG
Source organism: Ichthyophis bannanicus (assembly GCA_033557465.1). NCBI lineage: Eukaryota > Metazoa > Chordata > Amphibia > Gymnophiona > Ichthyophiidae > Ichthyophis > Ichthyophis bannanicus. Next base: position 277,223,121 of record CM066044.1, on the reverse strand, counting down.
TTAGAGCCTAGCAGCAGCAAAGAGCTATGATTTAAATCAAATAAGAGTATAGCTTACCTCAGCAGCACAGGACAGGGTACTGTGTAGCAGCCCTCTTTTAATAAGTGTTATTTCCCTCCCTCCCTTCCCACACCCACCCACCCCTGGGATAATCGTAGCTTTATAGTACTTACACATCTTAAAAGACAGGGGGTGCTCTCAGGTGAAGCTCGTTACCCAAATCAGTCATACACTAAGGACCTGAGATTAATTAAGCTTCAGGTGAACAAGGTATATTAAACGTATTAGGTACAGTTTTATTGGTATAAATATCCATAGCAACCCTTACTAAATAAAGAACTTAAAGATCTAAACAAAAACTTAAAACTAAGAAGCAGACAGCAGTCCAGCAGCGAGATGGGGGCTTTCCAGTCTTTTGCATTGAGTGTCACATGTATGATTTTCTCCCAGTTGGTGAGAGGTCTTACGTGTGCACTAGGTGCAAGGAGCTCTTTGCTCTCAGGGAGCGAGTCCAATCTCTAGAGGCTAGAGTAACGGACTTGGAAAACATAAGAAAGACAGAGAGGTACATAGATGAGACCTAAAGAGATATAGTCCTGAAGTCCCACCTCCAGTCTGGCAGCATCTCTGTTGCCATGGAGGAGAGAGGTCACGTGACAGGAGAGCATCACCCTGGTGTGGCAGGAAGTGATCCTGTAACTAGGACCTGTCCTCCAGGTGATGTAATACCCTCTCGCACCGAGGAAGTTTCTCCAGGGCCACGTGCCCATGAGGAAAGGGTTAGGACAGCCGTTATAGTTGGTGATTCGATCATTAGGCATGTAGATAGCTGGGTGGCTGGTGGACGTGAAGATCGCCTGGTAACATGCCTGCCTGGTGCGAAGCTGGTGGACCTCACGCGCCACCTAGATAAGGTCTTAGATAGTAATGGGAAGGAGTCTGCTATCTTGGTACATGTCGGTACCAATGACATAGAAAAATGTGGTAGGGAGGTTCTGGAGGCTAAATTTAGGCTTTTAGGTAGGAAGTTGAAATCCAGAACTTCCAGGGTAGCGTTCTCCGAAATGCTTCCCATTCCACGTGCAGGACCCAAAAGGCAGGCAGAGCTCCGGAGTCTCAATGCGTGGATGAGACAATGGTGCAGAGATGACGGTTTTGGATTTGTTAGAAACTGGGGAACATTCTGGGGAAAGGAGGGGTTCTTCCAAAGGGATGGGCTTCACCTTAATCGGGATGGAACCAGGCTGCTGGCATCAACCTTTAAAAATGAGATAGAGCAGCTTTTAAACTAGATAATAGGAGAAAGCCGACAGTCGCCCAAGAGCAGATGGTTCAGAAGAATGTATCCTTGAAGGATACTACCAAAAGCGGAGAGATTCCAAAAAAGAGTAAAGTAGCCCAAATGCCCTCGAGTATGGAGCAGACAGAGCTTAAAGATCCCAAATTAACCATGTCTACCAATAGCCAAATTAATATGAATAAAATACAGTCTCTAAAATGTTTGTATGCAAATGCTAGAAGTCTAAAAAATAAGATGGGAGACTTAGAATATATAGCACTAAATGAGAGGTTAGATATGATTGGAATATCAGAGACATGGTGGAAGGAGGACAACCAGTCTGACACTGTGATACCTGGGTACAAACTATATCGTAATGATAGAGCTGATCAAATTGCTGGAGGGGTTGCGCTCTATGTTAGAGAGGGCATTGAGTCAGAAAGGATTAAAGATTTGCAGGAAACTAAATTTGCTGTAGAATCTCTATGGATTGAAATTTGTGATAAGGAAGCTTATCATAGCTCAGGAAGGAGCTATAGAAAAGGTGAAGTGACTCTGAACAAGCAACCTGTCAGTTCTGGTAGAAATAAGAAAACAGAATTTTCCCATAAAAGACTACCAGTCCCAGAATGCACCAGGTTTCCAACAGCCATTAGAGGAGCTAAAGTGGGGAAACGTGTGTTCAATCAGGAGGGCTATGAGGTAATCCCTAAGCACTCATCTCAAAGGGCAGGGCCTGATTCAGCACAGCTGCGCTGTGCTAGGGTGGAGCACTCATCAAAGCAGAATAAAGTTAGAGTTTATTCTACAGAGAATTATCCTCATCCTCAGTTTCATCTCGGAGATCCTCAGGATCAGCTTGGAGATCCTCATCTTGGACATCTTCATCATCTGGAGGATCATCAGAAGCAGAAGCCAGAGCGGACGGACAGAGAGGGCAAGAAACCCTTTGGAAGAAAGAAGAGAAAAGCATTTGGGAGGTCTAAAGGAGTCCAGAGCAGTACGTATACTGGGAGACATTCAAAAGGCCAGCATACACCATTGGACTGGGGAAAGCCAGAGGAATGGTGCTGCAGAGCTAGGAATCTCCAGACGGTACCTGTGAGGGAGACGGCTGCACGTGGAAGGGACCCTAGGACCCGTGCCAGAAGGTATGTGAAGAGAGATCCAGTGTCCAGGGATCTGGATTGGAAGGCTGGACATAAAAACTGGACTACATACTGGCCAGGCTATTTAGAGAGGAACTCTAACAGCAATGGAAGCTCAGGTATGAACACTGATCTATGCCCTAGCTATAACCTTGAAAGACAGCAGGGAAACAAGTATTCTCCTGAAAGTGCTCCATTGAGAAATTCCTCTGTGCCAATCCATGATATTGAACCGATGATTGTTGAGGAAGGGGGAGAAGTCTTAGATATAGGCTGTGAATACATGGATTGCTCTCTGTCTAAACTCCTTTGGTAATTTACTGTTACAAAGTACAGCAACCATCACAAAGAAATACAAACTTGTTCTTTAATCTACTCAGAAAAGCTCCTGAGTAGGTTTTTGGGCCACGCAGTAGAAAGCAAGCCAGCTAAGGGGTTTCAGCTGGATAACTGCTAGCAATTGAGCCTTACCTAATTGCTTGTGAGCTCTGAGGAAATCACTTCTGAGTCTATGTGTGAAGATATAAGAAGTTAACCTGAAAAGAACAGTTTTTCCCTTCTTTGAGGTTTTGCTTGTTGTTTGCAGCACTGCTAAGAAAATATTAGCTAGAGCCTACAGAAAAGACCAGTTTGTTACCAACCAGGTCTTTATTCCTTTCATTTGATTGCCTGACAAATTCAGCTGTTGTTTTCCTGATTTTGTTTTTCTAAGTTTAACACTGAAAGCAAGTATCCTGTTTTATGTGCTACCAAGCATATCTGTGTTGGGAGAAATAACCCCATAAATAAATATCTTATTGGCTTTTTACTCAAGCACAACTAATTATTGTGAGCAGCTGTGTCTGGTGTGAATGGACTGCATTTGCCAAGACTGTGAACATTCTCACCCAGGCAGCCGTCTGACAAATTCCATGTAAAAAGGGGAAGGCGATGGCAGTGGGGGTGTACTATCGACCGCCTGGCCAGAATGAACAAATGGATGATGAAATGCTCAAAGAAATCAAGGAAGCTAACAAAATTTACAGCACAGTAATAATAATGGGTGATTTCAATTACCCCAGTATCGACTGGGTCAGTGTCACAGCAGGACATGCTAGGGAGATAAAGTTCCTAGATGAAATAAATGACTGCTTCTTGGAGCAGCTGGTTCATGAATCGACCAGAGGGGAAGCCATATTAGACCTAGTCCTTAGTGGAACACCAGATCTAGTGCAAGAGATAAGGGTGTTGGGGCCACTTGGCAATAGTAATCACAGCAAGATTGCCTTTGATTTAATTAGTGGAGGAGGGATAGTAAGGAAATCCACAGTACTACCTTTTAACTTTCGAAAGGGAGACTATGATAAAATGAGGAAAATAGTTAAGAAAAAACTAAAAGGAGCAGTTGCAAAGGTTAAAGACTTACATCAAGCTTGGGTGGTGTTGAAAAATACTATCTTGGAAGCCCAGACCAGCTGTATTCCACGCTTTAAGAAAAGTGGAAGGAAGTCCAAAAAACTGCCAGCATGGTTTAAAGGTGAGGTCAGAGAGGCTGTTCTTGCCAAAAAAGCATCTTTCAGGAAATGGAAAAAAGAGCCAAATGACAAAACCTGGAAACAGCACAAGCACTGGCAAGTCATAAATGCAAGGCATTGATAAAGCAAGCAAAGGGAGAATTTGAGAAGAAGCTTGCTGCGGAAGCAAAAACGCGAAATAGAGATTTTTTCGAGTACATTCGTAGCAAAAAACCTGTGAAAGAATCAGTTGGTCCATTAGATGATAGAGGAGTTAAAGGGGCACTAAGAGGCGACAAGGCGATAGCGGAGAGACTGAATGAATTCTTTGCATCGGTCTTTACTGAGGAAGATGTAGGGATGTTACCCATGACTGAAGTGGTATTTAAAGGTGCGGAAGAATTGAAGGAAATATCGATACATCGGGAAGATGTATTACAACTATTAGATAAACTGAAGAGTAGCAAATCACCTGGGCCGGATGGTATACATCCAAGGGTGTTGAAAGAACTGAAATATGAGATTGCAGACCTGCTATTAGTAATCTGTGAACTATCATTAAAATCATCTCTAATACCTGAAGATTGGTGGATCACGAATGTAACACCAATTTTTAAAAAGGATTCCAGGAGTCTGACACGGACTTCCGGTCTGGTGATGAGCTGACCAGACGTGTGCTGATCGGCTCCGGGCCCCAAACTCTCCCAGCAGCCCTACCTTAACGGCAATTCGCTATTGAATGTCCCCCACCCAAGTGCGGAGTGTCAAGGAGAACGGGCGGTCTGCTTCGGTGTTTTCCCCGACCGGCGCGAATCCTCGGATGGCCGCAAAATCATCCTCGAAGAGAGACAAGGTCCGTGCCCCGGACCCCAAAATGGCAGAGGGGGCGCCGCAGAGCCCGAGATCCGAGGGCGACCAGAGCATGGTTGAGGATGTGAGCGCAGCAGTCGTGCGGGCCCTTGATGGTCGCTTCAGGGAGCTGGGCGACCAACTCAACTCGGTGGCTCAAAACATGAGCGAATTTACGGTCCGCATGGAGCATGCCGAAAATCGGATCTCCGGTCTGGAGGACAGACAGCAGTCCCTTGCGGCTCGAGTACAAGCGCTTGAGGCGGCAGTGAAAACGCATGGAGAGAAACTGGATGACCTCGAAAACAGGGGCCGCAGGAAAAACCTTCGCTTCGTTGGTGTGCCTGAGAACATCGCTGATGGCGCTCTCTCTGCCTACTTACTGGACTGGATGTCCACAATAATGCCCGGGGAGGGGGCGCCTAAGATTGCATTGGAAAGGGTGCACAGGGTTGGCCCGAGGCGGGAGCAGGCCCAGCGACCACGAGCAGTCATCGCTCGATTTTTAGACTACCGCCAGAAAGAGGCGGTCCTACGGGCAGCCCGCAACCATCGGAGGCAGTCTGGAGACGGGGCACAACTCCTGGTGTTCCAGGACTATTCTGCGCTGGTGAGCCAGCAACGCAAGGCTTTCACCCCCCTATGCGCGCAGTTGGCGGGCAGGGGGATGCGATTTTCGCTTCTCTACCCCGCCCGGCTGCGAGTGGAGCACCAGGGGCAGACGCACCTGCTGGGGTCCCCAGTGGAAGCAAGCGCCTTTTTGGACCGCATGGCTGGGGCGGCAGAGACTGTTCCTTGATTGTCTGCAGTGCCTCGCGTATGAATGATAAAACACAGTTGGAGATGAGGTACTGACTTAGGGGTACTCACGATATGGCTGACCGCGGCCTGGGATTTAATTTCAGGATTGGAACTGTGGGCTTACCATGTTCACGATTCACTTCGTGGCTCCTAAATCCTCTCTGCCCGATTTGCTGAAAGGCTGGCTGAGAATAGGCCTGTGGGATTGAAACTGTGGCCTCTCGCTGTCTTACGCTCCATTCTCAGTGTAACAAAGTGAAACAAAATGGCAGTGGGCCTATTGAAAGCATGTACTTTCTTGCTTTTTCTGATTTGTTACTTTGTTACCTGTTACATGATGTGCTGAGTTGAATTTTGTTTCCACTACTGTTTTATTTTTTCTTCTTTGTTGTAGTTTTGTTCTCCCTTTTTGGATGCAGCTATGATATGGGGTCTATGTGAGGGGGGGGGGGGGGGGAAATGGGAATGTTACTGCTGTTGGGTTTTGTTCCTAAAGTGGGGAGTCGTTTTACCTGAATACCAGGCCTAGAGGGGGTAGCGGGAGGGGAACCCACGGGCCTGTGTCCCCAGTCCCGCCCAGCGGACAACGCGGGTTCTGGGACTCCCAGGCTGCTTCATGTTTATGGTAAAATGGGGGGGGGACTGCTGGGAGGGGTGGCCCCTTCACCAGTAGGAGTCGCCGACCGGGTCAGATTGGCCGGACGGTGTCGGGTTCGAGAGTTGGAACGGAGGGCAGGGAAAGGGGGGAGAGGGGGGGCTGGGGATAGCATTCATAAGGTGGAATATGGGGGTGGGAGAAGGGTATGGGCAGGGGTTGGGGGGAATAGGGAGGGGTGGGGTCTTGTTCTTGACTTTAATAGCCGGGGGGGGGGGGAAAGGGGGGCGCGCAGGGAGTTAGGGGGGGGATTGGGGGAGGGACTGTGACTGGTTTTGCTGGTTCATCTGGGACACACCATGGATGGATGAATGTTTTGGAGTGGTTGCTGGTACTTGGGGTGGACACAGGGGGGGACCCTAGGCTGGTGGGGTTCCCACCAAATTTGGTGGACGAATCATCATAGCAGGCGACCGCACTTAAAGGGCTGCCATGGCTAGTGGCTTGAAGATAGCCTCCTGGAACGTCTGTGGGATAGGATCCCCCATAAAGAGATATAAAATCATGCAGCAGATACGGCGCCAGAAGGTAGGAGTTGCATTGCTACAAGAGACGCATCAGTCGGAAGCAGAACATGCAAAGCTGCGTGGTCGCCTTATAGCTCAGGTCTATGGAGCCCCAGCGGTGGGAAAGAAGCGTGGGGTTGTAGTTCTCATTGCCAATCACGTGGGTTGGGTGGAGGAGCAGGTTGATATTGACCCTGCTGGTAGGTATGTTTTGGTGCGGGGTGTTCTTGAGGGTACCAAGGTTGTTTTAGGCTCGGTGTATGCGCCTAATGTATATGAAACTCATTTTTATCGGACACTCGAGCGGCTATTGGCCCCGGTTGAGGGATACCAGGTCATAGTTGGGGGAGACTTTAATACCGTATTGAATGATAGAGAAGATCGGTCGGGGCAGGCGGCAGGGAGGGACCACAGGAGTCAACGGCGGCTGCTAGGAATTTGTGAAGCACATCACCAACAAGACATGCTAGGGAGATAAAGTTCCTAGATGAAATAAATGACTGCTTCTTGGAGCAGCTGGTTCATGAACCGACCAGAGGGGAAGCAATATTAGACCTAGTCCTTAGTGGAACACCAGATGTAGTGCAAGAGATAAGGGTGTTGGGGCCACTTGGCAATAGTGATCATAGCATGATCGCCTTTGATTTAATTAGTGGAGGAGGGATAGTAAGGAAATCCACAGTACTACCCCTTAACTTTCGAAAGGGAGACTATGATAGAATGAGGAAAACAGTTAAGAAAAAACTAAAAGGAGCAGTTGCAAAGGTTAAAGACGTACATCAAGCTTGGGTGTTGTTGAAAAATACTATCTTGGAAGCCCAGACCAGCTGTATTCCACGCTTTAAGAAAAGTGGAAGGAAGTCAAAAAAATTGCCAGCATGGTTTAAAGCTGAGGTCAGAGAGGCTGTTGTTGCCAAAAAAGCATCTTTCAAGAAATGGAAAAAAGAGCCAAATGATGAAACCTGGAAACAGCACAAGCACTGGCAAGTCAAATGCAAGGCATTGATAAGGCAGGCAAAGAGAGAATTTGAGAAGAAGCTTGCTGCGGAAGCAAAAACGCGAAATAAAGACCTTTTCAAGTACATTCGTAGCAAAAAACCCGTGAGAGAGTCAGTTGGTCCATTAGATGATAAAGGGGTTAAAGGAGCACTAAGAGGCGACAAGGCGATAGTGGAGAGACTGAATGAATTCTTTGCTTCGGTCTTTACTGAGGAAGATGTAGGGATGTTACCCACGACTGAAGTGGTATTTAAAGGTGTGGAAGAATTGAAGGAAATATCGATACATCGGGAAGATGTCCTACAACTATTAGATAAACTGAAGAGTAGCAAATCACCTGGGCCGGATGGTATACATCCAAGGGTGTTGAAAGAACTGAAATTTGAGATTGCAGACCTGCTATCAGTAATCTGTGAACTATCATTAAAATCATCTCTAATACCTGAGGATTGGAGGATCGCCAATGTAACACCAATTTTTAAAAAGGGTTCGAGGGGTGATCCGGGAAACTACAGACCGGTGAGCCTGACATCAGTACCGGGAAAAATGGTAGAAACCATCATAAAGAATAAAATTACTCAGCATATAGATAGTCATGACCTAATGGGAGACAGCCAACATGGCTTTAGACAAGGAAGATCTTGTCTTACTAATCTGTTATGTTTTTTTGAAGGAGTGAATAAACAGGTGGACAAAGGTGAGTCGGTTGATATTGTGTATCTGGACTTTCAGAAAGCCTTTGACAAGGTCCCTCATGAGAGACTTTTGGCAAAACTAAAGAGTCATGGGATAGGAGGCAGTGTACTACTGTGGATCAGGAACTGGTTAAAAGATAGAAAGCAGAGGGTAGGGCTAAATGGCCAATTTTCCCAATGGAGAAAGGTGAATAGTGGTGTACCCCAGGGATCTGTGCTGGGTCCGCTGCTTTTTGACATATTCATAAATGACCTGGAAAGTGGAATAACGAGTGAGGTTATCAAATTTGCTGATGACACAAAACTATTTAAAGTTGTTAAAACCCAGGAGGATTGTGGAAAATTGCAAGAGGATCTTGATAAATTGGAAGACTGGGCATCAAAATGGCAGATGAAATTTAATGTGGAGAAGTGCAAGGTTATGCACCTAGGGAAGAACAACCCAAACTATGGTTACACGATGCAAGGTTCCACATTAGGAACCACCACCCAAGAAAAAGATTTAGGCGTCCTTGTGGATACCATGTTAAAACCCTCGGCCCAGTGTGCAGCGGCGGCCAAGAGAGCAAATAGAATGCTAGGTATGATAAGGAAAGGAATGGAAAATAAAACAAAAGATATTATAATGCCTCTATATCGTTCCATGGTGAGACCGCACCTTGAATATTGTGTGCAATTCTGGTCGCCATATCTTAAAAAGGATATAGCAATTTTAGAAAAGGTTCAGAGAAGAGCCACCAAAATGGTAAAGGGGATGGAAGGCTACTCCTATGAAGAAAGGCTAAAAAGGTTGGGGCTCTTTAACCTGGAAAAGAGACGGCTGAGGGGAGATATGATAGAAGTCTATAAATTAATGAACGGAGTGGAACGGGTAAACGTAGATCGATTGTTTACCTTATCAGAATATAGAAAGACTAGGGGACATGCAATGAAGCTACAGGGTAAACTATTTAAGACTAATAAAAGAAAATATTTTTTCACTCAACGTGTAATCAAACTCTGGAATTTGTTACCGGATGATGTAGTAAAGGCTGTTAGTGTAGCTGGGTTTAAAAAAGGTTTGGACAAGTTCCTGGAGGAAAGGTCCATAAACCATTATTAAGAAGGGACCCAGGATATCAATGCTTGAACCAATACAAGCATTGTGGAACCTGTGTCCCTTGGGGAAACTGCTAGGTACGTATGACCTAGATTGGCCACTGTTGGAAACAGAATACTGGGCTTGATGGACCTTGGTCTGACCCAGTATGGCATATCTTATGTTCTTATGTTCTTATGTTCTTAGATATTTGGCGAGTCTTGCATCCCGGGGAAAAGACGTTTACCCACTTGTCGCGAGCCCATGGCACGTGGTCCCGCATTGACTATTTCCTGATCTCGGCCTCCTTTTTTAGTAAGGTGGTGGATGCGGCGGTTGGCCCCATCACTGTTTCGGACCACGCAATGATCACTCTAGAGCTGAAAAAACAAACTCCGCCTGGCCAGCGGTTCTGGCGCTACCCTTTGGAGTTAAGTGGGGACGCCAAATTCGCAGGATTTCTTCAGGATCGGTGGAAAGATTATGAAGCTCTCAATGATATCCCGGGGACCTCTCCGACTCTTCTTTGGGAGGCGGGTAAGGCGGTCATGCGGGGGGAGATCATTAGTTATTACGGCTCTCGGCGAAAGCGACAAAACCATCGCATTCTGTTTTTGGAGCGCGAACTGGGTAAGGCACAGCGTTGGCTGGCGACTGTCAGTTCGGCAGCACATAGGCGCCAGGTGCGCGAAATCCAGCAGGAGTTGGGGATGCTTCTCCATCAGCGTGCCCGAAAATCTTTGATGTACTATAGATATAAATTGTACCAGCATGGCAACAGGGCCGGGAAGTTGCTATCGGCATTGGTACGGCCGGCCGGTGGGGGTCGTCACATAGGGGCGATCCGACACCCGGATGGGTCTCTTCACAAAGACACTGCTGCGATTCAAAAGGTCTTCTCAGATTATTATAGCCAGCTTTATGCCCACGAGGGGGATGGCGTGGTGGCAGGCAAGAACTTCCTGAAAGATTGTGCTCTAGCAAAGCTGACCGAGGAGCAGATACAGGTCTTGAACCTGCCGATCTCCTTGAAAGAGGTACAGGAGGGGATCCGAAACTTGAAAAATGGCCGTGCCCCTGGCTTGGATGGCTTAAGGGGAGAGTTTTATAAGACTTTGGGGACGGTAGTGGTGGCCCCTTTGGCGGACTACTTTGAGGACTTGGTCCATAGGGGTAGCTTTCCATATGAGGCGAACAAGGCGCTAGTTACGGTTTTGCCCAAACCGGGGAGGGACCCGCTGGCGCCGGGTTCATACCGACCCATCTCTCTACTTAACGTTGACATCAAAATCCTTGCCAAAATCATGGCTGATCGATTAGCACCTATTCTGCCGACTCTGATACACAGGGACCAGGTGGGTTTTGTCCGGGGACGCCATGCAGCTTACAACCTGCAACGACTTTTGATATCAATGTGCGTGGGTAGGGCGGCTGGGGTGCAATCGATGCTTATCAGTTTTGATGCTGAGAAAGCATTTGACAGGGTCAACTGGGACTTTATGTACCAGGTTCTAGAGGGGATGGGGTTCACGGGCTTCTATGTCCAGGTGGTGCGGCTCTTATACGCAGAACCGAAAGGGGCTATTTTGATAAATGGGGCTATGTCCGCTGAATTTCCCATCCAAAAGGGGACCCGGCAGGGATGCCCTTTGTCCCCTCTCCTGTTTATTTTGACTTTGGAGCCTCTGCTACAGAGAATTCGGGCCCACCCCCAATTTCAGGGTGTACGGGTGGGGGCGTCCGAGTTTCGAGTTGCAGCATTTGCTGACGACCTTTTGGTACACTTGGTGGATCCCCAGGTGGGACTCCCACACCTGTTACAGCTTTTCCGTGAATATGGAGTGCCCTCGGGGTTTCGTTTAAATTTGGACAAATCGGCAGCGATGATGTTGGGGCCGGGAGACATTCAGAGATGGCAGGGGGAGTTCCCTCTAAAGTGGGAGTTGAAGTATTTTAAATACCTGGGGGTGTTCATCCCTGCAGATCTCGCTGGGCTTTATCGGTTGAATGTTGACGAACTACTGGCCTCTATGGCCGTTTGTGTCGATAAATGGCGGGACCTCCCACTGTCTCTTGGGGGTCGCATCGCCTTATATAAGATGTCATTGTTTCCCCGGGTCCTATATGTGTTACAGACACTTCCATTATTGTTGAAGCGGTCGGACTTGAAGAGGTTGGATGGGCTGTTGAACCGGTTGCTGTGGAAAGGGCGGCGACCTCGGGTGCGGGCGGAGGTCTTGCAGCAGCCTTGGACCTCGGGGGGAATGGGGCTACCCGATCTTCGTAAGTTCAATGTGGCCTGCCTGCTGCGGTTCGCCCGGGATTGGTTGTGTGACCTGGAGGAGTACACTCCCCTGGGGTTGCTGCAGGAAGCGGTGAAACCTTATCATCTGCGATTCCTCTTACATGCTACAGCCTCCCCTGGGCTGGACCGCGATATTCGCGCTCTGCTAGTGGATCCAGTTAGGGTGGGGTGGCGTCGTTTTTGCTCTAGTCAGCAGATATCGGCTACCCACTCCCCTTATCTCCCCCTTAGGGGCAATGGGGACTTCCTGCCTGGGTTGGAGGGGGGCCATTTCAGACGCTGGGAACTACTTGGGATAGTTAACGTGGAGCACGTGGTCTCACCGGAAGGCGTCATATTGCCCTTTCCCGAGCTTTGCCGACATTACCCCCTGGGAGGGCGGGATGTTTTCCTGTTTGCGCAGGTTCGAAGCTATCTTCGCACCTTACCCATGGCGACCCTGCAGGGAGTAGTTAGCTCACAACTTGAGACGACCTTGTTGGGGGGTGAGTCGGGGGTGAGGGTGGCGGGGTTACAGAAGCTCTTATGGGATCTGACACCACCGATTTCGGTGGATGGCCTGGCTGAGGCTTGGACCAGGGAGCTGGGTGTGGAGGTGACTAGCGGTGGGCTGTTAGAAGGTTTGGCTGCCATCCCCAAGGTATGTGTGTTGGTGTCCTATCGGGACATGCAATACAAATTGCTGCGTCGCCTATACTATGCCCCCATAAGGGCGTGGAGGGCAGGGATTGTTGGGTCCCATTGCTGCCCCCGTTGTGGGGAGGAGAGGGCTACGCTAGGGCATATGTTTTGGACCTGCCAACGGGTCATAGTCTTCTGGAAGTTGGTGCAGGCTTATCTAGCAGGTTGTGTGGCTGGTGCGCCCTCCCTGACAGCGACGAATGCAGTGCTGGATGTGTGGGAGCATGAGTGGGAGACGCGGTTGGGACGTGCGGTATGGCTGTGGTTGCGATTGGTGTTGGTGACAGCTCGGATGACTATTTTGTTCAGATGGCTGGATGCTCGGGGGCCAACATATGGACTATGGTGGGGGCGTCTACATGAGGTGCTGATTATGGAGCGACTCCGGGCGAGGGGGGATCCCAAACGTTGGCAGAGGTTTCTGGTGGCTTGGGGACCACATCTGCACTCTTTACCTCGTAGTGCCCGGAGTCGGATCCTGGGGGGTCTCTAGAGGAGTCCATCTTGTACTAGCAGCCGGTTCCATTACTTAGGTGTGTTTTATGTGAGGGGGGATTCCAGTCACTCCCGGGGGGGGGGGGGGTAGGTAAGATAAGAGAACAGGACGGGGGGGATGGGGGGGGTACTTCAGGAGAGGACTGGGGGGAAGGGAAGAGGGGGAGACGAGGTGGGAGGGGAGGTATGAGGTAGTTTCCCGTGGGAGGGGAAGGGTAGGCTCGGGAGAAGAACCCACCTCGAGCCTGTCCCTCATCGGCAGGGGATGGAGGAGGGAAGGAGGGGGGGGCAGGTCGAATGGGGGGGGAAGATGGCAGGGGGGGGGTATTAGTTCTAGTGTTGGATTTGGAGGCGGGAGGGGGAGGGTGGCTACCCCTGATTTCGACTCCTCATTCCCACAGAGGGACTGGATGCAGGCAATGATATGGCAAATGTTTTTGGGTATCTCTGGGGGTTTATGGGGGGGGGGCATGTGTGTGGTTTTTTTTTACTTCTGGTTTCTGTACTGCACTACTTGCTTTTCCTCTGTTTTATTTATGCTGCTGAAATGTATTTGCGGGGGTGGGCTTTCTGGTTAAAATTGTGGTTTGTTTGCTTTGGTGGATTGCCTGTAACATATACTTCAGTTCTGTTTACGGTTGTTTTGTTATGGCTGTTGTACTTTCAATAAACAAATTTGAACATAAAAAGGGTTCCAGGGGTGATCCGGGAAACTACAGACCGGTGAGCCTCACGTCAGTACTGGGAAAAATGGTAGAAACCATCATAAAGAATAAAATTACTCAGCATGTAGATAGTCATGGCCTAATTGGAGACAGCCAACATGGCTTTAGACAAGGAAGATCTTGTCTTACTAATCTGTTATGTTTTTTTGAAAGTGTGAATAAATAGGTGGACAAAGGTGAGTCTGTTGATATAGTGTATCTGGACTTTTAGATAGCCTTTGACAAGGTCCCGCTCAGAGACTTTTGGCAAAACTAAAGAGTCATGGGATAGGAGGCAGTGTACACTACTGTGGATCAGGAACTGGTTAAAAGATAGAAAGCAGAGGGTTGGGCTAAATGGCCAATTTTCCCAATGGAGAAAGGTGAATAGTGGTGTACCCCAGGGATCAGTGCTGGGTCCGCTGCTTTTTGACATATTCATAAATGACCTGGAAAGTGGAATAACGAGTGAGGTTATCAAATTTGCAGATGACACAAAACTATTTAAAGTTGTTAAAATCCAAGAGGATTGTGGAAAATTGCAAGAGGATTTTGATAAATTGGAAGACTGGGCATCAAAATGGCAGATGAAATTTAATGTGGACAAGTGCAAAGTTATGCACCTAGGGAAGAACAACCCAAACTATGGTTACACGATGCAAGTTTCCACATTAGGAACCACCACACAGGAAAAAGATTTAGGCGTCATTGTGGATAACATGTTAAAACCCTTGGCCCAGTGTGCAGCGGCAGCCAAGAGAGCAAATAGAATGCTAGGTATCATAAGGAAAGGAATGGAAAATAAAACAAAAGATATTATAATGCCTCTATACCGTTCCATGGTGAGACCGTACCTTGAATATTGTGTGCAATTCTGGTCGCGGTATCTTAAAAAGGATATAGCGTTATTAGAAAAGGTTCAGAGAAGAGCCACCAAAATGGTAAAGGGGATGGAAGGATACTCCTGTGAAGAAAGACTAAAAAGGTTAGGGCTCTTTAACCTGGAAAAGAGACGGCTGAGGGGAGATATGATAGAAGTCTATAAATTAATGAACGGAGTGGAACGGGTAAACGTAGATCGATTGTTTACCTTATCAGAATATAGAAAGACTAGGGGACATGCAATGAAGCTACAGGGTAAACTATTTAAGACTAATAAAAGAAAATATTTTTTCACTCAACGTGTAATCAAACTCTGGAATTTGTTACCTGAGGATGTAGTAAAGGCTGTTAGTGTAGCTGGGTTTAAAAAAGGTTTGGACAAGTTCCTGTAGGAAAGGTCCATAAACCATTATTAAGAAGGGACCCAGGATATCAATGCTTGACCCAGTATAAGCACTGTGGAACCTGTGTCTTTTGGGGAAACTGCTAGGTACGTATGACCTAGATTGGCCACTGTTGGAAACAGGATACTGGGCTTGATGGACCTTGGTGTGACCCAGTATGGCATATCTTATGTTCTTAACGTCTGAAGGGCTCCGCCGTAAAAAGAAGACTGAGCAAGATGGCACTGTTGGGTGGGAAGGGGACCAATCATGCATAGTGGCATCTCTCAAAGTCTTTCTTTGAAAGCTGGGGGGATGCTTCCACGAGGGCTCCATCGGTGCTAATGTCACCTGCTGTCCCCGGAGAACACATGTTACAGGTGAGTAACTACGCTTTATTAATCTTGTGTTCAGGAGTAGGCATTTTATAGGCTGACTAGGTGATAAGAGCAGTTTGTTGCCAATGGAGGGCACCCCTTATGTCCATATCCCACCAAATAAGAGTTCCTCATCGGAGCGAAGACCTCTGCAGTCCTCCATCAGTGGTGCTCTGAATACCTTCGCTCTAATGACAACTGCCCAAGCTGAACAGCACCTTTTTCTGTATGTTTATTTATTTTTTTAACATTTTTTATATACCGTCCTTCTACAAATCAGGCGGTTTACATAGAACATTTTATAGCAGTGTGTTTCAACTTTTTACATAGAACAATGAACAGGGATAAATATGTGTGCGAGAAAATAGAAACAAAACATGAAACTATTTACACAGAATAACTATGTACATGGTATATACAGGATAAAAGATACTACATGGTTTTATGATCAACATTGAGAATAGCACAGGTAAGAGGTGGAGGGAGGCAGGGGGCTAAGAATTATGGTGGTTGGGAGAAGTGTTCCAGGAATAAGTGAGTTTTTAACTTTTTCCGGAACTCGGAGTGGCTGGAGCAGTTTCGCAGCATATATGGAAGGGTATTCCATAGGGAAGGGGCATAGAGGGAGAAGGCCCTGTTACTAGTAAATTGTTTGCTATGTCTCTTGCTTGTTGAGATAGTCAGTAGGTTCTTCGTAATGGAGCGACGTGTTCTTGTGTTGTTGGTGGAGGAAAGGAGAGGGGAGAGGCATGGGGCGGACTCATTGGAGATGATCTTATGTGTAATGGAAAGCACCTTGAATTTAACTCTGAATTGAATAGGGAGCCAGTGGAGATTATAGAGGACAGGTGTGATGTGGGACCATCTAGGGCTGTTGGATAATAGTCTGGCTATTGTGTTCTGGGCCAGTTGGAGGGGTTGTAAGCAGTGCTCGGGAAGGCCATGGTATACCAAGTTACAATAATCAAGAGAAGGGGTTGTGAGGGCTTGGCATACAGCACGAAAGGAGCCAGGGCTTAAGAAAGGTTTGAGGTTCCGTAGAGTGCATAATTTAGCGTATATTCTGTTGGTGGTCCTCTTAATCTGATCAGTGAAGGAGAGGTTCTGATCAAGGATAATATCAAGATATTTCACTTGACTTTTTATGCTGAGGGAGAGATCACCAATAGTAAGGGTTAGAGGTGGGGTAAGGGTTAGAGGTGGGGTGTATGAAGTATTGGAAAATACCTGAAGGACCTCGGTTTTAGATTGATTAATTAGGAGATTGTGCTGGGAGAGCCATGATTTTAGGCTAGTTAGGCATTCACTTAACTAAGTGAAATTGGGGTTTGTAAGGTTAAATCATGTCATCTGCATAAAGCTGGTATTGTATTCCATAGCTTTGGAAAATTTTGCAGACTGGCTGCAGGAAAATGTTAAATAGTAGGGCAGATAGTCTGGATCCTTGGGGGACGCCCTGTTTCAAGGTAAATGGAAGGGAAGTGTCATTTCCAATATGAACCTGTTGTGTTCTACTGTCTAAGTAAGAGCGGAACCAGTTTAGGGTTGTGCCTCTCAGTCCTATTTCATGGAGTCTGTTTAAGTGTTGATGATGGGGGAGTGAGTCGAAGGCAGAGGATAGGTCGAGGAATATGAGAAGGCATCCTTGAGTGGGATTCTGAGTGTGAAGGTACAAGGAATCAAGTAGGGAGATAAGGAGGGTTTCTACTCCATGGTTCTTCCTGAAACCATGTTGGAATAAGTCAAGGGGAAAGTGCTCATCGATATGGTTCTGGAGTTGTGTTTGGACAAGCTTTTCAGTTATTTTTGCGAGGAAGGGTATACTGGAGATGGGTCTGTAGGAAGTAGGGGAAGTAGGGTCACGTTTTGCTCCCCTTAATATAGGACGGATTGTGGCGGACTTGAGTGGAGCTGGGACAGAACCAGACTGGAGGGAGGATTGTACCATATGCAGGATGTAGGGGCTGATGGAGTTTCTAGTAGACTTGATCCAGGGGACAGGGCAAGGATCAAGGGCAGAGGATTTAGGTCCTTGATAACATTACTCACGTTATCTAGAGTGATGGGTTCAAATTCACTCCAAGTGTTTAGGGGGGTTGGTTCATATAGATGGGTGCTATTGAAGGCAGTAGATTGGGGGTTATTGGATGAGGGTGGCAGAAGGAATTTAGAGGTCAGATGATTAGCTATAGTTTGAGGAGTTATTTTTGGTGGTTGGTCTTGCTGTACAGGTTCATATAATAAGGATTTGGTAATGGAGAATAGCTCTCTAGGTTTGTTAAGTGACCGTTGGATAATATTTTCATTATATTCTCTCTTATAGTTGATGGTTTCAGAGCAGTAGGCTTGGAGTTTATTTTTGTAAATGATATGTGAGTGGGGGTCTCGAGAGCGTCTCCATTTGTGTTCAAGACGTCTGAGCTCTCTCTTGAGGTTTCTTAGCTTTGTGGAGAACCAGGGGGTTCTTCTACGGGACTTTTGAGGGGAATGTTTGGGTGGGAGGCAGGCGGCTGCTGATAGAATTTCGTTCCATTTGGTGATGTGGGATTCTTGGTTCAGGTTCGTGCAATTTAGTAGGTCAAGGGGGGGGGGGGATTATTTGCTCGAGAAAGTCAGCTGCGTTAAATTGTTTGTATCTACGGGTGTGTAGAAGATGGGAGGGGTGTTGTCTTTTGTAAGTGGGGTAGGGGATGGAGGAAAGGATGAGAGCACGATCAGACCAGGGTATGGGTTGAATAGTGTGTGGAACCTGATCAGAGGATAATGGGTGCTGTGGGATAAATATAAGGTCAAGGATATTTCCTTTGGCGTGTGTAGGTTGTTCAAGTAATTGAGTGAATTGGAGGGCGTTCATTGCTTGAAGAAACGTAGCTGATTGTTTTGGGGTTATAGAGTGTAAATTTAGATCACCTAGGAATATGAGAGGGCGTGAGGTAGGTTGGGGGGGAGCAGGGTGTGGCGAGGATCATGGAGAGATCATTTGTGTCAGATTGGGGTGCTCTGTATAGAAGGTGCAAGGAGAGGGAAGAGTTGGAGACTGTCATGGATTCCATGCCTAAGGTTGAAGTAAATTCAGCTGTGGAGAGTTGCAGATGGGATCTCAATATAACTGCTACTCCTCCTCCTCTGCCATTAGTTCTATTGCATACATTAATTGAATATGCTTTGGGGCATAGTTGGTTTATTAGGATGGTGTCAGTCTTGCAGCCAGGTTTCCGTGAGGCAGAGTATGTCAAGGTCGTTATAGCTATAAGGTCTGCAACTAAGGGGATCTTATTTCTGACCGAGCGGACATTGAGAAGAGCGCATTTGAGGGGGGGGGGACGATCAGGGAGAGGCTTGGAGATAAGGTTGGGATTTATATATATGGGTTTTAGCTTACAAGGGCGTTGATGGGGAAAATAATAAGGGTGGGCATGATGAGGTGTGGAGTGTGGGTGTCTGAGGGAGTGGATTATTGGGATGGGAGAGTTACGGGCCAAAGGTAGGGCATGTGGGAAGGAGAGAAAGAAGAAGTATAGTATAAAGAGGATTTACCATAGGGTGACTGAGTAGGATGTAGGAGGAGCCATACTGGGGTAGGTTGGAATATGCCTGACAGTCTATATTAAGGAAACAGTAGTATATTGTGTGCTTTGGGGGAAAAATAGTGGGAGTGGTAGAGCAAAAAATTGGCTTCAGTTAGAGAAGTTAAAATGTTGCAATCAATATCACAGGAGTGGATACTTTGGTGTAACAGTGTAGCTATGAGCAAATACAATGTATACAACAGCAAGGCATCGCAGGAATGGTAGGAAACATTATAAAAACATTGTAGAAAAACGGTAGCAAGGTGAGTAAAGCAGCTTACGTGCAGAGTTGGAGAGAGTTCACTGAATAGAAATAGTCCATGTAGCGGCTGAGGGGCCAATGCAACCAGGATTGATAGGAGTTTGGATTGTAAGCGATCAGCGTGAGCGACTTTAGGTCCAGGCTGTCCAGGGTCACTGACGTCAATCGGTCATACTTTAGGTTGAAAGGAGTATGAAGACTAGGTGGCTTGTAGGCGAACTGGTAAAGCTGTACTTAGTGCCTCGCCTAAGGGCCACACCAAAGGGCCTTCTGGCGAGGCCCTCAGGCGCGGGCGCGCCCGATAGCGCTTCTCTTTATATCTGCCGGAGCGTGCCCCGACTGGGCAGAGCTCGGCAGATGGCCACTGTTCCCGCCGCTGATGGGGTGAAGATGCTCGATCCCCCGAGGGGAGAGCTGGACTGGATGGTCGAAAACGTTTATGTTTATTTCGCTTGATAGACCGCCCTTCTGTGGTAATCAGAGCGGTTTACAATACAATAAAAAAATAAGGAGAGGCACAAGGCCAGGAAAATGGAAAAAGAATTTACAATCCTTGACAGAATAGGGAAGAAGAGAGGAAAATAGGACAGTAAACATAGAAGGAGAGACTCACACGAAAGGGACAGAATTAATGGCGACATGAGACACTGTCAACTTAGTAACCTATAATCTATGTCCAATAATTGCATCCTCAGTGGTAACCCTGAGAACGTGTTGAGCAGGAATAGCTGACAAAAATTAAATCCATATTGCATGCTCCAAAGAAGAGTTTATACCCCCTCCACCTACCAGAAATACACTCTACACAAAGGAGAGGGGCCTGGAATATCAAGCCATCACTGCAACCTCCTCCTCTTCCAGAAAGATTTGCAAGGAGTCAGGGTCGTCAAACATCTTTGTCTGATTATGTATTGTGACCCGCAGAAGCGCCGAATAGAACAAACCATACCGGGCCTGCAAGCGCTGCAGGCGAGGACGAAATGCAAGGAGCTGCTTACGCTGATCCTCAGTGGCCTTACTGAAGTCTGGATACAGGAACACTTTGCGACCATCATATAATATCTCCGCTGAAGATTTAGCAGTGTTAGATACCAGCATGCCTTGCAGATTTTTTTTTTTTTTTATTGAAAGGCTTCCAAAAGATACATATAAGCAAGAACCACAGAGAACTTAAAAAAAAAATGCAACAGTAACAGCATAACTTCAGGTCACAATAGTATTCTACAATATGCCTTCATTTTTACAATTTTAGAATAAGGAATCGGGAAACAACAACCCCCCCAACCTCCCTTCCCCCCCCCCTCTCCAGGACCTCCCTAGCCCCGGACCCCCCCCCCCAACCTCCCAGTATCCCCGACTATGGCTGATCATTTGTGAAGCACGGAAAGATGGTGAGCAAAAATAAAAGGGGGGAAAATACTCACAAGGGGCAGACTCCCAGTAAAGTACGCATATTCCCCCCCCTCCTGTCCAGAGCAGTCACGCACCATAACGAGAGACAAAAGGTGCCCACACCAACTCAAAGCGCGCCAAGCGCATCCTACTGACAGCCACCCCCCGCTCCATGGTATAGATATCCCACATCCGTTCCAACCAAGTCCGAAAGGAGGGGGTTAAAGCACGCTTCCAGGCTGCCGCGAGAGATAAGCGGGCCGCATTCAGGCCATGGCGCAGTAGAGCAAGTTGCAATGTCCGTGCACCTGGCACCAAAGACCCAAAGAGGAAGATCCCTGGATCCCAAGGTATGCTCACTCCCAGAAGCAATTGTAGCCGGAATTGCACACCCCTCCAAAAAGCGCGGATGCGGGGGCAAGACCACCAAATGTGCCCCAGGGTACCCTGTTGCCCACAATTACGCCAACAAAGATCCACAGCCCCAGAATATATACGTGCGATCCGCGCCGGGGGTCATGTACCAACGATACAGTATTTTATAATTAGTTTCATGGGCATTAATCGCGACCGAGCTCGTCCACAAGTGCGTTTCCGCCGTCTCCCACTGTTGCTCGGTATAGGAAAGATTCAAATCAGAGTTCCAGAGCTCCCTATGCCTCGCAGAGCGCGATTGAGATCCCTGCAGGTGGGCATAGAGGGTGGCCACAAGTCCCCTAGTAGTAGTACACCCCTCACAATAGCGTTCCAAGTCAGTCAGGTCCCGAGCAACCTGGGGGCGAACCAGCCAAGAGCGAACCCAATGCGTTACTTGCGTATATTGATAAAGATGTCCAGCCGGAATGTCAAATTCATCTTGTAGCGCGCGGAAAGGCCGTATCCGGCCGCCCTCAAAGAGTTGTCCGACTCGGCTAAGGCCTAGATGTCCCCACTGCCGAAAGACTGTAGCACTCTGCCCCGGCGGGAAAGAAGCATTACCCACTATAGGGGCCAGCGGAGTTAAATCCGCAGCTCGGGACCGAAAGTGCCGGTCCCAGCATCGGAGGGTATGAAGAACATAGGGATTATTGGTGCGTTTACCACACCGAAGTTTGGGACCTAGCCACAGCCAGTCTCCCAGTCCCGCTCCCCCCGCCAAGCTCATTTCCAGCTGTACCCATCGCTTGGTGCTGTCCGCAATCATCCACTCCACCCACGCCCGACACTGGGCCGCCGCATAATACCAGTGCAAATTGGGCATTCCCATACCTCCAGAGCGCGTGCGGGCATAAAGAACATGTCGCGCCAAGCGCGGACATCGGTAATGCCATATGAACTTCATAAGCAGCCGCTGCCAGGTCGCCAAAATGGCTTGTGTAAGGGGAATCGGTAAAACGTGAAAAAGATAAAGAAAGCGGGGGACAACCACCATCTTGACTACGGCTATACGCCCGAACCAGGAAAGGAGCAGGCCATTCCAAATCTCTAAATCCCGCCGAACCTGACGGAGCAGGGGAGCATAGTTGGCTTTAAAAAGGTCCGCCCGCTCCACAGTCAGGTGCACCCCTAGGTAACGCAAGGCTCCGGAGACCCAACGAAGAGGATAAGCCTCTTGGAGTTCCGCACAGATCGCTCCAGGAACCCCAACATTCAAGATCTCCGATTTAGCATAATTAATCTTGAAACCAGATACCCAAGAGTAGTCCTCAAACAGCTGCATCGCAATTGGAAAGGAAGCAGACGGATCCACCAGGGACAGTATGATGTCATCCGCAAAGAGCGCAATCCGATAATCCGCAAGACCGATATGGACCCCCTGCAAGCCTGAATGTGCGCGAAAACTCTGGGCCAGGGGTTCCATCGCGAGTGCGAAAAGCAGAGGCGAAAGGGGGCAACCCTGTCGCGTGCCCCTCCCCAGAGAAAAATATCCCCATTAATCCGAACGCACGCCTGGGGCAACTGATAAAGGCTACGAACCCAACGGATATAATTAGGGCCAAAGCTCATAGTCTCCAGGACGCTCCAAAGGTATCCCCAATCAACCCGGTCGAAGGCCTTCTCTGCATCAATCCCTACCAGCAAAGCGGGTTGTGGTTCCCGCTGGGCCACGTGTATGATCTGCAACATACGCCTAATGTTATCCGCAGCCTGACGACCCGGCACAAAGCCAACCTGATCCGGATGAACCAGGCCCGGAAGGACCTGGTTCAGACGTGCAGCCAGCACAGTAGCAAATATTTTAACATCAACGTTTAACAGAGAAATGGGGCGATAGGACGCCGCATCATGCAAAGGTTTGCCAGGTTTGGGTATCATCACTATCAAGGCCTCACGTTGGGACGGAGGGAGAGAAACCCCCCCCAAGACCTCGTTGAACAGGATGGTCAAGGTGGGCGCTAAGTGTGTCTGAAACTTCTTATAATATTCCGCTGGGAAGCCATCACTACCCGGTGCACTGCCAGTTTTCAGCCGCCGGATTGCACTCTCCACTTCATCTACCGTTAATTCAGAATCTAGCTGAGCTCGATCAGGATCCGAGAGACGTGGCAGAGCGGTCCTCTGCAGATAGTCCTGCACACGATCCCGATCAAAGGGCTCTGCCTTGTAGAGCCGCTCCAGGTAGTCAGCAAAAAGATCGCGTATCTCCCGAGAAATAACCCTCTTTCGACCCCCAGAGTCACGTAGCTCACGAACCACTCGCGCGGACTGCTGTTGCCGAAGACGCAAAGCTAGGAAGCGGCCGGTTTTATCCCCATGCTCATAAAAAGTTTGCCGTAGTTTCCGGCGCTTATTATCTAATTCTTTCTGCAAACACGCATCCAAATTGGCTCGAACAGTCCGCCATTGACGCAGAACCTGCCGCGAGCCGGTTCGGGCGTGCTCCAAACCTAGACGGGAAGACTCTTGCATCAACCGGTCGCGGTCATGCGTCCACATTTTGCGCATGCGGGCCGCCTCAGCCATAAGTTGGCCTCGAGCCGTCGCCTTGTAAGCATCCCACACCGTGGGGAGGGGAACATCCCCAGAGCCATTAAGCTCAAAAAATTCAGTGATAAAGCGGACGTGATCCTGCACGGCAGCCTGCCGCCGTAGAAACCTCACATCTAAGCGCCAAAGACGTTGATGTTCGCTATACAATCCGGCTGGAAGGGCAAGCCAGCACGGGGCATGATCCGACCAAGTCAACGCTCCATGTCCAGCCTTCACTCTCCCATCCATCAGGCGCTGATCCAATAGAAAATAGTCAATGCGGGTATGAACCTGATGGACCAGAGAGTAGTACGTGTAACCTCTCTCTCCCTCATGAGTGTCCCTCCAAACATCCCGTAAACCCAAATCTAGCATAAAACGTTGAAGGGCTCTTGCTGACCCCCCCACTCCCCCCCCAGCACGGCCTGTGGAATCCAAATGGGGTGTTACAATCCCCGCCCAAAACAATGGGACCCCGTGCAAAATCCGCCAGTAAAGCCTTCAATCGTGTAAAGAAGGACCCCTGACCTGTGTTGGGCGCATAGACATTAGCTAAAGTTAGCAGCGCCCTTCCAGACGAATATTCAGAAAGAGCCACCTCCCCAGGGGATCCCGTTGTATCTCCTCAATCTTTAGAGGGAGGCTCTGATGAAATAGTAAGGCTACTCCCCGCTTCTTCCGGCCCTGCGTATCTGAGGCCACCCGCACCTCAGTATATGGGGACCTCTTTAGCCAACCCTGTTTGCAAGCCTGTAAATGAGTTTCCTGTAGATAAACAATGTCCCCCTGCAACGTGCGCAATTCCGAAAACAGCAGTGACCGCTTCCTTGGGGAGTTAAGTCCCTTAACATTTAAAGAGATAAAGCGCACCATGGGTAGCTACAATCTAAGCCCTCCCATCCTCCAGTAACCCGGGGCATCCCAGGGACATCCTCCCCCCAGCAAGTCCAGGAATTTAGCTATCCAGGCCCACCCCTTCCACCCTCCAGAAGCACAAGCCATAGACCCTCCCCCCAAGCCCAAACATGCCCTCCAGTTCCAGATAAACCCCCCCAACCCAGACCCCCCCTTCCCGTCAATACCACCTGCCTGTCAAGATTAACACAGGACACGGTAAATTGACCACAGACCCCGTTTCCCCCAAGACCCCATGAAGCAGAAAATCAACTTAAACATACAGAAAACATTCCCCGCACTACTCCCCCACCCACCCCGGGTCAGCACTCTCCCCATGCCTCCCCATCAGGACAGTATCATCATCAAAACATTTGCAGAGCATCCGCCGCCCCCTATATGGGTAGTGTGGGCCCAGGTCAAACCCTATCGGTGGCCAATAACACAATAAGAAATATTACTTCCATCAGTTATCCAGAGTGTAAAAGACCCACCCAGTAAGGCTCCCTAAAGGGTAAGGAAAGCTCCTCAAGTGTATACAAAGGTCAAAAATCAGGAGGACTTGCCCACCCGAGTCCACTTGGAGTGCTGGGACTTAGGAGGCGGCGGATGAGGTTGAGCATTATCATCAACTAGTCCCGCCTGGCATAGGGCTCGCCAAGCTTCAGTATGGTCCTTTGCGGAAATCTTTTTGTTGCCCAAAAGGAAGTTCATCCGAAATGGAAAGGACCAGGAGTAACGAATCCCCTTGCTGTTCAGGACCGTGGTCACTGGTTTCATCTCTCTCCGGCGCGCCAAGGTGAACGTTGAGAGGTCTTGGTAGATGGACACTGTCGCATCCTGGAAGCGGACCGCTTTTTTCTCCCGGCCTCGCCGTATGAGAAGCTCAGCATCAGTATATCTCAGAAATCTTGCAATGACATCACGAGGCTGATTGTTGGGAGGTTTTCCCAAGGCCCGATGGACTCGCTCTATCTCCATCCCGGAGGCCCGCGCAGCCAGTTCCTCCGCTGGAAGCAACTCCGCTATCAGCAGTTTAAGCACAGTTGGCAAATCTTCTCCGCCCCCAACCGCTTCTGGTATTCCACGAAAACGCACATTATTGTGGCGGGAGCGGTTTTCAATATCGTCAATTTTATAAGTCAGTTCCATTGCTTGCGCCTGCTGCCGATCCAATGCACATTGTAAATCCATCAGGGTCCCGTCATGATCAATCATTTTGGTCTCCACATCCTCTACTCGGGCTCCCAACTCTTATGTCAGTCCGTAGATCTGCAACATCTTTCAACAACTCCTCATGGAGCGAACGAAACTCACTGGCTAGCTCCGCAAAACCTCTACGGAGTTCTTGCTTGATTTGAGCAGAGGAGAGTTGCTTATGGGCGTCCAATTCCTCTTCACTTACAGTCTCATCATCAGAACCTGACGGAGGAGATTGCCCACATGGGCTACTCGGGGCCCCAGCCTTACGCTGCAGTCGCTGGGATGAACGCACTCCCTCCCGAGTTTCAGAACTTTTAGCTGTAGCCGCCATCCCCCAGGGCCACTTGAGTCACACAGTGTTGGGAGAGAATTACAGTCAATATCAGCAAAAGCAGAGAGTGCAGGGAGAGAGCGGTGCACGAAGCCTCACAGTCCCGCAAAGCAATCACCTCCACACAGTGTTAGGAGTTAGATAGAATCAATGTCAGCAAGGCCTCAGGGACCGGAGAGAAAGCAGGGCCCTGAGATGGAGGCTGCCTCTGGCCTTCTTGAGGTAATGAGCTGTTAAAGGCAGTGCTCGCGGTGTTCTGCAGGGCTATGGAAGGGCAGAGCACACAAAGTCCACAACCACCAGAGATTAGGCTCCGATAGGAGATCTGAAGCCCAAGAAAACTCTGAAGCACTCTAACAGGGCGCCCACAATCCACACCGCGGATCCAATGCTTCAGCAGAGCACCAGTGTGTGAAGAAGTGCTGCAGACTCCAGCACCATGCAGCCGGTCAGAGGCATGAGGGCATAAAGGGAGAGGGTTTAGTCTCTATGCCTACCCCCCTCAGGGGAAAGTCACACTATCGAGAGGAGGGAGCGGGCGCCAACGAGAGCCACGGGGATTCCAAGCCCTCTCCCCAGACCCAGGAACAAGACTTACACCGGCGCTCCAGCCGTGGGGGCAGTGCTCCACCAGTCGGCGAGTTGTTGCAGCAGGGGCCCGACAGCAGCAGGGGCTCGACAGCGCAGCCCACGGGGAATCCCCGCAAGTGTCATCCGGGCCGCACGAGCCGCCGAAAGCAGCGAGGGGGTCAGTCGGGCCCAGAGCAGGCAGCGCGAAGAGATACGTGGCAGCAGGCCGCACTTCACAAAGGAGCTCCGCGGCGTCCCAGCTTCTTAAAATCGTCCAGCCCGACTCCGGAAGGCACCGCTCGCTGAGGTAGACCCAGGGTAGGTAGGGGGGATTAAATGTGCAGCCGTTAGCGCATATTAGCTAGTATTTCAGGGTAGCGGGGACGGAGCTCACTCACAATGCGGCCATCTTTCAGCGGGCTCACGAGCGCCCCCCCATGCCTTGCAGATTTTAAAGTAACTTGAATATTATTGATCTAGGATGTCGCCTGTTTGAAGCTGCATGTGCGGGGACCCTGTGCGCTCTTTTGATTTCCAGCAGCTTTGTAAACTCAACTCGCAACAGCTTTAGTATTAAAGCCTCCAAAAATTTAATCATATTTGCGCCCTCTGCACATTCTGGGATGCCTAAAAGTCGCACATTGTTCCTTCTAGTACAGTTGTTAAGATCTTCAAGATCCCGTGCTAATTGTGCAATAAGTTTCGTGTTCCTCTTCGTTTGTTTCAACTTTTCCTCGTGAACCCCCAGTATGTTATCCATATGATCAATTCTGCAGCTGAGAGCATCCATTTGAGCTTTGAGCCCTGCAATATCTTCCTGGACAGAGATGAGGGCTTCCCTGTTAGAGGTTAACTGGGCCTGTGCCGCTCTAATCTCTTGTAAGAGTTCTTGAAGTCCCTCTGGAGCAGGGGTTCTCAACCCTGTCCTCAGGACCCACCTAGCCAGTCGGGTTTTCAGGATAACCACAATGAATATGCATAGGAGAGATTTGCATATAATGGAGGCAGTGTATGCAAATCTCTCTCATACATATTGTGGCGGTCGCGCCCCTACCAGGCGGTTGCCTAGTAGGGACGGGAAGCCATCTCAATTCCTCTTTCCCAAGGATTGTAGTTGTGCCAAGGAGATTATGAACCGAGTGGTTATTTTAAAGCACACAGGAATTTTATTAGCATCTGTGTCAAAATGGTTGACAAAATCTTCAAAGCAAATGTACACATTCAGGTCAAAGCAAAATACAGGATTATTCTTCTCCTCTTAAGGTAACACTTGTAACCAGTGTTGCAATAAAGATATTTACACAAGCTTCACTTCTTTCCTTTCTCAGGCTTCCATTACTCAGCCTTCATGCACACATTACAGTCCATCTCAGAACAAACTGAAGTAAGGTCACTTTCTTGGCCTGCTACTTCCATGCTTTCAACTGAGCTGTAACTTGGCAATGCTTGTAATCGTTCTGGCAGTTTATCCTTAATATTCTTTAGCAGATTAAATAGCCTATGCCACTGAATGACCCTTTCTCCTTTTGGTAGGATTTCACTGGGCTTTTCCTGTTCAGTGTCCCTGGCAAAACCCTTACTCCTATTCCGGGTTTTCCTAGGCTTTAACCTCTCTTCTGAATCAGAGCATTTAACACAGGGTTTAGGCTTTATGGCTTTATCTCTCCTACCTTGGAGTCTGGTTGCAGCACCTTCCTTGCTGAGGCTTCTCCAGCTTGGCACTCCCTCTGTCTCTGAGCTAGACAGTGACTCAGGGTAAGCTCTCCACTTCCCTTCCTGGGGCTTCTGCTGCCTGCAGATAGACCCTTCCTCTGGTGAGTCTAAGCACTCTTGCCTTAGCTTCCTTAAAGCCAACCTTCTCTCTTTCTCCCTGTAGCCAGTCTGTTTGGTCCTTTGCCTGGAACCTTCCCTGTAGCTTCCTGGGCTGCAGTGCTGGATGCTCTTGTCTCTGCTGCTACTCACTTTGTATCTGCTTCTTTCATGGTTGCTGGTTTTGCTGTGTTTGCTCTCTCCTGCATCTCTGGAGTTCCTTGGCTCTCTGGAGTTCCTGGCCTTTCTGGAGTTCCTGGCCTTTCTGCCTTCCCAGGCCCTTCTGGAGTTCCTTGCCTCTCTGCTCACTTTGTTTGTTCCCTCAAACTTAAACGCTGAGCAGGGCAACTCCCTTCCTGACTCCACCCACTTGTACCTCCTACTCTTGCCTGAGGTTGTCATGAGGTCTGGGAGTGGCTTAAGCCTAGCACTGCCCTCTTGGTTTCTCTCAGGGAATCTGCTGTGATGTATGTGTTCTAGTGAACCCATCCCCCGAGCAGAAGAAAAAGTTCTTCTTTCTCCTTTATTTTCATGCTGGGCTGCCTCCTCCTCACCAAAATATTCATTGTGGTTATCCTGAAAACTCGACTGGCTAGGTGGGTCCCGAGGACAGGGTTGAGAACCCCTGCTCTGGAGCATCGTGATTCACTGCCATCTTGAGCGGTGATGGGTGGTCCGCTTTCGCTCTTTTTGCTCCCATGTTGACACCTGAAGCAAAATCCAACCGCACTGGTTTACTGTTCACCATATTCTGAGTAGATCCCGCACTTCCTAGCACAAAATTTGATGGCGGGATAGAGTGAAAACCGTGGATCTAGCCAGGGGGTTCGAAGGGAGCTAAGGATCTATGCGGCCATCTTGTCTAACATCCGGCTCCACCTCCATGCTACCCACTTTTTAAAAGGCAATGTTTGATATGGGCTTCCACCAGGTGGTACAGGTCCCTACCCACAGAAAAGAGAATACTTTAGACCTTATCTTCCTCCAAATGAATATCACCCAAGACAAAAACTACTCTACTCCATATCAATCCCTATTTCCTGGACTGATTACTATCTGATAGAATGCATTCTCCCAGCCACACCTCCCTCAATTGCCTCGGAGGCCGCACTGCCATGTCTCAAAAAAATTCAAACCATTTGACAAGGAGACCTTTTTAAATACCTCTCTCCCACATCTAGACACCTCACTTACTGACCTAAATGAAATCATCCTTTACTGGAACACATCTATATCTAATGCCGCTATGGCGCCCCTCATTCCTCCAATCCAAAATCAAAAACTTCCAAACTATGGTTCACAACAGAATTAAAACTACTGAAACGTTAACTTGTGTAAGCTTGAACACAAATGGAGACACACTAGATTAGAAAGTGATAATAGATTATACCTGCTCATCCTAAAAACCTATAAAGAGACCTTAAACAACCGGAAAAAAGAATACTACACATCCTCTCTCTCCAAAACTCTCAACAAACCACGGGAAATATTTGCCATTGTAAAATCCTTAACTAGAACTCCTACTCCTGATGATGATAAAGTAAGTATCCACCCCCAAATATTAGCCAACTATTATATGGAAAAGCTCAGACCTCACATTCCTGAAGTCTGCCTTCTCTCACCCCTTACTTCCCAAGTACACATCACTGACCCCCATGAACAACATATATGGTCGACATTCCACCTAATCGACTTAAAACATCTCAAAAACACTATCAAATGTATTAATACAACCATCTTACCAAATGACCCATGCCTGGTTAGTTGGTTGAAATCAACAAAAGAGGAGCTAGTTCCAACAATAATAGAAATTGTTAACCACTCCTTACGTCAAGGTCACATGCCATCCCTCCTAAAATAAGCCATAATCTGATCATACTAAAATCCCCATCCATTGACAAAAACTCCCCAATTCTTATAGACCCATTTCAAGCTTACCCTTCCTAGCGAAGGTTATTGAAAAAGTGGTACTGACCCAACTTCTTGACTTTGTTGAGCTCAATGCCCCCCTCGATGAACAACATGGGTTTAGACCCCATTACAGTGTGAAGAACTTAATGCTAACTTTATTCAATAATCTTATACATGGCTTATATTCTAACATGCAACATTTATCCTAGTTTTCCTGGACATCACATCTGCATTTGATAGTATTAATCACAACACACTAATCAGTAGACTTAAGCAAATTGGACTGCAGGGAACAGTAATTCACTGGTTTAAGTCTTACTTATCTAATCGCACACAACAGGTACAAAAGCTTGGCCAACTATCATCTGCAATCTACAACCAAGAACAAGGTCTCTCATAGGGCTCCTCCCTATCCACCATTATTTAACCTCTGCCTTTACACAAAAGCGGAAGTAAGGAAGTGGTTGAAAACTACAGGCCGGTTAGTTTAACTTCGGTGGTGAGTAAATTATTGGAAACGCTGCTAAAAGAGAAAATAGTGAGGTTTCTGGAGTCCAGCGGATTACAGAATCCGAGACAGCATGGCTTCACCAGAGGCAGGTCTTGTCAGACAAATCTGATTGATTTCTTTGACTGGGTGACCAGGGAGTTGGACCGAGGGAGAGCTCTAGATGTGGTGTATTTAGATTTCAGTAAAGTCTTTGACACTGTTCCTCACAGGCGACTTATAAACAAACTGAGCACCCTAGGGATGGACCCTAAAGTTACTGCTTGGGTTAGAAATTGGTTGGGTGGGAGGCGACAAAGAGTACAAGTAAATGGAGCTCACTCTGAGGAGAAGGATGTTACCAGTGGTGTGCCCCAGGGATCTGCCCTTGGTCCGATTCTTTTTAACATCTTTGTTAGTGATATAGCGGAAGGGCTGTTGGGTAAGGTTTGCCTCTTTGCGGATGATACCAAAATCTGCAATAGAGTAGACACCCAGGAAGGTGTAGATAACATGAGGAGGGATCTAGCTAAGCTTGAAGAATGGTCTAGAATTTGGCAGCTGGGATTTAATGTTAAAAAATGTAAGATCATGTATTTGGGCTGCAGCAATCCAAGGGAGCAATACAGTATAGGGGGTGAAGTACTTTTGTCCACTAAAGAAGAGCGGGACCTAGGTGTGGTTGTGTCTGATGATCTTAAAGTAGCTAAACAGGTAGAAAAGGTGACGGCAAAAGCTAGAAGGATGCTTGGGTGCATACGGAGAGGAATGGCTAGCAGACAAAAGGAGGTGGTAATGCCTCTCTATAAGTCTTTGGTGCGACCTCATTTGGAGTATAGTGTGCAATTCTGGAGACCGCACCTTCAAAAGGATGTGAACAGGATGGAGTCGGTGCAGAGGGTGGCTACTAAAATGATTAGTGGGCTTCATTATAAAAGCATATGAGGACAGACTTAAGGAACTTAATATGTACACCTTAGAGGAAAGGCGGGATAGAGGTGATATGATTGAGATGTTTAAATACCTCCGTGGCATAAATGTTCAGGGAGAGAGCCTCTTTCAATTGAAAGCAAGTTCTGCTACGAGGGGACATGGGATGAGGGTGAAGGGAGATAGATTCAGGAGTGATATGCGGAAATATTTCTTTACGGAAAGAGTAGTGGATCCATGGAATAGTCTCCCAGTGGAGGTGGTAGAGATGAGGACAGTAACTAAATTCAAAAAAGCATGGGACCAACACAGAGGATCTCTAAAGGT
The DNA here is from genome assembly GCA_033557465.1 of Ichthyophis bannanicus. Lineage (NCBI taxonomy): Eukaryota > Metazoa > Chordata > Amphibia > Gymnophiona > Ichthyophiidae > Ichthyophis > Ichthyophis bannanicus. Next base: position 277,191,157 of record CM066044.1, on the reverse strand, counting down.
AAAAAATGGACTGTTGTAGTTGTTGATATGGAAGGACAGACTAGACAGGCCATGTGGTCTTTTTCTATCATCATGTTTCTATGTTTCTATATCCAACTAATATGCAATATTTTCAAAAAACATAAGGTAAACTATCATCTCTGTGCTGATGATATAATGATATATCATCCCATAGATGCCTCCAACCCAATATGCCCACAGATACTCTCTTGCCTCGACGCAGCAACGGAATGGCTCAAAATACATAACTTAAAAATCAACATGAATAAAACGGAAATACTCTATGTCTCCAGAAACCCAAACTTTACCCCCCTAACAAAATTCCCATGCGAGGGCAGGAAGTCGAGGTTAAAAAAGAGGTGAAATATCTGGGCATTATCATAGACCAGATGTTAAACATGGCCTCCCACATAAAATCTGTGACTAAATTTGTATACTTCAAATTACGTGTAATTCAGCATGAGACCTCTGCTAGACGATCATCATTTCAGAACAGTCTTACAGACACTAATAACCCCACCCTTTAATTTCTGCAATAGTATCCTCCAAGGCCTACCCAAAAAAAACATTCACCAGCTCCAGCTAGCCCAAAACCTTACTTCACGCATTGTATACAAAGCCCGACGCACCGACCACATCACCCCAATTCTCCATAGCTTGCACTGGCTACCAATGCAATAAGGATAAAATATAAATATCTTATGATTGTCTTTAAACACTATAACAGAATAGCCACCACCCAGCTCTCTTCTCTACTAACTACCCTCATACTCACAAGGACAAGCAGACACTGATTTCTCAACACCTAGACTATTCCTCACGATTTTCGTAACACTAACCAATCGACCAGCGCAAGGGCATTCTCATACCCTGCCCCGGTGTTATGGAATGCCCTCCCTGATAATTTGAGAGCCATAAAAGATCTGCAACAATTCCACAAGCACCTAAAATACTTTGGTACTACGGATAACTTACCCTAAGCTCTACCAAATGGATAACCTTCTTCTAAATCATGCCCTCAAGCCCTAACCCATCCCAACTGAGACCATAATCACAGATTACAGGTTGATACTTTCTGACACAATATATATAGTTGCCGTAGACCAGGCATGTCCAACTTCGAACAGGTCGTGATCTACTTTTTCCGGCCAAAAGTGCCGGTGATCTACCACCATGAAAATTAATTTTCAAATGAGTTTCAAATTAAATTTTAACCCAATAAAGTTGGAGGACTCCCCCCTCCCATTTTCAATGAACCTTCTTTCATTTACTTGGATGTGATCAGCTGTTAAGTAAATTAAGCAAAAACAAAACAGAGAGATGAAGATCCAGTAAGAACTGTGAGGGGAAATGGAAAGTACATTTTTTCTTAACGTTTTATGGAGTAATAACTTTCTTTAACTGACTTAATAACTTTCTTTAACTTTTATTGAGTAATTTGTGTTAAATTTAGGTCGAGTATTGATCCAGGCTGACCTTGCACAATCTTTAATATTTCGCTCTTGCTCATTAGTGAGACGTCTGAGCCTGCATTTCATCCACCAGCTTTTTGAAGTTGGGTGAATATTGCGTGAGGGCCAGTCTCAGGGAATCCTGGAGATGTTCATCTGTCATGTTGGAACGTTGTGTACTCTTTTTGTCATTTTCAGATGGGAAAACGCAGATTCACACAAATAAGTTGAACCGAAACAGGAGTGTACAGCTTCGCTGCATCTTCTCAAGGTGGGAAATTTGTCTCTAGGCACTAGCTTCCAAAACGATTCTTGCTCAGCACAGGTCTTGAGAAAAATGTTATTTTTAAGGGTTAATATTTCATTTGAGAGAGATGTCTTGTTCAATGAGTAATTTTTACTGATAGCAGCTGCAGTTTCTTTAATGTCCACATCTACTTTGAATGGGTATGACAAGTACTCCACACCTGTTCCAATTTTTTGGAAGTCACAGAAAGCATAGTTACTCACCTGTAACAGTTGATCTCCGGGAACAGCAGGAATTTAGTCCTCACATATGGGTATCGTCGGTACCAACGGAGCCTGCGCGGGAACGCTCCCCAGCGTCCAATTAGAAAGCTTTTGGGAGCATCCCACAGCGCCTGCGTGCTACCTTCCCGCCTTTCCCAACTGCCTCTTCTCCAGTTGAGTTTTAAAGCTAAGACAAAGAGAGGGAAAGGGAAAGAGAATAGATAGAGAGATACATCTCCTAGGGGAGGTGGGTGGGTGGTGAGGACTAAATTCCTGCTGTTCCCGGAGATCATCTGTAGGGAGGAGTAGCCTAGTGGTTGGGGCAAGGTACTTCAGGCCGGAAGGTCGGGGGTTCAAATCCCACTAGAGGACAGCAACCTTGGGCCGGAAGGACTGGGGTTTCTAGTCCCACAGATGCTCCTTGTGGTCTTGGGCAAGCCACTTAACCCTCCATAGCCCATGTTCCCTGTAAGTATTAGTGTATGTGTCTCATATCCCCGCGTGTTAAATGTATCCCCCAATTGTGTTGTGACCGCTTTGATTGAAGGATAAGGCGGTATAAAAAACTGTCTAAATAAAATAAAATGCTATCTCGAGGAACAAGCAGGAATGTAGTCATCACATATGGGGACTCCCTAGCTTTAGATGCCAGGGAGAGACCCCAGAAGTTGTGTGTCCCTGAGAAGGGCTCCACTTCCCCCCATGGATCTCTGGCATCCTACCAGGGATGGTGGGTAGGAGTTGATTAGGTATGGAACAGGTGCTGGAGAACAGCCTGACCAAACAAGGCATCCCAGCGGGAGTCCTTGTCCAAGCAGTAATGGGCTGTGAAAGTATGAACCGAGGCCCAGGTGGCTGCTCGACAGATGTCGTCGATAGACACAGAGTGCAGATGAGCCATTGAGGCTACTATGGCCCTCACATTGTGAGCTGTGACATGGCCCTCCAGAGGAAGATTCTTACTCTGATAGGCAAAGACTATACACTGAGCAATCCAATTAGATAGTGTTCTCTTGGAGACTGGAAGTCCAAAATGAGAAGGATCAAAAGCAACAAAGAGTTGAGAGGACTTTCTATGTTGCTGTGTTCTTTGTAAGTAAAAGGCTAGAACTCTTTTACAGTCCAAAGTATGAAGGTTCCTTTCTGCATTTGATGCATGAGGCCTTGGAAAGAACGCAGGCAGGTAGACCGCTTGGTTTAGATGAAAAGGCGAGACCACCTTTGGCATAAAGTGTGGATGAGTCCTAAAGACTACCTTGTCATGATGGAACCTTGTATAAGGTGGATCAGCTACTAGTGCTTGCAACTCACTGATGCGACGTGCTGATGTGATTGCAATAAAAAAAGATTACCTTCCAAGAAAGGAATTTCAAGGAGGTAGTAGCTAAGGGTTCGAAAGGTGGCTTCATGAGCTGACCAAGAACCAAATTTAAGTCCCATGCCACAGGTGGTGGCTTTATGGGAGGCTTAGTTAGTAGAAGGCCTCTCATAAATCTTGCTATGATGGGAGGAAATAGGTTGTCCATTTAGAGGCTTGAAGGAAGCTGTAATAGCACTCAAATGGACCCTCACTGGTTTGTCTTAAGTCCTGCATTGGATAAATGAAGGAGATACTCCAGTAATGATTCCAGAGGTATGGCACTGGGGGTTAAGACCCTTCTGCGAACACCATATGGAAAACCTTTTCTACTTGAAAGCATAATGGCGTCTTGTGGAAGGCTTCCTGGAAGCATAAAGGATATCCTTTATTTGCTGAGGGAGGTTAAGATCATGGAGATCTAGGCCTTCAGCAACCAAGCCCTGAGATACAGAAACTGGGGATTGGGATGCCATAACATTCTGTCCTCCTGAGATAGGAGATCTGGAGCAGACCCTAACTCCAGGGAGGGAGCTTGAGAGAGATGTAGAAGAAGAGGGTACCACACTTGCCTTGGCCAATGAGGAGCTATGAGAATCATACGGCCTCTGTCTCTCTGAAGCTTGAACAGGGTTTTGGGAATCAGGGGAATGGGTGGAAAGGCATACAGGAAGTCTTGACCCCAGTAATGGAGGAAAGCATCCCTGGCCTGAGCCCCCTGAGCCGAGGTTCTGGAACAGAACCGGGGAAGTTTGGCATTCCACGGATTTGCAAAGAGGTCTATGTCCGGGGTTCCCCAAATCTGAACAATTTTGGCTACCTGGTCTGCATGTAGAGACCACTCGTGTGGAAGCAGAACTAGACTGAGTCTGTCTGCCCAAGAGTTTTGTATGCCTGGAAGATACACCGCCAGGAGATGAATCTGATGCTCTCTGGCGAGGGCACATAGTCGCAAAGCTTTGTTGCAAAGCAAAAGAGAGCCTGTTACCCCCTGCTTGTTCGCGTATAACATGGCTACTTGATTGTCTGTATGAATGAGGACTGTCTTATAGCTGAGCAGGGTGTGGAACACTCGAAGAGCAAGGAAGATTGCTCTGAGCTCCAAGAGATTGATATGTAGATGAGTCTCCTGTGGAGACCAGGTGCCTTGGGTGGAGAGGTCTTGTAGATGAGCTCCCCAACCCATTGGAGAAGCATCTGTTGTGAGAGTCGCCTGGGGTAAGGGTTGATGGAAAGGGGACCCCAGCAACAGGTTTTGAGTAGACCTCCACCACTGGAGGGACAAAACAAGCCGACTTATGTTTGCTATTTTGTCTGACAGGCATCCTGATGCCTGTGTCCATTGAGTGGATAAAGTCCACAGGGCTGCCCTCATATGGAGGCGAGCATAGGGAACCACATGCACGGTAGATGCCATGTGACCTATTAGTTGTAGCATTTCTCGGGCAGTGAGATGAGACTTTAGCACTGCTTGAGAAGCTAACTGCACCATGCGAAGGCAACGGGCCTGGGGGAGATAGGCCCTTGCCTTTCTGGTATCCAGCAAAGCTCCTATGAACTCTAAAGACTGAGTGGGAGTTAGACTGGATTTTGGGATGTTTATTACCAGACCCAAATACTGAAGGATACGCATTGTGCAGGATAGAGAAGTCCTGGCCTCTGACTCTGTTGGGGCTCGAATGAGCCAATCGTCTAAGTAGGGGAAGACGAATATCCCTAGAGTGAGGAGAAATGCTGTTACCACAGCCATGCATTTCGTGAACACCCTTAGTGCTGAGGCCAGGCCAAAAGGAAGCACCCTGTATTGGTAGTGCTTTCCTTGAACTGAAGGAACTTTCTGTGAGTTGGATGGATGAGAACATGGGTGTACGCATCCTTGAGATCTAGAGAACAAAGCCAATCATGACTCTGAAGATATGGCAGCAGAGTTCCGAGAGAAATCATCTTGAATTTCTCTTTGACAAGGAATTTGTTCAATTCTCTGAGGTCCAAGATAGATCTATATCCCCCTGTTTTCTTTGGGATAAGGAAATAGGGGGAGTAGAACCCTGTACCCTGTTGATGGATGGGTACTACTTCTATTGCCCCTTGAGCAAGAAGCATAATGACCTCTTGACCTAACAGGTTGATGAGAGGTCGGAGAATTGAACTGCCTTATCATTGTGGGAGGAGGCATGCTCGAAAAATGAAGCTTGTACCCCCTCTTTTATGATGGAGAGTGTCCAATGCTCTGCTGTTATCTGTCACCATCTGGGGGCAAAATGGCTCAACATTCCTGGAATGGTGGAAGGCTCTGGTCCATTGAGAGCCAGGAATGCTAAGTTCTCTAGTTGAAAGTCAAAGGCCTTGTGGAGGCTGAGACTGCTGAGACGGTTGAGGCTTAGCAGTCTTTGCTTTCCTTTGTTTGGGTGGTTGCTGACTTTTTCGGACAAGTTGACCTGCAGAACGTCCCTGAGAATAAGCAGGATAAAATCTTTTCTTTTTAGAAAAGAATGGTTTCTTAAAAGATTTCTTTCTTGCAGGATCAGCTGTAGACAATCTATCCAAGGTGGAGTTTTCAGCATCCATCTCATTGGCTTTCTCCTGCCAATCTTTACCAAACAGGTTCTCACCAGTACAAGGAATATTTCCCAGTTTGTCTTGTACCCAGAGCTCCAGGTCAGATGCCTGGAGCCAAGCAATTCTACGTGCACCTATGGCAATAGCAGACGTTCTGCTTATGCACTCAAAACAGTCAAAAGCTGCACGGTTGACAAATTTTGAAACATCCTGGGCATGTTTGACCAATGTGAGAAAATCCTGTCTTCTATCCTCAGGAAGAAGGGGGCCCAAAGCCTCTAAATCTCCTTTGACTTCCTTCAGGAACATTCCCATATATAGACTAGAGGAACTGATCCTGGCAGAAAGCATGGAAGCTTGGAAGATACGACATCCAAAAGCATCCAAAGTTCTGCACTCACGTCCTGGAGGATTAGAGGCATGCCTCTTTGCACTCTTGATCCTTCTCATAGCTCATTCCACTAAGTAGACACCCAGGAAGGTGTAGATAACATGAGGAGGGATCTGGCTAAGCTTGAAGAATGGTCTAGAATTTGGCAACTGGGATTTAATGTTAAAAAATGTAAGGTCATGCATTTGGGCTGCAGCAATCCAAGGGAGCAATACAGTATAGGAGGTGAAGTACTTTTGTCCACTAAAGAAGAGCGGGACCTAGGCATAGTTGTGTCCGATGATCTTAAAGTAGCTAAACAGGTAGAAAAGGCGACGGCAAAAGCTAGAAGGATGCTTGGGTGCATACGGAGAGGAATGGCTAGCAGAAAAAAGGAGGTGATAATGCCTCTATATAAGTCCTTGGTGCGACCTCATTTGGAGTATGGTGAGCAATTCTGGAGACCGCACCTTCAAAAGGATGTGAACAGGATGGAGTCGGTGCAGAGGGTTGCTACTAAGATGATTAGTGGTCTTCATTATAAAGCATATGAGGACAGACTTAAGGATCTTAATATGTACACCTTAGAGGAAAGGCGGGATAGAGGTGATATGATTGAGATGTTTAAATACCTCCGTGGCATAAATGTTCAGGGAGAGAGCCTCTTTCAATTGAAAGCAAGTTCTGCGACGAGGGGACATGGGATGAGGGTGAAGGGAGATAGATTCAGGAGTGATATGCGGAAATATTTCTTTACGGAAAGAGTAGTGGATCCGTGGAATAGTCTCCCAGTGGAGGTGGTAAAGATGAGGACAGTAACTGAATTCAAAAAAGCATGGGACCAACACAGAGGATCTCTAAAGGTAAAAAGTGGACTGTTGTAGTTGTTGTTATGGAAGGACAGACTAGATGGGCCTTGTGGTCTTTTTCTGTCATCATGTTTCTATGTTTCTATGATATAGAGGCATTATAATATCTTTTGTTTTATTTTCCATTCCTTTCCTTATCATACCTAGCATTCTATTTGCTCTCTTGGCCGCCGCTGCACACTGGGCCGAGGGTTTTAACATGGTATCCACAATGACGCCTAAATCTTTTTCCTGGGTGGTGGTTCCTAATGTGGAACCTTGCATCGTGTAACCATAGTTTGGGTTGTTCTTCCCTAGGTGCACTTGTCCACATTAAATTTCATCTGCCATTTTGATGCCCAGTCTTCCAATTTATCAAGATCCTCTTGCAATTTTCCACAATCCTCTTGGGTTTTAACAACTTTATATAGTTTTGTGTCATCTGCAAATTTGATAACCTCACTCGTTATTCCACTTTCCAGGTCATTTATGAATATGTCAAAAAGCAGTGGACCCAGCAGATCCCTGGGGTACACCACTATTCACCTTTCTCCATTGGGAAAATTGGCCATTTAGCCCTACCCTCTGCTTTCTATCTTTTAACCTGTTCCTGATCCACAATAGTACACTGCCTCCTATCCCATGACTCTTTAGTTTTGCCAAAAGTCTCTGATGAGGGACCTTGTCAAAAGCTTTCTGAAAGTCCAGATACACAATATCCACCGACTCACCTTTGTCCACCTGTTTATTCACTCCTTCAAAAAAACATAACAGATTAGTAAGACAAGATCTTCCTTGTCTATAGCCATGTTGGCTGTCTCCCATCAGGTCATGACTATCTACATGCTGAGTAAACATCCTGGAGCCCCGATAATGCTTTGGAAGCCGAAGCCTCCCGCCGGGGCAATTTTGCCAGTATGGAACCTTAATGGCAACGCCAGAGGCATCTCAATGCTTAGAAGGAGATCTACCCTTTGAGGACCGGCTAGACACATGTTTAGTTACCTGAGATCCACAGGAGAAAGACGAAGCCCTGGAAGATGTCGATGCCACTGAAGCTGCATCAGAGGGAAACAGGGTACTGAGCTTGGCAGCTCGGTTCTGTCGACCTCTCTTGGACATCATGGCACAGGCCATACACTCCGAGATGGAATGGTCAGGACCTAAACATTTCAGACACCACTCATGGGTGTCGGTGACGGAGATGGTACCGCCACACTTGGTGCACTTTTTAAAACCAGAGGAGGGTTTTTCCATTATGGAAAAAATCTTGGGCCTAAGGCCCAAAATGGCATGTGCACTTGGAAAAAATGGGAAAGTACTAAGGATTTTTTTTTTTTAAAAGAAAAGACAGACAGAAATAAAGAAAAACCGGTGGTACCGGTAAAGCGTCGAGGAAGGCAGACGCGACCACAAAAAAGAAGAAAGATTTTCAGCGGTGACAGGAACACAACCTGCTGACTCCACGGAAAACGAAGAACTGGAGAGAGGCAATTGGGAAAGGCGGGAAGGCAGCAGGCAGGTGCTGTGGGATGCTCCCAAAAGCTTTCTAAGTGGACGTTGGGGAGCGTTCCCACGCAGGCTCCATGGGTACCGACGATACCCATATGTGATGACTACATTCCTGCTTGTTCCTGGAGATTCTATTTTCGAATTCCTGGATAACAGAGCATATTTCTGTCACATACTTCTCGTTCTGAAAAACAAAATTTGGAAATTTTCCCAGATGGTCCTGCGTATTAGGAAAATGATCAAAAGTGTTGTTTGCAAGGTCAGTCATCATTAGCTCAAATTTGCTCTTGTAGGATGAAACTGTACTCATCATCTCGCCAATGCATTAGTTTTTACCTTGTAGTTCAAGGTTCATATCACTTAGTTCGCCTGTAAAGTCAGCGAGAAATGCCAGATCACATAACCACTCCTCATCTTCCAACTCTGCTTGGTCATCTCCCCTCCCCTTCAAAAAACATCTTATTTCATTCAGCAAATCACAAAATCTTTGCAGAAATTTGTGCCTACTTAGCCACCTTACATCTGTGTGCAAAATGATTTCCACTGTCCCTTCATCAAGAGTAAAATTGAAAAGCAGTCTTTGAAGTGATCTTCCACGAACTGAATTTACAGTTTTGAAAGTGATGTCCATGACAGTCTTTGTATTGAGTCTTTTGCTTGCCAAAACTTGCTGGCGAATGATGCAGTGGTAAGAAAGGACATCTGGGAAGTTGTCCTGCTGTCTACAGAGGGCTGAAACCGTTAACCTCACCTGTCATTGCTCTTGCTCCATCAGTAGTGATGGAAACAAGTCTATGCAATGGAAGATTACACTTTGTCACAAAAGAATGGAAAGAACTGAATATTTCCTGACCGGTAGTTCTCCCTTTTAAAGAAATCATTCCAAGTAGTTCTTCTTTAACACCGAAGTCTTCAAAAACCATCCGGATAAAGACTAGTAACTGGGCTATGTCTCTTATGTCTGTAGATTCATCCAATTGGAGTGAGAAAGCAACATTGACATATCATCAGCATTTGACACAGTGGACCATGGAACGCTACTAGCATGACTACAGAACATTGGTCTACAAGGAGCCACACTGAGGTGGTTCCACTCTTACCTAACGGACAGACAGATACAGGTCAAGACTGGGCCCAACACATCCCGACCCATAGATGTCATGCAAGGCGTACCCCAAGAATCCGCCCTATCAGCACTATTATTTCTCTACATCCAGCCAATATGCAGCATCATAAAAGAACAAAGGATAAAATACACAATCTATGCAGACGATATAATGATATACACACCAATCACCCTCGACAACCCAGACTACACCAAGATAACAGATTGTCTCACACACATGAACAGCAGGTTTCAAGACAACAACCTGACCATAAACTACAGCAAGACCGAGGCGCTAATCATCACACGAAACTCCGACTTCATCCCTTCTCGCAACATCAAGATAGGCACCACAACCATACCCATACAACCAGAAGTGAAATACCTCGGAGTGACCCTGGACAAAGAACTTAACCTTCAGTCCCACATCAGTCGGCACCACAAGACAAGAACACATCACACCCACCCTAAAAAAAACTCCACTGGCTGCCTATTAGAGCCCGCATTAGATACAAGACAATCATAAACATTTTCAAAATCAAACATCAGTCATCAGCTTTCAGCCTACACCCACACATACAACCCGACAGCAGCACAAGACCGAGGAGAAGAGGCACATCCAACTGTGTCAACACACCTAAAGACATCAAAAAGGTACGCAAGGACACCGAAAAACGAGCCTTATCAAAGGCGGCACCAACAATCTGGAACACCCTCCCTGACGAACTTCATTCAACAACATTAAGGATTTCAGGAAACTGCTGAAGATGACCCTCTTCATAGAACACTACGGCAACATCACTTAAACCATGCAACAGACAATTCAATATCCACTCTCGTGACTCGATAATAGTAATGAACCAAGGACCTGCGCACCAAAAATCAACGACTAGACACACTCACACGCATACACCGCTCACTGCATGTGCACACTAGACACAGTAATTTGTTGAATGTTTGCTGTTCAGACCGCCTTGATTGTAGGATAAGGCGGTATAGAAATCCGTTTAAATAAAAATAAACAAACACAATTTGAAACATCCTCCAACAATTGTTCAGTTGTGTCTCCACACATCTTTTCTATTCGCCGCACTACGGTATTTCTTGACAATTGTACATCTTGAATAGCAACTATGATCTCTTTCTTAATTTTTAAATCCTTCAAAAAGATTGTCAGCTGCTTTAAGAAAACAATCTTTTACAAATTCCCCTTCAGTAAAAGATTTGCATTTCTTTGCGATCAGGTTGCTGACTTTGAAGGATGCTATGGTTGCATTGACCGAATGTGACCTTGGCTTCGCCATCAAGTGTTGCTGAGTAGCCAATTTCGATTTAAGTTCTTTGAGCTTCAGTTTACAAATTTCACTTTTCGGTGGAACATCAGCATCAAACTTATTGCTATGCAGAGCCTTATAATGACGTTCCAGATTACCCTTTTTGGGCAAGGATACTGGGGCGTTACAAATTAGACAACAACACTGATCTTTCACCATGATGAAGAAGTAGTCCATTTCCCATTCATCATGAAAGTGGTAGGTTTTGCTCTTCTTTGGAACACTCATCTTTGTTATACTGGGGTAGCTAGATGTAAGAAGGCCAAATCTGCTAAGTTAGTGTAAACACTGGCTGAATCTGGTCCAAAACTGTCACTGTCCCAAAGTATTAAAGATCAACAGGAACTGAAGACCTCTGGATGATGTGCAATACAAGGACTGGAGATACCAAAACACACATGCAGTTCTAAAAGTAAAAATAAGAATTCATCATACTGGCACCAATAATCAAATACCACCAAAACAATCATCAAAAAACTCAAACACCTGTCCAGCGAACCAGATAAAATCAAATACCACCAAACAAGTTAAAATACCACCACACACGATTTAATAAATTCTGCACACAGTGTAGAATCAACACAAAGGCAAGGTAAAATAAAATTGCAGTGTAGAATCAACTCAAAGGCTAGGCAAAATAAAATTGCAGAGGCAAGCAAAAGTCACAGTGGTTTGAACCAATTCGAGGGCAAGGCATAGGCAAGTTAGAACAAAATTGGAAAAGCCCGTCAAAATCACCAAATTCTTGACACTTTGTTGTGTCTGCCCGAAAACGTTTAATGAAAGTGAACTATAAAGCGACCAACGACCAGCACACGACACAACTAATACGGTAAGTGTATTCAGGTAAAGCCCGGGCGAATGGATATCGCCCGGTATATAACACACTTCTAAGGAGTGTCGGGGCGGGGGCAGGAATGGGTGATTCTGAGAGGCAGGAGATCAGGTATGATGCCAGGCCTGTGGCATCTCGTCGCGGTGTGCGGGCGGCAGCCCCCTGGGGTACCCACAAACTATTGGCACGAAAACAACAAGCGCCCCCAATACACCCACAGGCAAGATTCCCGCAGGCAGGGAAAAAAGACAGGCAAAGGATCAGCAGCGGCGGCAAGTCCTCGGCAGATGACCTGCCGACACGAGCTCTCTCCTAGCGACAGGGCAAGCTGCTGGAGAGATGGAGCCAAGTGGGGATGGCAATCTACCTCTGACCCCTCCGCGATCTACCTGTTGGACATGCCTGCTGTAGACAGTTCTTATTTGTTATATTAGGTTAAATGTATATAAGTTCAAAGGTTCAATGTAACAATCTTTTGATGTTCAATATAAACCACCCCTGATCCTGGGAAGGAGCAGTATAAAAATCACGTTAAATAAATAAATACAATACAGATCATCAACCCTGCAACCCAGCATGGGAAACTGAACCACAAATCTAACCCATATCAACTTGCAACTGTAAAGAAAGGAGATAATTCACTCCATATAGGGCATCTCACCTTCCCCTGCACAGTGTTAATAAGGTTATGTAACAGATTCAAGATTCAGATTTCTGCATAATAAATTTAACATTTCTTTCTGAGGATTTTTATTACTTCAGAAGCTGCAGAAAATGAAAGCTCTGAGCACAAGGGCTTCTAGTTTTAAGAGTTTATAAAATGCAAAAATAGGTGTTTATTCTTCATCTAATTAGTGGTCATTTGAGAGCACAAAAAATGATGTTTTATTGGTAGTTTTGCACTGCAGGTTCTATTGTTGGGTACCTTTTCTGGGTGAATCAAATGCATACACTTGGGCAGTTTGGAAATTGCCAGGCCAGAAATGGCAAAAAAACAGGTGGAAGATTGAAGTCAGAAAAAAGGGAAGGGTTAGGGTCCTAGGGGAAGTGTTTAACCAATAAATGCCTATTTAACTTTTTTTTTGCAACATGATGTTTATCAATTAAAATCTAAATTCAGAAGCTCTAGTTTACTTCCGTAAATTTTAACTACAACAGTCTTACAAGCTTTTTAACCAATCCTTACATCTAAACCTTTTAGCTCACCTTTTTGAGGAGGCTTAAATCTTAGCCCCTTATTCTCTTGTTCATACCCATGCTACTTTTAACTATTTTGTTACACTCCCTTGGGAGGGGGGATATTCAATGCTGTTAAAGCAGCTGACCATCACTGCTTTGATTTATAGCTGAGTATTCAGTGCCAGGCCATATATGACGATCAGCACAGTATATCTGGTTTGCCCAGATAGCATTTTAGCTAGCTGATCAGCAGCAATAGTAATGTTAATTGGCTAGCTAAAACGCCTAAAGTTAGGACAGCCTTGCACCTGTCCTAATTTTAGGTGCTTCAGCTCGTTAGCGGCTCAATATAGTGTAGTTACTCACCTGTTAACAGGTGATCTCCGGGTATAGCAGGAATTTAGTCTTTACATATAGGTGACGTCAGTACAGACGGAGCCAGTACGGGAACGCTCCCCAGCATCCAATTGGAAAGCTTTTAGAAGCACTCTACTGGGCCTGCGCAACTGCCTTCCCAACTCCCTCTCTTCAGTTGAGTTTGTAGCTGAGAAAAGAGAGTAAATGAAACCCTATAACTCCTAGGAGAGGACGGCAGGTTGTGAAGACTAAATTCCTGCTGTTCCTGGAGATCATCTGTTACAGGTGAGTAACTATGCTATCTCCAGAAACAAGTAGGAATGTAGTCTTCACCTATGGGACTCCCTAGATCCCAGATAAAGTTACCTCAGAACCAGCGGAGCTTCGCTTTGGAGTAGGCATGAAGAGGTCATGGATCCCTCATGGATTTCTGGTATCTTCAAAGTCCAGGATGGAGGGTAGGAGTTGCATCTAAGTCTGAAAGAGGTGCTGGAGTACAACCTGACCAAACAGGCATCTCAACGGGAGTCCTTGTCCAGACACTAATGGGCAGCAAAGGTATGAACAGAAGACCAAGTTGCTGCCTTGTAATTTTGTAGATGGCTACTAAGCATAGGCTTGTCATAGAGGTTGCTATGGCGCAAATGTTTTGAGCAGTGACATACCCTTCCAGGGAGAGCCCTGCTTTGTCCTAGGCAAATGAAATGCAGTCCGCTATCCATCTGGAGAGTGTATGCTTAGAAACAGATAACCCCAGGTGACTAGGATCAAATGAGATAAACAGCTGAGAGGCTTTATGATGATCTTGAATCCTTTGGAGATAGAAAACCAATGCACGTTTGCAGTCAAGAGTGTGCAGAGTTGCTTCCACTTGAGACGCATGCGGTTTAGGAAAGAAAACTGAAAGGTAAATTGGCATAAAGTGTGATTGAGTCTGAAGGACAACTTTGTCAAGGTGGATGCGGGTATAGAGAGGACCTGCCACCAAAGCCTGAAGCTCACTAATGCATCTAGCTGAAGTGAGGACAATTAGGAAGATTTCCTTCCAAGACAGGAACTTAAGTGAGGTCATGGCTAATGGTCAAAAGGGCGACTTAAGAAGCTATACAAGAACGACTTTGAGGTCCCAAGCTACCAGAGGTGGCTTAATGGGCAGTTTGGACAGCAGGTGACCTCTCATGAAACATGCTACTAGCAGTTGCGTGGAGATGGGCTGTCAATCCAGTAGATGGTGAGAGGCCTCAATGGCACTGAGGTGGACTATCACCAAGCTTGTCTTTAGACCTGTGGAGGATAGGTGGAGGAGATAATGGAGGAATGACTCCACTGGAGCAGAAAAGGGATTGAGATTCTTCTGGGAACATCAGATAGAGTATCTACGCCACTTAAAAACATATGAATGACTGGTGGAGGGCTTTCTAGAAGCCAAAAGGATATCCTTAACCTCTTGAGTAAGGTCAAAGCCTTGTAAAGCTATGCTCTTAGCAGCCAAGCTGTGATGATGTTTATGTTACAAGATATACTGTTGCAACACATGATTGTTTGTTTGTGCGCCTGTTTGCTGCATACCTGCCTACAAAACATAACTGCAGGATAAAACATTAGCTGTTAGAATATAGGTAACCGAAAGGCTAACCAAACCTACTGGAAAAATGAAGGCACTAATCTGGTACATAGGGTTATACCTGTTCACACTGATCCCCGCCTACGCCTTCAATCAAAACCCATACCAATCTCTATCATACCAGTACACCCCATACTTCCTACTATATACCATCCAAAACACAAAACCACTAGTACTCGAACCTTACTACTTCACAGGAAAGATTGAAACACACACTAACAACAATAGGTTTTCCACTAAGTCCTCCACAAGAAATCGAAGACACCGAAAACCCAAAACATCATTGCACCATAAAATCAACCAAGGAACATCACAACACACTAAACCCAAGACAGACCTGCTGGAAGACTGTAAGATCACCCTCATCAATGCTCGTTCGATCAGGAACAAAACACACATAATATACGACATCATCACGGACGAGCAACCAGACATCCTATGTATAACCGAAACATGGGTCACTGAGACAGATGCTGCCATATTGAACCAGATCAGCAAGCCTGGATACAACCTGTACAACTGTCCCCGAGCACACAAGAAGGGCGGAGGGGTCCTCATGATAGCAAAGGAACACCTGAAACTTACAAGCACACATCAGAGCTCTAACTCGGACATTGACCTACTAAAGATAGAAAACCCAGAATTAGCCATCTGCCTGATATACAGACCCCCGTCAACGCATTATGAGATACTGGCATCGGCATTGGAAACAATCTCAGCAACACAACCTAGAAAATTCCAAATAATTCTAGGAGACATAAACCTAGCATCAACATCAGCCACGAATGCGAACACCTTCCTAGAAGCTATGACCCAACTAGGGTACCAGCAACTAATAACAGAACCCACACATGAAAAAGGCCACACACTAGACATGGTCTTCACACCCAAAGGTGAACATGACAATGATGAGAAACCCCTGATACAGATCGACCCACTACCATGGTCCGACCACCACCAAATCAATATTCGGATAAAGCTTCCGAACCTGACCAAGGACTCAAAAAATAAAAGGGTATCTCACCAACAACGCAGATTTAACAAACCAGATATGGAAGGTCTCATAAATACTGTAATCGCCCACATAGACCTGGGATCATCCGACCTCGATGAATTAACAAGCAATTGGGATTCAGCAATACAGAACATAGCGATCCCCAAAGGAAGTCAGAAACCAAAAACACCCAAGCACCCATCAGAACCTTGGTACACCATAACATTGACAAAAATGAAAAGAGACCTTAGGAAGCAAGAAAAAAAGTGGAGACACACCAAATCCACTGAACACAGAACTGTGTACTTAAATCTCCTCTCAAGGTACAAAGAAGAAGTAAACACAGCGAAAAGGATACACCATACCAACATCCTAAATAAAGCCATCAACAAACCACGTGAACTATTTGCACTGGTAAAATCACTTACGAAAACTGAGCTACCAGAAACTCAAGATAGCCCCATCCATCCACAAACGCTGGCAAATCACTATGCAAGCAAGCTGACTACCACCGCCAACACGTTTGAAAGAGATGCGCCGCATCAAAGTACAAAAGTGAAGCAAGAACAGACTTGGAGCACATTCTACAACATCAATGAACAGCAAACTAATAACATTATAACCGCTATAAATACCACCACCTCACCACCTCACCACTTGACCCATGCCCAACTGCATGGATTAAAGCAGCAAAAAAAGAGATAAACCAACAAATAGCCCACATCATAAATCAGTCGCTAAATCAAGGAGTAATGCCTGACCAGCTGAAACGATCCATAATAAGACCAATCCTAAAAAACACATCACTCAACAAGGAGGACCCATCCTCGTACCGCCCTATATCCAGCATTTCATTCCTGGCAAAAATCATTGAAAAGGCAGTGCTCCTGCAACTCCAAGATCACCTTGATGAGCATGATACCTTAGACGAACAACAATACGGGTTCAGAAGAAATCATGGAGTTGAAACACTCTTGATAGCACTGATGAACAACCTCCTCAAAGGTCTAGAGGACAAAAAGAAAATGTTCATACTCATTTTTATTGACATCTCCGCCGCCTTTGACACCGTGCATCATGGGACCCTCCTCAACAAACTAAAATCCATAGGAGTGGTGGGAACCCCCCTCAATTGGTTCTCCTCCTACATATCGAACAGAAGGCCACAAGTACAATTCAATGGCGAACAAGCTGAACCATTCTCTCAAACACAGGGCATACCCCAGGGTTCAGCTCTATCGGCGCTACTGTTCAATGTCTACATGCAACCCCTCTGCGACATCTTTAAAAAACACAACATCAACTACCATATCTACGCGGATGACATCATGCTCTACACACAACTGGACACCGCTGACCCCAATTATTCACAGCTCGAAAGCTGCCTTGATGAAATGTTGCTATGGCTACAGAAAAACAACATGGCTATTAACCACAAAAAAACAGAGGTCATGTATATGTCCAACAAACCGACCTTCAAGCCCCCAGATACAATCACCCTGTGCAATAACACGTACAAAGCAAAGGATAAAATCAAATATCTAGGAGTCACTCTAGACTGCAATCTAAAAATGGAAACCCACCTGCGTAAAACGAATAAAGCCTTCTTCCATAAACTAAGAATAATACAACCTCTAAGGAAAATACTAGAACCAAATGACTTCCGGACCATAGCCCAAGCTCTCATCATGCCACACTTGGACTACTGTAATGCCATCTTACAAGGTCTCCCCAAGAAATCATTAAATATCCTTCAAATGGCCCAAAATGTGACCGCCAGAGTCATAAAGGGTGCAAGGCTTTCAGATCACATCACCCCAATTTTAATCGACCTACATTGGCTTCCAATAGCAGCTAGAATACAATACAAGATGCTAGTAACCACATTCAAACTGATCAACAACATATCCCCCTCTTTCCTGACCTCACTTATCGCAACACAACCTGCAAATAGGGACAGAAGAACTGCCAACTTGGGCACCCTACAGGTCCCCACCACCATCAGAACTGTGAAAACAGGTACATCTAGAAGAGCCTTTTCATTCTCTGCACCAACCATATGGAACCAACTCCCTGTTGAACTGCGATCAGTCACGGACATTACAAGATTCAGGAAAGAGATAAAAACATACCTCTTCAAATGCCACTACAATCAGCCATGACCCTCAAGTTCCAGGAAATCATAGCAAAGACTGTGGATAATTATACGCATTTGGATACACTTTAAGTAAAATATGGAAAATATGGAAAATATAAACACAAAAATACAAAACCCAACTATGTAAATGTAAAACTGCGTAAAGGTGTAAATGTTCAATAGTAGCCAGCAATATGTAAATACGTATGTATAAATGTAAATATGTATATTTTCCCCCTAGACACTCAACATGTGTGCTGTGACTTCCCTCCAATCCCATGTAATCACTGTACCCTCCCAGTCCTGATTTGACACCCCAAATAGATGAATCAAACCGCTGCTGATCGCTGGAAGCGGCGGTATATAAGTGTGTGTGTATTAAATGTTTATGTTTATGCAATCTCTTGATATACCGCCCAGGCTGAAAGGCATCAGAGCAGTTTACAATTACTACTATCAGGTACTGAGGTGGAGAGACTGTGGATTGGGATGGAGTAGTGAGCCGTCTTTCTGGAAGAGGAGATCGGGCACATATCCCAATCACAGAGGTGAGTCTAACGTAGTAACAGTGGAAACCCCGGTTGCTGCAGCCAATGAGGGGCTATGGGAATCACGGAGCCCTTGAACATACAAACATAAAAACATGAGATTAATATTAAACATTAATAAATATAAATAAAAACAAAGATCAAACAGGCATGTGACATATGATCACATCAATATAAATATCAAAATATATAAACTTGTGTTTAAAATAATACATACACATGCATTTAAAATAATACCTAAAATCAATACATTGGACAACAAAGTGGTGTAAGTATTAAATAAACTCTAACATGTATAAAAAAGTAAAAACAACAAAAATGTTAAGAAAAAGAATACTAAATTAAAACACTAGATTAAAACGTTAAAATCTAAGACGTAGGGCAGACAAATGACTCCATAAAAAATTCTAATACCAACCACTAAACCTAATACCCTCATTAAACATTTACTTACAAGGCACAGCTGGAAAAGAGTCAAGTTTTGTTCTAAATAGCCTGTGGATTCGTCACTTTATTGCAATACTGTTGTATATAAACACAATAAAAATAAAAGGGAATAAAAAGATGAAACTGAATAATAACACTATAGAGCAAATGTGCCACATGAAATGAAAATTTGTGCTAAAAACTGCCTCAAAAGGATTGTGATAACAAATACCATAGAGGTGAATGGGATCAATGACATAAAACCAAGTGACTGGATTCATAAGAAAATAAACTTTGTGCTAAAACATGTGCACTTTTTAAAATTAAAAAGCTGTGCTGTATTAAAAAATGTGCTGTATTAAAAAAATTTTCACCAGCAATTACCTGAACTTGACCAAATGCTGTATGAGAAATGCTGTATAATAAGAGCGGAAAATTGTTAATCCAGATCCACACACGAGATACAACAACGTTATATAATATGGTGTTATACAACCAAAGCTAAAAGTGCTTCGATGTAACGTGTATCTAGAAGAGTCAATAAATTATTAAAAACGTTAAATGAATTATCCCTTAGACACCCGAAGAACTGACTCTTACTGAACAACCTTTTAGCGTTTGGCAGAGGAGCTGCGTTTCCGTAACTGTTCATGACAGAAAAGCCGATATTAAAATGGCATTATAAGATTAGTGATATGCTCATCTGCTTAAAAACCATAATTTCATACTAATTTACACTGAACTTAAATGATCATACCTAAACCAGTGCGCTAAAAACCGTTGTAAAGAAAAAACCTTTACTTATAAGAAGGACACCAACTTTCGCGCCAAAAATATTTGAAGGTTAGATTGTGCCGAACCCTTGTAACAAGCACTAAAACAGGTATTGCACCCTCCTGAGCTTACCTCGAAAAGAGAGAGACAAATGCTCTTCCAAGAACAATGTGTTGCCACAATTCTAAAGGAACTGACGTGCCGAAGTGAAGATTTTTATACCGGAAGAGGGTGCGTGGTAAATGTGATGATGTAATACACGACTTTAAAAACTAGCATTACAAAATGAATGAAAATTTGAATACTAAAAGGAAAAATTTTAAATGGAAACTTGTTGTGGATAATGCTCCCTGTTACTATTAAAACTGAACCACATAAATAAAAAAGTAATAAGATAATAAATAAATAAATAAAGCTGTGTAAAACACCACCAGGGGGCTGCAATACTTAATGCCGGACTGGGAATATAATTATAGATTATCCAACCTGACACTCTATTAAAAATAAACGTATCTAAATAAAATATATTATACATATTAGATTATATTAAAACACCACCGGGAAACTAATGCACTTTATTACCAGATCTGAGTAAAAAACGTGATGTAAAATTGAAGAGCATCAAAACATTATAGCGCACTAACTGTAGATAGTAAATATATGGAAATTACACTTACCTGGTAATTGATGTTCCTTGAGGGAGTACAGTTCAGTCCTCCACCACTGGGTAGTGCACCTCCTCCTGCAACATGGAGACTGGACAAGTCAAACTTGTGACATCACCGGGTATATCCTGCTGGTCTTCTCCCATGATCCCCCAGTGACCTACTGTCAAAGCAGACTCAAAGGAGCAAACAAACAACCAGTTAAAGTACTAAATACAAAGCTATGCTCAAACTTCAACTTTAAAATCACAGGGCCCCAAAAAGAAAGGCCGAAAACACCCTCCTCCGTGCCCCTGTCCCCCTGCGCACCAAACAGCGGAAGACAGAGAGCTAGAAGGAAGGAGAACTAAGGAAGAGTATAGGCAGAAAAGGTTGCTCTCGCGCGATTACCTGCCAATCAGAGCCCGTTGCCGACTCTAGGATCCGAAAGCATACTCGGAACTGACGCCTCGCGTCTGAAACATCCATCCCCGGGCGGGAATGAGGACTGAACTGTACTCCCTCAAGGAACACCAATTACCAGGTAAGTGTAATTTCCATTTCCTTATCGGTCCTACAGTTCAGTCCTCCACCACTGGGATGTACCAGAGCAGTAATCATTGGGAGGGACCTATCCAGTCGGCTCGGCCCCTAAACGAACAGAGCAGGCACCGACCCCAGCCCGCTCCTCACGTCAACAGGCGGTAAGCCAACCAGGAAGACACGACCGAGAGCCCACTTGGATCCTCCTCACTGGTGAAAACAGCACAGAACTCTGCCCCAAGCAGCGCTAGTGCTTCAGAAAGACAAACTCGCCATCGCAAACACACTGAACGCCCTAGAAACAGACCTACTGAGAAGGCTACCGGAGCTCCGCCTGAAAAATCCGCTTGAGCTCCCCCTTGGCTCTCGCCCCCACCAGGGTGTCAAGTGTTAACAACCGCTGCTCTCCCGCAGAACCCGCCTCAACGGAGGGACAGGCAGCGAAGAGACCTCCCAGAAAGCGACGGAACCTCACCTAAGGTCCAAGGAACGCAGGTTACAAGCAAAGTGTTCTTGCGTAAGTCCCAAACCGACAACTAAACAGGCACAGCCGGATTCCACGAGGGAGAACGGAACCGAGGTCCATCCAGACAGAGGTGGGAAGCAAAATGAGGGAAATGGAAAAAACCACCAGCGTCAAACACCCTATTTGTCACACCTCTTAAGGGCTTTATTCTTAGCAACACAAAGTAGCTCTACAGCTATGTCCTGGACCAGTTGGAGTCTTTTTAATTGAGAATGTGGAATGCAGCTAAGCAATGAGTTGCAATAAACCAAGCGTGATCCACCAAGGGCATATAAGAGGGTGTCAAGTGCCCCAGAGTCCAGCGTTGTTTCAGAAGATGTGGAGTCTTACATGGTGTGACAAAAAAGAAAGAAGACTCTGGTAGCCACGCCCACGACGCAACGCCAGTAGGCCAACCGCTTACATCACCTGGATATGCCCTCCGGAACTGGAGGAACCATGCAGAAGTAGCAATCGCCGACGTGATCCATGGGACCTCTCCAGATCATTGGAACCGCAAAAGACTTTGGTCGTCTTTTCCCATCCATCCACAGCCTGAGATCTGCTACACATGTATTGCAGCATATGTGTGGCGCCTAGCTTTTATCCTGATCTTTGATTCTGCAGCCAAAATATAAATTGTAGGCTTTCTGAACCGCCACAGTCGTATGCCATTTTTGTGATGTAAAAGTCACATCACCACAACTAGAGCAGAAATTATCTGCATGATTAACACCAGGACGAGGAATCGCCAAATATGCTGTGAGTGACCTATCGGTATAAAATAAAAATGTCTTTTTTTTTTTTTTTTTTTTACTGTCAAGCGAGGCAAATTGAAGTAATGACTGCATCAACTGGTTTTGGACAGTTATTTCGATTGGTTGCAAGTAAAGATTATGCAAGCTCACGCAAATGTTGCAGAATACACTGGTAATGGTCCCCACTGACTAATGAAATTTCCTGTCATGATTTGACAATTTCCAATCTGTAATCAAACCGCTGCTGATCGCTGGAAGTAGCGGTATACAAAATGTATACTAAATAAAATAAATAAATAAATAAAATAATGAAGAGCACATATCTTAGCAACCAGACCCAGTCGGCCATTTTCCCTATGACCTCTGAAAGGCATAGAATGGACCGGGCCACGGCCCCGTACTAATGCGTCGACGCTATCCAGAAGCCTCATATGTCCTCTTCTAAACATCGACCCGTCGCCGCAGACTGACAGGTCGCCATGAGGTCCAATATGGGCTGACCGCATCTGAGCACACGCGGCGCGCACACCGCCTGATGCAATCTCACTCCTCCGGCAAACACTCGGACCCCGCTAAGGACATTCGCCACCACAGTGTCCCCACCGAAACGCAGGCCGCCAAGGCTTCAACCGCGCACGCTGTCCCTTCGCTCGGGCCACCCTGACCACCCGACCGACTCCACCCTGCCGATCGAAATAGGCCACCATCCCGGAGATCTCAGACAGCACCTACAGCGCTCGATCCGCTACCGTGTCCGTGAACGCCTGCCACGGCTGACGTAACCGCGTAACGTTCCAGTCAGACGATGGAACACTGGGCGTGCTGCGTACACTAAAACGCCTTGTACATAAAGGATCCCCAAAATGTAGCTGAGTCTAACCACGCTCCGGCCAAGCTCCCGGAAGAAAGGGACAGAACCTTATAAAAAAGAAGTGGGGACAATTAGGAAGACTTTCCTGTTTGATTATTCTCTTTTTTTTTTTTTTTTTTCCTTTTGACAACTCCATAAGGGCCACAAGGCACACAACCGAACAGGGCATTGTCCAGAGAACGCAAGGCCCCTCCTCCAGGCTGACTCCACAGCCTAAACCGGCAGACACCTTGGCTGATGCCGAGCAGCGCGGAAGCCAACTTGTAAGCCCAGCATATGAAGTATGCCTACTAGTACAGCATTCCACAATGGAGGGACATGTAACCGGACGGCTTTGAATATGAACCTACAGATATCCCGCGCTTGCTCCAAGACAAGCACTGTGCAGCCTACTGGTCTTCTCGGAGCACCGCCACGACCCGAAGACCTAAACCGGCCAGCAAAAGACGATGTACGCTGGGCCCGAAGGAACCTGGTTGAACGGATCCCAGCACTCCCTGTATCGTTAGGATCGGAGCCTCCCCCCAAGGACTCAGCCCTGGCTGGAACCAGCTGAGCATAACTCCAGGCCCTGCGGCGAGCCCCCACGAAGAAGTGGGACGCAACGATGCCTTGAGGAAAGGGAAGGCCCAATGGGTGAAGCAAGTTGCTAGCCGCCCAAGGGAGTAAACCCCACACGCGCACCTCAACGGAAGGTCGGAAGAACCGAGGATTCTGGTCCCACAGGTGCGCCTGCTAGCCTTTAACAACATACACCTCCGCAGGTACAAAAAACTTAAATTGTGAGCACCTTCAGGGGTAAGGGGAATAGACGACAGCCAATGTTCCCTCTAATTTTCTGTAGGCTGTGTGCGCATAAAATATCAGCTGTGCAGCTTTTGAAGGAAGGTTAAATTTTTGTGCGCCATATAACGACACTCGGAGTTATATACTTTAAAATTTGACTACACGTCAGAATACAGTATGTACACCACATTGATTTTAATCAAATTAAATGAAAATAGATGATTACTAAATGAAGCGGAAAATTTCTAGTAATTACAATCACAACTTTTAAATTTTAAGACGTCTGTGTTGTTTTCTATCGGAATCAGAACCGTAATTTTTGTGCGCTCTGTTGTAAAGTATGTGCGCTCGCTCGGTGAGGTGTGTGCGCGCGCACACGCGCACAGCTTAGAGGGAACAGTGACGACAGCCTCCGACTGTTGACCACCTTGTCTTGCACAACAGACAGCAGCACCCCACCAAACAAATGATTGGGAATATATGACCTCAGAACCCCAAGATAGAGGTAAAACAGTAGAATGTGCAGTGGACGTGAATTTCCAGATCTGCCAGCCCCCCTGCCCACATTGAGAAGAGGCAGAGAAGAACTGGACCGGCGGATCTGGAGGGGTGCCTCCTGGACAGCCGGGCCACCGAAGGGAAAGCTGATGACTGAGGCCCAAACTCCTCAGGATGGCCCCGTCTTGCATTGGCAACCCCGCTCACGATATCCCAATCAATCTCTGTCATTGCTGCAACAATCACCTGAGCATGAGATCACAGACGGAACACGGACATGCAGACGCACTCAAGGAGAGTGCACCTAAGAAGCATGAGCCTATCCAACATCCAGCACCACATGTCCAGGTGTCCCACTCCTGTCACCCAAAACACAGGACGCTTGAACCTAGGTGACCGTCATAGCAAAGACAGGGAGGCCTGACTGCCGCTATCAACCCTTCCAGGACCCTGGAACACTAAGCCCCGGACTGTGCCATCCAGCAACACTTCTCACGATCCCCAGCAGGGGCCTTTACCCAGATGGCCCAGATGGGCAGTGTTCCCGCCAAATGGGCAAGCTGCGCTCTGATAACATAGTGCAGAAAACCAAAGTGTCCTAACCTAGCTAATTTTTGTCTAATAGTGATCATTCATAATATCAGCCAGGCTCAATCATAACATTAGTATTAATGATCTCTAAAGATTGAAGAGTTACTAATGTAACACTAATTGGGTTTTTTTTTTGTTTGTTTGTTTGTATGTTTTTTTAAAGAGCTTCAAAGGCGATCTTGGAAACTACAGACCAATGAATCTGAGTTCAGTGCCAGTTAAATGATAGAACTTGTTCTGAAAAGCAGCACCAAGCTGTCTTTTCAAAGGGTTAATAAACATGTGAGTAAGCCAAATGATATGTATCTGGATGTTTTAGAAGGTACTTGACAAAGCCCCTTATGAACTTCTCCTGAGGAAGGAGATGATGTGCTATTATAGAATGGGAAATGGATCAAAAACAGGAACACAATAGGACTAAATGGCCAGTTTTCTCACAGGAGACCCGTAAATAGTGGAATGTCTCGGGATCTGCACTGGAACTGGCATCTGGTAACATCTACTGCACTGAAATGATCTGGAAAAGAGATCAGCAAGCATGGCGATCAAATTTGCAGATGGCACAACGACATTTAGAGGCTGTCTGCACAATTTCCAAGCGTATAAACATGGAAATAGCATCCTTATGTAAATGACAATTTCAGAAAGGGCTCAATTTGTAGGTGGTTGTGCCGCCGATGACCCTGAATGGCCAAATCCTAGCACGGAAACCTGCTGCTGACAGACGTCGCTAACTGCCAGAATGCAGACAAAGGTAAAGGCACCCCCCAAGAAGTAAAAACCCAAACCAATCACATTGCATTCAAAGAACTATAAACTATCATGAAATTAAAAGGAAATTAAAATTAAAAGTAACAGCAAAAGGAAGTCCTTATCTGGGTGTAGCCGCGTGGAACAGCATTGTCTGCTCAAACGTGGGGCTGCTCCGCTCTCTGCCACGAGGCCTCAGCCCTGCCGAGAAAATGGCGCCAATCTGAAGCAGGCCCGTTTGGCGCCAAACACCACAGAGGCGGCAAGAGCTCAGAGCCCCTCCATGCGGACTCGAGAGACTCCCTTGTGGCGTCGGGATGCAGCAGTTATCCCGCTGTAGCTGCGGGGTGAAGAGCTGTCCAG
Organism: Ichthyophis bannanicus; assembly: GCA_033557465.1. Lineage (NCBI taxonomy): Eukaryota > Metazoa > Chordata > Amphibia > Gymnophiona > Ichthyophiidae > Ichthyophis > Ichthyophis bannanicus. Next base: position 277,164,928 of record CM066044.1, on the reverse strand, counting down.
ACACGCTGCTGCCTCGCGCCACCAGAAGTAGCAGACGCTGCGAGCCCCGGCCCACCGGCTAAAGAACCTCAAACGGCCTGAGGCTCCCGCCGCGATGGGAATCTGCCGCATGGACACTGCCAAAATGCAGGTGTTCCACAGAGCTCTCCCCCGTACAGTCCTGGGGGAGAGATCATCACCGGGCACAGAGACCGAAGAATCCCAAGCAGAGAGGCTAGCTGGCAGCGTGAACTTTGAAAAGGGACAGAACCCCCCTTTACACTAAGGCAGACTAGGTGAAAATAAATAAAGTAAATGAAATTAAATGAAAATGAATTCAATTTACAGGATTACACCTAAAGAAGGGCAAAAGAAATGCAAGGTAAATCAAATCCTGACTAACTGCTCCTAAACTGCTTCTCAAGTGAGCCCAGCACCTAGGCTCACTACGTCCTCATGCTGCATGGAGACTGGACACACTGGGGGATCATGGGAGAAGACCAGCAGGATATACCCGGTGATGTCACAAGTTTGACTTGTCCAGTCTCCATGTTGCAGGAGGAGGTGCACTACCCAGTGGTGGAGGACTGAACTGTAGGACCGATAAGGAAATGTGTTTATGAATAGGTAATGCTACATGAGAGCTTCCCATGTGTTAACTGATCCCTTAATAATGGCTTATGAAAAAGTAGTATTATCTAAAGTTAATGATTTATATCATACCAAGGTGAAAATGTTTCATAATACAACAAGGATACAAAAGGAAACTTTAGAAAGTTTACGCAATAATAACTCCATTATTATCAAACCTGCGGATAAGGGAGGGGCGATAGTCGTTCAAAATCGCGAATCTTATATAAGTGAGGTTTTACGGCAATTGAATGATACCAAGTTTTATGAAAAAATTTTTGACGATCCCACGTCGGGTTTACAACAAAGAATAGACACTTTATTGTATATAGGCAGCCAGGCAGGATACCTTACATCTAAAGAATTGTCCTTTCTTACAGTGAAGCATCCGACAATTCCGACAATCTATGTTGTACCCAAAATACATAAATCTTTGGAGAATCCGCCTGGCCGTCCCATTGTCTCGGCCATAGGATCCCTGTTTGAACCCATTTCTAAATTTATGGATCTTTTTCTTAGACCATTTGTTTCAGAAGCAGATTCCTACATACTGGATTCCACTAATGTTATTAACATTTTAGATAAGTTCTCTGGTTATCATAAAAAGTTAATTTTGGTTACTTTAGATATAGTCTCACTCTATACAAATATCCCTCAAAAAGCAGCCATTGACGTGCTAGCCAACACGCTTATTCGCAGGCCAAAGCCGGTACGTATTCCAACTTTTTACCTTATACAATTAGCCTCCTTGGCTATGATAGAGAATTATTTTTGTTTTAGAGGAATATTCTACAAACAGATTAAGGGAGTGGCTATGGGGTCTCCTATGGCCCCAGATGTGGCTAACTTATATGTCACTGATTTTGAAAACACATTTTTGAAGATGAACCCTTTTAAGAAGCATGTTAATCTATGGAAAAGGTATATTGATGACATTTTAATAATATGGGACAGCTCTGAAACTTTGTTACAAGAATTTTTTGAATGGATCAATAGTTTGGATCCTAATTTGCAGTTTGAGAGTAACTTCAGCATGGAAAGTATTGCATATTTAGATCTAAACATCAGGAAGGGTGCGGATGGTTTCATTACAGAGTTACATCGTAAGTCGACAGATCGTAACACTCTTCTACGATATGACAATTATCATAATGCTTCCCTGAAAAGTAATTTGCCAATTAGTCAGTTTTTAAGGGTAAGAAGGCTATGTACTAATGAATCTGATTTTGAGAAACATGCAGTTGACCTACGTCAGAGATTTTTAGAACGAGGATACCCTAAGAGATGCATTAAAAAAGCATTTTTTAGAGCCTGTACAACAGAACTTAAAAATCTTTTACAGAAAAAGGAACGTCAGAAGGTGGACAAAATTGTTTGCTCCCTCACCTTTTCCCAATATTCAAAGGAGATCTCTAATATATTAAAACAGGAATGGTATCTTTTGGGTGGTGTTTCGAACTTGGCCTCTAAAAGTATTATGGTAGCCTATAAACGTAATTCGAATTTAGCTAACACATTGGTTCCTTCTGCTCTTAATTATTATAAACCACCACCTAAAATCAAAGGACATAACCCTTGTGGCAATTGTTCCGTGTGTACTCATACCCTTACAGTTAAGCAAGCTTACATTCACCCAGTTACACAGCGTAAGTTTTATATAAATCATTTTTCAAATTGTAAAACAGAAAAGGTCATCTATTTAATAATATGTCCGTGTAACTTAATATACATAGGAAAAACCAAACGTCAGGTCCGCACTCAGATCATAGAGCACAGAAGTTGTTTGCAGAGGAAAGCAGAGGACAGTCCGTTAGTGGCACACTGGTTAGAGAAACAACATACTATTCAGGATTTGAAATATTTGGTCATCAAAACAGTGGTTCGAAGTTGGAGAGGTGGTGACTTTGATAAAGTTCTGTTAAGATTGGAACAAAGATTTATTTATGAATTTAACAGTCTGGCACCCAATGGTTTAAACCAGGAAATTTACTTGACAGTATTTTTATGACCAGTTCGTTTTTACTTTTTTGACAGTTTGAGTGACTCATTTTTCAAGTTTGTCCTCTTAATATGACTTGAATCATTTTAAATAAGAATTTGGTTAGTGCTTATGCATGTCATTTATATTTAATATTTTCATATTTTAATATTTTATTATGTCCCCATTTATTTATGTTTTTTAAGTTTTTAGTCGTTCATGCCAGTCCATTTATGGTTTTAACCTGGAAGTTGACTTGACAGTATTCTTATGACCAGTTCACCTTTTTGACAATTAGGGTTTTTCATTTTTTGAGTTGGTCCTTTTATGATGACTTGTATCATTTTATGTAAGAATTTGGTTGGTGCTAATGCATGCCTTTTACATTTAATATTTTAATAATTTATTATGTCCCCATTTATTTATATTCTCCAGTTTTTAGTTTTTTATGCTTGTCAATTAATACAGTACCCACATGGATGATTTGCAATTGCATACTGTTAACACATGGGAAGCTGTCATGTAGCATTACCTATTCATAAACACATATATTTACTATCTACAGTTAATGCGCTATAATGTTTTGATGCTCTTCAATTTTACATCATGTTTTTTACTCAGATCTGGTAATAAAGTGCATTAGTTTCCCGGTGGTGTTTTAACATAATCTAATATATATGATATATTTTATTTAGATACGTTTATTTTTAATAGAGTGTCAGGTTGGATAATCTATAATTATATTCCCAGTCCGGCATTAAGTATTGCAGCCCCCTGGTGGTGTTTTACACAGCTTTATTTATTTATTTATTAACTTATTATTTTTTTATTTATGTGGTTCAGTTTTAATAGTAACAGGGAGCATTATCCACAACAAGTTTCCATTTAAAAGTTTTCCTTTTAGTATTCAATTTTTCATTCATTTTGTAATGCTAGTTTTTAAAGTCGTGTATTACGTCATCACATTTACCACGCACCCTCTTCCGGTATAAAAATCTTCACTTCGGCACGTCAGTTCCTTTAGAATTGTGGCAACACATTGTTCTTGGAAGAGCATTTGTCTCTCTCTTTTCGAGGTAAGCTCAGGAGGGTGCAATACCTGTTTTAGTGCTTGTTACAAGGGTTCGGCACAATCTAACCTTCAAATATTTTTGGCGCGAAAGTTGGTGTCCTTATAAGTAAAGGTTTTTTCTTTACAACGGTTTTTAGCGCACTGGTTTAGGTATGATCATTTAAGTTCAGTGTAAATTAGTATGAAATTATGGTTTTTAAGCAGATGAGCATATCACTAATCTTATAATACCATTTTAATATCGGCTTTTCTGTCATGAACAGTTTCGGAAACGCAGCTCCTCTGCCAAACGCTAAAAGGTTGTTCAGCAAGAGTCAGTTCTTCGGGTGTCTAAGGGATAATTCATTTAACGTTTTTAATAATTTATTGACTCTTCTAGATACACGTTACATCGAAGCACTTTTAGCTTTGGTTGTATAACACCATATTATATAACGTTGTTGTATCTCGTGTGTGGATCTGGATTAACAATTTTCCGCTCTTATTATACAGCATTTCTCATACAGCATTTGGTCAAGTTCAGGTAATTGCTGGTAAAAGAATTTTAATACAGCACATTTTTTAATACAGCACAGCTTTTTAATTTTAAAAAGTGCACATGTTTTAGCACAAAGTTTATTTTCTTATGAGTCCAGTCACTTGGTTTTATGTCATTGATCCCATTCACCTCTATGGTATTTGTTATCACAATCCTTTTGAGGCAGTTTTTAGCACAAATTTTCATTTCATGTAGCACATTTGCTCTATAGTGTTATTATTCAGTTTCATCTTTTTATTCCCTTTTATTTTTATTGTGTTTACATACAACAGTATTGCAATAAAGTGACGAATCCACAGGCTATTTAGAACAAAACTTGACTCTTTTCCAGCTGTGCCTTGTAAGTAAATGTTTAATGAGGGTATTACGTTTAGTGGTTGGTATTAGAATCTTTTATAGAGTCATTTGTCTGCCCTTCGTCTTAGATTTTAACGTTTTAATCTAGTGTTTTAATTTAGTATTCTTTTTCTTAACATTTTTATTGTTTTTACTTTTTTATACATGTTATACTTTATTTAATACTTACACCACATTGTTGTCCAATGTATTGATTTTAGGTATTATTTTAAATGCATGTTTATGTATTATTTTAAACACAAGTTTATATATTTTGATATTTATATTGATGTGATCATATGTCACATGCCTTTTTGATCTTGTTTTTATTTATATTTATTAATTATTGTTTAATATTAATCTCATGTTTTTATGTTTGTATGTTTAAGCATATCCCCCTGAGGAAGGCTTAGGCCGAAATGCGTAGGGGACCCAATAAAGGCACTTGTGTTCATCCGTATCTCTTGCCTCACTGTCTCTCTGTTGGAATAGCAAGAGCATCCAGCTCTCTCTGTGCCTGACCAATCACGGAGCCCTTGTCAGGCTGAAGCTTGAAAACCATCTTGGGAATGAGGGATATAGGAGGGAAAGGATAAAGCAAACCCTGACCCCACTGTAGGTGGAAGGCATCCACCTGTTGGTTGTTGGTTGTCAGAGTTCACGTGCAGAAGCGAAACAGCTTGGCATTTTGCAGCGTCGCAAACAGATCTAGGAGTAGAGGAGTGGCCTAGTGGTTGGGGCAAGGTACTTCAGGCCGGAAGGTCAGGGGTTCAAATCCCACTAGAGGACAGCAACCTTGGGCCAGAAGGACTGGGGTTTCTAGTCTCACAGGTGCTCCTTGTGGTCTTGGGCAAGCCATTTAACCCTCCATTGCCCATGTTCCCTGTAAAATAGTTATCTCCAAGTTATAATGCCCTGTTCAATGTAATTTCAGTTTGTTCAATGTAAACCGCACTAATGCAGAATAGCGCGGTATATAAGAGAATGTAAATAAATAAATAAATTTATGTCTGGAGTTTCCCAGGTCTGGAAAATGTAGGATGTTGTGTCTGGATGGAGAGACCATTCGTGGGGAAGAAGGATGCGACTCAGCCTGTCTGCCAAGACACTGAACTCCCCCGGGAGGTACACCGCTTGTAGGTGTATTTGGTGAGCAATGGCAAAGGACCACAGGTATATTGCCTCCTTGCAGAGGGCCCAAGAGCCTGTTCCTCCAAGCTTATTCATACAGAACATGGCAATCTGATTGTCTGTCCTGACTAGGACTACTTGTATTCTGAGGTGATATGGAAACACCCGAAGGGCATTCGAGATAGCACGATGTTCCAGGAGATTGATCTAGAGTTGTGACTCTTGCGTTGTCCATAGACCCTGTGTAGTCAGGTTGCTCAGGTGGGCTCCCAACCCAGTTTGGAGGCATCTGTCATCAAGGTACATTGAAAAGGTGACCCTACGAGCAGATTTTCTGGAGAACACCACCACAAAAGGAATGTGGTTAGAGGGGCAGTGACTTGGATCCTGTCTCGGAGACAGCCCAAGGCCTGCTTCCACTGGGAGGCAAGAGTCAACTGGGCTGTCCACATATGTAGTCGGGCATGTGGAACAACATGTACTGTAGAGGCCATGTACCCAAAGAGCTGCAGCATCTCTCGGGCAATCAGATGGTCTCGCAAGAGCATCTGGGATGTTAGTTCGACTAGATGGGCACAACAGAGCTGGGGTAGAAATGCCCTGGACTGTTGGGCATCTATTAGGGTTCTGATGAACTCTAGTCTGAGTTGGAGTGAGCTGGGATTTTGGGACGTTGATCACAAATCCCAAGTGTTGTAAGTACTGTGATGGTACGATGCAAGGAAAGTCATACCTCTTGGGAGGTGCCTGCTAGTCGTCTAAGTAAGGGAATACGAATATCCCCAGAGATATGCGCCTATGACTGCCATGCACTTTGTGAAGGCTCTTAGGGCAGAGGCGAGTCTGAAGGGAAGGGCTCTGTATTGATAATGTTTTCCTTCAAAGATGACGCATATATATTTCCTGTGTCCTGGATGGATGAGGATATGTGTGTATGCTTCTTTTAGATCTAGAGAACAGAGACCAGTTCTGACTCTGGAGGAAGGGAAGAAGAGTCCCAAGAGAGATCATCTTGAACTTTTCGTTGACTAGAAACTTGTTGAGGTTTCTAAGATCCAGAATGGGCCTGTCTCCTTTGGTTTTCTTTGGAACAAGAAAGTACGGAGCATAAGCCTATTCCCTGTTGGGATATAGGGACATCTTCTATGGTGCCCTGAGACAGAAGGAGAGGACACCTCATCCTGTAGGAGAGCAGTAAGTGGGGGTTATGTTTGATATTCCCCCATGAAAGTGGAGGGAGGCAGAGTTTACAGATGAAGTCTGTACCCTTCCTGGACTATGGTGAGTGTCTACTGCTCTGAGGTGATGAGGTGCCATCTGTGGGTGTAGTCTTCCTGCTACGTGGAGGGGTGGGGGTCCTCCAGAGGCAGTGTAGCAATGTTCTTTAGAAAACAGTCAAAAACCAGGTGCAGATGGTGGCTGCAGAGCTGGATGAGATTTAGCCACCTGTGGCTGCTTCAGCTGCTTAGGAGGCTGCTGCCTCTTCTGTGGGAGCCTGACCCTGGAACTGAGAAGCAGAAGGATAAGAAGAGAAGAATTTCTTCTTATTATTGTTGAAAGATTTCTTTGCAGGTGTTTTTTTCCTAGAAGGGTCAGGTGTTACACTGGCCTATCTTGCCAGTCTTTGCCAAAGAGGTTTTCCCCTGTGTAAGGTTTGCTGCCCAGCTTATCTTGAACCCACTGTTCAAAATCTGAGGCTTAAGGGTCATGCAATTCTATGCGCATCAATGCATATTGCTGAAGACCTGCTTGTGCATTCAAAGGCATTGAAAGTAGCCCTATTGACAAACTTTGAAACATTTTGGCTATGCTTGACTAGGGCAAGATAATCTGCCCTCTTGTCATCTGGGAGGAGAGGGGCAAAGGCCTCAAGATCCCTGAAGACCTCTTTGAGGAACACTCCCATGTAGAGAATATAGGAGTTGATTCTAGCCGAGAACATGGATACCTGGAAGTATCGACGCCCAAAAGCGTCAAGAGTTCTCGATTCTCTAATTGAAGGATTAGAGGAGTGAGTCTTAGAGCTTTTGATTCGGCACATCGCCGATTCAACTACCATGGAGTGGTGGGGAAGTTGTGGCTTTTGGAAGCCAGGAAACTCCAGTACTCAATACATGGAAGCATGCACTAGTGCGTCCCATCACTAAGAATCCTTCTCTCAGCCCTGATGACCCAGCCCATTACCGTCCAGTCTCTCACCTTCCATTTGTTTCCAAACTCCTTGAAAAAGCTGTCTTTACACAACTCTCCACCCATCTAGACTCCACTCACTTCCTACACCTACGGCAATCCAGTTTCTGCTCGGGCCACAGTACAGAGACCATCCTTTTATCCTTCCTTAACAAGCTCCACGTCGCCCACGACCATGGTGATATTTCTATAGCTGTTTCACTGGATCTCTCTGCTGCTTTTGATCTTGTCGATCACTCCATTCTCCTCTCATGCCTCAGAACCATCGGCTTTCGGGGGACAATTTTCTGCTTGGTTTCACTCCTTTCTCTATGCACGCTCCTTCTCTGTGGTTGATATGGAAGGACAAACTAGACAGAAATATGATGGCAGAAAAAGACCACATATGTCCTACGTTCCCACGCGGGCTCCGTCAGTACAGACATCACCCGTATGTGAAGACTACATTCCTGCTTGTTCCTGGAGATCACCACTGACTGGCTAACTAAAGGTGCCACTTCCAGAAAGCCACATCACTAACTAGTTAGCATCGGGATATTTAACCAGGTTAGGAGAGGATATTTAGCAGCATTCATGCCGCTGAATATCCCGGTGATTTATGCAGCTCTGCAAACAAAAATCCTTTTGAATATGCCCCCACTCCCAATTTTCTTTCTGTTTCCCTACCTTGAATAGGCTAATTCTCTGCAGCAGGGTCTCTCTCTTATGTGTATAGTGTTGCACACATCCAGTAGGGCTACAGAAATGAGTAGTAGTAACAACATATAAAGTCAATTACCTGTTCGTTAGCTTTGTGGTAATATGTGGCATGAGCTCCTGCCTGCCCCACTGTCAGGGTTGCTATCCAGTTTGTGGCTGTTAGATTTAAAAAAAAAACACATTCATACACAAGGATGAACTCTGGAGTGCAGTATTTAACAACTTTTTTATACCGCTATATCTACAAATCAAAGCAGTGTACAGGTAACAGGGGTTAAAGCTTAGTTACTCACCTGCAACAGGTGTTCTCTGGGGACAGCAGGAATAAGTCCTCGCATATGAGTGATGTCGGCGCAGAGAGAGCCCATGCAGAAGCATCTCCCCAGCTTTCAAAGAAAGCATTTGGAAGATACACCACACATTCGTGGTCCACTTCCTGCCCACGGGTGCCATCTTGCCTCAGCCTAATGACATAGCTAAGACAGCAAAGGAAAAAATAAAATATGGTAAAGAAGCAACTCCAAGGGGAGAAGGAAGGGTTGTGAGGACTGATTCCTTCTGTCCCCGGAGAATGCCTGCTACAGGTGAGTAAGTATGCTTTCTCCGGGAACAAGCGGGAAGTGAGTCCTCACATATGGACTCCCCAGCTACAGGCTACCGAGAACCTGTAAAGCAAAATTGTCATGGCGACCTGTAAGGGTGAGCTGTGATCAGCAGCCATTGAGTCCATACTGAGAGACTCTCGCAAGACTCAAGGGTCCGGCAGAGAACCAGCACTCCGATAGCCTGAACACAGAAGGGTCAGAGGGCAGGCGTTGCCAAGAGATTACAGAGTACGGCCTGGCTGAAGGAGCTGTCCCGTTGGGACTCCCTTCCAGGCAGTAATGAGCAGTGAAGGTATGGACCAAAAACCAGGTGACGGCCAGTGGCCCTAAAGATTTCTGTCATGGAAGTAGCCATGGCCCTGACGCAGTGCGCCGTAATCCTTTGGTCCAATGAGATCCCTGCTTGTTCGCAGGCAAGGGTAATGCAGTCCTCTACCTAAGTAGACAAAGTTTGCTTAGTCACTGGGAGCCCCAGACAGCTGGGATCGTAGGATACAAAAAGCTGTGGTGTTTTCCGGTGGCCCTGAGTCCGTCACAAGTAAAAGGACAGGGTGCTCCTACAATCCAGATTGTGGAGTATGGTCTCCGTCCTACCAGCATGAGGCCTCGGAAAGAAGGTGGAGAGTACCACCTCCAGGTTGAGTTAAAGGGGGGCTAATGCTATCTTTACAGCAGCCAAGCCGTGAGTTAGAGGGACCACTGGTTGGGGTGTACAAGAGAGCCCTGCTCCTGGGAGACTAGCCCTGGAGCTCAACCCAAGGGAATCAGCGACATTGCCGATAGGGAGAGGAGCAATGGGAACCAGGGCTGCCTGGGCAACAGAGGGGCAATCAGCATTAGCGATCCTCTGTCACGCTGGACCTTGAATAGTGTCTTCGTTACCAGCAGCGTCAGTGGGAAGGCGTACATGAGGCCTTCTGTCCATGGGATGAGGAACCATCTGCTGCCACCCGGGACGGGTACAGCTGGCAAAAGCAGATTCAGGGTAGCTGCGTGATGTCTGGGCTGGTGAACAGGTCCATTGATGGGATGCCCCAGAGATGAAACAGCTGCGAGGCTACCACTGGATCCAAGAGGACCCTGCTCAATTTGTCTGCCGTGGCATTGTCCTACACAGGAGGCACCGCCCCTAGAAGCATCCCTCTGCATGCCGCAAAAGAGCAGAGGGCTACCGCTTCCTGGCAGAGAGGGTACGACCCTATCCCTCCTGTTTGTTCACGTAGAACATTGCAACCTGATTGTCAGTCTGGATCAGCATCGAGTGGTGTTGGAGCTGGTGGCAGAAGGCTCAGAGGTCTAGTATATTGCCCAGAGCTCTAGCAGGTTGATTTGCATCCGGGATTCCCTCTAAGATCAGAAGCCTTGCATCAGGAGGCTCCCGCAATAACTTCCCCAGCCAATTAGAGAGGCGTCTATGGTGAGGACCGTCTGGGGGTTCGGTGCCTGAAGGTGATGTGGAATCTGCCACCATCCGAGGGAGTCTGTCAAATCACAAGTCACCTTCACTCTGTTCCTGAGTCTGCCTGTGACTGTGCCCACTGAGAGCTGAGGCACCACTGGGCTACCCTCATGTGCAAGTGGGCATATGGGGTCATATGAACCATGGAGGCCATGTGTTCCAAGAGACGGAGTAGAAGCTGCGCAGGTAGTATTTGGTGTCGGTGCACCTCTGCGGCTAACTCCCTGAGGCTTCTCACCTCTCCACAGGGTGGAAGGCTTTCACCTGGAGGGTATCTAGTTGTGCTTCTTTGAACTCTAGGCACTGGGCTGGAGTGAAGTGGGAGATGGAGTAGTATATGACAAACCACAGGTGTTGCAGGGCGTTTATGGTGTGCCCGGTGGCGCATTGTGCCTCTGTAGCTGTGTCCCCCTTTATGAGCCAGTGTCCATATAAGGGAAGACGAAGGCTCCTTGAAGCCGAGGGTGGGTTGTAAAGACCCTTGGTGACAAGGACAGACCAAAGGGCAGTGCCCTGTATTAGTAGTGCTGTCCCCACACCATGAACCAGAGGTATTTTCTGTGGCTGGGATGAATTAGGATATGTATGTAGGCATTCCTTTAGCTCTAAGGAGCAGAGCCAATCTCCCTGCTGGAGGAATGGCAGCAATGTCCCAAGGGAGAGCATCCTGAACTTCTCCCCTGACCAGAAACCTGTTGAGTTCTCGCAGGTCCAGGATGAGCCTGAGGCCTCCTGTCTTGGGGACGAGGAAATACCTATATAAGAACATAGGATATGCTATACTGGGTCAGACCAAGGTCCATCAAGCCCAGTATCCTGTTTTCAACAGTGGCCAATCTAGGTCATATGTACCTAGCAGTTTCCCCAAAAGACACAGGTTCCACAATGCTTGTACTGGGGTCAAGAATTGATATCCTGGGTCCCTTCTTAATAATAGTTTATGGACCTTTCCTCCAGGAACCTGTCCAAACCTTTTTTAAACCCACCTACACTAACAACCTTTACTACATCCTCTGGTAACAAATTCCAGAGTTTGATTACACGTTGAGTGAAAAAGCATAGTTACTCAACTGTAACAGGTGATCTCTGGGAACAGCAGGAATTTAGTCTTCACATATGGGTATCGTCGGTACCGACGGAGCCTGCGCGGGAACGCTCCCCAGCGTCCAATTACAAAGCTTTTTGGGAGCATCCCACAGCGCCTGCGTGCTACCTTCCCGCCTTTCCCAACTGCCTCTCTCCAGTTGAGTTTAAAGCTGAGACAAAGAGAGAGAGAGGGAAAGAGAAAGAGATAGACAGAGAGATACAACACCTAGGGGAGGTGGGTGGGTTGTGAAGACTAAATTACTGCTGTTCCCAGAGATCACCTGTTACCGGAGAGGTTCCTCAGGACTGGAGAATGGCTGATGTCGTACCTCTACACAAAAGTGGTGACAGGGAAGAAGTGTCAAATTACAGGCCCGTGAGCCTTACCTCGGTTGCGGGAAAAGTAATGGAGGCACTCCTGAAAGAGCGAATAGTGAACTTTTTCAAAACCAACAGGATGCAAGATCCGAGGCAACATGGTTTTACCGAAGGACGGTCTTGCCAAACAAATCTGATTGAGTTCTTTGACTGGGTGACCAAGGAACTAGATCAGGGGCATGTGATGGATGTCATCTACCTGGATTTCAGCAAAGCCTTTGATACTGTTCCTCATAGGAGGCTTGTCAACAAACTCAGTAGCTTGGGGATGGGCCCCAAGATGGTAAACTGGATTAAAAATTGGTTGACTGACAGACAACAGAAGGTGATTGTACATGGAGCTCACTCGGATGAGAGGAAGGTGATTAGCGGGGTGCCCCAGGATTCGGTCCTGGTCCCGGCACTGTTCAATGTATTTGTGAGTGATATTGCTGAAGGACTGAATGGAAAAGTCTGTCTTTTTGCAGACGACACAAACATTTGCAACAGAGTGGACTCCCCCGAGGGAGTGATTAACATGAGGAAAGATCTACAAAAGCTGGAAGAATGGTCTAATGCTTGGCAACTACGATTTAATGCAAAAAAATGCAGTGTCGTGCACTTCGGTAGCAGAAAGCCAAGGGAAATGTACGCGATAGGGGGCGAGAGGTTGGTATGCACGGTTCAAGAGAAAGACCTTGGTGTGATTATCTCTGATGATCTCAAGGTGGCAAAACAGTGCGACAAGGTGGTGGCAAAAGCCAGGAGGATGTTGGGCTGCATACAAAGAGGGATTACCAGCAGAAAGGAAGAGGTATTTATGCCATTGTATAAGTCACTGGTGAGGCCTCACTTGGAATACTGTGTTCAGTTTTGGAGACCGTATCATGCAAAAGATGTAAAAAGACTGGAAACGGTTCAGAGGAAAGCGACCAAAATGATTTGGAGCCTGCGTCAGAAGCCTTATGAGAAAAGACTTGAAGACCTAAATATGTACACTTTGGAGAAGAGGAGGGACAGGGGAGATATGATTCAGACCTTTAAATACTTAAAGAGAAATGATGAACAAACAAACCTCTTCCAAAGACGGGGAAGCTGTAAAACTAGAGGGCATAACATGAAGGTTCAAGGTGGTAAACTGAAAGGCAATGTCAGGAAATATTTTTTCACTGAAAGGGTGGTGGATGCTTGGAATGCCCTCCCTATGGACGTGGTGGGGGCAAACACGGTGACGGAATTCAAGAAGGCATGGGACAAACACAGTGGACCCCTTTACAGCAATAGGATAAAAACAAGATAAACGGTACCATCTAACTTCTGAACCATATAACATCTCAACAAATAGGGGTGTCCTACATGGAGTGGTGGGTTTACCCCTAAAAGAAGACATGGGGAGGGGTGGCCTGCACAGAGCGACAGGTGCACCTACTCTTGCCATCTTGCTGGGCAGACTAGATGGATATTGCTGGTCTTTATCTGCCGTCATTTACTATGTTACAATGTTACAGGTGAGTAACTATGCTATCTCCAGGAACAAGCAGGAATGTAGTCGTCACATATGGGGACTCCCTAGCTTTAGATGCCAGGGAGAGACCCCAGAAGTTGTGTGTCCCTGTGAAAGGGCTCCACTTCCTCCCATGGATCTCTGGCATCCAACCAGGGATGGCAGGTAGGAGTTGATTAGGTGTGGAACAGGTGTTACAGAACAGCCTGACCAAACAAGGCATCCTGGCGGGAGTCCTTGTCCAAGCAGTAATGGGCTGTGATGGTATGAACCGAGGCTCAAGTGGCTGCTCGACAGATGTCGTTGATAGACATGGAGTGCAGATGAGCCATTGAAGCTGCCATGGCTCGCACATTGTGAGCTGTGACATGGCCCTCCAGAGGAAGATTCTTACTCTGATAGGCAAACGAAATACACTGTGCAATCCAGTTGGACAGTGTTCTTTTGCAAACTGGAAGTCCCAAATGAGAAGGATCAAAAGCAACAAAGAATTGAGAGGACTTTCTATGTTGCTGTGTTCTTTGCAAGTAAAAAGCTAAAGCTCTATTACAGTCCAAAGTGTGAAGATTCCTTTCTGCATTTGATGCATGAGGCCTTGGAAAAAAACCAGGCGGGTACACAACTTGATTAAGATGAAAAGGCGAGACCACCTTTGGCATAAAGTGTGGATGAGTCCTAAGGACTACCTTGTCATGATGGAACCTTGTATAAGGTGGATCAGCCACTAGTGCTTGCAACTCACTGATGCGACGTGCTGATGTGACTGCAATGAGAAAGATAACTTTCCAGGAAAGGAATTTCAATGAAGTAGTAGCTAAGGGTTCGAAAGGTGGCTTCATGAGCTGGCCAAGAACCAGGTTTAAGTCCCATTCCACCGGTGGTGGCTTAATGGGAGGCTTAGATAGAAGAAAGCCTCTCATAAATCTTGCTATAAGAGGATGGGAGGAAATAGGTTGTCCATTTAAAGGCTTGAAAGAAGCTGCAATAGCCCTCAAATGGACTCTTACTGAGTTAGTTTTAAGTCCTGTATTGCATAAATGAAGGAGATACTCCAGTAATGATTACAGAGGTATCGCAAGGGGGCTAAGACCCTTCTGCGAGCACCATATGGTAAACCTTTTCCACTTGAAAGCATAAGAGCGTCCTGTGGAAGGTTTTCTGGAAGCATAAAGGATATCCTTTACTTGCTGAGAAAGGTTAAGATCTTGAAGATCTAGGCCTTCAGCAACCAAGCCCTGAGATGCAGAGACTGGGGATTGGGATGCCATAACATTCCGTCCTCCTGAGACAGGAGATCTGGAGCAGAGCCTAACTCCAGAGAGGGAGCTTGAGAGATGTAGAAGCAGAGGGTACCACACTTGCCGTGGCCAATGTGGAGCTATGGGAATCATACGGCTTCTGTCTCTCTGAAGCTTGAACAGGGTTTTGGGAATCAGGGGAATGGGTGGGAAGGCATAAAGGAAGTCTTGACCGCAATGAAGGAGGAAAGCATCTGTGGCTTGAGAGCCTTGAGCCGGAATTCTGGAAAAGAACCGGGGAAGTTTGGCATTCAACGGACTTGCAAAGAGGTCTATGTCCGGGGTTCCCCAAATTTGAAAAATCTTGGCCACCTGGTCTGCATGTAAAGACCATTCGTGTGGAAGCAGAACTCGACTGAGTCTGTCTGCCCAAGAGTTTTGGCTGCCTGGAAGATACACTGCCAGGAGATGAATCTGATGCTCTCTGGCGAGGGGCCATAGTCGCAAGGCTTCGTTGCAAAGCCTGTTCCTCCCTGCTTGTTCACGTAGAACATGGCTACTTGATTGTCCGTATGAACGAGGACTGATTTGTAGCTGAGCAGGGTGTGGAACACTTGCAGAGCAAGGAAGACTGCTCTGAGCTCTAAAAGGTTGATGTGTAGATGAGTCTCCTGTGGGATCCAATTGCCTTGGGTGGAGAGGTCTTGCAGATGAGCTCCCCAACCCACTGGAGAAGCATCTGTTGTGAGAGTTGCCTGGGGTAAGGGTTGTTGAAATGGGGACCCCAGCAACAGTTGAGTGGACTGCCACCATTGGAGGGACAAAATAAGGCGATTTGTGTTTGCTATTTTGTCTGACAGGCACCTTGATGCCTGGGTCCACTGAGTGGATAGTGTCCACTGGGCTGCTCTCATATGGAGGCGAGCATAAGGAACCACATGCACGGTAGATACCATGTGGCCTAGTAGTTGTAACATCTCTCGAGCAGTGAGATGAGGGTTTAGCACTGCCTGAGAAGCTAATTGCACCATGCGAAGGCAACGGGCCTGGGGAAGATAGGCCCTTGCTCTTCTGGTATCCAGCAAAGCTCCTATGAACTCTAGAGACTGAGTAGGAGTTAGACTGGATTTTGGGATGTTTATGACCAGACCCAAATACTGAAGGATACTCATTGTGCGAGATAGAGAAATCCTGGCCTCTGACTCTGATGGGGCTCGAATGAGCCAGTCGTCTAAGTAAGGGAAGTCCAATATTCCTAGAGTGCGAAGAAATGCTGCTACCACAGCCATGCACTTCGTAAACACTCTTGGTGCTGAGGCCAGGCCAAAAGGAAGCACTCTGTATTGGTAGTGCTTCCCCTGGAAAAGGAACCAAAGGAACTTTCTGTGAGTTGCATGGATGAGAACATGAGTGTACGCATTCTTGAGATCTAGAGAACAAAGCCAATCCTAACTCTGAAGGTATGGGAGCAGAACTCCCAGAGATATCATCTTTTATTTCTCTTTGAACAGGAATTTGTTCAATTCTCTGAGGTCTAAAATAGGTCTGTGCCCCCGTTTTCTTTGGGATAAGGAAATAGGGGGAATAAAACCCTGTACCCTGTTGGGGAATGGGTACCTCTTCTATTGCCCCTTGGGCAAGAAGCATAGTGACCTCTTGATCTAACAGGTTGAGGAGAGAGGTCTGAGAATTGAACTGCCTTACCCTTGTGGGAGGGGGCATGCAGAGAAAATGAAGCTTGTACCCCCCTCCTTTATAATGGAAAGAGTCCAATGTTCTGCTGTTATCTGCCCCCATCTGGGGCCAAAGTGACACAACCTTCCTGGAATGGTGGAAGGCTCTGGTCCGTTGAGGGCCAGGAAGGCTAAGTTCTCTAGATGGAAGTCAAAGGCCTTGTGGAGGCTGAGACTGCTGAGACGGTTGAGGCTTAGCAGTGTTTGCTTTCCTTTGTTTAGGTGGTTGCTGACCCTTTCGGGCAAGCTGACCTGCAGAACGTCCCTGCTGTGTATAAGAGGGATAAAACCTATTCTTCTTGGAGAAGAATGGTTTTTTGAAAGATTTCTTTCTTGCAGGATCTGCTGTGGCTTTGGAAAGTGGAGTTGTCAGCATCCAACTCATTGGCTTTTTCTTGCCAATTTTTGCCGAATAGATTCTCACCTGTACAAGGAATATTGCCCAGTTTGTCCTGCACCCAGAGCTCCAAATCAGATGCCTGGAGCTAGGCAATTCTACGTGCACCTATGGCAATAGCAGAGGTTCTGCTTATGCACTCAAAACAGTGAAAAGCTGCACGATTGACAAACTTAGAAACATCCTGGGCATGTTTAACCAGTGTGAGAAAATCCTGCCTTTTATCTTCAGGAAGAAGAGGGCTCAAAACCTCTAAATTTCCTGTGACTTCCTTAAGGAATATTCCCATATACAAGATATAGGAACTGATCCTGGCAGAAAGCATGGAAGCCTGGAAAGTACGACATCCAAAGGCATCCAAAGTTCGACACTCACGTCCTGGAGGATTAGAGGCATGCCTCTTTGCACTTCTCATCCTTCTCATAGCAGATTCCACTACAATAGAGTGGTGAGGAAGCTGAGTCTTCTGGAAACCAGGACAAGGAGGGACTCGATACATTGTATCTAGTCTACGAGAGTGAGGAGAGGTGGTAAGAGGTGTTTCCCACATTCTTAGCATGAGATCATGTAAGATCTGTAAAAGGGGGTGCCTGTTATGAAGGTACCATCACCTTGGCAAGTATGTAAATTAACTGTCTTGCAAAGGATTGTGGTTATTGAAGTCCATTCATACAATGCTTGCCTTTTAAATAAATGAAGAAACTTATAGTTGGTCGAGTGTAAGGCAAAATTAGAGTTTATTTATGGGGTGAATATTCCACACACAGATATACTTGGTAACACCTCCAGGATAACTTCTCAAGAGTTTATTCAACATAAACAAGGCAACTGAAAAGCTTATGTAAATAAGTAGCAAAGTCCTTTATGGAACAGAAAGGCTTTCTTACAGCCACTGCTAACAAACTCCTTAGCAGTGCTGAGGTGAAAACAAACCAAAAAGGAAAAACTTTATACAAAAAAACCAGCTCTCTTTTTCCACACAGAAAAGAAACCTTTAAATCCCCACGTGTGCACGGCTTGTGCTGGGCTCTGCACTACTCCCAGGTGACATCCAGCTGCAATCAGTAGCTTGTTCTCAGCACACATGCAAACTTCCCCAAAAGCTTTTTCTCTCTAACAAAACTTTCTGGGGAGCCAGTAATTAGAATGTTTCCTTTTGATGTTTGCTCTTATTCCCAGGATTATTCTAAACTAACAACCTACAAAAGGAACAGTCCATACAAACATCCTCTTCCTCAGACATTAAACCTTCCTCCTGGAATTGCATAGGTTCACTTTCACTGTCTGGCTCAGAGGGCTTCATTAACTGACCTCTATATGGTAAGAAACTGTTCCATGCTGTTTGCATTACTCAAAGCTAGAGAAACGTTCATAGTGCATACCTGGATTCAGGCTGACATCAGGCTGATTCTTATGGTATTCTGGCCAGTATGCAATAGAGCTTCTGTGTCCAGTCCTCCAGTTGATATCTCTGGACCTCAGGGCCTTTTCTCCATACTTCCTCCAAGAGGTATTTGGGCTCCTTTTCTCCTTAGCTGCAGCAGTCCTCTTTCTAGGTGCTGCTTGAGGGCCCCTGGCTGTGGATCTCCAGACCTCTGGCTTTCTCCAGTCCTCTGAAGATTGTTTCCCCCAGGAATCTCTCCAGGCATACGTACTTCTCTGAGCTCTTCTCTTGGACCGTCTGCTTCCTTGTCCTTGTTCCTTCAGGTTCCGCTTGTTCCTGTTCCGTTTCTTCTCCTCCTCCTGCCTTCCTTTCTCTGAAGAATCTCTTCTAGTTTTAAAGGGCTTAGATTGAAACTCCTCCCTTGCATTCTTCAGGTGTTGTGGATTAAGCTCTCTCCTAGAAGATGACTGATTAGGGATGACAATGATTTCTCTGATTAGACTCATGCTTTTCCCCTTTAGGTCCTCTAGGGGCTTTCTGTAAACTGGTGCATCCTGGGACATGTAGTCTTTTATGGAAACAAGCTGTCTTATTTCTCTGACCTGCCAGCACAGGTCCCTTGATCAGAGTAAATTCCATTCTTATGTCCTTACTCCCTGAGCTTTGATAGCCTATCCATGAGATCTGTGATAAGGAAGGTTAAGTAGCTACCTCTTTAGGAGCCTTGGGATATTGTAGAATATCCAAATCCTTTGCCCTGGGCTCTGTTTCGGGAGCCACAGTAATGGAAAGACCTCGAGCCACCTCCCTGATAAAAACCTGAAAGGAGATATCTTCTAGAGGAGACAACCTACGTTTAGGAGAAGAAGGCTCCTCCGCGAGAAGTATTCCAGTACTGACAGAGCTGTCAGAATCCTCAGATTCCTCCGAGGATTCGAAATATCTTCTGTCCGGATGCTCTTGTAGAGCACGATACCAGTACCGACCGAAGTCGGTACCGGGGGGAATCGGTACTGGTGTATCGGTACCGGAAGGCAGAGCATGACTGGGTTCCGGCAAAGCAGACACCGATACCGGTGCCGGAGTCGGTGCCGGTACCGGTTGAACTGTCTGACGCGGTTCCGAGGGTGTCGATGCCGCAAGGAGAGCCGCCAGACTGCGTTCAATAGCCAGGAACCTCTGGTCTATCGACGCTGCTGATGCCTGGGTATCGGTACCGGAGAAAGCAGCCGGTACCCCAGAACAAGGCACCAGTAGTTCTGCCGAGGTTGAGGCCTCGAGAACATCCTGGAGCCCCGATAATGCTTTGGAAGCTGAAGCCTCCCGCCAGGGCAATTTTGCCGGTACAGAACCCTCAAGGGCAATGCCAGAGGCATCTCGATGCTTGGAAGGAGATCTACCCTTTAAGGACCAGCTAGACTTATGTTTAGTTACCTGAAATCTATGGGAGGAAGACAAAGCCCTGGAAGACGTCGATGCCACAGAGGCTGCATTGGAGGGAAAAAGGGTGCTGAGCTTAGCAGCTCGGTTTTGTCGACCCCTCATGGACATCATGGCACAGGCCAAACACTCCGAGATGGAGTGGTCAGGACCTAAACATTTAAGACACCACTCATGGGTGTCAGTGACTGAGATGGTACCGCCACACTTGGTGCACTTCTTAAAACCCGAGGCGGGTTTTTCCATAGTGGAGAAAATTTTGGGGCCTAAGGCCAAAACAGCACGTGCACCTGAGGAAGTTTGGAAAAAAATACTATATATTTTATTTTTTTTTTTAAAGAAAGAAAGAAAGAAGAACCGGCGGTACCGGTATAATGTCGAGGAAGGCAGACGCGACCACAAAAAAGGAGAAGAAGAAAAGCTTTTCTGCGGTGACAGAAACAACGACCTGCTGGCTCCACGGAAAACGAAGAACTGGAGAGAGGCAGTTGGGAAAGGCGGGAAGGCAGGATGCAGGCGCTGTGGGATGCTCCCAAAAGCTTTCTAATTGGACGCTGGGGAGCGTTCCCGCGCAGGCTCCGTCAGTACCGACGATACCCACATGTGAAGACTACATTCCTGCTTGTTCCTGGAGATAATATTTTCTTTTATTAGTCTTAAATAGTTTACACTGTAGCTTCATTGCATGTCCCCTGTTGTTGTTGTTGTTAAGTGCCGTCGAGTCGGAGTCGACTCATGGCGACCCTCTGGATAGCTATCCTAAATTGTGTTCGGTCTTCACTCAGGTGGCTCATTGTTGACAGACTGGTACCCGTAGCTGCTGTTATTGTATCAATCCATCTCATTGCTGGCCTTCCTCTTTTGCATTGACCTTCTATCTTGCCAAGCATGATGTCTTTCTCTAATGATCTCTCTCTTCGCATGATGTGTCCAAAGTATGAAAGTCGAAGTCTTGTCATCTGAGCTTCTAAAGAAAGCTTAGGTTTGATCTCCTCTAGTACCGACTGGTTTGTTCTTCGGGCAGTCCATGGTATACACAGTATTCGCCGCCAGCACCATAATTCAAAGGCATCAATTTTCTTCCTGTCTGTCTTTTTCACTGTCCAGCTTTCACATCCATATGATGTTATTGAAAATACCATGGCTTGAATAAGTCGAATCTTTGTATGGAGAAAGACATCTCTGCTCTTGAGAATCTTATCTAGGTATTTCATAGCCATTCTGCCAAGAACAATGCGTCGTTTGATTTCTTGACTGCTTGTTGCTTCTTTATTGATAGTTAATCCAAGTAGGTTAAAGTTGTTCACAATTTCAATTTCTTCTCCTTCAACAATGAACCTCTTGATTATGCCAGTTGTCATGATCTTTGTCTTCTTTACATTAAGGTGCAGGCCCATTTTGAGACTATGTTCTTTGATTGTGAGAAGCAAATGTTTCAGATCACCTTCACTTTCAGCCAGTAATGTAGTATCATCAGCATAGCGAAGGTTGTTGATGAGTCTTCCACCAATCTTCACACCTCTGTTGTCTTCATACGATCCTGCTTCTCTGATGATTTGTTCTGCATATAAATTAAACAAGTAGGGGGAAAGTATGCAGCCTTGTCTTACACCTTTGCTTATTTTAAACCATTCTGTTTCTCCTTGTTCCGTTCGAACTGTTGCTTCTTGATTAATGTACAGATTGTGCAAGAGTACGATCAGGTGTTCTGGTATACCCATGCTTCTTAATGTAGCCCAGAGTTTCTCATGGTTTACACAGTCAAAAGCCTTGCTATAGTCGATAAAGCACAAATAGATATCCTTTTGGTATTCTTTAGTCTTTTCAAGGATCCATCTCACATCCGCAATGTCGTCTCTCGTTCCTCGCCCTTTCCTGAACCCTGCTTGCACTTCAGGTAGTTCTTGTTCCAGGTATGGTTGTAGTCTCTTTTGAATAATCTCAGTAAAATCTTGCTGGCATGTGGGATCAGAGCGATTGTTCGATAATTTCCAGAGTCAGTTGGATCACCTTTCTTTAGTATTGGTATAAATACAGATCTTTTCCAGTCAGTTGGCCATGATGTTGTCTTCCATATTTCTTGGCAGAGCCTTGTAAGTATGGTAACAGCTGCATCAGATTGCTGCAATACTTCTATGGGAATGCTATCAATGCCTGGTGCTTTGTTCTTTGATAAGGCTTTCAATGCTGCTTCAACTTCTTCTTTCATCACCAACGGTTCCCGATCATAAGGTACAGGTTGAAACGGCTGTTGGTCCATTTAATCTTTATCATATAAAAACTCTGTATATTCCTTCCACCTTTTCTTGATCTTCTCAGCATCATTCAACATAGAACCTTGAGCATCTTGTAACATTCCAATTCGAGGCTGGAACTTTTTCTTTAACTCTCGTAGCTTTAGGAAAGCCGATCTTGTTCTTCCTCTAATAGTTTCTGCTTCTATTTCCTTGCAAGTGTCATTGTAGTACTTTTCCTTGTCCTGTCTTGCTGCACGTTGGAAATCTCTGTTGAGTTCTGCGATTGTCTTTCTTTCTCCTCTGGCTTTAGCTTCTCTGCGTTTCTGGGCAATTTTCAGAGTTTCTTCCGTCATCCATTTTGGCCGCTTTTGCTTTTTCACCTTTTGTAGAGACTTCTCGCTTTCTTCCAACACAACCTTCTTGATGTCATTCCATAACTCTTCCGGAGCTCTATCATTTGTATCTAAAGCAGCAAATAGATTTTGCAGGCAGTCTTTAAATTCCAGTGGTATATTCTCAAGGTCATATTTTGCTGCATTCATGAGTGGTTTGCTCTTTTTCAACTTTAGCTTGAGTTTGCAGTAGTTGATGATCTGTACCACAGTCAGCTCCGGGTTTTGTCTTTGTTGATGTTATAGTACTTTTCCATCGTTGACTTCCACAGATGTAGTCAATTTGATTTTTATACAATCCATTGGGTGAAGTCCATGTATATAGTCGCCGCTTGTGTTGCTGGAAGAAGGTGTTTGAGATGAATAGATCATTGGTCTTGCAGAATTTTATCAGTCTTTCTCCAGCTTCATTTCTGTTGCCAAGTCCATATTTTCCAACTACTTTGCCTTCTTCTTTGTTGCCAACATTTGCGTTCCAGTCACCAATGACTATCAGGATATCCTGTTTGCATGTTCTGTCAATTTCAGCTTGTATTTGTTCATAGAACTCCTCAATTTCATTCTCTTCTGCAGCTGTTGTTGGGGCATATACTTGAATTATAGTTGTGTTGATAGGCAATCCTCGTAGACGAATAAAGATTAAGCGTTCGCTGACTGCATTGTATTTCATTACAGTTCTTGCAAGTTTCTTCTTTATTATAAATGCAACACCATTTCTTCTTTGTCTTTCATTTCCAGCATAGTAGACCATGTGATCATCTGATGCAAAGTGCACGATGCCAGTCCATTTCAGTTCGCTGACACCCAACAGATCAAGTTGTACACGTTCCAATTCATTCTTGACCACCTCCAACTTCCCTTGGTTCATGCTTCGTACGTTCCATGTTCCAATGCGTAGGACATTTTTACAGCTTCTAACTCTCATTTCATGCGCAGCTACATCAGCAGTCAGACTTCCCGAGGGCTTTGATCCAACCACATCATAAATGCTGGCTTTACTCTGAAAAGTCTGCAGCTCTTCCCCAGTAGCTAGTTGAGTGCCTTCCGACCAGAAGTAGATTGCCGGGCCTTTCTTCCGCGCAGTTTAAGTTTGGTGTTGTTGCCGTTGTCACAGAAATGTGATCCTCCGCCGTCAACACTATACCATTCTGCTGCTGCCCAGATGGGTGGTTTGTCTTGGTCTGGCACCTCAGCTGAGTCCTGTCCATCTTGGGAGACCCTGCCAGTAGTTAAACTACCGATAGTTTAGCTCTCAGCATCAGTGATGCACGCAAGCCCTCACAGCACGACAAGCTGCAAACCAAGTGCATGTCCCCTAGTCTTTCTATATTCTGATAACGTAAACAATCGATCTACGTTTACCCGTTCCACTCCGTTCATTAATTTATAGACTTCTATCATATCTCCCCTCACCCGTCTCTTTTCCAGGTTAAAGAGCCCTAACCTTTTTAGCCTTTCTTCATAGGAGTATCCTTCCATCCCCTTTACCATTTTGGTGGCTCTTCTCTGAACATTTTCAAATAAAGCTATATCCATTCTAAGATATGGCGACCAGAATTGCACACAATATTCAAGGTGCGGTCTCACAATGGAACAATACAGAGGCATTATAATATCTTTTGTTTCATTTTCCATTCCTTTCCTTATGATACCTAGCATTCTATTTGCTCTCTTGGCCGCCGCTGCACACTGGACCGAGGGTTTTAACATGTTAACCACAAATCTTTTTCCTGGGTGGTGATTCCTAATGTGGAACCTTGCATCGTGTAACCATAGTTTGGGTTGTTCTTCCCTAGGTGCATAACTTTGCATTTGTCCACATTAAATTTCATCTGCCATTTTGATGCCCAGTCTTCCAATTTATCAAGATCCTCTTGCAATTTTCCACAATCCTCTTGGGTTTTAACAACTTTAAATAGTTTTGTGTCATCTGCAAATTTGATAACCTCACTCGCTATTCCACTTTCCAGGTCATTTATGAATATGTCAAAAAGAAGCGGACCCAGAACAGATCCCTGGGGTACACTACTATTCACCTTTCTCCATTGGGAAAATTGGCCATTTAGCCCTACCCTCTGCTTTCTATCTTTTAATCAGTTCTTAATCCACAGCAGTATACTGCCTCCTATCCCATGACTCTAGTTTTGCCAAAAGTCTCTGATGAGGGACCTTGTCAAAGGCTTTCTGAAAGTCCAGATACACTATATCAACTGACTCACCTTTGTCCACCTGTTTATTCACACCTTCAAAAAAACATAACAGATTAGTAAGGCAAGATCTTCCTTGTCTAAAGCCATGTTGGCTGTCTCCCATTAGGCCATAACTATCTACATGCTGAGTAATTTTATTCTTTATGATGGTTTCTACCATTTTTCCCGGTACTGACGTCAGGCTCACCAGTCTGTAGTTTCCTGGTTCATCCCTGGAACCCTTTTTAAATATTGATGTTACATTGGCGATCCTCCAATCTTCAGGTATTAGAGATGATTTTAATGATAGTTCACAGATTACTAATAGCAGGTCTGTAATCTCATATTTCAGTTCTTTCAACACCCTTGGATGTATACCATACAGCCCAGGTGATTTTCTACTCTTCAGTTTATCTAATAGTTCTAATACATCTTCCCGATGTATCGATATTTCCTTCAATTCTTCCGCACCTTTAAATACCACTTCAGTCACGGGTAACATCTCTACATCTTCCTCAGTAAAGACCGAAGCAAAGAATTCATTCAGTCTCTCCGCTATTGCTTTGTCGCCTCTTAGTGCCCCTTTAACCCCTCTATTATCTAATGGACCAACTGACACTCTCACAGGTTTTTTGCTACGAATGTACTTGAAAAAGTCTTTATTTCACGTTTTTGCTTCCGCAGCAAGCTTCTTCTGAAATTCTCCCTTTGCTTGCCTTATCAATGCCTTGCATTTGACTTTCCAGTGCTTGTGCTGTTTCCAGGTTTCGTCATTTGGCTCTTTTTTCCATTTCCTGAAAGATGCTTTTTAGGCAACAGCCGCCTCTCTGACCACACCTTTAACCCATGCTGGCAGTGTTTTGGACTTCCTTCTTAACTATTTTCCTCATTTTATTATAGTCTCCCTTTCGAAAGATAAAAAGTAGTACTGTGGATTTCCTTACTATCCCTTTTCCACTAATTAAATCAAATGAGATCATGCTATGATCACTATTGCCAAGTGGCTCCAACACCCTTATCTCTTGTACTAGGATCTGGTGTTCCACTAAGGACTAGGTCTGATATGGCTTCCCCTCTGGTCGGTTCATGAAACAGCTGCGCCAAGAAGCAGTCATTTATTTCATCTAGGAACTTTATCTCCCTAGCATGTCCTGACGTGACACTGAACTAGTCGATAACGGGGTAATTGAAATCACCCATATTATTACTGCGCTGTAACTTTTGTTAGCTTCCTTGATTTCTTTGAGCATTTCATCATCCATTTGTTCATTCTGGCCAAGCGGTCAATAGTACACCCCCACTGCCATTGCCTTCCCCTTTTTACATGGAATTTCAATCCATATAGATTCTACATCAAATTTTGTTTCCTGCAAAACTTTAATCCTTTCTGACTCAATGCCCTCTCTAACAGAGCTCAACTCCTCCACCAATTTGATCAGCTCTATCATTACGATATAGTTTGTACCCAGGTATCACAGTGTCCCACTGGTTGTCCTCCTTCCACCATGTCTCAGATTCCAATCATATCTAACCTCTCATTTAGTGCTATATATTCTAACTCTCCCATCTTATTTTTTAGACTTCTAGCATTTGCATACAAGCATTTTAGAGACTGTATTTTATTCATATTAATTTGCCTATTGGTAGACATGGGTAATTTGGGATCTTTAAGCTCTGTCTGCTCCATACTCAAGGGCATTTGGGCTACTTTACTCTTTTTTGGAACCTCTCTGCTTTTGGTAGTATCCTTCAAGGATACATTCTTCCGAACCATCTGCTCTAGTTTAAAAGCTGCTCTATCTCCTTTTTAAAGGTTAATTTATTTTTATTTATTTATTTATTTGCATTTCTTATATACCGCACTATTTGCGATCAGCGCGGTTTACATTAAACAAAACAGTGTCCGACAATAAACAAAAGTCAGGTCATTACATTGAACAGGACAAAGTAAGCCTGGTTCCATCCCGGTTAAGGTGAAGCCCATCCCTTCGGAAGAGCCCCTCCTTACCCCAGTATGTTCCCCTGTTCCTAACAAATCCAAAACCCTCATCTCTGCACCATTGTCTCATCCATGCATTGAGACTCCGGAGCTCTGCCTACCTTTTGGGATCTGCACGTGGAACGGAAAGCACTTTGGAGAATGCTACCCTGGAAATTCTGGATTTCAACTTCCTACCAGAAGCCTAAATTTAACCTCCTGATTTTCCTATGTCATTGGTACCGACATGTACCAAGACCGCAGACTCCTCCCCAGCACTATCTAAGACCCTATCTAGGTGGCGCATGAGGTCCGCTACCTTCGCACCAGGCTGGCATGTTACCAGGCGATCCTCATGTCCACCAGCCACCCAGCTATCTACATGCCTAATGATCGAATCACCAACTATAACGGCTGTCCTAACCCTTCCCTCATGGGCACATGGCCCTGGAGAAACCTCAGTGCGAGAGGGTTTTACATCACCTGTAGGACAGGTCCTAGCTATAGGATCACTTCCTGCCATACCAGAGTGATGCTCTCCTGTCACGTGACCTCTCTCCTCCATGGCAACAGGGATGCTGCCAGACTGGAGGTGAAACTTCAGGACTATATCCCTGTAGGTCTCATCTATGTACCTCTCTGTCTTTCTTTATGTTTTCCAAGTCTGCTATGCTAGCCTCTAGAGAACGGACTCGTTCCCTGAGAGTAAAGAGCTCCTTGCACCTAGTGCACACGTAAGACTGTGATAGGCGATGGCCTAGCATGTAGCAGAGCTAGGTCTGAAGCCCTTTTTCTCCTGCTTTAAAATGTTATTGCTGAAGCCCTTTTTCTCCTGCTTTAAAATGTTATTGCTGATTTTGGAAAATTACAGAATGCTGTTAGCTGTTAGAAAGAAATACTGTTCTATTCTGGTTTGATAACATGTTCTGCTCTCCTGGAGATAAGAGAATTAAAACTTTTACTGTTTATTGTTTAGGTAAGCCAGATGTCTGCTTTAGTAGGAATGTCCTCCACTGTATCTTTGCTAGATGTGCACTGACCTCGTAATTAGGATGAAAATATAGCAGAGAAGCCGAACAGTGTAAGAATGTTTTGTCTAGCATTATGAAGATTGTTTAGTGTTTTGAGCCAAGGCTAGAGATACGTCTTAGCCTTGCTTTGTTTGGCCTTGTTTTGTTTTGCTTTTGATGAGAATGCGTCTGATATGCCTTCCACTATCTTTGCAAGCTAACTGACCTTGCAAGAGTAGCGAAATATACTGTATACTTTAGCAGAAGTATTATGTTTAGTGTTATGTCTAGTTGCTGACCCGTGGCTAGTAAGACCCAAGCAGGGGGAGCGAGTCCTGGGCCCGGTCAGAGATGTCTATTGGATGAGAGTAAGTGGGCCACCACGACCAATGAGAAGTTTTGCCTGTATTAGACTGGAGAAGAAAAGTATATAAACTGTCATTTTTCTGAGCTCTGGGCTCAGACATTTTGTATGCCAGTGCTGAGACTGTATATACAATAAAAGGGAGTTGAATCCTCGTCCATTGACTCCGGGTATTATTGGGGTTGCGGGCCCTTCGCTATTACAAGACCTCTCACCAACTGGAAGAAAATCATACATGTGACACTCAATGCAAAAGACTGGAAAGCCCCCATCTCGCTGCTGGACTGCTGTCTGCTTCTTAGTTTTAAGCTTGTGTTTAGATTTTTAAGTTCTTTACTTACTAAGGGTTGCTATGGATATTTATACTAATAAAACTGTACCTAATACGTTTAATATACCTTGTTCACCTGAAGCTTAATTAATCTCAGATCCTTAGTGTATGACTGATTTGGGTAACGAGCTTCACATGAGAGCACCTTCCGTCTTTTAAGATAAGTAAGTACCTATAAAGCTATGATTATCCCAGGGGTGGGTGGGTGTTAGGGAGGGAGGGAAATAACACTTATTAAAAGAGGGCTGCTACACAGTACCCTGTTCTGTGCTGCTGAGGTAAGCTATATTCTGATTTGATTTAAATTATAGCTCTTTGCTGCTGATAGGCTCTAACTTATTATGAAATTTAAACTACAAGCTCTCTGTTGGGTTCTAAATTTAACCAGAAAGCTCTCTTCTGTGTTTTAAATTTAAACTAAAAGTACTTTGCTGATGCTAGGCCCTGAGTGACTATTAAATTTAAACTACAAGCTCTCTGCTGGGCATGAAATGTAACCAGAAAGTTCTCTTCTGTGTTTTAAATTTAAACTTAAACTGCTGCTGCTAGACCCTGACTGATTTAACAAAAAACAGTGGGTTCACAGATTAATTAGCCTTAATACAAAGAATTCCTTTCAGAAAATTCCCAGAACTATATACTCACAATTGCAGATCTCTGTCCAGAAGTAATAGTCCCCTTTTCTAGTCCTTCAAAATCTGGAGTTGAAGCTTGTGCCCCAGAGATATTTTGGGACTGGCTCCACTGCCTTGTCCTGGATTAGGGGTTACTAGCTCAGTGAGAAGCAGGATCTGGTGAAGGAGAGGTCTGGTGGGCTCTCCTGGGAAGTACAAGATGGCGCCCACTGTAGGTGGAGGAGGTAGCCCTCCCTGACCACTTGTATCACCCAGATATTGTGGTGATGGCTGTTCATCTGTGGGTAAACAGGGCTATGCGCCCCACTGTGGGCTGCAGAGGACACCCTGGGGGTGTGGAAAAGGTCGCACCCAGGCAGTCAAAAGCTTCCCCAGGCTGGGACTTTGGGGCCTTTTGCTTTCGGGGGCATGTCCCTGGCCTTTTTGTTGCTGGGTCTGTTGAGAGGCTGAGAAGGCCTGGAAATTCGGTGTACAACCAAAGCCCCCCTTCTTCCCCTGGGCTTTCTTTCGGAGTTGCAACGAGGTCTTCTTCAAGAGCCTGGTTCTCGTCAGGAACTCAGTTTCTATCTCTGCAGCCTTGTTTGCCATGGGTTTCCTGAAAAGGTTCTCTCCTATGCAGGGGATGTCTATCGGTTTGTCCTGCACTCATTGTTCCAGGTCAGGCGACTGCAGCTCTGCTTGGCATCCTGCCCCAATGCCTGCGGTGGTCACCCTGGCCGAAGACTCAAAGCCGTCATAAGTTGCTAAAGACAAAAACTTCAAACACTCTTTTACTGCCAAGGTCAGGGTCTTAAACCTGTGTAGGGGGTCCCCATTGAGGCTTGCCAAAAATCCAATGAGCTCCTTCAACAGTTCCTGAAAGGCCATTCAGCTGAGAGCATCGAGGGTTCGGGCCTCCCTGTTGGGCGGCACCGACAAATGAGATTTTTGGCTTTTCAGCAGACACATGGCCGACTCCATGACCATCGAGTTGTGGGGAAGCTGGGTCTTCTGTAGCTCAGGGCTTCGGCGTACTCATGAATGGTGCCAAAGCACCTACTGACAATTGGTACTGATGCCGATGATTCCCACATCCAGAGGAGGAGGAGGAGGAGGTCGAGGATCAGGGGCACCGGTACCGTAAGGGTCTCCTTAGGGGGTGCCTTGTATTGGAGTATCTCCAATTCCTTGGTGCGCGGGTCCTCCTCAGTCTCAGTCTTAATAGTGAGAGCCTTGGCCATGTCCTGTACAAAATCGAGGAAGGCGACATCCTCAGGCAGGAAATGGCATCGGGTACTGCAGGAGACGGATCTGACAGCACATCTTGGTGTCTGGGAAGTCTTCATCCTCGGTTTCCCATTTGGACTCAAAGTCTGAGTATAAGTCCGATGTCATGTGATCACCTCGGTTGTGGTTCGCTCTAAGCGGTCAGCAACCTCCGGAGGATCGGCAATCCGAGCCTCGGTGCCCTGAGGAATGGGACCAGGACCTTATCTGGTGCTGGGAGCTCTCTAGAGGCCGGTGACGCACAAGGACCGGCTCGATGTCAAGGGAAGCCCTTGATGTCGAGGGTCCCATCGTCAGGGTGGATGAAGCGGATGAGCCAGAAAAAAAGCATTACATGGCCACGAGGGCAGATATACTGCTTTCCAAGGCCACCATCCTGGTCTCCATACCAGTTGGCTCCACAGCCTTCAATGTCAGCACCCAGGGCTTTGGGCCTGGCATCGGTACTATCAAGGGAGGGTCCTCGATAAGGATAGCCTCAGGGGCCCAAGGTCGGTCGGTGGGTGCGTTCCAGGACCCATCTTCTGAGGCAGTCTTTGAGGGTTTCTTCTTCTTGCGCTCCACCTCTGGGAATTTCTGGGAGGAACCGTGGTCACGGGCTCTGAAAAGGCTCTGGCTTTGTGGGGCACCAAGGTATCGGAGTGAGTCTTGAGCGTGGTGTCACCTGAGAGTCTGGCTCAGAGTCAGACTTCTGGAAAAATTTCTCCTGCTGCTGCTGATGGCTTTTTAAGGTCATGATTCTGCAGTCGGAGTCGTTATGTACCGAGGCACTGGAGGCAGCAATCCTGCGGGTCGGTGAGAGACAATATTTTGCCACACCGGTTGCACTTCTTGAAGATACTGGAGGCCATCGGAAAATGGGGGTCCCCGCCATCTGGCGGAAGTCTGAGGCTTTTTGCTAAAAAAGGACACGATCTCCGATGCGAGGGACACCTTGATAAAAATGGAAAAAACGAATGGACGAACCGAAAGAGCAAGAGGTGAGCTGGCTCGACGACGGGAAGGAAAAGGTACACAAACCGGACAAAACTTAAAAAAAAAATCATCACTTTTTTGGGGGGAAACTGGACAACGTCCGAAGAACTCCGCAGAAAAAAAGTTTACTGAGGCAAGATGGCACCCTTGGGCAGAAAGGGGACCACGCATACGTGGTGCATCTCCCAAGGCTTTCTTTGAAAGTTGGAGAGATGCTTCCATGTGGGCTCAGTCAATGCTGATGTCACCCATATGTGAGGGCTGACTTCCTGCTTGTTCCTCGAGAAACAGATTAACATATACCTTGTATAAGGTTTCTTAATCAACAACAGAAAACATAAGATTGATTGGCATAGTATGAAATGTGAATCATGTGACAAGGGCTATAACTGGTGATTTGAACCACACAGCAGTACACAGTCTCATGATGTTCCAATCAGCAGTAAGGCCCAGGACAGTGGACAACAATGACACAGTTTGATGTGCAGCTATTCACTGTCTCCTCATGCTGTGCAATCACTTTGGGGAAACTGGTGGAGAAAGGAAGTGATACAGAAGAGCCACTGTTTCTGTTGCATCTACTTCCCGATCTTTGTACAGAATTCTGCATGGCAAGTGCAGAATTCTGTGCAAATCCTGCATTTTGCAGTAGTGCAGAATTCTCATAGAAGCAATACATGAGAAAAATTTAAAGAACAGAAAAGTCACAGCAGGCTAAATACCTGTGTATCTGCCAGCTAATGACATGACAGATCCTTCCTCTCCAGGACGGCGATGATAAACCAGTTCCCCTCCCAAAGCAAAGCTGGGTGTGATACTCTGAAGATAGTGTGTCACCAAGATACCTGGAAACATGGAACACAAAGAGCACATTAGCAAGGAGCATTGCCCCCCTAGGAACAAAACACATCCCAGCAACTGCTAGTAAAGAGTGCCGCTACATCAGAAACCTAAAGCATTCATAAAACTATCAGGAAAAGGCATGCTCCAAAAGTTGGTCAGATTTTTCTTTTCTGAGGGAGGAGGGAGACTTTCAGAGTCTGACATTTTTCTAAACCGCCATTTTTTAAAATTACAAGGAGCCTTATATTTGGTGTGTTTTATTTATTTTTGTACTGAACCTTCTGCTGCCTGCATCCATCATCCAGTGATTCTGCATGTATGGGGAGGGGCTGTAGATGCCTAACTGAAATTCAGCCCCCAGTTTCCATTTTCCAGAGTTATTCCAGCTTTATCTTGTATATGGGATTGTATTATTTTGTTTTTATTTATAAGAGTTTATACATACATATCCAGAAATACAACTGAATAATCAGAAAATAAGAAAGAAATATGCCCACAAATAACAAAGGAAAATATTACAGCAATGATCTAGAACACAAATACAGATCCAAGTATCAGAAAAAGAGTAGTTATTCACCTGTAACAGGTGTTCTCTAGGGACAGCAGGAATCAGTCCTTACATATGGGTGATGTCAGTACTGATGGAGCCCCGCTGAAGCATCTCCCCAGCTTTCAAAGAAAGCCTCTGGGAGATGCCACCATGCATGCACGGTTCCCTTCCCGCCCCGAGGGTGCCATCTTACTCAGTCAGATGACATAGCTAGAGCAGACAAAATATGGCAAAAATTGTACAGCAACTCCAAGGGGAGGAGGAAGGGTTATGAGGACTGATTCTTGCTGTCCCTGGAGAACACCTATTACAGGTAACTATGCTTTCTCCAGGAACAAGTAGGAAGTCAGTCCTCACATATGGGACTCCCTAACTACAGGCTAAAGAGAACCTTTAGAAAAAAATGGTCCAGCTGTGAGCAGCTGAAAGCGAATCTAAGGAAAGAGTCTGAGGACCCCAGTGTCCAGGGAGAACCATCGCTCCTGTAGCCTGAAGAAGGGTCAGAGGGCAGGAGTTGCCTAAACCCTGAACAGGTTACGGAGTACGGTCTGGGTGAACTGAGGACCAGGTGGCGGCCTGGTAGATATCTTCAATAGGGACAGAATGTAGGCTTGCAACCGAGGTCACCATAGCCCTGATGTAGTGCGCCATGACTCAGCGCTCCAACGACAGCCCAGCCTGATCATGGGCGAAGGCAATGCAGTCCACCTGGTAACAACCTTCCCCAGACGACTGTGGTCATATGAAACGAAAAGCTGAGCGTGTTGCAGGTGGAAGGACAGGGCCCTCTTACAGTCCAGAGAATGGACAGCAGCCGCCACTCTGTCGGCATGGGACCGTGGAAGGAAGGTGGGGAGCACCACCTCCTGGTTGAAGTGGAAGGTGGATACCACCTTCGGAAGGAATTTATGGTGGGCGCGAAGCATGACCCTATTCATGTAGAACCTGGTGCAAGGTGACTCAGCCACCAAGGCCTGAAGCTCACTGACTCTGCAGACAGAGGTGAGCGCCACCCGGAAGATGACCTTCCAGGATAGATAACGCAAATGGCAGGTAGTCAGAGGTTCAAAAGGTGGCTTGGTGAGCTGCATCTTTACCACGTTGAGATCCCATTCCGCCTGGAGCAAGCAGATGGGAGGCTTCGGAAGTAGCAGGCCCCGCATAAATCGGGTAATGAGGGGCAGCGCAGAAAGAGGTTTTCTCTCTATGGAGTGATGGTGTGCCAAGAGCGCGCTCAGGTGCACCCTGACGGAGTTGGACTTGAGTCCAGTCTGCAAAAGATGGAGCAAGTACTGTAGCACCGTGTGCATCTGGCAAGAGAACGCGTCTACCCTTTGCTCCACACACCATACGGAGAGTCTGCGCCACTTGAAGGCATAGGCTCGTCTCGTGGAGTTCTTACGAGAGGCCAGGAGGACTTCCTACACCTCCCTTGGGAAGTTGAAGGGTGCTAAGACGACCCACTCAGCAGCTGTGCTGTTAATGAAAGGGACCCCAGATTGGGGTGAAGAAAAGAGCCCTCCTCTTGGGTCAGTAGCCCCGGGGCGTTCCCCAGAGGGACCGGAAGCTCCGTCGAGAGGTGGAGCAACAGCGGAAACCAAGGCTGCCTGTGCCACCGCAGAGCCACCAGGATCATGGAGGCCTTGCCCTGCAGGACTCTGAAGAGGGTCCAGGCGATTAGTGGCATGGGAGGGAAGGCTTAAAGAAAGTCCACCGACCACGAGATGAGGAAGGCATCTGCCGCTACACAGGACGGATGCGGTTGGGGACAGCAGACACAGGGCAGCTGAGCTGTCTGGGCTGGCAAAGAGGTCCAGACTTGGGATTCCCCAGAGTCAGAATAGCAGCTGTGCAACCCTGGGGTCTAGATGCCATCTGTGCTTAACCCATCCACTAGGGCATTGCCCTGGCCCGGAAGGTACACTGCCCTGAGAAGCATCCCCTGACCGATTGCATATGAGCAGAGGGCTACTGCCTCCTGGCAGAAGCACCGAGCCCCTGTGCCCCCCTACTTGTTCAGGTTGAACATCACGAGCTGGTTGTCTGTTTGGACTAGCACTGACTGGTTCTGCAGGCGGTGGTGGAAGGCCTTGATCACCAGAAAAATGGCCATGAGCTCCAGCAGGTTGATCTGCTGCTGGCTCTCCGCTAGGGACCAGCTGCCCTGCGTGCACTGGGCACCTTAGCCCAGTAGGGACGCCGCTGTGGCGAGGACCCTCTGGGAGTTTGGGGGATGGAAGGGCATGCCCTTCTGCAGGTGTTGTGTGCCCTTTCACCAATCGAGCAACTCTGCTAGCCGACGGGACACCGAGACCCTGTCCCGGAGCCTGCCCATGGCTTGTGTCCACTGTGAGCGGAGACACCACTGCACTGCCCATAGGTGGAGGCGGCATTAGGCAGCATGGACTGTGGATGCCATATGGCCTAGCAGGCATTGCATGAACTGCACCAACACTGCATGATGGCGCTGCACCTTGGTGGCCAGGGCTCTGAGGTGATCTGCCCCTGTCCAGGGGAAGGAAATCCCTGCCCTGGAGTGTCCAGACAAGCTCCTATGAGCTCCAGATCCTGTATTGGAATGAGGTGAGATTTGGGGTGGTTTATCACTAACTCCAAATGTTGCAGGACCTTGATAGTGGCCTGTTGCACCTCGGTGGCCATGTCCTCTTTCACGAGGCAGTTGGCCAGATATGGGAAGATGAAGGCCCCTTGGAGATAGAGGTAGGCGGCCACCACTGCCAAGCATTTGGTGAAGACTACTGGTGTAGCGGCTAGGCCGAAGGGTAGTACTCTGTACTGGTCGCCCCCAACCATGAACCTTAGGTACTGACTGTGATTGGGATGAATGAGGATGTGCGTATATGCATCCTTTAGGTCCAGGGACCATAGCAAATCTCCCTGCTGGAGGTAGGGCAGCAATGTTCCAAGGGAAAGCATTTTGAATTTCTCCCACAACAGGAACTTGTTCATGTTTCACAGGTCCAGAATGGGCCTTAGGCCTCCTGTTCTTTTTGGGACCAGAAAGTTCTGGAGTAGAACGCCCTTCCCGCTTAAGTAGTGGGGTACTGGCTCCACGGCCCTGTCCTTGAGAAGGCTTGCGCGTTCCTGAAGCAGCAGGGCCTGTTGCAGGGGAATCTGGGGGGCGGGGAGGTTCTCCTGGAAAAAAAGGAGGCAGTGTCTGGTCCAGGTGAAGAAGGTAACCTTCTCTGACCACTTGAAGTGCCCAGGTGTTGGTAGTGATGGCGGGCCACCGATGGGCAAATGAATCAGATGCCCCCCCTGCTGGAGCTGCTCCCCCACAGGTAGAGAGGCTATGCTCAGGGAATCAAAACCCCGACCCAGCCTGGGCAGGAGTCGGTGTTTGGGACTTAGAACCCTTAGGCTTGCGTTGGCCCTGGCCTGCCTCTTTGCCCTGGTGACCCTGCTGCGGGGTCTGGGGGGCCTGGTTTTGGGGATAGCCTCAGTAGGGCTGGCCTTTCTTGTGGAAGGGAGGCCTTTTCCCTGGCGTTTTTTCTTGGGGAGGGTGGAGGTCTTCCTGAAGAGCCAAGTTCTGGTGATGAACTCTGTCTCGATCTCTGCGGCATTATCCTCTATCAGTTTGCCGAAGAGGTTTTCACCGAGGCAGGGGACATAGAGGAGTTTCTCCTGAACCCATTGCTCAAGGTCTGATGCCTGAGCCAGGCATATTTTTTTCAATGCCCTTTCCCTTAAGAACAAGAGACTCTCTGGCAGTCAGGGACCATGCTTTTATACAGAAAATCAAATTTAACTTCAATAGTGGAATCATGGCTGACAGACCAGTTTTAGAGGAAGCCTCCCCCTTATTTAGGTAATGGAACATGTAGCTTGGTTGGGTAAACAGGGTTGGGGATTAGCAATTATGGTTAAGTCACTCTGTCAAAACACTGGAGTAAAAAGCATAGTTGCTCACCTGTAACAGGTGATCTCTGGGAACAAGCAGGAATTGAGTCTTCACATATGGGTAACGTCGGCACCGGGGAACTCGCACGGGAATGCTCCCCAGCTTCCTATAGAAAAGCTTTTGGGAGCATCCCACTGTGCCTGTGCTGCTGCCTTCCCGCCTTTCCAACGCTCCCTCCTTAGTTGAGTTTGTAGCTGAGATGAAAAGAGAGAAAGAGAGAGAGAGATACAACGCCTAGGGGAGGAGGGTGGGTTGTGAAGACTCAATTCCTGCTGTTCCCGGAGATCACCTGTTACAGGTGAGTAACTACGCTATCTCCAGGAACAAGCAGCAATGTAGTCTTCACATATGGGACTCCATAGCTTGGAGATACTAGGGAGATGACTCCAGAGAGAGCAGTGAAACACAGGCTGAATTGGGTCATGTTTCCTCCCAAGGATCTCTGGTATCAAAACCCGGGACGGGAGGTAGGAGTTGTTCTAAGTCTGAAAGAGATGCTGGAGAACAGCCTGGCCAAACGAGGCATCCCGACAGAAGTCCTTGTCCAAGCAATAATGTGCCGCAAAGGTGTGGACAGAGGACCAGGTTGCTGCTTTGCAGATTTCATCAATCGCCACCAAGTGTAGATTTGCCATAGAGGCAGCCATTGCTCGCACATTGTGTGCTGTGACATGACCTTCAAGAGAGTCCTTTACTCTCATAGGTAAAAGAGATACAGTCTGCAATCCACTTGGAGAGAGTTCTCTTAGAACTTGGTAGACCAAGGTGACTGGAATCAAAGGCAACAAAAAGCTATGAAGCCTTTCTGTGCTGCCTAGTTCTCTAAAGATAAAAGGCCAAAACACGCTTGCAAACCAGAGTATGTAGATTCCTTTCTGCACTAGAGGCATGAGGTCTAGGAAAGAAAACAGGCAGGTAAACCGACTGGTTCAAATGAAAGGGCGAAACCACATTCGACATAAAGTGGGGATGAGTCCTAAGAACTACCTTATCATGGTGGAACCATGTATAAGGTGGGTCAGCTACTAAAGCATGGAGCCTACTGATGTGTTTTGCAGAAGTGAGGGCAATTAGGAAGATGTCTTTCCAAGAAAGAAATTTCAGGGATGTAGTGACTAGGGGTTCGAAGGGCCTCTTTATGAGCTGTCCAAGGATAAGATTAAGATCCATTGCCACAGGTCGTGGCTTAATGGGAGGCTTAGTTAAGAGTAGACCTCTAATAAACGCGCTACAAGCGGCTGAGAAGATAGGTTGTCCATCAAAGGGCATGTGAAAAGCTGCGATGGCACTGAGGTGAACTCTTACTGAATTAGTTCTTTTTTTTTTTTTATTTATGCAATTTTCAAAATACAAGCAGCAAACAACTTGTACAGAAAAGGACCCAAAGGTCCACAAGTCCACCATAAAACCTGGCAAGATGGGTCACAAAACAAAGGAAAATTATTATCTAGCAAATACAAAAAGGTTTAAAACAGACGCAAAGAAAAGTGCTGGAACACTCTAACCGCTGATAGACTACCTAATCAGGGGGTCCACCCAGAGGGAGAAAGGGAGGAAGAGCCGATAAATTTACCTGTTTTGAATTTATAAAAGAGGCTAATTGGGATGGTTCAAAGAAAATATATGTGTTCCTAGATAATTTCACAAGACATTTACGGGGAAATCGTAAGAAAAACAAACCCCCCAACTGAATAACCCCAGAACGGTACATAAGAAACTGCTTCCTTCTTTTCTGGGTTGCTCTCGAGACATCAGGAAACATTCTAATCTGTGATTCCAAGAACACTTTACTGTAAGATCTAAAAAAGAGCTTCAGGAGCCAATCTCTATCCACTTCAAGGGCAAAGGTCACCAAAAGTGTAGCGGTCATTCCTACAACAGTGGGGGACCATTCCAAAAAAGTAGAAAGATCTAAACTGTCCGAAGACATTAATAGGTTTTCTCCTTCGCTCCAATCTTCGAGGTCGGCAAATAGAAGGCTTTAGAAATTGGAGGAATTGCTTCTGCTGAAACCTTCAAGATAGTCACAATAAACTGTTTAAAAAGTTCCAAAGCTGAAACCGATGGAACTTTAGGAAAGTTCAAGACTCGAAGGTTACGGCTTTTAGCAGTATTCTCAAGAAACTCCAACCTCCTATGCACAGCCGACAAATCTTTTACCAAAGACTGGGAAACATCTTTTACCTGCCCTAAGGACCCCTCCAAAGAGGCCACTTTGGCATTTATCTCAGTATGAACAGATTCAAAAACTTGCAATTGTTGCCCAAAAAGCTGAAACTGTTGGAAAATAGACTGGAGCTGAGATGTTATGTTGAGGTGCATAGTTGAAAAGGCTTCCCACAGAGACTCAAAGGTAACAACGTTAGGCTTTTCCAGAGAAAGTCCTTGGACACCAACCACTTGCGAGGAAAGAGGCTGTACTTTCAAAGAAGATTCCACAGAAGAATGCAGAAGCAGAGAGGCTCTATCCTCCACAGCCCCCTCCACGCCAACGGTCATGTCCGGAGATATCTGCCCGGCTGGATTACCTCCAAAACCGGCAGACTGCTGTTGGGGCTTCACAGTAGGGCTAACCACCCCTCCTTCCACTGCCTCCTGCATGATCACACCATCCGGTTGCGTTGGCAGTATGCGGCACTCCGGGCTCAAAGATGCCTCCAATCTCACGGCGTCCCGGGACCTTCCTTCCGCGCCAGGCACGCTTAGCGAGGGCTCCGAAGTTGCAGCACTTCTCTCCGCGGTCTCCAGAAAGGAATCCATGGGACCGCGAACCGCAGGTTTCTCCGCTCCCGAGTCCTCCGTTGTCGCCGACTTTGCTTTCTGTTTCCTGTCTTTATGCGGCATCGAACGGCTCCACAGAATCAAGAAAAAGGGTAAGGAAAAACAGCAAATAACAGACAATCCCGGAGCTTCACTAGCGTGCGTCCGTTACCGTCGCCATCTTGCCACTAGGTGTACTGAATTAGTTTTAAGTCCAGAGGATGAAAGGTGGGGGAGATACTCAAGTAAAGCCTCTACTGGAATGGAAAAAGGATTAAGATCCTTTTTTTGAACACCAAATTCAAAACATTCTCCATTTAAAAGCGTAAGCACGCCGTGTGGAAGGCTTCCTAGAGACCAGAAGGATATCTTT
Organism: Ichthyophis bannanicus; assembly: GCA_033557465.1. NCBI lineage: Eukaryota > Metazoa > Chordata > Amphibia > Gymnophiona > Ichthyophiidae > Ichthyophis > Ichthyophis bannanicus. The sequence goes on along the minus strand of CM066044.1, from coordinate 277,125,347 downwards.
AACCTGTTGAGAGAGGTTGATATCCTGTAGTTCTAAGCTCTCAGCAGCCACGCCATCAGGTGCAACAACTGAGGATTCGGGTGCAGAAGCGTCACGTTCTCCTGGGATAGAAGATCTGGAGCACATCCCAACTCCAGAGGTTTGGCTTGAGAGAGATGTAGAAGCAGCAGATACCACGTCTGTCATGGCAAGCGTGGGGCTATGAGGATCATATGGCCCTGTCTCTTGAACAGTCTTGGGAATGAGGGGAATGGGTGGGTAGGCATATAGGAAGTCCTGACCCCAGTGGAGGTGGAAAGCATCCATCACCTGACTGTTCTGAGCAGGAATTCTGGAACAGAAGCGGGGAGGTTTGGCATTCTGAGGACTTGCAAACAGATTTATATCTGGGGTTCCCCAGATGTAAAAGATTCGAGCAATTTGCTCTGAATGGTGAGACGATTCGTGTGGTAGTAGTACTCAACTGAGTTTGTCTACAAGGAGATTCTGCTTGCCGGGGAGATACACCGCTAGTAGGTGTATCTGAAGATGTATGGCAAAGGACCATAGGTGTAGGGCTTCGTTGCACAATGCCTGAGAACCTGTTCCACCCTGTTTGTTCACATAGAACATGGCAACCTGATCATCTGTCTGGACCAGAATTGTTTTGGAGCGGAGGTAGTCCCGGAACACTCTGAGAGCATTGAAGATGGCTCTGAGTTCTAAAAGGTTTATGTGAAGCTGAGCCTAATGCTGAGTCCAAAGGCCCTGAGTGGAGAGATTGTCCAGATGAGCTCCCCAACCCAATTTGGATGCATCCGTCGTCAGGGTTGACTGGTGTGGTGGCTTCTGAAAAAGTGACCTTACGAATAGATTTTTTGGTGATTCCCACCATTGGAGAGATGAAATGAGGCAAGCAGAGTTCCTGATTTTGTACACCAGACGACCTGAAGCCTGAGTTCACTGCAAAGCTAGGGTCCACTGAGCTGCATGCATGTGTAAACGAGCATAGGGAACCATATGTACAGTGGAAGCCATATCCAACACAAGGAAGAGCAGGCTGCTCTTGCTGAACCAATCAGGAAACCACAGAGAGCAAGAGACGTGTGATGATCACAAGATGCCTTTATTCGTTTACGTAAACCACAGAGAGCAAGAGACGTGTGATGATCACAAGATGCCTTTATTCGTTTACGTAAACGAATAAAGGCATCTTGTGATCATCACACGTCTCTTGCTCTCTGTGGTTTCCAGTGGAAGCCATATGACCGAGCAACTGAAGCATTTCTTGAGCAGTTAGGGAGGCTTTCATAAGTGCTTGAGAAGCTAGTTGAACTATTCGAGCGCAGCGTACCTGTGACAGAAAAGCCCTTGACCGCTTTGTGTCTAGAAGAGCCCCTATGAACTCTAAGGTTTGAGAAGGTGCGAGTTGGGATTTTGGAGGATTTATTACAAACCCCAAATGTTGAAGTACCTGCAATATTGTTAAATCCTTAACAGGTGATCCAACCACAACCCAACCACCTATGCCACACCCTCAAGACTATGCCGTATACCTACAGTCAAAAATGATACAGACTAGTTCGATCCTCACAACATCAGCACCTTCCACCCCACAGACTGTGATCCAACTAGCATCACTTGACAAATTCTCCCAGGTATCCAACAAAGAGATCGAAGATATCATAGCAGCTATTAATTTAACTACCGCACCTAATGACCCCTGCCCAGCCAGGTGGATCAAAGAACTACGACATGAACTTAGCCCAACTATTAGCAAGATTGTCAACTACTCCTTCTCATCTGGATCCTTCCCACAGAGCCTGAAGCATTCATCCATCCGTCCGCTCCTGAAGAACAGTAAGCTGGACCCAACAAAAGTTGAATTTTTCAGACCCATCTCCAGCATCCCTCTCTTAGCAAAAATCATGGAAAAAGTAGTCCAGCGACAAATACAACACCATGTTGACTCCGAATCTCCTCTGGACCCCTCACAACATGGTTTTAGAGAAGAACATGGTGTTGACACCCTTCTCACAACACTTTTCAATATCCTAATCATAGGCATTAATATCCACCGAGGGTTCATTCTCATCTTTCTCGACATAGCTGCAGCATTCGATTCAGTAAACCACAATACTCTCCTACAGCGTCTCCAAGACAAGGGCATTCAAGGGCTAGCCCTGAGCTGGTGTAAATCCTACCTATCTAATAGACAGCAGCAAGTCAGAACAGGAGAAGCAACGTCTGATTCATTCCCCCTTAATCAAGGTGTCCCTCAGGGTTCCTCCTTGTCCGCACTAATGTTCAATATCTATATGCAGCCAATCTGCGACCTGATACGCACCTTCAACATACAATGCCTTGCATATGCTGATGACATCCTGATGTTTGCTCCATTCAACATAAAACAACCAGATTTTGCACCAATAGTTCACTGCTTTGAAGTTGTATCAAACTGGCTCCTCAAACAGAATCTACGGATAAATCACAACAAAACAGATGTTCTATTCGTTACACGGAACCCAACATTCATACCCCCTGCCTCATTACAGGTAAACAACATTGAGTTGAAAGCACAACCTACAATCCGATACTTAGGGATCATATTAGATCAGCAGCTTGATATGTCAGCACACATTAAGAAAACAACGAGTGCAATTTACCACAAGATTCGATCCCTATGTAATCTCCGTCCTCTCTACTTAACGACTCCGACTTCCGCACTATCTTCCAAGCCTTGGTATTACCACACTTAGATTTCGCCAATATCATTCTACACGGTCTCCCGCAATCCACTCTAAATCCCCTCCGTCTGGCCATGAATGCAGCCGCGAGAATTCTCGTAGGTGTTCCACGTTCAGAGCACATAACTCCAATACTGATGAGTTTACACTGGTTACCCCTCCAGGCCAGAACCCTATACAAGACCCTGGTCATGACTTTTAAAGCCTCAAAGTGCCCATCTCTATCACCTATCAGCAATATGATACATATCACTCCAAATAACAGATCCAGGAGATCTGTTACATTAAACTCCATTGACCTCCCGAAACTCCTCACAAAATGCTCTAAATCAACAGCCTCTAGAGCCTTCTCACTGTTTTCACCCAGAGCCTGGAATGCCCTTCCACCCGAAATCAGAGCCATCTCAAGTCTAATGACATTCAGAAAGGCATTAAAACATTATTTGTTCCTATTATACTACCCTGAAGCTACTCCAACTGAACATAGCCCTCATGCTGGTCTTTCATACTTGACCCCGGTAGAAAATGGTTAATCTTGATGGTTCTTACTTGCTCACTCTATCCATTCCGTATTTATACTGTACTTGTAATAACTTTTCTCCGTACTTGTAGTTTTAACTTATTTACCACCCCCATCTAATTAACCAAAAATACCATGTATATAGTTAGCCATGTTTTTTGTATATAGTTAACCCTGTTTACCGCCAAGTTTATGTACCCTGTTCTTTGTAAAAAACCAATGCTGTCTGTGTCATTGTGTTTATATTTGTTCATATGTAAACCGCACTGATTAAAAGAGCGCAGTATATAAGAAAAATAAATAAATAAATTGTGTGGGAGAGGGCAGAGCTGGCCTCTGGAGCTGACGATCAGGGGCGGCTCTATAATGAGGCTGAGTGAGGCAGTAGTCTCAGGCGGCAACTTTTTGGGGTCGGCAAAATTGCCCCCAAAAAGATCGCCTCACTCGGCCTGCAAAATAAAAAACAAAAAAAAACAAAACAAAAACAAAACCCGGGCTAAAGAAGCCGCAGCGGCAGAATAAAGAGCCCCACAGTAGCGCCGCCGCCTCCCCAGAGAGCTGTGCCGTGCCATTTCCCCTCCGCGCCGGCTCAGCTTTTGCAGAGCCACGTGAAGGGAAAGTGTTTCCTTTTCGCATGGCTCTGTTAAAGCTGAGCCCGCGGCCATAGAGCGCCGCGGGCTCAGCTTTAACCGAGCCGCGCGAAAGGGAAGCACTCTCCTTTGCGCACCTCTGCAAAAGCTGAGCCAGCGCGCAGGGGAAATGCTGGGCTCTCCGTGGAGGTAGGGGGCCGCGGCCGTGGGGCTCTTCATTTTGCTGCTGCGGCAGTGGCAGCTGCTTCTTCAGCCTGAGGGTTTTTTTTTCAATTTTTCAATTTCCCTGGGCTGGGGGGGGGGGGGGGGGGCCTAGGACTGGAAATGGGCTGATGGCGGGAGGGCTGGACTGGTAACGGGCTATGGCGGGGTTAGAACTGGAAATGGGCTGATGGGGGGGGTAGAACTGGAAATGGACTGATGGGGGGCTAGGACTGGTAATGGGCTATCGGGGGGTTAGGACTGGAAATGGGCTGATGGGGAGGTTAGGACTGGTAATGGGCTGATCAGGAGGGAGGCTAGGACTGGTAATGGGGTAATGGGCTACCGGGAGGGGGGGGCAGGACTGGAAATGGACCGATGGGGGGGGGGGGCTAGGACTGATAATGAACTTATTGGGGGGGGTTATGACTGTTAATGGGCAGATGGGGGATAGGACTGGAAATGGACTAATGGGGGAGGGGAGGAGAGTGCTGCTGGCCCTGGAAGAAAACTAGGGGCTAGGGCTACAAATGGGCTGATGCGGGGGGATGGTAGAATAGGACTGGAAGGGAGCAGATACTGAGAGGGTCTGCCAAGGGAAGGAGGGAGCAGGAAGGGAGCTGACACGGGAGCAGGAAGGGGCTGGAAAGGAGCTGACACCTGGGATATACTGAAGGGGGACTGGAAGGGAGCTGACACTTGGGGATCTAAATGGTTGGATAATGGGGAGGAGGCTGGAAGTGAGCTGACTGGGGGGTGGCACAGAGTGGATCTGAGCTGATACCTGGGATGGTATTTGAACTAGCAGGGGCTGGACAGTGGGGAAGGAGGGGGAATGGAAGGGAATGGACATCAGTGGCAGTTGTGGGAATGCAAGGCAGTTGACAATGGAAGGTACTGGTAGGGGAGGACTGGAAAGGGGGTTGATACTGGGGAGGGTTACTGGAACTGGAAATGGGTTGATGTAAGGAAGTGAAGAAAACAAAAAAAAGAGATAAGAAATGGCAGATGGACCATAGACCACAGACTACAGAAAGAGAGCTAAGAGAAGACAGGAAAGCAGAAGCCTCAGATCGGGATCAGCATGATCAGAGAATAAAATGGTCAGACAACAAAGGTAGAAATTTTTTTTTATTTAATTTTAATGATTGGACTTTGAGCTATTTATATATTTTACACAATATTGGGGAACTGCATCTTTTATTTATCTGATGTTGCACTGCATGTGGACTCTGGCTTCTTGGGGTTACAGTTTAAATTTTGTCTACATATTTTTATTTTTACTTTAGATTGTGGTCACATCTTCTGTACTTGGTGAGGTTTGATGTGAGTGTGTGACTGAGGTCAGGTGTTCTGTTAACATGGCGTTTGTACATAAAGATTTATACTGTACTGTACAGTAGTAATTTGACTTTTCAAAATAGGTGATGGATGTTCCAGGGCCCACTGTAGTATTTACAGGGACACTTTTTTTGGATGGGCTCCATATATGAGATTTGGAAGTTTGTGCTGATATGGTATCATAGGTTTGCTCTTTGTTGTAGGATTTTGTATTAGTTCACAATATGCCTGGTACTGGAGAATAGGGGTGGTGGGGTTGTTAGTGAGATGATCAGAATCAGATTTTTTTTTTTTTAATATTGAGTTCTGTGGGTAAATGTCCTGGTTCTGCTCTGCACCTACCGTGGATGCAAAATATATGTTGAAAAAGAAAAAGCAAGAACCATAACGCAGTTTATAACGAAATAAAAATGAGTTATAATTTAGCTTTATAAACTGTGCTGTTGGTTCTTGCTGTCTTTTAGTTCCTTGGTGTGCAATCAGGACCGTACCTAGCCCTGTGCAAAGCAGTGCAGCCGCACAGGGCGCAAAAGCTTGGGGGGGGGGGGGGCGCATTTCGGCCATCTGCTGTTGCTATGCCGCCACTGGCAGGACAATAGCAGGCAGCCAAAATACACCCCCAAGCCTTTTCACAGCACTTTAAGCAGGTCTGGTCCCTCTCTCCTCCAACACGATATCAGAGCAGGGAGGAACGGATCTGAAAGGCGCCGGCATTTTAAGCAGATCAGGCACATGCCGCCCCTCCTCCTCCCCATAACTCTATCCAGCGTTGCCTGCTCTTTCCCTGCTGCCAGTGCCACCATGAAAAAGACAGAGGGTGGCGACGGCAGCAGCAGGGAAAGAGCAGGCAGCGCTGGATGGAGGTATGGGGGGAAGAGGGGAGGCGTGCGCCCGAGCTGCAAGTCGCATAGGGCGCGATTGCAGCTCGATACGGCCCTGTGTGCAAACATCTTGCATTTCCTCCATATAATCTAATTGGCTTTTTGGTTTGGTTCAGTCTCTGATTGGATTTCTGAAAAAGCCCACCCCCCTCTAAGGTGGGGGGGTCCCATCTCATTCTTCGCCTCAGGCAGCAGATTGCCTTGAGCCACCCCTGCTGACGATGCTCAAATGAGCCAGTCGTCTAAGTAAGGGAAGACAAATATACCTAGAGTTCTTAGAAATGCTGCTACTACTGCCATGCATTTTGTGAAGACTCTTGGGGCAGAAGCCAGACCAAAGGGTAGAACTGGTAATGTCTTCCCTGAAAGAGGAACCAAAGAAACTTCCTGTGCTCTTTGTGGATAAGGATGTGTCTATATGCATCCTTTAGGTCTAGAGAACATATCCAGAGTCAGGATTGGCTATAAGGAAGAAGTGTTCCGAGAGAGATCATTTAGAATTTCTCTTGGAACAGATGCTTGTTTAATTCCCAGAGGTCCAGAATGGGCCTGTAACCTCCTGTTTTCTTTGGTATAAGGAAGTAGGGGGAGTAGAATCCCAGGCCTTGTTGGGAAAGTGGCACTTCCTCTATCGCAACCTGAGCGAGAAGGGTGGTGATCTCCTGGCACAAGAGTGGTAAGAGGGGGCTGGGAGCTGAACTCTCTTGGAGTGGAGGTAGGCAGCATAATTTGGAAGCAAAGTTTGTACCCCTCTGTCACTATGGAGAGAGTCCAATGTTCTGATGCTATCTGGCGCCATCTTTTGGCAAAGGAACACAGTCTGCCTGGGATGTTGACTGGCTCTGAAATTTCCAGGGGTAGGATAGCTAAGTTCTCTAGCAGGAAGTCAAACACCTTGTGGAGGTTGGGTCTGCTGAGCTGGTTGAGCTCTGGGGGCCTGAGCCTTCCTTTGTTGCTTCGGTTGTTGCTGTCCCTTCTGGGAAGCATCGACCGGACAGTGGAGCGCATGGGTGTAAGAAGGATAAAACTTCATCTTCTTGTTGAAAAAGGGCTTCTTAACCGTCTTTTTCTTAGCTGGGTTGGCAGTGGACCTAGAGAGCTATTTAGGGTGGTATTCTTGGACTCAAGCTGAGAAGCTTTATCTTGCCGATCCTTGCCAAAGAGGTTTTCTCCCATACAAGGAATATTCCCCAACTTATCTTGCACCCACTGTTCTAAATCACATGCTTGTAACCAAGCAATCCGACGTGCACCGATGGAAATAGCAGAAGTCCTGCTAATACACTCCAAACAATCGAAAGTTGCTCTGTTCATGAACTAGGAAACATTCTGGGAATGTTCAAGAAGTGTCAGGATATCAGCCCTCTTGTCATGTGGGAGAAGAAGAGCAATTAGTTCCAAATCTTTTGTCACCTCCCGAAGAAACATACCCATGTAGAGTATGCATGAACTTATTCTGGCTGACAACATGGAGGCCTGAAAGCATCGACGGCCAAAGGCATCGACAGTTCTTGCCTCACGGCCCGGGGGATTCGACGAATCTGACAGGAGGTGCTTTCAGGTGAAGCTCATTACCCAAATCAGTCATACACTAAGGAACTGAGATTAATTAAGCTTCAGGTGAACAAGGTATATTAAACATATTAGGTACAGTTTTATTGGTATAAATACCCATAGCAACCCCTAGTAAGTAAGAACTTAAAGATCTAGACACAAACTTCAAACTAAGATGCAGACAGCAGTCCAGCAGCGGGATGGGGGCTTTACAGTCTTTTGCATTGAGTGTCACATGTATGATTTTCTCCCAGTTGGTGAGAGGTCTTATGTGTGCACTAGGTGCAAGGAGCTCTTTGCTCTCAGGGAACAAGTCAGTTCTCTAGAGGCTAAAGTAGCAGACTTGGAAAACATAAGACAGACAGAGAGGTACATAGACGAGACCTACAGGGATATAGTCCTGAAGCCCACCTCCAGTCTGGCAGCACCCCTGTTGCCATGGAGGAGAGAGGTCACATGACAGGAGAGCATCACCCTGGTGTGGCAGGAAGTGATCCTGTAACTAGGACCTGTCCTCCAGGTGATGTCAAACCCTCTCGCACCGAGGAAGTTTCTCCAGGGCCATGTGCCCATGAGGGAAGGGTTAGGACAGCCGTTATAGTTGGTGATTCGATCATTAGGCATGTAGATAGCTGGGTGGCTGGTGGACCTGAGGATCACCTGGTAACATACCTGCCTAGTGCGAAGGTAGCGGACCTCACGCGCTACCTAGATAAGGTCTTAGATAGTGCTGGGGAGGAGTCTGCTGTCTTGGTACATGTCGGTACCAATGACATAGGAAAATGTGGTAGGGAGGTTCTGGAGGCAAAATTTAGGCTTTTAGGTAGGAAGTTGAAATCCAGAACTTCCATGGTAGCGTTCTCCGAAATGCTTCCTGTTCCACGCGCAGGACCCAAAAGGCAGGCAGAGCTCCGGAGTCTCAATGCGTGGATGAGACAATGGTGCAGAGATGAGGGTTTTGGATTTGTTAGGAACTGGGGAACATTCTGGGGAAAGGAGGGGCTCTTCCAAAGGGATGGGCTTCACCTTAACCGGGATGGAACCAGGCTGCTGGCATTAACCTTTAAAAAGGAGATAGAGCAGCTTTTAAACTAGATAATAGGGGAAAGCCGACAGTCGCCCAGGAGCAGATGGTTCGGAAGAATGTATCCTTGAAGGATACTACCAAAAGCAGAGAGGTACCACAAAAGAGTAAAGTAGCCCAAATGCCCTCAAGTATGGAGCAGACAGAGCTTAAAGATCCCAATTTACCCATGTCTAACAATAGCCAAATTAACATGAATAAAATACATTCTCTAAAATGCTTGTATGTAAATGCTAGAAGTCTAAAGAATAAGATGGGAGAGTTACAATATATAGCACTAAATGAAAGGTTAGATATGATTGGAATAACAGAGACATGGTGGAAGGAGGACAACCAGTGGGACATTGTGATACATGGGTACAAACTATATCGTAATGATAGAGCTGATCAAATTGGTGGAGGGGTTGCGCTCTATGTTAGAGAGGGCATTGACTCAGAAAGGATTAAAGTTTTGCAGGAAACAAAATCTGCTGTAGAATCTATATGGATTGAAATTCCATATAAAAGGGGGAAGGCAATGGCAGTGGGGGTGTACTATCGAGCACCTGGCCAGAATGACCAAATGGATGATAAAATGCTCAAAGAAATCAAGGAAGCTAACAAACGTTACAGCGCAGTAATAATAATGGGTGATTTCAATTACCCCGATATCGACTGGGTCAGTGTCACGTCAGGACATGCTAGGGAGATAAAGTTCCTAGATGAAATAAATGACTGCTTCTTGGAGCAGCTGGTTCATGAACCAACCAGAGGGGAAGCCATATTAGACCTAGTCCTTAGTGGAACACCAGATCTAGTGCAAGAGATAAGGGTGTTGGGGCCACTTGGCAATAGTGATCATAGCATGATCGCCTTTGATTTAATTAGTGGAGGAGGGATAGTAAGGAAATCCACAGTACTACCTTTTAACTTTCGAAAGGGAGACTATGATAAAATGAGGAAAACAGTTAAGAAAAAACTAAAAGGAGCAGGTGCAAAGGTTAAAGACGTACATCAAGCTTGGGTGTTGTTGAAAAATACTATCTTGGAAGCCCAGACCAGCTGTATTCCACGCTTTAAAAAAAGTGGAAGGAAGTCCAAAAAACTGCCAGCATGGTTTAAAGGTGAGGTCAGAGAGACTGTTGCCAAAAAAGCATCTTTCAGGAAATAGAAAAAAGAGCCAAACGACGAAACCTGGAAACAGCACAAGCACTGGCAAGTCAAATGCAAGGCATTGATAAGGCAGGCAAAGAGAGAATTTGAGAAGAAGCTTGCTGCGGAAGCAAAAATGCGAAATAAAGACCTTTTCAAGTACATTCGTAGCAAAAAACCTGTGAGAGAGTCAGTTGGTCCATTAGATGATAAAGGGGTTCAAGGAGCACTAAGAGGCGACAAGGCGATAGCGGAGAGACTGAATGAATTCTTTGCTTCGGTCTTTACTGAGGAAGATGTAGGGATGTTACCCATGACTGAAGTGGTATTTAAAGGTGCGGAAGAATTGAAGGAAATATCGATACATCGGGAAGATGTCTTACAACTATTAGATAAACTGAAGTATAGCAAATCACCTGGGCCAGATGGTATACATCCAAGGGTGTTGAAAGAACTGAAATATGAGATTGCAGACCTGCTATCAGTAATCTGTGAACTATCATTAAAATCATCTCTAATACCTGAAGACTGGAGGATCGCCAATGTAACACCAATTTTTAAAAATGGTTCCAGGGGTGATCCGGGAAACTACAGACCGGTGAGCCTGACGTCAGTACCAGGAAAAATGGTAGAAACCATCATAAAGAATAAAATTACTCAGCATGTAGATAGTCACAACCTAATGGGAGACAGCCAACATGGCTTTAGACAAGGAAGATCTTGTCTTACTAATCTGTTATGTTTTTTTGAAGGAGTGAATAAACAGGTGGACAAAGGTGAGTCAGTTGATATTGTGTATCTGGACTTTCAGAAAGCCTTTGACAAGGTCCCTCATCAGAGACTTTTGGCAAAACTAAAGAGTCATGGGATAGGAGGCAGTGTACTATTGTGGATCAGGAACTGGTTAAATGATAGAAAGCAGAGGGTAGGGCTAAATGGCCAATTTTCCCAATGGAGAAAGGTGAATAGTGGTGTACCACAGGGATCTGTGCTGGGTCCGCTGCTTTTTTACATATTCATAAATGACCTGGAAAGTTGAATAATGAGTGAGGTGATCAAATTTGCAGATGACACAAAACTATTTAAAGTTGTTAAAACCCAAGAGGATTGTGAAAAATTGCAAGAGGATCTTGATAAATCGGAAGACTGGGCATCAAAATGGCAGATGAAATTTAATGTGGACAAGTGCAAGGTTATGCACCTAGGGAAGAACAACCCAAACTATGGTTACACGATGCAAGGTTCCACATTAGGAACCACCACCCAAGAAAAAGATTTAGGCGTCATTGTGGATACCATGTTAAAACCCTCGGCCCAGTGTGCAGCGGCAGCCAAGAGAGCAAATAGAATGCTAGGTATGATAAGGAAAGGAATGGAAAATAAAACAAAAGATATTATAATGCCTCTATATCGTTCCATGTTGAGACCGCACCTTGAATATTGTGTGCAATTCTGGTCGCCGTATCTTAAAAAGGATACAGCGATTTTAGAAAAGGTTCAGAGAAGAGCCACCAAAATGGTAAAGGGGATGGAAGGATACTCCTATGAAGAAACACTAAAAAGGTTAGGGCTCTTTAACCTGGAAAAGAGACGGCTGAGGGGAGATATGATAGAAGTCTATAAATTAATGAACCGAGTGGAACGGGTAAACGTAGATCGATTGTTTACGTTATCAGAATATAGAAAGACTAGGGGACATGCAATGAAGCTACAGGGTAAACTATTTAAGACTAATAAAAAAAAAATATTTTTTCACTCAACGTGTAATCAAACTCTGGAATTTGTTACCTGAGGATGTAGTAAGGGCTGTTAGTGTAGCTGGGTTTAAAAAAGGTTTGGACAAGTTCCTAGAGGAAAGGTCCATAAACCATTATTAAGAAGGGACCCAGGATATCAATGCTTGACCCAGTACAAGCATTGCGGAACCTGTCTCTTTTGGGGAAACTGCTAGGTATGTATGACCTAGATTGGCCACTGTTGGAAAAAGGATACTGGGCTTGATGGACTTTGGTCTGACCCAGTATGGCATATTTTATGTTCTTATACTGTAGTACCACTGCAACCTGGCAGGAGAAAGGATTGCTTCTCGCACCAAACCGCAAACCTACACCATTTGAAGGCATAGATCCGTCTAGTTGATAGCCTCCTTGAGGCCAGCAAGACCTCTTCCACATTTTTTGGAAGGCGGGATGGTGCGAGCACTACCCTTTCATCAGCCATGCCATTAGGTTGAGGGAGCTGAGACTGGGGTGCAGGAGACTACCCCCCTCCTGGGACAGGAGGTTTGGAGAGGAACCCAGGGGAATGGGGGCCTCCACTGCTAGCTGAAGTAGAAGTGGAAACCAGGGTTGCCTCGGCCACCTGGGGGCTATCAGGATGACCGAGGCCCTGTCCTGGAGAAAGCACAGTTACTTACCTATAACAGGTTTATCTCTGGGAACAGCAGGAATAAGTCTTCACATATGGGTATCGTCGGTACCAACGGAGCCTGCGCGGGAACGCTCCCCAGCGTCCAAGAGGAAAGCTTTTGGGAGCATCCCACAGCGCCTGCGCGCTGCCTTGCCGCCTTTCCTAACCGCCTCTCTCCAGTTTGAGTTTTAAAGCTGAGACAAAGAGAGAGTGAGGAAAGGAAAGATATAAAGAGAGATACAACTCCTAGGGGAGGTGGGTGGGTTGTGAAGACTTATTCCTGCTGTTCATAGAGATCACCTGTTACAGGTAAGTAACTGTGCTATCTCCAGGAACAAGCAGGAATGAGTCTTCACATATGGGGACTCCCCAGCTAGAGATGCCTGGGAGATCACCCAGGTTGTGAGTCCCTGGGAAGGGCTCTACCTCCACCCATGAATCTCAGGCATTCAGCCAGGGATGGAGGGTAGGAGTTGATTAGGTATGGAACAGGTGTTTGAGAACAGCCTGACCAAACAAGGCATCCCGGCGGGAGTCCTTGTCCAAGCAGTAATGGGCTGTGAAGGTATGAACCGAGGCCCAGGTGGCCGCTCGACAGATCTGGTCGATGGACACAGAATTTAGATGAGCCATAGAGGCTGCCATGGCCCTCACATTGTGAGCTGTGACATGGCCCTCCAGAGAAAGGTTCTTACTCTGGTAGGCGAAAGAAATACACTGAGCAATCCAATTGGACAGAGTTCTCTTAGAGACTGGAAGTCCTAAATGAGAGGGATCAAAAGCAACAAAGAGTTGAGAGGACTTTCTATGTTGCTGTGTCCTTTGTAAGTAAAAAGCAAGAGCTCTTTTACAATCCAGGGTATGAAGATTCCTCTCTGCACTTGATGCATAAGGTCCGGGAAAAAAGACAGGTAAATAAACCTCCTGGTTCAGATGAAAAAGTGAGACCAGTTTAGGCATAAAGTGTGGATTAGTCCTAAGGACTACCTTGTCATGATGGAACCTTGTATAAGGAGGATTAGCCACTGGAGAGAGGCAGTTAGGAAAGGCGGGAAGGCAGTGCGCAGGTGCTGTGGGATGCTCCCAAAAGCTTTCCTCTTGGACGCTGGGGAGCGTTCCCGCGCAGGCTCCGTCGGTACCGACGATACCCATATGTGAAGACTCATTCCTGCTTGTTCCTGGAGATTCCTGAATACAGTCTTGGCCACCAGATGCGTCAGGGGAAACGCATACAGGAGCCCCACAGACTATGATATGAGAAATGTGTCAGCAGCCACCCTGCGCGGGTGTGGCTGCCTGGAGCAGAACCGGGACAACTGGTGATTTTGCGGACTCGCAAACAAGTCCACTACTGGCTGTCCCCAGGTCTGAAAAAGCCAATGGACTATTTCCTTGTCGAGCTGCCACTCGTGGGGCTGCAGAATCCTGCTTAGTCTTTCAGCTAATTAGTTGTCCTGGCTTGGCAGATAAACTGCCCTCAGATACATGCCATGTCGGACTGCAAAGGAGCACAGATCCAGGGTCTCCTAACAGTAGGTGGGACCCCGTGCCATCCTGTTTGTTCACATAGAACATAGTTGTTCGTCTGTACTAAGACAGGCTGATGAGCCGGAATCTGACAGAAAACTCGTAGAGCCAGGCGGATGGCATGAAGTTCCAAGAAATTGATTTGTTGTGTGCTCTCGTCCGGAGACCACACCCTGAGTGCAAAGCCCCTGGCAATGGGCTCCCCAGCCCAGCAAGGATGTATCCATGGTCAGGATCCTCGTGTGTTGAGGAGCCTGGAAGGGCATTTTTCGCCTCCAAGTGTAATGGTTGAAGCCACCAGTCCAAGGACTGTACCAATCTTTTGGACACTTTGACTCTGTCTCGGAGGCCGCCTGTGGCCTGCATCCACTGGTCTCTGAGGCACCACTGAGCTGTGCGCATGTGGAGATGGGAATCCAGTGTCACATGGATGGTGGAGGCCATGTGCCCGAGGAGGCGCAGAAAGTGCCTTGCTGATACCTGGGATCTGCTACTCACTTGGTGTGCCAGGGCCAGAAGCCTCTTTGCCCTGTCTGCTGGCAGGTAAACCCTTGCTTGAAGGGTATCTAGTCTGGCCCCTACGAAGTCTAGTTGTTGGGTGGCTGGAATTGGGGCAATTGATTACAAACCCCAGATGCTGGAACACCTGGATGGTTCGAGATGTGGCCTGTTGGACCTCCATGGCTGAAGTGGCACCAATGAGCCAGTCGTCTAGGTAGGGGAAGACAAAAACTCAAATTGTGAGGAAGGTGGCCACCACCGCCAGGCATTTTGTGAATACCCTGGGGGCTGTGGAAAAGAAAGAACTGACCAAGGCCCTAGAACAAGGTTAGAGATTATAGCAGAGACTGATGAGCTTTTGGGTGATAAGGTAACTTACACGAATATAGATCATCCAGTTTATGGCAATCTAGACCTGGCTATGGATAGTGATGAATCTATTTATGGTACTCTGGATAAAGGTACAAACATAGTAATATAGTAAGTGACGGCAGATAAAGACCAGCATGGTCCATCTAGTCTGCTCAGTAAGATGGCAAGAGTAGGTGCACCTGTCGCTCTGTGCAGGCCACCCCTCCCCATGTTTTTGTTTCTGTTTAGGGGTGAACCCACCACTCCATGTAGGACACCCTTATTTGTTCAGATGCTAGATAGTTCAGAAGTTAGATGGTACCGTTTATTTTGCTTTTATCCTGTTGCTGTAAAGGGATCCACTGTGTTTGTCCCATGCCGTTTTGAATTCCATCACCGTGTTTGCCCTCACCACTTCCATTGGGACGGCATTCCAAGCATCCACCACCCTTTCAGTGAAGAAATATTTCCTGACATTGCCTTTCAATTTACCACCTTGCAGCTTCATGTTATGCCCTCTAGTTTTACAGCTTCCCCGTCTTTGGAAGAGGTTTGTTTGTTCATCATTTCTCTTTAAGTATTTAAAGGTCTGAATCATATCTCCCCTGTCCCTCCTCTCCTCCAAAGTGTACATATTTAGGTCTTCAAGTCTCTTCTCATAAGGCTTCTGACGCAGGCTCCAAATCATTTTGGTTGCCTTTCTCTGAACAGTTTCCAGTCTTTTTACATCTTTTGCAAGATATGGCCTCCAAAACTGAACACAGTATTCCAAGTGAGGCCTTACCAGTGACTTGTACAGTGGCATAAGTACCTCTTCCTTTCTGCTGGTAATCCCTCTTTGTATGCAGCCCAACATCCTCCTGGCTTTTGCCACCGCCTTGTCGCACTGTTTTGCCACCTTGAGATCATCAGAGATAATCACACCAAGGTCTTTCTCCTGAACCGTGCATACCAACCTCTCACCCCCTATGGTGTACTTTTCCCTTGGATTTCTGCTACCCAAGTGCATGACACTGCACTTTTTCACATTAAATCGTAGTTGCCAAGCATTAGACCAGTCTTCCAGCTTTTGTAGATCTTTCCTCATGTTATCCACTCCCTCGGGGGAGTCCACTCTGTTGCAAATTTTTGTGTCATCTGCAAAAAGACAGACTTTTCCATTCAGTCCTTCAGCAATATCACTCACAAATATATTGAACAGTGCCGGGCCCAGGACCGAACCCTGAGGCACCCCGCTAATCACCTTCCTCTCATCCGAGTGAGCTCCATGTACCATCACCCTCTGTTGTCTGTCAGTCAACCAATTTCTAATCCAGTTTACTATCTTGGGACCCATCCCCAAGCTACTGAGTTTATTGACAAGCCTCCTATGAGGAACAGTATCAAAGGCTTTGCTGAAATCCAGATAGATGACATCCATTGCATGCCCCAGATCTAGTTCCTTGGTCACCCAATCAAAGAACTCAATCAGATTTGTTTGGCAAGACCGTCCTTCGGTAAAACCATGTTGCCTGGGATCTTGCAACCTGTTGGTTTTGAGAAAGTTCACTATTCGCTCTTTCAGGAGCGCCTCCATTACTTTTCCTGCCACCGAGGTAAGGCTCACGGGCCTGTAATTTGACACTTCTTCCCTGTCACCACTTTTGTGTAGAGGTACAACATTAGCCATTCTCCAGTCCTGAGGAACCACTCCTGTTTCCAAGGATCTGTTGAAGACATCCTTTAATGGTCCTGCAAGAACCTCTCTGAGCTCTTTCAGTATCCTGGGATGTATCCCATCCGGTCCCATGTCTTTGTCCACTTTCAGTTTAGCAAGTTGTTTTAACACCTCATCTTCTGTGAATGGTGTGGTATCTACTTCAGTCCTATTTTTATATTTGGGAGTCACAGCTGGTCCATCTCCAGGATCTTCTTTAGTAAAAACAGAGCAGAAGTATTTGTTTAGCAATTTCGCTTTTTCAGTGTCACTTTCCACGAGTCCTTTCCCAGCACTTCTGAGTCCTGCAATTCCAACTCTGATCTTCTTCCTTTCCTGAATATACCTGAAGAAAGTTTTGTTGCCACCCTTAACATCTTTAGCCATCTTTTCTTCTGCCTTTGATTTTGCTATCCTTATTACTCTTTTAGACTCTTTGAGTTGGATCCTGTATTCATTTCTGTGTTCTTCTGTTTGCAAGCTTTTGAATTTTGAAAAAGCTGTGTTTTTGCCTTTATTTGCGCAGCCACCTCTTTGGAAAACCAAATAGGTTTCCTTCTCCTCTTGTTTTTATTTATTTTTCTTACATATTTATCTGTTGCCCCTTTTATTGCTGCCTTTAGTTTAGTCCATTGCAATTCCACTTCCCTTATCTTCTTCCACCCCGTCATCTCCTCCTTTAAGTACTCGGCCATTTTATTGAAGTCAGTGTTTTTGAAGTTTAGGACTTTGAGCTTGCTATGATTGGCCTGTACCATGGCTTTTATCTCAAACCACACCGTGTGATGGTCGCTGTTGCTCACAGGGGCACTCACGCAGACATTCGACACGTTATCACTGTTGGTAAGCACTACATCCAGCGTTGAGCTTTCCCTGGTTGGTTCCATCACCATTTGTCTAAGTAATGCATCTTGGAGAGCATCCACAATTTTTTTGCTTCTTTCCAGATGTACAGAAGGAGTAATCCAATCCACATCAGGTAGATTAAAGTCACCTAATATGATCGCTTCCCCCTTTGTTGCTATCTTGGCAATATCTATAATCAATTCGTTATCTCTCTCTTCAATTTGAGTCGGAGGTCTGTAGACTACAGCAATATGGATGACAGTGCCATCTCCTCTTTCCAACGCAATCCAGAGCGCTTCTTCTTTTCCCCATGTTCCCTGCATTTCAGTAGCTTTAATACTGCTTTTGACATACAAGGCTACTCCTCCTCCTTTTCCATTTTCTCTGTCTCTTCTGAATAGATTATAGCCAGCTATGGCTATATCCCAATCATGCGATTCATTAAACCATGTTTCCGTAACGGCCACAATGTCCAAATCCGTTTCCACCATTAGGGCTTCCAGGTCTGGAATTTTTTGGCTAAGCTTCGAGCATTTGTGCTCATTGCTTTCCAGCATTTACCTGGCTTGTGTGTATTTTGCATTGATTTTATTCTGCCCATTTCTTCCCACTTGTTTTTGGTGTGTGGTTTAAGAGTGTGGCTGTTTCTGATGTTGTTCTGTTTTTGCAGGGGGTGGCATGCAGATGTTGACCTTCCACATCCGTCACCACCTTTTCATAGTTTTAATGCATATCCACATAATGCATGTATTTTTCACTTAGGTTTCTTTTCCCTGCGACAGAGAGATGTAGTCCATCAGCACAGTATAGTCTCTTGTTGGTCCATCTGTTGTCCCAGTTGCCAATAAATCTGAATCCTTCTTGTTTGAACCAGGTCTGGAGCCATGTATTAAAGTTGTTAATGCGATGCAGCCTTTTTGTCCCCTTACCAAGAACAGGTAGAACTTCTGAAATACTGTTAAATAAATAAATAAAAATAAACAGTGTTAACAATGGGCTTGAGTTTCTCTCCCAGAGATTGGAAGTCCTTTTGGACTGTAGAGGCATTGTTTCTAGCCAGGTCATTTGTGCCCAAGTGGATAATAACATCTGGTTTGGAGTGCTCACTTTTTGCGCTAAGTATTTCAACAACTTGGTTTGTATTCCTGCTGACTGAAGAGCCTGGTAGGCATATGACTATCTTCTCTCCTTTGAACTATGTTCCCAAGTTGGTGCCTCTGATGATGGAATCTCCAAGTAGTAATAGTTTTCTGTTTGGTGAGGTTTTCTTCATATTTGGTGCTTTAGCAGGAGATTGGGCATTGTCTGACTCATTTAAGGGCCCTTCAGTTTCTTTGGGTTGGGCATCCTCATTAGCCAAGGCAGAGAAGGCATTTTGCAGGGATATCTCTTGATGTGTAGGATGTCTCTGCATTACAGGTTGCAATCTTCCGGAACCCACTGTGATCCATTTGTTCCTGGGGTGTTTGATTCTTTGTGGGAGCGGTGGTGGACTTTGTTCAGTTTGTATCCTAGAAGAGGTGCGCTTCATTGCAGCCAGTTCCTCCCTCAGTAGAGAAACTTCTTTATGCATGGCTGCTAGGTCTTTCCTTAGTAGAGTCAGTTCTTCATGCATGGCAGCTGACTTTAGGCATATAGGACAAGCTCTTAGGCTCCAAATGATTCTTCTTTGAATGAAAGTACCACAGTTATTGCACTGAATACATGACATGTTGCTTAAGCAGTCCCAGAAGAGGAAGAATAATAAGAAAAGTTGAAGATGTGGGCGTTACCCAAGTTAGGAACGACAGATGGCACGTAAGTGACCACTATATAGGCAATGTAGCCCCTGGGGTGGGTGGGGTGAGGGGTAGGGTGGGCGGGAACCTAAGTGTCTCTGGCCAGTAGGCTGTTCCTGAACAGTGGGCACACAGCAAGGGAGTAGGTAAGGGAACCCACCAAGAAGGGCAAATAAATAGATAAATATGTGGAGACAAACAGACAAAACTCACAATTTAGCAGCAAATTCAGCAAAAATCACCTTTTGGGAGAGCTCTGGAAAGCACTGCTCTTCTCAAGAAACACAAAGGCAATCTGAGCAAGCCCACATGCACAACAGGAATGGAGGTCTACAACAATGCCTCAGCAGGGGGGGAGGGACAGTAACTCAGGTAGACTAACAGTGATGCAAGCACAGGTAATGAAGAAACCGGATTATAAAGGTAGCTATAGGTGAAAATATATATGCTTATTATAATGCCAGGCTTAATTGAAACATACATTTTTAGATAGAAGCTTCTGTCTTTCTTTCTCTGTGAAAAAGTGCTGACAGTTAGTTGCAATGGAGATTAGCTAACAAAGTTGTGTACATAGTTACTGGTGCAAAGGCTAACTTCTGCAAAATCTCTGGAAAACAGACAGTTCTGCCTCTCTTTTGAGGTAGATGATAGGTTGAAAAATTAGATAACAACTAACATCAGCATTATTGCATAAACGTTCCGAGAATCAGAGACCTTAGGTCAACTACATCTCAGCCTTTCCATCAGAAGCAAGGAGTACCACAGGGTTCCTCCCTCTCAGCTCTGCTATTTAACATCTATATGCAGCCCATCTGCAACATCTCCCGCTCATTCGGAATATCATGTCTCATCTACGCGGATGATGTGCTCTTGTTCACTCCAATCAATGTGTTAAAACCTGACTACATTACATTAATCACCTGCTTCAATTCAATCTCAGACTGGTTGCTCTCACAAAATCTCAGAATTAATTTCAAAAAACTTAAGTCCTGATTGTCACAAGGAACAAAGACTTCTCTCCCCCACCAACCCTAAGAACAAGAGATGCCGATCTACCACTCAAAACCTCAATACGTTACCTGGGTGTTATACTTGACCAGCAGCTTGAATTCAAAGAACATATAAAAAATACTGTAAAAGCCATCTACCATAAGATCAGGACACTCCGACACCTCAGACCTATGCTTGAACTATGCGACTTCCGCACAACCTTCCAGGCATTAGTCTCTCCTCACTTTGACTATGCAAATATCGTACTACACGGCCTACCCAAGAGCACGCTGAATCCCCTTCAGTTGGCCATGAATACAGCTGCCAGGGTTCTTCATGGAGCATCAAGGAGTCAACATATTACTCCCATCCTTTTCGAACTTCACTGGCTCCCGATATCATGCAGGATTTTATACAAAGCCCTCATTTTGACCTTCAAAGCATTCCGTCAAATCTCACCATCCTCGTTATCTGACCTCCTTCATCACACACAGAACACCAGATCTGGACGATCTATAACAGAGAACATGCTAACAGTCCCAAAAGACCTTACAAAACTTACTCAGACAACTACTACAAGAGCATTCTCCTCCTTTGCCCCCAGATGCTGGAATGCGCAGCATCAGATCACAACAAGACCTGTCCCAATTTAGAAAATCTCTAAAAACATACCTCTTCCTACAACACTTCTCACATTGCACTGGTTCCTTTCCACCCCCTACACAAACCAACGACCATGGCTAGTCAAATAAGTTCCCGAAACTTCATTACCCGTTCTAGATCAAAACCTCATAGACCCCCATCTTAAGAGCTCATACATTTGAGAATCTATTGTAAATAGTTGTGAATATATGTTATTTATTTAACCCCTGTTATCCATGTTCTCATTTCCTGTTACTTGTAAACTTGACATACGTTTTATGCTTAAGTACAAAGTTGTTAAAATGTAAACCGCGCTGATGATAAAAGTGCGGTATATAAAAGCTGTTAAATAAAATAAATAAATATATAACTGGAAATCAAATAAAGCTTGGGAAATTAATAGAATTTAGAGAGAACTTATAGTGTAACTGATCAGCTTTTGTATAAAGCGTAGTTACTCACCTGTAACAGGTGTTCTCCAGGAGCAGCAGGAATCAGTCCTCACATATGGGTGACGTCGGCGCCGACGGAGCCCTCGCGGAGCAATTTTCCCCAGCTTTCAAAGAAAGCCTTTGGGAATTGCAGCGCGCATGCGCGGTCGCCTTCCCGCCCAAGGGTGCCATCTTAGCCAGTCAGATGACATAGCTAAAAAAGACAGCATAAAAATTTGCAAAAAAACTAAAGCAGATGATTGCAACTCCAAGGGGAGGAGGGAGGGTTGTGAGGACTGATTCCTGCTGCTCCTGGAGAACACCTGTTACAGGTGAGTAACTACGCTTTCTCCAGGACCAAGCAGGAAGTCAGTCCTCACATATGGGACTCCCAAGCTTAAGGCTACCGGAGACCCTAAGCACAAAAATGAGCTCCCTCTAGCTCAGCAGCACAGAAGGAAGGAATCTTCGCTGAATTATTACCCACCGGTAGCCCACATCCGGGATGGAGGGTAGGAGTTGCTCAAACCTCAAAGAGATTACGGAGGACTGCCTGTCCGAAAGCACTGTCCCTGCGGGACTCCCTCTCGAGACAGTAATGGACCGCAAAAGTCTGGCTCGAAGACCAAGTAGCGGCCCGGCAGATGTCTGCCAGCGGAACAGAGCGGAGGTAAGCCACTGACGTAGCCTTTGCCCGAATGCAATGAGCCGTGACTCGACCTTCCAAGGAGAGTCCGGCTGCCCCATAAGCCCAAGTGATACAGTCCGCAACCCAGATGGACAGAGTACGCTTGGAGACCGGGAGCCCCAATTTATTGGGGCCAAAAGACACAAAAAGCTGAGCAGCTTTACGGTGCTCCCGCGTACGGTCAAGGTAGAAGTTCAATGCCCTTCCACAGTCCAGGGTATGGAGGACCGTTTCAGCTCGGCTGGAGTGCGGTCTGGGAAAGAAGGTTGGAAGTACCACCTCCTGATTGATGTGAAAAGGGGAGACCACTTTCGGAAGAAATTTTGGGTGAGTCCGTAGGACTACCCTATTTTTGTAGAACCGAGTGTAAGGGGGATCAGACACGAGGGCCTGCAATTCACTTACGCGTCTAGCGGAAGTAAGGGCTATCAAGAACAATGTTTTCCAAGAAAGAAAACGGAGAGAACAGGTAGCCATAGGTTCAAAAGGTGGACAGGTGATTCGCTGTAAAACCACATTCAGATCCCAGTCAGGCGCTGGCGGGCGCAGAGGTGGCTTAAGCAGAAGGAGACCTCGGAGAAACCTCGCTACAAGAGGGTCACTGGAAAGAGGTCTGCCGTCCACCAGCACATGATGTGCTGAAAGAGCACTAAGGTGAACTTTGACGGAGTTGGACTTAAGTCCCAGATTAGAAAGGTATAGCAAGTACTGCAGGATCACCGACACCGGGCAGGAGAAGGGATCCTGAGACTGTTGGGTACACCAAACGGAAAAGCGACGCCATTTAAGGGCGTAGCATTTGCGGGTAGAAGGTCGCCGAGAAGCTAGGACGACCTCTTCCACCTCTGCCGGCAGGAGAAGGGGAGCAAGGACTACCCTCTCAGCAGCCAGGCCATTATATTGAGAGACCTGAGGTTGGGGTGTAGCAGAGACCCCTGATCCTGAGTGAGGAGATCCGGTTGTAACCCCAGAGGGAATGGATCCTCTACCGCTAATTGCAGCAGGAGTGGAAACCACAGCTGTCTGGGCCAGCGAGGGGCCACCAGGATCATGAAAGCTTTGTCTCGGAGAACCTTGAAAAGAGTCCGAGAGACTAGCGGGATGGGAGGAAAGGCATACAGAAGGCTCTCCGACCATGAGAGTAGAAAAGCGTCCGCCGCAACTCGAAGGGGATGTGGCTGACGAGAGCAGAAGCGAGGAAGTTGCCGGTTGAGAGGGCTGGCAAAGAGATCCATCGTGGGGAGGCCCCACTTTAGAAAGAGCTTCTGAGCTACCAAGGGATCCAGGCGCCACTCGTGTGGCTGGAGGATCCTGCTGAGTTTGTCCGCCAGGCAATTTTCTTGGCCTGGGAGATAAACTGCCTTGAGAAGAACGCCGTGACTGACGGCCCAAGAGCAGAGCTTCTGTGCTTCCCGACAGAGAAGGAAGGAGCCCGTGCCCCCCTGCTTGTTCACGTAGAACATGGCAACTTGATTGTCCGTCTGGACAAGGACGGACTGGTGAGAGGTCAGGTGGGAGAAGGCCTTGAGAGCCAGGCGGATCGCTCTGAGCTCCAGGAAGTTGATCTGCTGAGCAGACTCCCACGTGGACCAGAGACCCTGAGTACGTGCCCCTTGGCAATGTGCTCCCCAGCCCAGGAGGGATGCATCTGTCGTCAGCACCCGAGCCGGCTGAGGGGACTGAAAAGGCATGCCGAGTACCAGGTTCGGCCGATGAAGCCACCACTGGAGAGACGAGGCCAGCGGCTCGGAGACGCGCACCAGGTCTGCGAGGCCGCCTGTGGCTTGTTGCCACTGCCTGCGGAGACACCATTGAGCAGGCCGCATATTCAGGCGGGCATTGGGGGTCACATGGACGGTGGAAGCCATATGGCCGAGTAGTCTCAGGAAGCGCCTGGCGGAGACCAGGGACTGGCTGCGAAAACGGTCGGCTAGGTCCATGAGCCGTTGAGCCCTGTCGAGCGGTAGGAACGCTCGTGCCTGAGGAGTGTGCAGCCTTGCGCCGATGAACTCGAGATCCTGTGAGGGGAGCAAAGTGGACTTTGCGAAGTTTATAACAAAGCCCAAGTACTGCAGAAGAGTCACCGTGCGGCGTGTGGCGTTGGTGACCTCCGGCGCGGACGCTGCTCTGATGAGCCAGTCGTCGAGGTACGGAAAGACATAGAGGCCGTGAAGCCGGAGATGGGCCGCCACCACCGCGAGACATTTTGTGAAGACTCGCGGTGCGGAGGACAGGCCAAAGGGCAGTACTCTGTACTGGTAATGATTTCCTGCCACCACAAACCTTAGGTATTGGCGGTGGCTTGGGTGGATGAGGATGTGCGTGTAGGCATCCTTTAGATCCAAGGAGCATAGCCAATCTCCCTGCTGGAGGTAGGGCAGAAGGATTCCAAGGGTAAGCATTTTGAACTTTTCCCGCACGAGGAACCTATTGAGGTTGCGTAAGTCCAGGATGGGTCGGAGGCCTCCCGTCCTTTTTGGTACTAGAAAATACCTGGAATAAAAGCCTTGACCTCTCAGGTGGTGGGGCACCGGTTCCACCGCCTGTTCCTGTAGAAGACCTGCTAACTCCTGAAGGAGTAATTCCCTGTGCAGAGGGAGTCGTGGAGGCTCTCCCGGAAAATAGGAGGGAGGGACCTGGTGGAAGTGGAGAAGATAGCCTTCTCTTACGACTTGAAGCACCCAGGCATCTGAAGTGATGCTGGACCACCTGTGGGCGAAGTGAACCAGCCGGCCTCCGGTGCTGGGAGGAGCCAGCGGAGGGGGAGAGGCTATGCTGAAGGAGTCAAAAGCCCCCACCCTGCTGAGCAGGGGCTGGTGGTGCAGGCTTGGGGGCTTGCTGCCTACGGGACCCGTTACCCCGTCCCTTGGCCTGCTGGCCCTGTTGGGGAGCTGCAGGGGCCTGATATTGAGGGTAGTGTTTGTAGGCAGCCGCCTTTCTCGGGTAAAAGGACTTCTTTCCCGAGCCCTTCTTTTTCTGGGAAGGGGCGGAGGTCTTCCTAGAAAGCCTAGTCCTGGTGAGAGTCTCCGTCTCGATTTGTGCAGCCTTTTCAGCCATGGGCTTGCCAAAGAGGTTTTCGCCTCGGCAGGGGACATCGACCAACTTGTCCTGCACCCAGGGCTCAAGGTCAGACGACTGAAGCCAAGCCTGTCGGCGGGCACCGATGCCAGCTGCGGCCACTCGAGCCGATGCTTCAAAGCCATCATAGGCTGCTCGGGATATGAATTTTGAGCATTCCCGAATGCCAGTGGACAAGGCCAGGAACCTCCGCAATGGTTCCTCGGACAAACCAGCGGAGAATCCGGCTAGCTCTTTAGCCAGGTCTCGGAGATACATGCCCATGTATAGCTGGTAGGTCTGGACACGACACGCAAGCATAGAGCCCTGGAAGCACTTCTTACCAAGGCCATCCAGGTTACGGGCCT
The DNA here is from genome assembly GCA_033557465.1 of Ichthyophis bannanicus. Classification (NCBI taxonomy): domain Eukaryota; kingdom Metazoa; phylum Chordata; class Amphibia; order Gymnophiona; family Ichthyophiidae; genus Ichthyophis; species Ichthyophis bannanicus. The sequence goes on along the minus strand of CM066044.1, from coordinate 277,100,035 downwards.
CCCTGCCAGGAGGCACCGAGGAGTGCATCTTCTGGCTCTTAAGACGATGCATGGCCGATTCCACTACCATGGAATGGTGTGGTAGCTGTGCTTTTTGGAAGCCAGGGCTCTTGCGGACTCGATAGATAGAATCGACCCGCTTGCTCAGGACCGGCGAGGAAGCCGGACTCTCCCACATGCGGAAGAGTAGTCGTTCCAGCATGGGAGGAACCGGTACAGTAAAGTGTTCCCTGGCGGGAGAGTCATACTGGAGGGCGTCGAGCTCTTCGGCTCGAGGCTCCTCCTCGGGATCCGCAGGGAAGGCCAAAGCCTTGGCCATATCCCTGACGAAGTCCGAGAACCGGGCATCCTCCGGGGGGGACTGCTTCCGAGGTTCGGACTCAGGTGAGTCCGAGGGGACACACCGAGTCCGAAAAGAATCAGGTGACTCTTCTTCTTCAGACTCCCAGACCGACTCCGACGAGGAATCGGTGGGGTCGGCCCGGGCAGGGCGCGGCGCCTGCCGCCCCGACGCCGAGGGAGTCGGCGTCGGCGACCTCGGTCCCGAACGGGAGGCCGAGGGTGACCTCGACCGAGGATCGACTCGAGTTCGCATGGACTCGAGGATCGGCTCGGTCTCCGGAGTCGACTTAGACGTCGACGTCCCGGCGGTCGGGACAGCGGTCGGGACAGCGGCGCCAGCGAGGCCAGCGAGCAGTGCCCGCTGCTGGTCCATGAAGGCAGACAGTCTGCTCTCCAAGGCCGTCAACCTGAGTCCGAGCTCAGGTGACCCAGCAGCCCCCGACTCGGGCCCCGACGGTGTCGGGCCCGACGTTGGCGGTCTCGGAGGCGAGTCCAGGAGGACCACAGCACTTACCCGAGCAGGCAGCTCCGACTCCAGGCGAGGTCGCTTCGAGAGGTGCTCCTTCTCCAAGGACCCGGGACGGCTATCGGGGCTATGCGACCTGGCCCTCGCGGAGCCAGGAGCGTCCACCGACGCCGCCCTCGCGGGTTTCACCTTCCGTCGATGGTCCCCGGAGGGAGAACCCCTGTCGGAGGAACTCCGGCGACGGTCCGAGCTGGAACCTCTGGACACGGAGGCCTCCGACGAGGTCCGGGTACGGCTGGGGTCAGCGAAGATCCTATCCCGCTGATGCCGCCGACTTCTCAACGCTTTGGAGGACATTTTGCCGCAGGCCCCACAGATCATTTCTTCATGATCCGGGCCCAGGCAGTGGAGGCAATTGTCGTGTGTGTCAGTTAGTGACATATTTCGGTCACACTGACCACACCGCTTGAAACCACTGGCAGCCATCGGGGGAAAAAGGGCCCCTGCGAGGTCAAAGGACCGGGCTGCCAGGGAAAAACCGAAAACGAAACTAAGTCAGAAAAACCGAAAAAGAAGAAGAGGACTCGTGACCGGCGTCGCGAGTCCGGGCGGGAAAAAGACCGGCGTCGAACCGAAGGAAAAAAGGAGAAAATTATGAGTAAAATCAACTTTTTCGCGGGGACACGACGGGTACGTCTGTAGGGCTCCGCGGAAAAAAGAAGACTGGCTAAGATGGCACCCTAGGGCGGGAAGGCGACCGCGCATGCGCGCTGCAATTCCCAAAGGCTTTCTTTGAAACCTGGGGAAAATTGCTCCGCGAGGGCTCTGTCGGCGCCGACGTCACCCATATGTGAGGACTGACTTCCTGCTTGGTCCTGGAGAATGAAGGAATTACAGCGACACCTACTGTCACTTGGTAATTATAATCATGGCCTTGTAACTTCCGTTTTTTATGTATTTTTGCAAAGCATCAGCAGAAAAATAACCCTGCAGGCAGATTTTATTCCAGACCTGTAATTTTGTAACATGAATAATATCATCCAATGTTAATCAAAAATCAACTATGTCAGATGATACTTCTTAATAAAAGGCATATCTCTGGCAGAAGATTTTTGAAGATGGTTAGGGAGGAGCCATGATTTGGACCTCCGACGATCTTCCTTCTAGAGCTCTGGAATTAATATAATTAATTTTCTGTGTATGTGTCATGTTTTTTTCCTTCCTGTTAGAAGGGCTAGGTAAAGCCTAAGAATCCAGGTTGGAATCCAGGAAGGAGGGCCTGCCCCAAAAGGGCTACAACAGGGGCGGAGGCCAGGCCAAAGGGAAGGACCCTGTACTGGTAGTGATTTCTTACCACCACAAAGCACAGATATTGCCTGTGGTCTGGGTGTATCAGGATGTGTGTATACACATCCTTTAGGTCTAAGGAGCATAGCCAGTCTTCCCAGGCAGAGGTAAGGCAGCAATATTCCAAGTGAGAACATCTTGAACTTGTCCCTTACCACGAATTTGTTTAAGTTACGCAGGTCGAGGATGGGTCTGAAGCCTCCTTTCCTTTTTGGTATCAGAAAGTACCTGGTCAAAAACTTAAGGGCTGTAGTGGCTAAAGGCTCAGAAGGCGGCTTCATGAGCTGCCCGAGAACTAGATTTAGATCCCATGCCACTGGTGGTGGCTTGATGGGAGGTTTAGTTAATAAAAGGCCTCTCATAAATCTTGATAGCAGTAGATGAGAGGAAATTGGTTGTCCATTCAGAGGCTTATAAGAAGCTGCAATTGCACTAAGATGGACTCTTACCGAATTGGTCTTTAGACTAGAATTCGATAAGTGAAGGAGATACTCTAGTATCGATTCTAAGGGTATAACCAGGGGGTTTAATCCCTTCTTGGAGCACCATATAGTAAAACGTTTCCACTTTAAGGCATAAGATCTTCTTGTGGAAAGTTTCCTAGAAGCCTGAAGGATATCTTTTACCTGTTGGGACAGGTTGAAATCTTGGAGGTCTAAGCCTTCAGCAACCAAGCCGTGAGGTGCAGGGACTGGGGATTCGGGTGCCATAGCGTCCCGTTCTCCTGGGAAAGGAGATCTGGAGCATGCCCTAACTCCAGAGGTGCCGCTTGAGAGAGATGTAGAAGCAGGGAATACCACGTTTGGCGTGGCCATCATGGTGCTATGAGAATCATGCGACCCCTGTCTCTCTGAAGCTTGAAGAGTGTTTTGGGGATGAGGGGAATGAGTGGGAAGGCATAAAGGAAGTCCTGACCCCAGTGAAAGAGGAAAGCATCCCTTGCCTGACAGTTGTGAGCCGGAATCCTGGAACAGAACCGGGGAAGTTTGGCATTCAGTGGACTTGCAAAGAGATGTATGTCTGGAGTGCTCCAGAGATGAAATATGTTCGCCACCTGGTCTAGGTGGAGGAACCACTCATGAGGCAGCAGTACTCAACTGAGTTTGTCTGCCTAGAGGTTTTGAATGCCTGGAAGATATACCACTAGAAGGTGAATTTGATGCTCTCTGGCGAGGGCCCACAGTTGTAAAGCTTCGTTGCATAATGACAGAGAGCCTATTCCGCCCTGCTTGTTCACATAGAACATGACTACCTGATTGTCCGTCTGGACTAGGACTGTCTTGTAGCTGAGCTGGGCTTGGAATACTCAGAGCTAAATAAATTGTTCTTAATTCCAGGTGGTTTATGTGCAAAACCAACCTCCTGTGGAGTCCAGGTGCCCTGGGTAGACAGATGATTCAGGTGTGCTCCCCAACCCACCTGTGATGCATCTGTTGTTAGGGTGGCCTGAAAGAGGGGTTGATGGAAAGGAAACCCCACTGTCAGATTTTCTAGTGATTGCCACCATTGGAGGGACAAAATTAGCCGTTGAGAGATTATTATTTTGTCCGACAAATGACCCGTGGCCTGCGTCCACTGTGTGGAGAGGGTCCACTGAGCTGCCCGCATGTGGAGGCGAGCATATGGGACTACATGAACTGTGGATGCCATATGTCCCAGTAACTGCAGTAGCTCTCGAGCAGCGAGGAAGGATTTGCCTGCTGCTTGAGAAGCTAGTTGTATTATGCAAAGACACCGGGCTTGTGGAAGGAAAGCCCTTGCCTGTCTGGTATCTAGACAGGCTCCTATGAATTCTAGGCATTGGGAAGGAACTAGTTGAGATTTTGGGAAGTTTATTACCAATCCCAAGTATTGAAGGATTCGCATGCAGCCCCTCTGTGACATTTTCAAAAAACATAATATCAACTACCATATCTATGCAGATGATATTATGCTATACACTCAATTGGACACAACTGACCCGAAGTATACCCAGCTGGAAACCTGCCTGTACGAGATGTTAGCATGGCTCCAGCAAAACAACATGGTAATCAACCATAAGAAAACCGAAGTGATGTATATATCAAGTAAACCAAACTTTGAACCTCCTCCGACAGTCACCCTCTGTAACAACACGTACAACACAAAAAATGAGATCAAATACCTGGGAGTCACACTCAACAGCAAACTGAAAATGGAAAAACACCTGCGAAAAACCAACAAGGCCATCTTCCACAAACTCAGAGTCCTACAATCACTGAGGAACTTAATCGAACCCTGTGATTTTCGGATGGTGGCACAAGCACTCATTATGCCACACTTAGACTACTGTAACGCCATACTACAGGGTCTGCCAAAGAAAACGGTAAATATCTTGCAATTGGCCCAAAATGTGGCGGCAAGGGTCATCACACGAACAAGCATTGCTCAACACATCACACCTGTATTGATCGAGCTACATTGGCTACCCGTTGCTGCCAGGATACAATATAAAACTTTGGTAACCACATTCAAAATCATACATGACCTAGCGCCATCATTCCTCTCAACCCTGGTCAGCAAGCAGCCAACCAACAGAGACAGGAGAACTATCAACTCTGACACACTACAAGTTCCTAATAACATCAGATCAGTAACAGCCAGTACTAGCAATAAAGCATTCTCATTCTCTGCCCCAATAATCTGGAATCATCTACCACACGAACTGCGAGCTATAAAAGACATAAATGCCTTCAGAAAGAAACTAAAAACCCATCTGTTCAAATATCATTATAACCAGATGTGAACCAAAGTGGAATCATGAAGCTGATCTGTATAAATGTAATTATTGTAGAACTGTAAATATGTAAATACGTAAACCTAACCTTGAAGTGCCTAATCCTGCGTGGTGTGCCAGACCCCAAATCTATGTAGATATTATCCCAATTTTTCTGTCCTGATTTGACATCTCCCAAATTTGTAATCAAACCGCTACTGATCGCTGGAAGTAGCGGTATATAAGTGTAAACTAAATAAAATAAATAAAATTGTATGTGACAGTGCAGTGCTGGCCTTTGCAACTGTAGGGGCTCGAATGAGCCAGTCTAAATAAGAGAAGACGAAAATCCCCAGGGTTCGTAGAAATGCAGCTACTACTGCCATGAATTTCGTGAATACTCTTGGTGCTGAAGCCAGAACAAAGGGAAGAACCCTGTACTGGAAATGACCTAGATTGGCCACTGTTGGAAACAGGATACTGGGCTTGATGGACCTTGGTCTGACCCAGTATGGCATATCTTATGTTCTTATGTTCTTCCCCTGAAAAGGAAACGTATGAATTTCTGTGATCTGGACAGATGAGAATGTGAGTGTATGCATCCTTTAAGTCTAGAGAGCAAAGCCAATCCTGGCTTTGAAGGTATGGCAGAAGAGTTCCTAGAGAAATCATTTTGAACTTCTCTGGAAACAGATATTTGTTCAATTCTCTGAGGTCTAGAATGGGTCTGTGTCCTCCTGCTTTCTTTGGAATAAGAAAATAGGGGGAGTAGAACCCTGCAACCCGTTGAAGAATGGGTACTTCCTCTAGAGTGAGGAGATGTGGTTAGAGGTGTTTCCCACATCCTTAACATGAGATCATGCAAGATCTCATGAATAGGTAAGGTAGCTGCCTCTTTGGGAGCTTTAGGGTACTGCAGGATTTCTAATTCCTTTACCCTAGGCTCTTTTTCAGGAGCCACTGTGATGGAAAGACCTCAAGCTACATCTTGGATAAAATCCTGAAAGGACATATCCTCTAGTGGAGACATCCTTCGCTGAGGAGAAGAGGAATCCTCAGGAAGAAGTACTCTGGTATCGGCAGAGCTTTGAGAGTCTTCAGAGGATTCGAAGTATCTCCGATCTGTTTGATCGTGCAAGGCACGGTACCGGTACCGATCGAAGTCGGCATCTTAGTGGTCCGGTACCGACCTATCGATACCGGATGGATACGCATGACACAGTCCCGGTAGAATATCTGCCGATGTTGATGTAATTGATGCCAGTACCGGTTGAATTGTCTGAAGCGGTTTCAAGGGCATTGAGGCCGTGAGAAGAGCCGCCAGACTGCGTTCAATAGCCAAGAATCTCTGGTCTATCGACGCTGCAGATGCTTGGGTATCGGTACCGGAAAAAGCGGCCGGTACCCCAGAGCATGGCACCAGTAGTTCTGCCGAGGTTGAAGCCTCAAGAACATCCTGGAGCCCCCGTTACTGCTTTGGAAGCCGAAGCCTCCTGCTGGGGCAATTTTGCCGGTGAAAGTCCCTCAAGGGCAACGCCAGAGGCATCTCGCTGTCTAGAAGGAGACCTACCCTTTGAGGACCAGCTAGATTATGTTTAGTTACCTGAGATCCATGGGAGGAAGACGAAGGCCTGGACGATGTCGATGCCACGGAGTCTGCATCGGAGGGAAAAAGGGTGCTAAGCTTAACAGCTCGGTTCTGCCGGCCCCTTTTTGACATCATCCCACAGGCAACACACTCTGAAATAGAGTAGTCAGGACCTAAACATTTGAGGCACCACTCGTGGGTGTTGGTGACAGAGATGGTACCACCAAACTTAGAACACTTTTTAAAACCCAAAGCGGGTTTTTCCATTCTGAAGGAAAAGTTGGGCCTAGTGCCCAAAATGGCACGTGGCACCTAAGAGAAAATTACTGGAAAGACTCCAGAAGAAAGTTTTTTCTTTTGTTTTGTTTTTTAAAGAAAAGAAAGAAGAACCACCAGCGGTACCAGTGTAGCGTCGAGGGAAGGCAGACGCGACCACAAAAAAGAAGAATATAAGGGATTTTTTTCTGCGGTGACAGGATGTGCGACCTGTCGGCTCTGCGGAAAACGAAAAACTGGAGAGGGCCAGTTGGGAAAGGTGGGAAGGCAGCACGCAGGCGCTGTGGGATGCTCCCAAAAGCTTTCCTACTGGACGCTGGGGAGCGTTCCCGCGCAGGCTCCGTCGGTACCGACGATACCTATATGTGAATACTACATTCCTGCTTGTTCCTGGAGATTGGATACTGTAAAAACGGGAATGGGAAATATTGCAGAGAGGGTACTCACGTGTTACACCATAGGCAATTAGAAGAGTAGGGTCTTGAAAAAGACCATATGCATTTAAGGGTTCTATGTTCAAAAGAAAAACATATATATAAATATTATAAATCAGTTTCAAGTAAGGATGACTCAAACAACAATCCGTATACAGAAGCTTAAACAGTACATTGTTAAAAAACCCCGTAACAAATGGATGATGAAATGCTCAAAGAAATCAAGGAAGCTAACAAAAGTTATAGCGCAGTAATAATAACGGGTGATTTCAATTACCCCAGTATCGACTGGGTCAGTGTCACGGCAGGACATGCTAGGGAGATAAAGTTCCTAGATGACATAAATGACTGCTTCTTGGAGCAGCTGGTTCATGAACCGACCAGAGGGGAAGCCATATTAGACCTAGTCCTTAGTGGAACACCAGATCTAGTGCAAGAGATAAGGGTGTTGGGGCCACTTGGCAATAGTGATCATACCATGATCGCCTTTGATTTAATTAGTGGAGGAGGGATAGTAAGGAAATCCACAGTACTACCTTTTAACTTTCGAAAGGGAGGACTATGATAAAATGAGGAAAATAGTTAAGAAAAAACTAAAAGGAGCAGTTGCAAAGGTTAAAGACTTACATCAAGCTTGGGTGTTGTTGAAAAATACTATCTTGGAAGCCCAGACCAGCTGTATTCCACGCTTTAAGAAAAGTGGAAGGAAGTCCAAAAAACTGCCAGCATGGTTTAAAGGGGAGGTCAGAGAGGCTGTTGCCAAAAAAGCATCTTTCAGGAAATGGAAAAAAGAGCCAAATGACGAAACCTGGAAACAGCACAAGCACTGGAGGAGAAGAAAAGAAGAATGTCTTCCGCAAATTGGACAACCAAAAGAAAACAAAAAAAAGAAAACAGCGGAAGTAATAACCACGGCCTACCAGATGATAATTAAAATCCTTTATTGAGGACCCAACTTAACAATTTTCAGCCGAAGCCTTCATCAGGGGTCTAAAAAACAAACATACATAAAGTAAACCAAGGGTCAAAATAAAAACAATGAAATATGGATATCATAAGAGCGAACATAATAAAAAGAATTATATAATGGAAGTTACCAGGATACCACATAGATGTTGTAACAGACACGTCTATGTGGTGAAGCAATCGCTTTTCCCAATCTGAAAAATAATAATAATAATAATAATTGTATGTAACATAAAAATTAAAAGTACATGAATATGTAAAAGTAGATACATGTTACAATACTTAACAAATTATAAAACCAAAAGTAAATAGCAAACGAGAAACTATGTCCATAACATAAACTATAAAAAAGTATAATGCAACATAAAAGATGCTGATTAAAAAATGATAAAACCATATTAGAACCATTACAGGGCATAAACAAGGATAGACCTACATGTGAGATAAACTAAAAAGTGAACAGAGTCTAGGGAATATAAATGAACCATGGATGGTATACATAGGGGAGGTTGAAAAAACGTTGCTAACATGTATCGCCAATGTGCTGTTGTCGGAAAAAGGAGCAAAGATATGCATGAGCAGAAAAAACAAAAACAAAAACAAAATAAAAAGGAGACCAGATAAAAATGACGGCTTGCATACACATGAAGATGCAATTAATGAGTGGACAACTAACAAAATCATGCCACGTTGGGGGGAAAAAAAAAAAAAAACAGCTTACATTTTGACAATGTGAAGAAAATAATACAAGTGCATACTCAATTAAGACATGAAGGCACAGAAAAAATTATTCCTCAAAAAAAGGGGGTAGCCAAAAAACAGTCATTTGACCAACAACAACATTGTGTCATGAAACGTAACCTACAATGTAGAGGTGCAAAGGACCAAATGATTGCATGTAGTTACAGGAGGGCAAATGATTATAAACGGTTCAGGTCAACCATGTACAGTTTAAGACTCCCAAGTCTTCAAAAGTTATTACAACTAGCCATATGCAGATGAAAAACAATAGAAATATGGGCTTATACAAAAGCAACGTGAACTACAGTGTGAGGGTGCAAAGGACCAAATGATTACATGGAGTTACAAGAGGGCAAATGATCATAAACAATTCGAGTTATCCATGTACACTTTAAAATAGACAATTCTACAAAAATTATTATAACAAGCCATGTTGTTGTTGTTGTTGTTGTTGTTGTTAAGTGCCGTCGAGTCGGAATCGACTCATGGCGACCCTCTGGATAGCTATCCTAAACTGTGTTCGGTCTTCAGTCAGGCGGCTCATTGTTGACAGACTGGTACCCGTAGCTGCTGTTATTGTATCGATCCATCTCATTGCTGGCCTTCCTCTTTTGCGTTGACCTTCTATCTTGCCAAGCATAATGTCTTTCTCTAATGATCTCTCTCTTCGCATGATGTGTCCAAAGTATGAAAGTTGAAGTCTTGTCATCTGAGCTTCTAAAGAAAGCTTAGGTTTGATCTCCTCTAGTACCGACTGGTTTGTTCTTCGGGCAGTCCATGGTATACACAGTATTCGCTGCCAGCACCATAATTCAAAGGCATCAATTTTCTTCCTGTCTATCTTTTTCACTGTCCAGCTTTCACATCCATATGATGTTATTGAAAATACCATGGCTTGAACAAGTCGAATCTTTGTATGGAGAGAGACATCTCTGCTCTTGAGAATCTTATCTAGGTCTTTCACAGCCATTCTGCCAAGAACAATGCGTCTTCTGATTTCTTGACTGCTTGTTGCTTCTTTATTGATAGTTGATCCAAGTAGGTTAAAGTTGTTCACAATTTCAATTTCTTCTCCTTCAACGATGAACCTGTTGATTATGACAGTTGTCATGATCTTTACATTAAGGTGCAGGCCCATTTTGAGACTATGTTCTTTGATTGTGAGAAGCAAATGTTTCAGATCATCTTCACTTTCAGCCAGTAATGTGGTATCATCAGCATAGCGAAGGTTGTTGATGAGTCTTCCACCAATCTTCACACCTCTGTTGTCTTCATACAATCCTGCTTCTCTGATGATTTGTTCTGCATATAAATTAAACAGGTAGGGGGAGAGTATGCAGCCTTGTCTTACACCTTTGCTTATTTTAAACCATTCTGTTTCTCCTTGTTCCATTCGAACTGTTGCTTCTTGATCAATGTACAGACTGCGCAAGAGAACGATCAGGTGTTCTGGTATACCCATGCTTCTTAATGTGGCCCAGAGTTTCTCATGGTTTACACAGTCAAAAGCCTTGCTATAGTCGATAAAGCACAAATAGATATCCTTTTGGTATTCTTTAGTCTTTTCAAGGATCCATCTCACATCCGCAATGTCGTCTCTCGTTCCTCGCCCTTTCCTGAACCCTGCTTGCACTTCAGGTAGTTCTTGTTCCAGGTATGGTTGTAGTCTCTTTTGAATAATCTTCAGTAGAATCTTGCTGGCATGTGGGATCAGAGCAATTGTGCGATAATTTCCACAGTCAGTTGGATCACCTTTCTTTAGTATTGGTATAAACACAGATCTTTTCCAGTCAGTTGGCCATGATGTTGTCTTCCATATTTCTTGGCAGAGCCTTGTGAGTACGGTAACAGCTGCATCAGATTGCTGCAATACTTCTATGGGAATGCTATCAATGCCTGGTGCTTTGTTCTTTGATAAGGCTTTCAATGCTGCTTCAACTTCTTCTTTCATCACCAATGGTTCCCGATCATAAGGTACAGGTTGAAATGGCTGTTGGTCCACTTGATCTTTATCATATAAGAACTCTGTATATTCCTTCCACCTTTTCTTGATCTTCTCGGCATCATTCAACATAGAACCTTGAGCATCTTGTAACATTCCAATTCGAGGCTGGAACTTTTTCTTTAACTCTCGTAGCTTTAGGAAAGCCGATCTTGTTCTTCCTCTAATAGTTTCTGCTTCTATTTCCTTGCAAGTGTCATTGTAGTACTTTTCCTTGTCCTGTCTTGCTGCACGTTGGAAATCTCTGTTGAGTTCTGTGATTGTCTTTCTTTCTCCTCTGGCTTTAGCTTCTCTGTGTTTCTGGGCAATTTTCAGAGTTTCTTCCGTCATCCATTTTGGCCGTTTTTGCTTTTTCACCTTTTGTAGAGACTTCTCGCTTTCTTCCAACACAACCTTCTTGATGTCATTCCATAACTCTTCCGGAGCTCTGTCATTTGTATCTAAAGCAGCAAATCGATTTTGCAGGCAGTCTTTAAATTCCAGTGGTATATTCTCAAGGTCATATTTTGCTGCATTCATGAGTGGTTTGCTCTTTTTCAACTTTAGCTTGAGTTTGCATACTAGTAGTTGATGATCTGTACCACAGTCAGCTCCAGGTTTTGTCTTTGTTGATGTTACAGAGCTTTTCCATCGTTGACTTCCACATATGTAGTCAATTTGATTTTTATATAATCCATTCGGTGAAGTCCATGTGTACAGTCGCCGCTTGTGTTGCTGGAAGAAGGTGTTTGAGATGAATAGATCATTGGTCTTGCAGAATTCTATCAGTCTTTCTCCAGCTTCATTTCTGTTGCCAAGTCCATATTTTCCAACTACTTTGCCTTCTTCTTTGTTGCCAACCTTTGCGTTCCAGTCACCCATGACTATCAGGATATCCTGTTTGCATGTTCTGTCAATTTCAGCTTGTACTTGTTCATAGAACTCTTCAATTTCATTCTCTTCAGCAGCTGTTGTTGGGGCATATACTTGAATTATAGTTGTGTTGATAGGCAATCCTCGTAGACGAATAGAGATTAAGCGTTCGCTGACTGCATTGTATTTCATTACAGTTCTTGCAAGTTTCTTCTTTATTATAAATGCAACACCATTTCTTCTTTGTCTTTCATTTCCAGCATAGTAGACCATGTGATCATCTGATGCAAAGTGCCCGATGCCAGTCCATTTCAGTTCGCTGACACCCAACAGATCAAGTTGTACACGTTCCATTTCATTCTTGACCACCTCCAACTTCCCTTGGTTCATGCTTCGTACGTTCCATGTTCCAATGTGTAAGACATCTTTACAGCTTCTGACTCTCATTTCATGCGCAGCTACATCAGCAGTCAGACTTCCCGAGGGCTTTGATCCAACCACATCATAAATGCTGGCTTTACTCTGAAAAGTCTTCAGCTCTTCCCCAGTAGCTAGTTGAGTGCCTTCTGACCTGGGGGTCTCATCTTCCAGCACCATAGCACAATTTGTTTTGTTGTAACTATCCATTGGGTTTTCATGGCAAGATACCGAAGTAGACTGCCGGGCCTTTCTTCCGCGCAGTTTAAGTTTGGTGTTGTTGCCATTGTCACAAAAATGTGATCCTCCGCCGTCAACACTGTCCCATTCTGCTGCTGCCCAGATGGGTGGTTTGTCTTGGTCTGGCACCTCAGCTGAGACCTGTCCATCTTGGGAGACCCTGCCAGTAGTTAAACTACCGATAGTTTAGCTCTCAGCATCACTGATGCACGCAAGCCCTCACAGCACGACAAGCTGCAAACCAAGTGACAAGCCATATGCAGATGGAAATCAGTAACATAGTAACATAGTAGTTGACGGCAGATAAAGACCAGCATGGTCCATCCAGTCTGCCCAGCAAGATGGTAAGAGTAGGTGCACCTGTCGCTCCGCGCAGGCCACCCCTCCCCATATCCTTGTTCAGGGGTAAACCCACCACTCCATGTAGGACACCCCTATTTGTTGAGACGTTATATGGTTCAGAAGTTAGATGGTACCGTTTATTTTGTTTTCTTCCTATTTCTGTAAAGGGATCCTCTGTGTTTGTCCCATGCCTTTTTGAATTCCGTCACCGTGTTCGCCCCTACCACTTCCATCGGGAGGGTATTCCAAGCATCCACCACCCTTTCAGTGAAAAAATATTTCCTGACATTGCCTTTCAATTTACCCCCTTGCAGTTTCATGTGATGCCCTCTAGTTTTACAGGTTCCCCGTCTTTGGAAGAGGTTTGTTTGTTCATCATTTCTCTTTAAGTATTTAAAGGTCTGAATCATATCTCCCCTGTCCCTCCTTTCCTCCAAAGTATACATATTTAGGTCTTCAAGTCTCTTCTCATAAGGCTTCTGATGCAGGCTCCAAATCATTTTGGTCGCCTTCCTCTGAACAGTCTCCAGTCTTTTTACATCCTTTGCAAGATATGGTCTCCAAAACTGAACACAATATTCCAAGTGAGGTCTCACCAGTGACCTATACAGTGGCATAAGTACCTCTTCTTTTCTGCTGGTAATCCCTCTCTGTATGCAGCCCAACATCCTCCTGGCTTTTGCCACTGCCTTGTCGCACTGTTTTGCCACCTTGAGATCAGCAGAGATAATCACACCAAGGTCTTTTTCCTGAACTGTGCATACCAACCTTTCTCCCCCTATCGCGTACATTTCTCTTGGATTTCTGCTACCCAAGTGCATGACACTGCACTTTTTTGCATTAAATCGTAGTTGCCAAGCTTTAGACCAGTCTTCCAGCTTTTGTAGATCTTTCTTCATGTTAACCACTCCCTCGGGGGAGTCCACTCTGTTGCAAATTTTTGTGTCGTCTGCAAAAAGACTTTTCCATTCAGTCCTTCAGCAATATCACTCACAAATACATTGAACAGTGCCGGGCCCAGGACCGAACCCTGGGGCACCCCGCTAATCACCTTCCTCTCATCCGAGTGAGCTCCATGTACAATCACCTTCTGTCGTCTGTCAGTCAACCAATTTCTAATCCAGTTTACCATCTTGGGACCCATCCCCAACCTACTGAGTTTGTTGACAAGCCTCCTATGAGGAACAGTATCAAAGGCTTTGCTGAAATCCAGGTAGATGACATCCATTGCATGCCCCTGATCTAGTTCCCTGGTCACGCAGTCAAAGAACTCGATCAGATTTGTTTGGCAAGATCGTCCTTCGGTAAAACCATGTTGCCTCGGATCTTGCAAGCTGTTGGTTTTCAGAAAGTTCACTATTCGCTCTTTCAGGAGTGCCTCCATTACTTTTCCCGCCACCGAGGTAAGGCTCACGGGCCTGTAGTTTGACACTTCTTCCCTGTCACCACTTTTGTGTAGAGGTACGACATCAGCCATTCTCCAGTCCTGAGGAACCTCTCCTGTTTCCAAGGATCTGTTGAAGACATCCTTTAACGGACCTGCAAGAACCTCTCTGAGCTCTTTCAGTATCCTGGGATGTATCCCATCTGGTCCCATGGCCTTGTCCACTTTCAGTTTAGCAAGTTGTTCTAACACCTCTTCTTCTGTGAATGGTGTGGTATCTACTTCATTCCCATTTTTATATTTGGGAGTCACAGCTGGTCCATCCCCAGGATCTTCTTTAGTAAACACAGAGCAGAAGTAATTGTTTAGCAATTTTGCTTTTCCAGTGTCACTTTCCACGAGTCCTTTCCCAGCACTTCTGAGTCCTGCAATTCCAACTCTGATCTTTTTCCTTTCCCGAATATACCTGAAGAAATTTTTGTTGCCACCCTTAACATCTTTAGCCATCTTTTCCTCTGCCTTTGATTTTGCTATCCTTATTAGTCTTTTAGACTCTTTGAGTTGGATCCTGTATTCATTTCTGTGTTCTTCTGTCTGCAAGCTTTTGAGTTTTGCAAAAGTTGTGGTTTTTGCCTTTATATGAGCAGCCACCTCTTTGGAAAACCAAATAGGTTTCCTTCTCCTCTTGCTTTTATTTACTTTTCTTACATATTTATCTGTTGCTCCTTTTATTGCCTCCTTTAGTTTAGCCCATTGCAATTCCACTTCCTTAATCTCTTCCCACCCCGTCATCTCCTCCTTTACGTACTCTGCCATTTTATTGAAGTCAGTGTATTTGACGTTTAGGACTCTGAGCTTGCTATGATTGGCCTGTACCATGGCTTTTATTTCAAACCACACCGTTGGATGGTCGCTGTTGCTCACAGGGGCACTCACGCAGACATTTGACACACTATCGCCGTTGGTGAGCACTACATCCAGCATTGATCTTTCCCTGGTTGGTTCCATCACCATTTGCCTAAATAATGCATCTTGGAGAGCATCCACAATTTTTTTGCTTCTTTCCAGATGTGCAGAAGGAGTAATCCAATCCACATCAGGTAGATTAAAGTCACCCAATATGATTGCTTCCCCCTTTGATGCTATCTTGGCAATATCTATAATCAATTCATTGTCTCTCTCTTCAATTTGAGTCGGAGGTCTATTGACTACAGCAATATGGATGACAGTGCCATCTCCTCTCTCCAACGCAATCCAGAGCGCTTCTTCTTTTCCCCATGTCCCCTGCATTTCAGTAGCTTTAATATTGCTTTTGACATACAAGGCTACTCCTCCTCCTTTTCCATTTTCTCGGTCCCTTCTGAATAGATTATAGCCAGCTATGGCTATATCCCAATCATGTGATTCATTAAACCATGTTTCTGTAATGGCCACAATGTCCAAGTCCGTTTCCACCATTAGGGCTTCCAGGTCTGGAATTTTGTTGGCTAAGCTTCGAGCATTTGTGCTCATTGCTTTCCAGCACTTTCCTGGCTTGTGTGTATTATTAGAATTATGGACTTATACAAAAACAACATAAAAACAAATTTTAGAAAAACTAAAGCGACAACAAGTGATAGGGCCTTCTCCTTTGCTGCTCCCACCCTCTGGAATGAAATACCATTAACACTCCGCATGATAAAAGACCTTCATCAATTCAAAAAGGAACTAAAAACCTACCTCTTTACAAAACACTTTGAGATCCCCTACCAACAAAGAACCTCTCCAATACAATCACAGAAACACATCCACAGTACCCAAGACAGAACAAATGACTAACTCAAGAAACTTTACAAATCCCCACACAACATGCTAAAGACCCACTCAAATTGTGAATAGCTCTGTTCTAGTTATCGTTCAAAAATATGTTCCCTGTAAGTACACTTGTATATAGTTAAAACATAATGTTCCTTGTAAATGTATACAGAAGTATACAATTGTTCTGTTTACAGTTCAATATAAACCGCCCCTGATCTCTGGAAGGGGCGGTATAGAAGAAATTGTTAAATAAATAAATAAAAACAACCCATAAAAGTAAAGAGGAGCATGTGCTAGATGAACGTTCAACACATTACATATATGACAACTAAGGTGAGCCGTTATTCATGCCGTGCATGCTTTGAACGAGGCGGGAAGATCTTCGTACTGCACAGGTGAGACTAAACGTTAAAAGAAAACTGCACGTTGATAGGCATTGTGAGCGCATGCAGTGCAAGGTACACTAAGGAACATGCATAAAAATAGTCTCGGAAAAGACGCCGTAAAAGCTTAAAATCACGTACTACTTCAGGAAGCCTATTGAACCAATAACGACTGTTGAATCCAGAAGGGCTTCATACTAAGGAGATATCGCTGAAAAAGACGAAACTAAAATAAAACATAGCAGGCCATATGAAAGAAAATTGTAAATTAAAAGCAGTGTGCACATGTCTTCCAAAAATATACTAAAAAGCGTGCAGGAAAAACAACGCACTATATCATAAGAACGCCGTAGAAGATCAAAAGTTAAGTAGAGTAGAAACCTACTGTCAGGGAACGTGTAAAAACAATGGCGACTGTTAAACCATAGATGTAGGAAAATTAAAAAGGATCAAAGGATTGTGTATAAAAAAAGATCTAACCTTAAGAAAATTGACGTTCATAACTTAAAACACGCAGGAGATGGGTGATTTAAAAATATTGCAAAAACAAAGGCCAATACAGCAGAAACAATAAAGAGACTGGCAACAATGTACCAATGGTAAAGAGTAAACACTGCAATATGAATCATGAAACTTGGAGAGGGTGAAAAAGATGCACATAAGAAGGGCTACACAATACAACCTGCAGGGTACAAAAAGAAAAAACTGAGATACAAAAAGAAAAGCGGATGCCACCACGGGAACAATAGATGTACCTTCTGCAATAACCAGAGAAACTTGAAAAAGAAAACAGTGTATCGTTAAAGCTCAAGGGGAGAGAACCTTACCTGCACAGAATGAGAAGGCGGGAAAATTGCCGCGCATGGGCGTGTGAACGCTATTTAAAGGAACTAGGAAGGGGTAGGGGCTCCCCCTACTGGAGATAAGCTCTCTTGTTGAAAATGGCTGATAACATGAAACATTTGCAGGGCTCCCCCTAGTGGCAAATCAACATCTCACAATAGCACATAGTAGACAACGTAATCTGGGCGATATGTTGGTCTCTTCGTTCATGCCTCCGGTTTCTACAATTACACGGGAAGAAAAGGGTCATTATAGATGCAATAAATGTTCTATTTGCAAACATGCTATCACAATGAAAGGGTGCTTCACGCATCCCTTTACTCAAGCACGATACCCATTACGAGCCTATACCAACTGTCTGTCCACATATGTTGTGTATGTTATCATCTGTCCCTGCTCTCTTCTGTATGTCGGTAAAACTATACGTCCTGTCAAGACCCGTATTCAAGAACATAAAAGTTGTGTCAAAAGACAAATTATCACAGCTCCGCTGGTATCACATTGGATACAATTCCAGCATAACATCAATGACATAAGGTTTTTTGTGATTAAAAAACTGGTCCCCTCCCCCCGTGGAGGAAACTTGAATCATAAGTTAATTCAAGAAGAACAAAGATATATTTTTTTGCTTGATACCGTGTGTCCTAAAGGATTGAATAAGGAAATTGAATACAATATGTTCCTCTGAGTTCCTTTTCCTTATAAGGCTATTGCACATTTTCTCATCAGTTTTATGGTTTACCTTTTTATTAGTTCCTTACAAAGCTATTGTGTATCATAATTTATTTTATTTTATTTGATTTTTTTAAAAAATAAGCACTTTGATACCCATTACACAATTGTAGTATCCCTTTACACATGACCCCGCACACATTTTTAATACAATGCATACTGTTTTGTTTATTGTATAGTTTATTTTTATCCATCAGGCGATTATGTCTGTGTCACCATATTCTTTTTTGCTTTTGCCTTTACTATACACAAATGCCTATCATGCATTCATAATATTCTATACCAACATTGCCTATGTATACTTTTTAATATATTGTATATTGTTTAATTTACAGTATGGTTAGTTATTTATTGTCTATTAGTCCATTAGGTTTGTTTTATCTTATTGTTATTGTTTTTGTTCTCAATGTGTACTATTATTTTTTACATCATTTATAACAGAACGTCCCTTGCACACATTTCACAATGTGGTGTTATCTGCATTTTTTGATTGTCTAGTGCTTAAGTATTTTTTGGTACCTACATGGCAACTTGCTATTTTAGATTTGCATTATCATTTTTACCCTTACTTTCTCCGGTTTTATTTGTGTATTTATTTATATATTTATATTTTTATCCTCTTGCAAGTTTTTTATGATACTTTGACAGCAGCTGTTTTTTATTTCAGTAAGCACTATTTAGGTGAAGAATTTTTTGCCACTAGGGGGAGCCCTGCAAATGTTGCATGTTATCAGCCATTTTCAACAAGAGCTTATCTCCAGTAGGGGGAGCCCCTACCCCTTCCTAGTTCCTTTAAATAGCGTTCACACGCCCATGCACGGCAATTTTCCCGCCTTCTCATTCTGTGCAGGTAAGGTTCTCTCCCCTTGAGCTTTAACGATACACTGTTTTCTTTTTCAAGTTTCTCTGGTTATTGCAGAAGGTACATCTATTGTTCCTGTGGTGGCATCCGCTTTTCTTTTTGTATCTCACAGTTTTTTCTTTTTGTACCCTGCAGGTTGTATTGTGTAGCCCTTCTTATGTGCATCTTTTTCACCCTCTCCAAGTTTCATGATTCATATTGCAGTGTTTACCCTTTACCATTGGTACATTGTTGCCAGTCTCTTTATTGTTTCTGCTGTATTGGCCTTTGTTTTTGCAATATTTTTAAATCACCCATCTCCTGCGTGTTTTAAGTTATGAACGTCAATTTTCTTAAGGTTAGATCTTTTTTTATACACAATCCTTTGATCCTTTTTAATTTTCCTACATCTATGGTTTAACAGTCGCCATTGTTTTTACACGTTCCCTGACAGTAGATTTCTACTCTTCTTAACTTTTGATCTTCTACGGCGTTCTTATGATATAGTACTTTGTTTTTCCTGCACGCTTTTTAGTATATTTTTGGAAGACATGTGCACACTGCTTTTAATTTACAATTTTCTTTCATATGGCCTGCTATGTTTTATTTTAGTTTCATCTTTTTCAGCGATATCTCCTTAGTATGAAGCCCTTCTGGATTCAACAGTCGTTATTGGTTCAATAGGCTTCCTGACAGTAGTACGTGATTTTAAGCTTTTACGGCGTCTTTTCCGAGACTATTTTTATGCATGTTCCTTAGTGTACCTTGCACTGCATGCTCTCACAATGCCTATCAACGGGCAGTTTTCTTTTAATGTTTAGTCTCACCTGTGCAGTACGAAGATCTTCCCGCCTCGTTCAAAGCATGCACGGCATGAATAACGGCTCACCTTAGTTGTCATATATGTAATGTGTTGAACGTTCATCTAGCACATGCTCCTCTTTACTTTTATGGGTTGTTTTTGTATAAGTCCATAATTCTACTGATTTCCATCTGCATATGGCTTGTTATAATAATTTTTGTAGAATTGGGTATTTTAAAGTGTACATGGATAACTCGAATTGTTTATGATCATTTGCCCTCTTGTAACTCCATGTAATCATTTGGTCCTTTGCACCCTCACACTGTAGTTCACGTTGCTTTTGTATAAGCCCATATTTCTATTGTTTTTCATCTGCATATGGCTAGTTGTAATAACGTTTGAAGACTTGGGAGTCTTAAACTGTACATGGTTGACCTGAACCGTTTATAATGATTTGCCCTCCTGTAACTACAAGCAATCATTTGGTCCTTTGCACCTCTACATTGTAGCTTACGTTTCATGACACAATGTTGTTGTTGGTCAAATGACCGTTTTTTTGGCCACCCCCTTTTTTGAGGAATCATTTTTTCTGTGCCTTCATGTCTTAATTGAGTATGCACTTGTATTATTTTCTTCACATTGTCAAAATGTAAGCTGGTTGTTTTTTGTTTTTTTTCCCCAACGTGGCATGATTTTGTTAGTTGTCCACTCATTAATTGCATCTTCATGTGTATGCAAGCCGTCATTTTTATCTGGTCTCCTTTTTATTTTGTTTTTGTTTTTGTTTTTTCTGCTCATGCATATCTTTGCTCCTTTTTCCGACAACAGCACATTGGCGATACATGTTAGCAATGTTTTTTCAACCTCCCCTATGTATACCATCCATGGTTCATTTATATTCCCTAGACTCTGTTCACTTTTTAGTTTATCTCACATGTAGGTCTATCCTTGTTTATGCCCTGTAATGGTTCTAATATGGTTTTATCATTTTTTAATCAGCATCTTTTATGTTGCTTTATGCTTTTTTATAGTTTATGTTATGGACATAGTTTCTCGTTTGCTATTTACTTTTGGTTTTATAATTTGTTAAGTATTGTAACATGTATCTACTTTTACATATTCATGTACTTTTAATTTTTATGTTACGTACAATTATTATTATTATTATTATTATTTTTCAGATTGGGAAAAGCGATTGCTTCACCACATAGACGTGTCTGTTACAACATCTATGTGGTATCCTGGTAACTTCCATTATATAATTCTTTTTATTATGTTCACTCTTATGATATCCATATTTCATTGTTTTTATTTTGACCCTTGGTTTACTTTATGTATGTTTGTTTTTTAGACCCCTGATGAAGGCTTCGGCCGAAACTTGTTAAGTTGCGTCCTCAATAAAGGATTTTAATTATCATCTGGTAGGCCGTGGTTATTCCTTCCGCTGTTTTCTTAACAGCACAAGCACTGGCAAGTCAAATGCAAGGCATTGATAAAGCGGGCAAAGGGAGAATTTGAGAAGAAGCTTGCTGCAGAAGCAAAAATGCGAAATAAAGATTTTTTCAAGTACATTCGTAGCAAAAAACCTGTTAGAGAGTCAGTTGGTCCATTAGATGATAGAGGAGTTAAAGGGGCACTAAGAGGCAACAAGGCGATAGCGGAGAGACTGAATGAATTCTTTGCTTCAGTCTTTACTGAGGAAGATGTAGGGATGTTACCCATGACTGAAGTGGTATGTAAAGGTGCGGAAGAATTGAAGGAAATATCGATACATCGGGAAGATGTATTACAACTATTAGATAAACTGAAGAGTAGCAAATCACCTGGGCCAGATGGTATACATCCAAGGGTGTTGAAAGAACTGAAATATGAGATTGCAGACCTGCTATTAGAAATCTGTGAATTTTCATTAAAATCATCTGTAATACCTGAAGATTGGAGGATCGCCAATGTAACACCAATTTTTAAAAAGGGTTCCAGGGGTGATCTGGGAAACTACAGACCGGTGAGCCTCACGTCAGTACCGGGAAAAATGGTAGAAACCATCATAAAGAATAAAATTACTTAGCATGTAGATAGTCATGGCCTAATGGGAGACAGCCAACATGGCTTTAGACAAGGAAGATCTTGTCTTACTAATCTATTATGTTTTATAAAGTGTGAATAAACAGGTGGACAAAGGTGAGTCGGTTGATATAGTGTATCGAGATTTTCAGAAAGCCTTTGACAAGGTCCCTCATCAGAGACGTTTGGCAAAACTAAAGAGTCATGGGATAGGAGGCAGTGTATTACTGTGGATCAAAAACTGGTTAAAAGATAGAAAGCAGAGTGTTGGGCTAAATGGCCCATTTTCCCAATGGAGAAAAGTGAATAGTGGTGTACCCCAGGGATCTGTGCTGGGTCCGCTGCTTTTTGACATATTCATAAATGACCTGGAAAGTGGAACAACGAGTGAGGTTATCAAATTTGCAGATGACACAAAACTATTTAAAGTTGTTAAAACCCAAGAGGATTGTGGAAAATTGCAAGAGGATCTTGATAAATTGGAAGACTTGGCATCAAAATGGTAGATGAAATTTAATGTGGACAAGTGCAAAGTTATGCACCTAGGGAAGAACAACCCAAACTATGGTTACACGATGCAAGGTTCCACATTAGGAACCACCCAGGAAAAAGATTTAGGCGTCATTGCGGATAGCATGTTAAAACCCTCGGCCCAGTGTGCAGCGGCAGCCAAGAGAGCAAATAGAATGCTAGGTATCATAAGGAAAGGAATAGAAAATAAAACAAAAGATATTATAATGCCTCTATATCGTTCCATGGTGAGACCGCACCTTGAATATTGTGTGCAATTTTGGTCGCCGTATCTTAAAAAGGATATAGCATTATTAGAAAAGGTTCAGAGAAGAGCCACCAAAACGGTAAAGGGGATGGAAGGATACTCCTATGAAGAAAGGCTAAAAAGGTTAGGACTCTTTAACCTGGAAAAGAGACAGCTGAGGGGAGATATGATAGAAGTCTATAAATTAATGAACGGAGTGGAACGGGTAAACGTAGATTGATTGTTTACGTTATCAGAATGTAGAAAGACTAGGGGACATGCAATGAAGCTACAGGGTAAACTATTTAAAACTAGAAACATGATGACAGAAAAAGACCACATGGCCTATCTAGTCTGTCCTTCCATATCAACAACTACAACAGTCCACTTTTTAACTTTACAGATCCTCTCTGTTTGTCCCATGCTTTTTTGAATTCAGTTACTGCCCTCATCTCTAATAAAAGAAAATATTTCTTCACTCAACGTGTAATCAAATTCTGGAATTTGTTACCGGAGGATGTCGTAAAGGCTGTTAGTGTAGCTGGGTTTAAAAAAGGTTTGGACAAGTTCCTGGAGGAAAGGTCCATAAACCATTATTAAGAAGGGACCCAGGATATCAATGCTTGACACGTACAAGCATTGGTGAACCTATTTTTTGGGGGGGGAAACTGCTAGGTACGTATGACCTAGATTGGCCACTGTTGGAAACAGGATACTGGGCTTGATGGACCTTGGTCTGACCCAGTATAGCATATCTTATGTTCTTATGATGCCGGCCATTATTCAACATTATAAGAAAGAACAAAAACGCTAATGAGAAATACAAACCTAAATCAAACAGAACTGAACGTGTGATTAGAGAAATATTGGCTGGTACATTACCGAATAGGCCATTGTAGGAAATGCGTGACAAATAGAGTTGCTGAGTAAAAAAACCGCCGTGAGCATCCTGATTAAATATCCTGTTGTACAGCTGTTATGCATGGATCCAGCCGATGAGCATTGACCCCTGGTAGCACTTTCTGCCAAAGGAGTCCAGGGTGCGTGCCTCCCTGCCAGGGGGCACCGAGAAGTGCGTCTTCTGACTCTTTAGACGACGCATGGCCGACTCAACCACCATGGAGCTGTGCAGCGGTTGTGACTTCTGGAAGCTCAAGCTCTGGCGGACTCGATACATCGAGTCAAACCACTTGCTCACCACCAGCACCGATGCCTCTCACGTATGGAGTATCAGCCATCCCAAGATGGGTGGGATGGGCACTGAAAGCAATTCCCTCGGAGGGGCCTCAAACTGGAGGATTTCTAGCTCCTACGTCCAAGGGTTCTCCAATTCCTTCGGGAATGCTAGGGCCTTGGACATGTCTCTACGTCGCAGTGGCTATTTATTTTAACAGTTTTTATATACCGCCTTATTGTTAAATCAAAGTGGTTTACATCGAACTTACATGTTTACAGAGAACTTATTAAACTTTTGGCTATGAGTTTCCAGTGACTCCTCATCCTCCATTTCCCACTCAGAATAGGCCATCGAGGACTCGAGGGAAGGGTGGTTCGCAGGCTCCAGGTTTCCGCGGTTACGGAGGAGGCTTTGGCCTTCGGAGGTACCAGGGACTCCGGGAAAAACGTATTGTGCTGCTGCTGGCGGCTCAAGGGCCTTGGTGGACATCTTCTTACAGAGGCTGCATGCTGTGGGGTCGTGGTCCAGTCCCAGGCAACAAAGACAGCAGTTGTGTGTATTGGTCAGGGACATTATTTTGGCACACCAATGACACTTTTTAAAACCACTGGTAGCCATGGGAGAAAAAAGTATCCCAGTGTGGTCAAAGACCCGCGGAGCCAACAGTTGGAGAAAAAGGCACGAAGGCGCCAAGAAAGAAGGAAAAAACTATGAACCCGAGAATCGATGCCAGGGCAGCGGGTTTGGGTGGCGGGAAGAGAACCAGTGCACAACCAGAGGAGAGTATGAAACTCAGGTCGAGAAAATCAACTTTTTCCGGGGAAAGAGCAGACAGACGTCTGAAGGGCTCCGTGGAAAAAAAAAGGAGACTGAGCAAGATGGCACCCTTGGGTGGGAAGGGCACTATGCATGTGTGGTGGCATCTCCCAAAGGCCGTCTTTGAAAGCTGGGGGGATGCTTCCGTGACAGCTCTGTTGGTGTCGATGTCACCCATATATCAGGACTGACTTCCTGCTTGTTCCCAGAGAAGAAAAGAATTCTGGGGAAGACTATCCAGAGTCTGGAAGCTCTCCTCTTGGAAATGAATTTATTTATTTATTTTATTTATTTACAGTCTCTTTTATACCGCACTATTCAACATCAGTGCGGTTTACATTGAACATAGAAACTTACACATTTCATTGGCTGATCCGTGTTTACAATGAACAGGTATTAAAACTTGGATAACTTGGGGTAACTATTTACATCTATGCAACAAGATAGGTATTACCTCGCTGGACATAGTCGTGGTTGTTTGTGTGGTAAAGGCTTACTTAAACTGCACCGGTTAGATAGTGGATGGGGCTATTATAGCACTGTCTACCGGGTAATACAGGAGGAAGAAATGGTGCTTCAAGGCCTTTCTAAACTGGGTTAGGTCAGGGATTGCTCGGATGCTGGGAGGTAGGGTGTTCCAGCATCTGGGCGCACAAAATTTGAAAGCCCTGTTTGCTGTTGACCAGGTGCATTGGGTTATTGATTTCGGGACTATCAGTGTATTAACTGCTACTGATCTTCTGGACCTATTGGCGGGCGTAGTCTGGATCAGCTCTGCTAGTGATGTGGATGAGAGCCCATTGACAGTCTTGAACGTCAGCAGTAAGGTTTTGTATATGAGTCTACCATGTATCGGTAGCCAGTGTAGGTGCTTCAGGATGGGCGTCACGTGGTCTTTCCTGGATGCTCCATGTAGGACTCTTGCTGCGGCGTTCACCCTACACCAAGCGGCACAGCCGCCACAGACCCCCTAGAAGATGGGGAGCGGCTCACAGCACAGTTGCTGGAACCTCTGGATATCTTTACTCATAGATCCTTCTGTCACCTCCTGTATCCCCCCGGCTGAGAGAGAGGGAGCAAGACCTTCAGGGACGACTCAGAAGCTGCCAGGCAAGAAAAGCAGAGTCCAGAATCCGGAGATGAGGAACCTCGCTTGCCACAGGTCAAACAACATTTCCTGGAAGAAATAGCACGTGCTAAGGCCGTGGATGCCCGAAGGCATGCATTGCGCTTTTACTGTGGCATGCGTTAACTGCACTGTTATTGCAACACACATTACAGTCACTAGGGTAGGAATGGGCACTGGAGCTACTTGGATGGAAAGCATGCAGGGACCACGTGACTGCCAGGTCACAATATTAAGAACACTACTAGCGCGTGCAGGAAACAGCAGGAAACCCACACATAGCACCAACAGTAGCCAGCAGTCCACCCTGAATTGCGTCCCCCACAGATGGAATCCAGTCAGCCATAGCACTCGCCAAACAAGACTACTATGTCCACCTGACCCTCGCCTCTTGCCTCTGACCCTCTCCATCTCTTTTCAACTATCAACTTTCTCCTCAAAGCGCCTGTGCCTCCACCTACAACCCTTCGTTCCCTTTCTGCCCAAACTTTGGCCGACTATTTCCATGACAAAGTCTACAAGATTACACTCCAATTCCCATGAGGTCAACGACATCACATTCACCTCTTCACTCCCAACTTTTCCCTTTAACTTCTGCCACCCTTTCATCCTTTTCTGAGGAAGAAACCATTCTTCTTTCCTCCTCCAAACTCACTACCTGCTTCTCTGATCCTATTCCCACCTGTCTCCTAAGCTCCATCTCCTCTACTGTCATCCCTTACATCTCTCATATTCTCAACCTCTCGCTCTGCACTGCAACTGTTCCTGCAGCCTTCAAGTATGCTGTGATCACCCCTGTCCTCAAGAAAGCCTCACTAGACCCTATCAGTCCTTCTAATTATCAACCTATCACCCTCCTCTTCTTCATTTCTAAACTAATTGAACATGCGGCTCACTGCCATTGCCTTGACTTTCTTTCCTCTCAAACCCTTCTGGATCCATTGCAATCTGGCTTTTGTCTTTCACATTCTACTGAAACAGCTCTGGCCCAAGTCTCCAGCAACCTGCTCCTGGCAAAATCTCAGGATTGATCCTCATCCTTCTTGACCTTTCTGCAGCTTTTGACACTGTTGACCACCACCTTTGTCCTCGATACCTCATCCTCTCTTGGTTTTAAGGGATCTGTGCTATCCTGGTTCTCGTCTTATCTCTCCCAACACACTCAGTGTTTGTGCTGGTTGATCCTCCTCTACTGCTATCCCCCTCTCAGTTGGTATACCTCAAAGGTCTGTCTTGAGCCCATTCCTTTTCTCTGTATACCCAGTCTCTTGGTGCACTCATCGCCTCTTATGGTTTTCAGTACCATCTTTACGCTGACGACTCTTAGCTCTACCTCTCTACACCTGGAATCTCTCTGGCAAACCTGGCCGGGATCTCTGCCTGCCTATCTGACACTTCTGCCTGGATGTCTCACCGCCATTTGAAACTGAACAAGGACAAAACAGAGCTTCTTATTTTTCCCTCTAAACCCCAACCCTTCCTCCTTTCTCAATCTCTGTGGATAACACTCTACTACTCCCC
This sequence comes from Ichthyophis bannanicus, assembly GCA_033557465.1. Classification (NCBI taxonomy): domain Eukaryota; kingdom Metazoa; phylum Chordata; class Amphibia; order Gymnophiona; family Ichthyophiidae; genus Ichthyophis; species Ichthyophis bannanicus. The sequence continues at coordinate 277,073,045 of CM066044.1, read as the reverse complement.
GTTTTCTCGGCCTGCAACCTTGGGGTCATCTTCAACTCCTCCCTCTCCTTCTCCACACACATCCAACTGATAGCTAAAGCCTATTGCTTCTTTCTCTATAACATCAGCAAAATTCACCTCTTCCTATATGAACACATTGCTAAGACAATTATCCACTCTTTAGTCACCTCCTGTCTAAACTATTGTAGCCTCCACCTTGCTGGGCTCCCTTTAAATCATCTCTCTCTTTCAATCTATTCAAAACTCAGCTGCGCAGGTAATCTTTCACCGGCCTCAATATGCTCATATAATTATAGCGTTATTAGAAAAGGTACAGAGAAGAGCCACCAAAATGGTAAAGGGGATGGAAGGATACTCCTATGAAGAGAGGCTAAAAATGTTAGGGCTCTTCAACCTGGAAAAGAGACAGCTGAGGGGGGATATGATAGAGGTCTATAAATTAAGGAATGGAATGGAACGGGTAAACGTAGATCGATTGTTTACATCATCAGAATATAAAAAGACCAGGGGACATGCAATGAAGCTACAGGGTAACCTATTTAAGACTAATAAGAGAAAATATTTTTTCATTCAACGTGTAATCAAACTCTGGAATTTACCAGAGAATGTAGTAAAAGCTGTTAGTGTAGCTGGGTTTAAAAAAGGTTTGGACAAGTTCCTGGAGGAAAGGTCCATAAACCATTATTAAAAGGGACCCAGGATATCACTGCTTGACCCAATACAAGCATTGAGGAACCTGTGTCTTTTGGGGAGACTGCTAGGTACTTATGACCTAGATTGGCCACTGTTGGAAACAGGACACTGAGCTTGATGGACCTTGGTCTGACCCAGTATGGCATATCTTATGTTCTTATCTCTCTTCTCAAGCTGCTTCATTGGCTCCCTATCTGTTTCCGTATCCAGTTCAAACTTCTTCTACTAACCTACAAGTGCACTCGCTCTACTGCCCCTCACTACCTTTCCTCTCTTATCTCTCCCTACACCCCTACTTGGAAACCCTTTCTTCTGGCAGATCATTTCTATCTGTGCCCTTCTCTTCTACTGCCACCTCCAGACTTCGATCCTTTCACCTTACTGCTCCTTATGCCTGGAACAAACTACCTTAGTCTGTACATCAGGCTTTATCTCTGGCCCTATTCAGGTGCAGGCTGATAACTCGCCTCTTCAAGCCGCTTTTGGATCTTTTATCTTTATCTTTATTTAGAGGCTTAATATACCGCTCAATGCGTCAGCGTCTGAGCGGTGTACAAAGTATACAAAAGCTGCTAGGAAAAAGGAAAAGAACACCACTTAAATGATAGGACAGACAGAAAAAAGGTTCAAGAAGTAGGGAGAGGTCAAGAGTCATGATAGATGGAGAGAAATCACTGGGGGGGTGGGGAAAGAGGGGAAGGTGGTGGGGGAAGGTCAAAAGCTAAGCAGAAGAGGTAAGTTTTCAGGCGGGCCTTAAAGGTCTTCAAGGAGGGTTCCAGGCGGAGGTCCGGGGGAAGCGAATTCCAGAGGCGGGGTCCAAGGAAGAAGAAGGCAGAGGAGCGTGTGGATTCGAGGTGGGCTTGAGAGGGGGAGGGTAAGGTCAGACGATTAGCATGAATGGAACGGAGGGAGCGGTGAGGAGCGTGGAGGTGGATCAAATCAGCAAGGTAGCGAGGGGTGCCAGTGTGAATGGATTTGTGGGTGAAGGTGAGAATCTTATACTGTATGCGAAAAGGAATGGGAAGCCAATGTAGACGTATGAGAACATAAGAACATAAGACATGCCATACTGGGTCAGACCGAGGTCCATCAAGCCCAGTATCCTGTTTCCAACAGTGGCCAATCTAGGTTATACGTACCTAGCAATATCCCCAAAAGACACAGGTTCCACAATGCTTGTACTGGGTCAAGCATTGATATCCTGGGTCCCTTTTTAATAGTGGTTTATGGACCTTTCCTCCAGGAACTTGTCCAAACCTTTTTTAAACCCAGCTATACTCACTACATCCTCCGGTAACAGATTCCAGAGTTTGATTACACGTTGAGTGAAAAAATATTTTCTCTTATTTGTCTTAAATAGTTTACCCTGTAGCTTCATTACATGTCCCCTAGTCTTTCTATACTCTGATAGCGTAAACAATTGATCCACGTTTATCCGTTCCACTCCATTCATTAATTTATAGACCTCTATCATATCTCCCCTCAGCCGTCTCTTCTCCAGGCTAAAGAGCCCTAACCTTCTTAGCCTCTCTTCATAGGAGTAGCCTTCCATCCCCTTCACCAATTTGGTGGCTCTTCTCTGTACTTTTTCTAATAACGCTATGTCCTTTTTAAGATACGGTGACCAGAATTGCACACAATATTCAAAGTGCGGTCGTACCATGGAGCGATACAGAGGCATTATAATATCCTTTGTTTTGTTCTCCATCCCTTTCCTTATGATACCTAGCATTCTATTTGCTTTCTTGGCTGCCGCTGCACACTGGGCGGAGGGGGGTGATGTGATCAAAGCCAGAGGAACAAGTGAGAATGCGGGCTGCAGTGTTGTGAACTCTCTGTAAACGTTGCAGTTGGGATTGAGGAAGACCGGCCAGGGAAACATTGCAGTAATCGAGGCGAGTGACAACAAGAGAAAGAAGAAGGGTAGTCATAGATGAGAAGGAAAGGAAAGGGCGGATGGAGCGAAGTTGTCTGAGGGTGGAAAAACAACGTTGGACAACGGAGGAGATATGGGCTTTAAAGGACAATGATGAATCGAGGGTTACGCCTAGATAACGCAGGGATGTTACAAGGGGGATGGGGGAGGAGGAGAGTAAAGGGACAAGAGGGGGGTGGGATTACCGGCGGTAAACCAAATGGTGGAAGTCTTAGAAAGGTTAATGTGCAGGAAATTGGAAGAAAGCCAAGATGCCACGGAAGAAAGACAATCATTAAGAGGAGTGATGTCAGGAGAAACTGAGTCAATGTGATAGAGAAGGAAGATATCGTCAGCATAGTATTGCGCAGAAATGCCCTGTTGTTGCACCAAGAGAGTGAGAGGAGCTAGGAAGACATTGAACAGGAGAGGTGCGAGGACAGACCCTTGAGAGACACCGCAGGGGAGGGGAGTAGAGGGTGAGGATAGGGAGCCTGAGGAAACTGAGAAAGAACGACCCGAGAGGAAAGACTGAAACCAACGAAGCACGGTGCCGGAGAGACCGGCATCTTGTAAGCGTGAAAGAAGAGTGCGGTGGTCAACGAGGTCAAATGCGGCGGAAAGATCAAGTGAGACAGCAAGGGTGAATGAACCACGGTCGTGAGCAGTGTGGAGTTCGTCGAGAAGAGAGAGAATAACAGATTCTGTGCTAAACCCAGGACGAAAACCGGATTGACGAGGGTGCAAGGTAAGAGAGGCTTCAAGATGGGAGGACAATTGGGAGAAAACAAGTTTTTCTAGAAGCTTAGAGAGGAAGGGTAAATTAGAAATTGGACGCCAGCTAGAAGGGGAAGAGGGGTCTGGGAACTCTTCTTTAGGATAGGGTGGATAATAGCGTGCTTCCAGAGAGTAGGAAAGATACCAGAGGAGAGGCTGTTATTAATGATGGAGAGAAGATAAGGGGAGAGGGCCAGGGAAGGGTCCAGGAGCCAGAGAGATTGGATGGGGTCGGAGGAACAGAAGGTTTTTCGAACAGAGTGGAAGGCCTTGGAGAGAATGGGAGCAGAGATGGGCTCGAAGGAGGACCAGCGGTGAGAAAGATGGGGGATGCCCAGGGGGGAAAGCGGAGGGGAGGGAGGAATAGACAGGGAATCAGAGGGAGGTGGGGAGAGGGGGGGAGGACAGGAGGGGAAGGAGAGACGGAGGGAAAGCACTTTGGAGGAGAAAAAAGTGGCCAATAGAGCAGGATCAGGAGAAACGGAAGGGGGAGACGGCGAGGAGAAAGAATGGGAAGCAGACAAAGAGCGGAGAATAGAGTACAACTGACGGGAAGAGTTGGCAGAGGTGGAGATGAGAGAGGAAAAGTAGTCTTTTTTGGCTGTGTCAAGGAGGAGGCGATAATGGCGATGGCAGGCTCGAAAGCGATTCAGAAGGAGGGGGGAGGGGTGCTTACGCCAGAGCCTTTCGGCCCGACGAAGATGTCGATGATGAAGGGAAAGGCCGGGATGAAACCAGGGGTGGCGGCGGGGGTGACGAGGGACAGAACGAGGCTGAAGAGGGTCTAGATCATCGAGGGCGGTTAGGAGGGTATCATTCCAAGTGCGTGTCTGAGTATTTACGGGAAGATGAAAGTCTGGGGAAAAAAGGGTGGTAGAGGAGGGGAAATGAAGAAGGGTATTTGCGGTAATGCGACGGGTGAGGGCAGGTGGGGAGGAGACGTTAGAGGGGGAGGAAAAGGGAAAGGGTAGCAGTAGCGAAAGGGAAGAAAAAAGACAGAAGTGGTCAGTCCAGGGGAGGGGTAAGGAGGAAAAGGAGGAGAGACTGAGAGGGGAGTCCAGGGAGGAAATGAAAAGATCAAGAGTATGCCCAGCGGAGTGGGTGGGAAAAGGGACGAGTTGGATCCTGATCTGCCTAGTCTCCAATATGTTTCCTTACCATTCCCCTAGATGTATCCTTCTCCTCAGATGTTATGCTGCCAGTCTTGACTAGATTTTAAATGCCAATGAGCAGAAACAGTCTCTTACATGTGTCTGTACTGTCCTGCATACACCTTGTTACACTATAGAAATGATTGGTGGTAGTAGTAGTAGGGAGCCCTCAACAAGGGAATGGCGAGGTCAAGCCTTGATATTCACCCCCTGAGAGCCCCAGGCAGAAGATCCATGCCAGGCTCAGTTATACTCCACTGAAACTGTTTTTCTGACTTGGCAGTACTGTGTTCAAGGTGGCTGGCAGGCAGATTTCTCTGAGAGCTTTCTGCAATCTTTGAGAGAGAGCAGGGGGGAAAGAGGAGGAGAGAGGGGCTAATGAGATTCTGTGAGGATGTTGAATTCTTCCATCCTTCCAGATCTTTCCAATTTTCTGGCTGCTCAAGAGGCTCTTATCTAGGGTAAGAGCATGGAACTGAACCAATTTTCCCTCCTCCTATGGCTGCAGAAAAGACCGCAGTCTAATGGAGCCTCCCATGTTGAACTCCAGTGAGAGAGTCACCCTCAAAATGGTCTCTCACAAGCGTTTTTATCAATCTTTTACTCTCAGTTCTTCAGTCTTTCTTCAGAGAGAAGAAAATCCATCCACTATTTACTGGAGACAAAGAAATAATGAAGGGACCTCTGGTGTATGAGCCAAATTGAGGCATAGGACTGATGTCATTGAAAAGCGAAATTAGACTTACCTGCTAATTGTTGTTCCTTGAGGAACTCCAGTCCAGTCCCACACCTCTGAGTAGTGCACCTCCTCGAGCAGTTTGGAGACTGAGCATGTCCAAAACTGAAGTCACCAGTACTAACATGGCTGGCATCGCCAACCAGCTCCCAGTACCTATTGACAAAGCAGACTCACAGGAGCAACAAATAAGTAGAAAAACCAGAAAAGGAAATCACTAAACTATACCTCAACTAAAGTGACAGAAACTTCCTTCCCCAACCCGAGGAGGAGGAACCCTTAAGCACTCCCTTGGAGGAGAGAAACAACACACAAAGGCTGACATGAGGAAACCCGAAATCCGAGAAACGGCCAGGAAGGAAAAAACTAACCCCACAGTCTGTCCCCTCACATCTGAACACCTGACTGAATTTGAGTGGGATCCAGGACTGGACTGGAGTTCCTCAAGGAACAGCAATTAGTAGGTAAGTCTAATTTTGCTTTCCTTATCGTCCCTCCAGTCCAGTCCCGCACCTCCGGGATGTAACAGAGCAGGCAAGCAAAGAGAGAATTTGAGAAGAAAACTGCTCTGGAAGCAAAAACGCATAATAAAGACTTTTTCAAGTACATTCGTAGCAAAAAACCTGAGAGAGTCAGTTGGTCCATTAGATGATAGAGGGGTAAAAGGGGCAGTAAGAGGGGATAAGGCTATAGCGGAGAGACTGAATGAATTCTTTGCTTCCGTCTTTACTGAGGAAGATGTAGGGATGTTACCTATGACTGAAGTGGTATTTAAAGGTGATACTGCAGAAGAATTGAAAGAAATATCGCTAAACCAGGAAGATGTATTACAACCTGGACCGGATGGTATACATCCAAGGGTGTTGAAAGAACTGAAATATGAGATTGCAGACCTGCTATTAGTAATCTGAACTGTCATTAAAATCATCTGTAATACCTGAAGACTGCAGGATCGCCAATGTAACACCAATTTTAAAAAAGGGTTCCAAGGGTGATCCGGGAAACTACAGACCAGTGAGCCTGACGTCAGTATCGGGGAAAAATGGTAGAAACCATCATAAAGAACAGAATTACTCAGCATGTAGATAATCATGGCCTAATGGGAGACAGACAACATGGCTTTAGACAAGGAAGATCTTGTCTTACTAATCTGTTATGTTTTTTTGAAGGTATGAATAAACAGGTAGCCAAAGGTGAGTCAGTTGATATAGTGTATTTGGACTTTCAGAAAGCCTTTGACAAAGTCCCTTACGAGAGACGTTTGACAAAACTAAAGAGTCATGGAATAGGAGGCAGTGTACTATGGTGGATCAGGAACTGGTTAAAAGATAGAAAGCAGAGGGTATGGCTAAATGGCCAGTTTTCCCAATGGAGAAAGGTGAATAGTGGTATACCCCAGGGATCTGTGTTGGGTCCGCTGCTTTTTGACATATTCATAAATGACCTGGAAAAGTGAACAACAAGTGAGGTTATCAAATTTGCAGATGAGACAAAACTATTTAATGTTGTTAAAAACCATGAGATTTGTGGAAATTTGCAAGAGGATCTTGATATATTGGAAGACTGGGCATCAAAATGGCAGATGAAATTTATGTGGACAAGTGCAAAGTAATGCACCTAGGGAAGAACAACCCAAACTATGGTTACACAATGCAAGGTTCCATATTAGGAACTACCACCCAGGAAAAAATATTTAGGCGTCATTGTGGATAACATGTTAAAACCCTCGGCCCAGTGTGCAGTGGCAGCCAAGAGAGCAAATAAAATTCTAGATATCATAAGGAAAGGAATGGAAAATAAAACAAAGGATATTATAATGCCTCTGTATCGTTCCACGGTGCGACCGCACCTTGAATATTGTGTGCAATTTTGGTCGCCGTATCTAAAAAAGGATATAGTGTTATTAGAAAAGGTACAGAGAAGAGTCACCAAAATGGTAAAGGGGATGGAAGGATACCATGGAAGGATACTATGAAGAAAGGCTAAAAAGGTTAGGGCTTTTTAACCTGGAAAAGAGACGGCTGAGGGGAGATATGATAGACGTCTATAAATCAATGAACGGAGTGGAACGGGTAAACGTAGACCGATTGTTTACGTTATCAGAATATAGGAAGACTAGGGGACATGCAATGAAGCTACAGGGTAAACTATTTAAGACTAATAAGAGAAAATATTTTTTCACTCAACGTGTAATCAAACACTGGAATTTGCTACCGGAGGATGTAGTAAAGGCTGTTAGTGTAGCTGGGTTTCAAAAAGGTTTGGACAAGTTCCTGGAGGAAAGGTCCATAAACCATTATTAAAAAGGGACCCAGGATATCACTGCTTGACCCAATAAAAGCATTGTGGGACCTGTATCTTTTGCGGAAACTGCTAGATACGTATGACCTAGATTGGCCACTGTTGGAAAGAGGATAGTGGGCTCGATGGACCTTGGTCTGACCCAGTATGGCATATCTTATGTTCTTATGTAATGGGAGGGACCCGCCAGAGCAGCACATAGAACTGCCGCCCGAAACAGGCCTCTTTTACTGCCTGGACATCCAGGCGATAATGCTTAGCAAAGGTATGCAGGGAAGACCCAGTGGCCCCTTACAAATTTCCACAGGAGGCACTATACTCAGCCCAGGATGCTGCCTGCGCCCTAGTGGAATGAGTGTGTAACCCCACAGGAACCTGACGACCACTAAGGAGATACACAGATGCAATGGCCTCGGAATCCATCTAGAAATGGAAGCCTTCGCCACCGCTTTGCCTTTTCGCGGACCACCAAAAAGAAAAAATAAATGCTCCGATTTGTGAAACGACTCAGTCTCCACCAAATAATGCTTAAGGATGCGACATACATCCAGCCTGTGCAGACTGAGGCTGGCAGCATCACTTCCTATCCTCTCCAACACCAGTAAGGAGACGGGCTGATAAACATGAAAAACTGAGACTACCTTGGGAAGAAAGGACGGAACCGGCCTCAAGATGACCTTCTCCTGTGAAAAGGAAAGGAAAGGTTCAATTGAAAGCAAGTTCTGCTACGAGGGGACATGGGATGAGGGTGAAGGGAGATAGATTCAGGAGTGATATGCGGAAATATTTCTTTACGGAAAGAGTAGTGGATCCGTGGAATAGTCTCCCAGTGGAGGTCGTAGAGATGAGGACAGTAACTGAATTCAAAAATGCATGGGACAAACACAGAGGATCTCTAAAGGTAAAAAGGGGACTGTTGTAGTAGTTGTTATGGAAGGACAGACTAGATAGGCCATGTGGTCTTTTTCTGTCGTCATATTTCTATGTTTCTATGTTCCCGGCACGACAGAGCCTGTAGTTCTGAGATTCGACGAGCAGAGCAAATTGCCACGAGGAAAACTGTCTTCAGTATTAAATCCTTAAGCAAAGCCCGAGTCAGTGGCTCAAATGGCTCCTTCGTCAAAGCCCGCAAAACCAGATTGAGATCCCTGGAAGGCACCACTTACCACCTCGGAGGGCGAAGCCAAGCCACTATCCAAAGAAAAACGCAAGACATTCGGATGGGACCCCAGAGGGACTTGGCGGACCTTACCACGATATCACGCAATCGCCGCCAGCTGCATCTGCAACGAGCTAGCCACCAAGCCTCAAATCTGTAAAAAGGCCAAGGCATCTGGAACAGAAGCTTTCTATACACCAAGCTTCAAAGGTACGCCATACACGAATGTAGGCCAACGATGTAGATCTCTTCCACACCTTCAACAAGGTTGAGATCACTGGGCCGAATACCCCCCTTCTTTCTCAACCTTGTCCTTTCAATAGCCAGGCCGTAAGCGAGAACTGATCCGCCTGAGGCATGTGCACTGGTCCTTGAATCAGTAAGTCTTCTCAACCCGGCAGACGCCACTGCTGACCCTGTAGTAGTCAAATCAAATCGGCATACCAAGGGTGACGCAGCCAGTCTGGAGCGATCAGAATGACTTGGCCCCAGTGTGTCTCGATCCGTTGTACTATGCGGCCGATGAGCGCCCAAGGGGGGAAGACATACAGAAGGCCCTCTGTAGGCCAAAGCTGCAATAGCGCATCTAGGCCCTCTGACATTCTCTCTCGTCATCTGCCGAAGAAACAGTTTGCCTTGGTGTTCATGGCTATTGCCATCAGATCCATGATCGGTGTTCCCCACTGGCGAACCACCTGCACAAACACTTCCGGGTGAAGCTCCCATTCCCCAGGATCCACCCGAACCCAGCTGAGATAATCTGCCGTCACACTGTCGACACCCACCACGTGAGCCACCGATAGGGCCTGGAGCCAAGGCTCTACCCAGCTGAACAGCAGCTCCGCTTCTTCCTCTAAAGCTGCGCTGCCGGTTCCTCCCTGTCGATTGACATATGCCACTGTGGTCGCATTGTCCGAGAGGACCCTTACTGCCTTCCCGCACACTCGCGACTCGAAGGCAATTTCCTTCACCTCCAGCCTGTTGATCGACCAACTGGCCTCCTGGCTGTTCCAGGTCCCCTGAGCAAAACGACCTCGCAGTGTCCACCCAGCCCGCTAGGCTGGCATCGGTCATCAACTGGGTCCACTGGAAGGGTTTGAGTGGCAAGTCCACCGCCAAGTGCCCCACGCACCCCTCAAGGACACGGGAGCTGCCGGGACAGCGAATCAGACTGGTGTGACCAGCACCGGAGCAGAGCTCACTGCAAAGGTCGCATGTGCGCTTTCACCCATGGCACGAAGTCCAACGTAGCTGTCATTGTCCCTAACAGCTGTAGGTACTGCCACGCTGTCGACTCTGGTTGGTACAGAAAGTCCCACACCAAGCGCCGGATCCCTTGCGCTCTGTGAGGAAAACTCTCCCCGCCCGGTTGTCAAAGCGGGCTCCCAGATACTCCAACTCCTGAGCCGGCACCAAGTGACTCTTGGCCCAGTTGACTACCCAGTCAAGACTCTCCAGGAGGCATACCACCCTCGATGCTGCTTGGAGGCTTTAGTCCCTGCACTTTGCCCAATTCAACCAATCGTCGAGGTAGGGGTGCATCAGCACCCCTTCCTTTCAGAGAGCTGCGGCGACCACCACCATGACCTTGGTGAAAATGCGAGGAGCTGCTGCCAGACCAAAAGGCAAAGCCTTAAAATGGAAGTGGCCCATTGGAACCGCAAACCGCAGAAACCACTGATGCTCTGGCCTAATGGGAATGTGAAGATACGCCTCAGTGAGATTGAGGGAAGTAAGAAATTCCCCTTCCCTCACCACCACTATGACTGACCTCAAAGTTTCCGTATGAAAGTGAGGAACCCTCAAGCAGCGGTTCACTCGCTTGAGATCCAGGATAGGGTGAAAGGCGCCATCCTTTTTCGGAACTACAAAATAAATGGCGTATCGACCGCAACCACACTGATTCCGTGGCACGGGCACCACTGGCACGGGCACCACCACCACGAGCTGAAGCAGACGAGCCAGAGTGTCCCTGACAGCTGTCACCTTTCTCAGGGCCTTGCAAGGGGAGCAAATGAAAGCATCAGCTACCGGCCGCACTAGCTCGCGGGCATAACCCTCGCAGATTATTTTTAGGACCCACTGGTCAGACGTAATTTGGCAGGGTAAAAATCCTGTAGCCGACCCCCCACAGGTTGGACCCCTGCCTGGGCCCCCTCACTTCAATGGGGCATACTAAAACCCGAGGAAGAGGCAGTAGCAAAATTTTGGCCCTCTCCTCGGAATCCCCGAAAGCCCTGCCCTCGGGGCAGAAACCTACCTTTTTGGAAGGTCCCCAGACGGGACATACGAAAATGCCGAATGTCCTGTGGTTGGTCCCGCGAAGATGGGGCATTGCGGCTCTGCTTCGGCTTGTACTCAGGGAGACATCCTCCCTTTGATTCTCCCAAATCCTCCACCAACTTGTACAAATCCTCGACAAACAATAGCTTCCCTTTAAAGGGACATTTGTTAAGCCGTGCTTTGGAAGAGCTGTCTGCCGCCCAATTGCGCAGCCAAAGGTAGTGGTGGGCCGCTACTACCGAAGCCATACTCTTCGCAAGCCCACAAATGAGGTCATAGTGGATGTCAAAAAGATAAGCCACTCCCGACTCCATCTTAGCAACCTCCGCCAACTGTTCCGGAGCGGAGTCCGCCATCTGCTGAAAACGTTGCGACCAACGAAGACAGGCCCTTGACACCCAGGCACCACAAATGGAGGCCTGCATAGAATACGGCATTGATATCAAAGGACTGCTTCAGCAGCATGTCCAACTTCCTATCCTGCGCGTCTTTCAACGACGCAGTTCCCTCAACCGGGATGGTGGTCTTCTTTGTAACTGCTGAAACTGCTGCACCCACCCCTGGAGATCTAAATAGTTTGTGCTCCTGTTCTGACAGAAGGTAGAGGTGCGACATGGCCCTGACTCCTTTCAGGCCCGCTTTGGGCAAGTCCCACTTGTCCTGAATCATTTGCTTAACTACCCTGTGGACTGGGAAGACTGACTGCGTCTTACGCACTGCCTGAATGAGAGGATCCTATAAATATTCGTCCTCCATGGGCAGGCTAGCTGGCAAATTGAGCGCCTTAAGCGACTCCGCAATAAGCGCTGGAAACTCTTCCCGCAGAAAAATGCGGACCACGCACGCCTGGTCTTCCGGCTCCGGAAACTCTCCCTCTTTGAGCTCTTCACCCTCAAAATCCGGCTCCAGCTCCCAGTCCCCAGTCTCTGACAGAGGAGACTGCTCCGGGCCCCCTCCCGAGGACCTGAGCTTCTTAACCGGCAGTTACGCAATGTCCTCTCTCTTCTCCGTGCCCCCACGCTTTGCACCAGCTACTGCGGGACTTGATGCAACAAGAGGACAAACTCAGGGGAGAACTCTCCCATAAGACCTCCCACCGTAAGACCCTGGGAGGTCGAAGGCCCAGGAAGCGTGCAAGCCATTTCCAGTGAGGGAGAAGAAGCAGCAGCAACGGAGGCTTGAAACTCCTGAGCTGCCAGGCCGCCCGACTCCTGCTGCGCATCCTGTAACGCCTGTTCCATACTCAGGGCCTCGGCCGCGTCCGCACAGCAGCGGCAGACCCCTGCCTCTGAGACCGTCCAATGCCAAGCTCCACAGACTAAACACTGCGGCCACGCTGGCATGGAGGAGAGGTTGCTGTTCCTAGGCTTCAACCGCCTAGGAGTCCTCACCAGGCAAGAGAAGTAAGCCACTAAAGCAAACGTAAATCTCCCCGGGAGAACAATAGATGTGAGTTTGCCTCATCTTTTTTTTTTTTTTTGCTCTTTAATCTGGCATCCCGAGGAGCAGCAAAAACGTGGGCGAATAAAAATTGCCGTAGTTTTCCCGCGCTTCCACAGGAACCGCCGCAGCCTGCACAGGCACAGTGTGGTCTCAGGCCCTTACGCTATGTAACAGAAACTGACCCCAATGTACCTGCACTTAGTCCTTAACGGTGCAAAGCAAGTCACCGGCACATACGGCTGGCCGTGAAAAGTGCATCAGGGAATCATTCACCTCGCGCTCAGCCCTGAAAAGGCTTTGGCGCTGAAGAGGCAGAGCCGGTAATGCCCTCCACTGCAGCACAGAAACGGCGGCACCTCACCTGTTGACGGGTTCGAGAGCCACCGAGCCACGGTATACCGTAAAGTGTCTCCACAGTCCCCCCGAGATTCCGAGAGGGAGGGAAACGAAGAGGACAGGCCAACAGAGATCCTCCTCTAATTAGGGCTTACCGCTGCAGCTCTCTCAACTTAACTTTTTTCCCTTTTTTTTTTTTAAAACTTTAAGAAAACCAAACATGCAAAACCAAAATAAAGAAAACACCAATCAAAGCAACCCTAACTAGATTCTTATTTGTTCCTCAGTGAGCACTTCAGGCTCACCACCTCCCGTTGCTTGGAGACTGAGCATACTGGGAGCTGGTGGGCGGTGCCAGCCGTTTTAGTACTGGTGACTTCAGTTTTGGACATGCTCAGTCTCCAAGCTGCTGGAGGAGGTGCACTACCCAGAGCTGTGGGACTGGACTGGAGGGACGATAAGGAACCTGGGCTTTTCATTGTCTCTACCAATCTACTGGTAGGGAAACACAACCCACTTGTCTGAACTGGTCTATCAGGACTATTTGGAAGTATTTATTTACCAGTGCTATGCAGCACATCATATAGCTTTTCTTCAACAGTGGCTTCCTTTTTGCTACCCACCCATACATTTTGAATAGTCAGCATTTTCTACAATCTCAACCACAGATTGCTGTAGTTCTTTTAAAATAAACTTAGGCACCACAATGGCTTTCCCTCAGCAGTTTCCTTAACCCATAGATACTGACTTGGACAAAACAGATTCTTCATGGTATCAATCTGTTTCCACTTTAGAATGATGGACCTGAATATCCCTTGAAGCATTGTGAAACACAATGAATTTTTCTTATAACCTCCTGGGGGTTTGAATAAATTTCAAGGTTTCAGAAGTTCTAAATCTGGCATTTTTAGACCTTTGCTTCAAATTCACTTGACAAAGGGTGGGAAGGCTTATGCAATCAAGACTTTGCTTCTTAATATCAAATACTTTGTAAATATTCCTTTAACTTTTTTTTCATCTTAAAAACATAAGTGTATGTTATATAGATCAGTGAGACAAACTCCTAATTAAATGCATTTTGAATTGTATTTTTTGGATACCAGAATGTCAGAAATGTACCAAGGCACTATTTTTCTGTGTTATTTGTGCATGGCCTGGAACTGAACTAATTTTAGTAAATGCATAATAGAAGTGCCTTATCTAACTGAAAATTTCAACTTCACTGTCTCTTGCTTGTTGGGGTATTAGGGGAAGGGGAGGGAGGGTGAAAAAGAGAGAGAGCGAGCAGGGAAATCACTGTTTCCATGTTCCTCAGCAGGATGGGAGGGAGATTCTTCCTATCTTGCCTCTTTTGCTTCAATGGCATATGTGGGTGGGTCCTCTCCTTATTCTACCTGATCCTGTGAGGATATCCGGGTTTCCTAATGTAATGGCTCCAGTGAAATCCTCCCCTCGATATTCTGTGTCAACCTGCCAGTTCACAAATTTGGACTGTTGCGTCTGAAATGAGAAAAACAGTTTAAAACAATGGCAAAGAGCTATGGAATTGCGACTAGAAAGAAAAGAAATAATGGCGAAGAGTTCCGATTATTTATTTATTTATATACCGAAGATCTCCATAGTTCACATTAAGAGCAAAATAATAAAAATTAAATCAACATACCATCCAATAAAATACCTAAAACGTTAAATAAAAATAAAATACAGAACACAGAAAATAAAATCAAACCAGATTAATTAAAAACCTTAGTGAAATAGGATTTAACCTTCCTTCAAAACAGAAAATCTTTGGAAACCCCGAATATCAGATAGAAGTCCATTCCAGAGTAAAAGACCCAAAATGGATACCCAATGGTTCAGGATATACACCCCACAACCAGCAGGGGATGCTGGGGACCTTAACTGGCCAACAGAAACTAAAACCTCTCAGGGGATCTAAAGAGGAACCTCAACATTCAGATTCAATAACTTAAATATCAGCATCACTAACCTAAATAAAATGTAGAACTCTAAAGGCAAAAAATGAAGCCTTTTCAGAATGGGAAAAATATGATCAGAAAATTTTGCATCTGTTAGACAAGCTGTAGCATTTATCAATAAAATAGTCAACACACAGAATATAAGTGCCATGGATCAGACGAAGGGGCCATTAAGTCCACCAGTCTGACTGAAAGTAGACAATCTTGGCCATTTGGAAGTATTTTCCTGCTGCTCTTTCCCAGATTAAGAAGATGGCCCAGGTAGTAAATGTTAATAAGACTTATCTTCCAGAAATTTGCCCAGACCTTTCTAAAACGCTTTGACCACATCTTTTAGAAGGGTGGATAAAACGTTAGTAAATTATTTTTTATTTAAAAAAAAATAACAGCTGAAGTTTGGTTTTAATGCAAATCAAATTTAACAAATCTCTTAAAATGTTTTGTAAAAAAGTTAGGAAAAAACATCACCATGAATAGTAATCATAATTTCCAATTATGTTATAGGAGAAGTCCACTGTTTATCCCTGAGATAAGCAGCATAGAAACAAGACGGCAGAAAAAAAACCACATAGCCTATGTAGTCTGCTCTGCCGTATCAACTACAATAGACCTCTTTTTACCTTTAGAGATCCTCTATGTTTGTCCCATGCTTTTTTGAATTCAGACACTGACTTCATGTCCACCACCTCCACTGGGTTACTATTCTATGCATCTACCACTCTTCCGGTAAAGAAATATTTCCGTATATTATTCCCGAGTCTATCCTGTTTCACTCTGATGCTATGTCCCCTCATAGCAGAGCTTGTCTTCAATTGAAAGAGACCCTCCTATGCATTTATGCCACAGAGGTATTTAAATCTCTCTATCATATTATATATTTATTTATTTTATTTACATTCTCTTATATACCGTGCTATTCTGCATCAGTGCGGTTTATATTGAACAAACTGAAATTACATTGAACAGGGCATTATAACTTGGAGATAACTATTTTACAGGGAACATGGGCTATGGAGGGTTAAGTGGCTTGCCCAAGACCACAAGGAGCACCTGTGGGACTTAGAAACCCCAGTCCTTCCAGCCCAAGGTTGCTGTCCTCTAGTGGGATTTGAACACCCGACCTTCCGGCCTGAAGTACCTCATCCCAACCACTAGGCCACTCCTCCACTCCTGTAGCTACATTGTGTGTCCTAGTCCCCAGGTTTTTAATGTATGATCTGAGGATTAAAAGGTTAGCTCACTCTTTTGCGACTAGATAAATGGGTTATATTGTAGCTTCATTGCGTAAAGAATCAATCTGTTCCACTATATTCATTAATTTATAGACTTCTATCATATCTCCTCCTATACCTCCTATATCGCGCTCCCCAGTCTGACTCATCTGACCTCTCCATGGTCCTAGACACTGCCTGCTCCCCCCAACCTGCCTCAAGCCCTCTCATAATACTAGGTGATTTAAACCTAAACTCCTTAACCCCATCCCAGTCCTCTACCTTCCTCCAGGCAATGAAGTCCCTCCACTTCTCCCAAATTCTTGAACACCCTACTCACTCCAAAGGAAACATCCTTGACCTTATATTTATCCCTCTACACTCGCTAATCAGGTTACACATACCATCCAGCCTGTACCCTGGTCTGACCACGCTCTCATCCTCTTCTCCTTCCCCTACTCCACTCACAAAAGTCATCTCCCTTCTCAACCTCCAATTACCCGTAGATTTCAACAATTCAATGCAGCTAACTTTCTAGAACAAACAATCCCCCATCTTGACTCACTAATTGGTACGAGCTTGAACCTAGAGTCCCACATCTCTAATTGGAATCAAATCCTGTCTGCAGCCTCTCTACTCCCTTCCTAGTCAATTTCCCCGAAAACACCATGGAAGAGCCCCATGGTTCTCCACAAACTTGAGAAACCTCAAAAGAGAACTGAGACGTCTTGAACGTAAATGGAGACGCTCTCAAGACCCTCTAGCACTCATTGCTTACACAGCTAAACTCCAATCATACTGCTCAGAAACTCTTAACCATAAAAAAAAACTACAATGAGAAGATTATCCAACGGTCTCTTAATAAACCTAGAGAACTTTTCTCTATTACAAAATCCTTAATAAACGAGCCCTTACAGCAGGACCTGACACCTAAAATTTCTGCTCAATCCATAGCCGACTACCTTATCTCCAAATTCCTCCCGCCCTCATCAACCACTAACCTACCGCACCTTACTGATTACTGCACCCAACCTCACCAACCAACCTCTCCAAATTCTTGGGAGTGAATTTGACACCCTTTCCTTAGATAACATTTCTAATGTTATTAAAGAACTTAATGCCTCAACCTCCACTCTTGACCCTTGCCTTGTTCCCTGGATCAAATCTACCAGGAGTTCTCTCAGCCCTTACATTCTACATATTGTACAATCATCCCTCCAGACTGGTTTAGTGCCCCCTCCACTTAAGTGTGCCACTATTCGTCCTATCATAAAAGGGTCAAAACTAGACCCAACTTCTCCTGTCTCCTACAGACCCATCTCAAGTATCCCTTTCTTGGCAAAAATAACTAAAAAAGTAGTCCAAACTCAACTTCAGAACTTTATCGATGATCACTCCCCCCCCTTGACTTATTCCAACATGGTTTCAAAAAAAACCATGGTGTTGAAACTCTCCTTACCTCCCTTCTAGATTCATTATACCTCTACACCCAGAACCCTTCCCAAGGATGCCTCCTCATATTCCTTGACTTATCTGCCGCCTTTGACTCTCTTCCCCACCACCAACTCCTAAACAGACTCTATGATATCGGACTAAGAGGCATAATTCTAAACTGGTTCCGTTCTTATTTGCAGGATAGAACTCAACAAGTTCGTATTGGAAACGATACCTCCCTTCCTTTCACCCTAAAACAGGGTGTCCCTCAAGGATCCAGTCTTTCTGCTCTTCTCTTCAATATTTTCCTTCAGCCTGTCTGCAAGATTTTCCAAAACCATGGCATTCAATACCAGCTATATGCCGATGACATGATGTGCTTCACCCCATTTAACCTCTCAAATCCTAACTTTTATAAACTAAATGAATGCCTAACCAGTCTTAAATCTTGGCTCTCACAACACAACCTCATAATCAATCCATCCAAAACAGGTTCTTCAGGTATTCTCTAATTCCGCATACAGTCCTCCTCCCACCATCACTATTGGTGATCTCACACTCTCCATAAAAAAACAAGTGAAATATCTTGGCATTATCCTTGATCAGTCCCTCTCCTTCAATGAACAAATAAAGAAAACCACCACTACAATATATGCTAAACTACGTATCCTCAGGAACCTCAAGCCTCTCTTAAACCCTGACTCTTTCCGTACTGCCTGTCAGGCCCTCACAATCCCTTCTATCGATTACTGCAACCTTATCTATCATGGCCTCCCCAAGAATACTATACAGTCACTTCAACTAGCCCAAAATACCCTAGCACGGCTTATAACCAACAACCCCAGACGATCCCACATTACTCCAGTTCTCTACGATCTCCACTGGCTCCCTGTTCAATATAGAGTTAAATTCAAGGTGATAACTCTTATTCATAAAATCATAACCAATGAATCAGCTCCATGCCTCTCTTCTCTCCTTTCCTCCTCCACAAACTCAAGAACACGCCGCTCTATTACTAAAAATCTTCTCACCATCCCTACATCTAAAAGATATTGCAAGCAAATTACTAATAACAGGGCTTTCTCACTCTATGCCCCATCCTTATGGAATACCCTTCCCCAAGACCTGCGGAACTGTTCCAACCACTCTGAGTTCAGGAAGAAATTAAAAACCTCTCTCTTCCTTGAGCATTTCTCCCTTCCACCTTAGTAACTAACCCCTATACACTCTCCTCCCTACATTTGGCCTCTCAAATCATATTTATAGCCTAGTGTTTTTCCTTGTAAATTCCTATGTAAATAGTTAATCTCTGCTTATTGTAATTAGTTCTCTTTCATATTCATTGTAGTTTCGTTCATATTCATTGTATACCTGTTACCTTCTAGCAACTCCACTGACTGACCTTTTCAATGCCTCGTTGGAGTCGGGAGTGGTGCCAAAGGACTGGAGAGAGGCTCATGTGGTGCCTTTACACAAAAGCGGAAGTAAGGATGTGGTTGAAAACTACAGGCCGGTTAGTTTAACTTCAGTGGTGAGTAAATTATTGGAAACGCTGCTGAAAGAGAAAATAGTGAGGTTTCTGGAGTCCGGCGGATTACAGGATCCGAGGCAGCATGAATTCATCGGAGGCAGGTCTTGTCAGACAAATCTGATTGAATTCTTTGACTGGGTGACCAGGGAGTTGGACCGAGGGAGAGCTCTAGATGTGGTGTATTTAGATTTCAGTAAAGCCTTTGACACTGTACCTCACAGGCGACTTATAAACAAACTGAGCACCCTAGGGATGGACCCTAAAGTTACTGCTTGGGTGTGAAATTGGTTGGGTGGGAGGCGACAGTACAAGTAAATGGAGCTCACTCTGAGGAGAAGGATGTTACCAGTGGTGTGCCCCAGGGTTCTGTCCTTGTTCCGATTCTTTTTAACATCTTTGTTAGTGATATAGCGGAAGGGCTGTCGGGTAAGGTTTGCCTCTTTGTGGATGACACCATAATCTGCAATAGAGTAGACACCCAGGAAGGTGTAGACAACATGAGGAGGGATCTAGCTAAGCTTGAAGAATGGTCTAGAATTTGGCAGCTGGGATTTAATGTTAAAAAATGTAAGGTCATGCATTTGGGCTGCAGCAATCCAAGGGAGCAATACAGTATAGGAGGTGAAGTACTTTTGTCCACTAAAGAAGAGCGGGACCTAGGCGTGGTTGTGTCTGATGATCTTAATGTAGCTAAATAAATAAATAATCATTAAATTAAATTAAACAGAAAAGGCAACGGCAAAAGCTAGAGGGATGCTTGGGTGCATACGGAGAGGAATGGCTAGCAGAAAAAAGGAGGTGATAATGCCTCTGTATAAGTCTTTGGTGCGACCTCATTTGGAGTATGGTGTGCAATTCTGGAGACCGCACCTTCAAAAGGATGTGAACAGGATGGAGTCGGTGCAGAGGGTTGCTACTAAAATGATTAATGGGCTTCATTATAAAGCATATGAGGACAGACTGAAGGATCTTAATATGTACACCATAGAGGAAAGGCGGGATAGAGGTGATATGATTGAGATGTTTAAATACCTCCGTGGCATAAATGTTCAGGGAGAGAGCCTCTTTCAATTGAAAGCAAGTTCTGCTACGAGGGGACATGGGATGAGGGTGAAGGGAGATAGATTCAGGAGTGATATGCAGAAATATTTCTTTACGGAAAGAGTAGTGGATCCGTGGAATAGTCTCCTAGTGGAGATGGTAGAGATGAGGACAGTAACTGAATTCAAAAAAGCATGGGACCAACACAGAGGATCTCTAAAGGTAAAAAGTGGACTGTTGTAGTTGTTATGGAAGGACAGACTAGATGGGCCTTGTGGTCTTTTTCTGTCATCATGTTTCTATGTTTCTACCTGTTCCTTGTAAACAGTTGAAACACACTGCCAATTGTTATATGTAAACCGTCTTGACTTGTAGAAAGACGGTATATAAATCTTGTTAAATAAATAAATAAATATCTCCCCTAACCATCTCTTTTCCAGGTTTAAAAGCCCTAACCTTTTAAGCCTCTCCTCACAGGGGTATGCTTCCATTCCCTTCAACATTTTGGTAGCTCTTCTTTGTACCTTTTCTAATTCTGCTATATCCTTTTTAAGATACAGCGACCAGAATTGCACACAATATTCGAGGTGCGGTCGCACCATGGAATGATACAGAGGCATTATAATAAACTTTGTTTTATTCACCATTTCTTTCTTTATGATAACTAGCATTCTATTTGCCTTCTTGGCCGCTGCTGCACACTGGGTTTCAACGTGTTATCCATGATGACGTCTAAATCTTTTTCCTGGGTGGTGGTTCCTAATGTGGAACCTTGCAATCTGGAACCATAGTTTGGGTTGTTCTTTCCTAGGTGCAGAACTTGCACTTGTCTACATTAAATTTCATTTGCCATTTGAACGTCCAGTTACCCGATTTATCAAGGTCTCTTGCAATTTTTCACAATCTTCTTGGGTTTTAACAACTTTGAATAATTTTGTGCAAATCTGACCATCTCATTCGTTATTCTCATTTCCAGGTCACTTTCAAATATGTTAAAAAGCAGCAGCCCCAGCATAGATTCCTGAGGTACTCCACTATTCACCTTTCTCCATTGTGAAAAATGGCCATTCAGTCCTACCCTCTGCTTTTTATCTTTCAACCAGTTCCTGCATCCACAGAAGTACACTGCCTCCTATCCCATGACTTTTTAACTTCACCAGGAGTCTCTCATGAGGTACCTTGTCAAAGGCTTTCTGAAAATCCAGACACACTATATCAACCGGCTCACCTTTGTCAACCTGTTTATTCACACCTTCAAAAATTATAACATATTAGTAAGACAAGACCTTCTCCTTGGCTAAAGCCATGTTGGCTTTATCCCATTAAAACATGACTATCTACATGTTCAGTAATTTTGTTTTTTTTTTATAATGGGTTCTACCATTTTGCCCGATATGGATGTCAGGCATACCAGCCTGCAGTTTCCCGGCTCACCTTTGGAACCCTTTCAAAAATTGGTGTTACACTGGCCATTTGCCAGTCTTCAGGTACTACAGATTATTTAAATGATATTTCATAGATTACTAATAGTGGTGTGCAATCTCATTTAAGTTCAGTGTATACCATCCAGTCCAGGTGATTTGCTACTGTTTAGTTTATCAAATAGTTGTAATATATCTTGCCAGTTTATCGATGTTTCTTTCAATTCATCCTATGTCCGCTCATAGCAGAGTAGCCTTCAATTGAAATAAATGTTCTGTACAATATCTTGGGAAATAATCCAACTTTATGTCATCATAATATTTTAATATTATGTTCAAAGATATACAACAAGAAAAAAGATGTTTGCGCTTCTTAGATGTAATACATGAGAAAAAAACAACATAGGTCCTGGACAGAATTACAGTAATGGCAGCCTTCACTAATATTTGCTTGCACAACCCTTGGCAGTAATGACAGCCTCCAAACATTTCTTGAAATCATCTGTAAGTTTTGTACATCTGCATTTTTTAACATTAAATCTCAGCTGCCAAATTCTAGACCATTCTTCAAGCTTAGCTAGATCCCTCCTTATATTAAAGTAGCTAAACAGGTAGAAAAGGCGACGGCAAAAGCTAGAAGGATGCTTGGGTGCATACGGAAAGGAATGGCTAGCAGAAAAAAGGAGGTGATACTGCCTCTGTATAAGTCTTTGGTGCGACCTCATTAGGAGTATAGTGTGCAATTCTGGAGACCGCACCTTCAAAAGGATGTGAACAGGATGGAGTCGGTGCAGAGGATGGCTACTAAAATGATTAGTGGTCTTCATTATAAAGCATATGAGGACAGACTGAAGGATCTTAATATGTACACCTTAGAGGAAAGGCGGAATAGAGGTGATATGATTGAGATGTTTAAATACCTCCGTGGCATAAATGTTCAGGGAGAGAGCCTCTTTCAATTGAAAGCAAGTTCTTCTACGAGGGGACATGGGATGAGGGTGAAGGGAGATAGATTCAGGAGTGATATGCGGAAATATTTCTTTATGGAAAGAGTAGTGGAACCATGCAATAGTCTCCCAGTGGAGGTGGTAGAGATGAGGACAGTAACTGAATTCAAAAAAGCATGGGACAAACACAGAGGATCTCTAAAGGTAAAAAGGGGACTGTTGTAGTTGTTATGGAAGGACACACTAGATAGGCCATGTGGTCTTTTTCTGTCGTCATATTTCTATGTTTCTATGTTTATCTACACCTTCATGGGTGTCCACTCTATTGCAGATTTTGGTATCATCCGCAAAGAGGCATCTTCTTTGTCCCTCTTCAAACTTAAGTTAAAAGCTCATCTTTTCGGGGGCCCTTTCAAGATGGCGGCAGCAGTCTTAGCGGTGTGAGGACGTTTTTCTTCTATGGGCAGGAAACGTAAAGGCAAAACGGGGCCGTTGCCCTCACTGCCCCTGGGTGCCTCGACGCCTGTTACTGCAGTAACTGGCCCTATCGACGCTTACTTACAGCGTTCCGCTCCGAATTCAGTTAAAGCGGGTGGAGAGTGCCGAGCTGCGGTTTCGCCGGAATCGGGTGGTTCGGCGTCTGCTTCGGCGATATCCTTCTCCCCCGTGTTGAGTCCTGCGCCGAAGGTCCCACGCAGCTCCCTATTGCCGGAAGGCTTCCTGGAAGTGCTCTCTTCTGCGACGACAGGAGACGGTGAATCTTCACGAGGGCCAGGAGAGGGAGGGCTGGTGGAGCGCGATCAGCAATCTGGTGGCGTGAGTGTTTCCTTACCAATCTCGGCGAGAATCGGAGGTGCCTCGGCAGAGGGAACAGCTGTCTCTGCGGGACGAGTCGACCTGCTGGTGCCTATGGAGGCTGAAGGTTTGCATCCCGACTCAGGGTTGACTTTTACATTACATCGTCCTACTGACTTTACTTTAGAAACAATATGGAACGCTATAGCCTCTTTGGGTGAAGCTTTACTCCCTCAGTTTTCCTCTTTGGCTTCTCAGGTGAAATCTGTGACGACCTCTGTTACGGACTTAGAAAGGAGACTTTCAGAAGTTACTGTGACTGTGGGGGGCTTACAAAATAGAGTTGTTAATGTGGAGGATCAAGTTGATGTCTTTAAGAAGAATTTTCTGTCAGTACAATATAGAATGGAACATTTGGATAATCTTTCTCGGGCACATAATTTGCGTATTGTAAATTTTCCCAGGGTTCCTTCTGTTTCTCCAAGAGATATGTTTCAGGAATATCTACGTGAAATACTGGGGGTATCTCCTGATTTAATGCCCCCTTTGGTTAAGATCTATTACCTCCCTAAGGGGAAGAGAATAACTGGTGGGGACCTAGGGATTGGCTTGGGTCAAGGGGAAGGTTTGAATATCACGGATCTGATAGAGAATTCTGGGATTAACTCTCAGGAGTCTTCCACTTTACTTATTACATTTGCTCTATTGTCAGATAAAGAGTGGATGTTGAGGTTATTTTTTAGGAAAAGGAAGCTTCCCTTCAGGGGTATGGCTGTCCGTATGTACCCTGACTTGGCTCGTGACACTCAAAAAAGACGCAGGGAGTTTCTCCTGCTTCGTTCTGGAGTTTTACAGCTGGGAGGGCTTTTCTTTCTTAAGCACCCTTGTAAATGCCTGGTGAGATACCAGGCGGTTTCCTATATTTTTTATGAGCCCTCTCAGCTGGTAGCCTTCATTAGTGCTAAGCGGCCAGACTCTATAAGTGATCCTCCTTAGCTCACAATATGAATTGTTCTGAATTTGACTGCTGCCTTGTTTCTTACGCATTTGGTATAGTTTAATGTTAATAAGAGTTCCCCTTGTATGGTGGGCTAGTGGGGTTGGCATTTTATGTATATTTTCTTTATTGGGCATGGACTTGTAGTAGAGCCGTGTATAATTTCTATTTTGATATTTGTTCTGTTTTCTTTTTGTCAACCTGTTTCCGCAGGAAAGAACTATGTTTTCTTTCTTGATTATATTATAAAATTTCATAAATAAAAAATTTAAAAAAAAAAAAAAGCTCATCTTTTCACCTCTGCCTTTGGCTCTTGATTTTGCTGTTCTCCTTCCTTCCCCTCTTATTTCGCCTTTCCTACTTCCTCTTACACTTTTTCTTACCTCTCTCCTTTGTCCTCTCTCTACTGCTCTCGTCTCTTTGCCCTTGTTCTTATCTTATCTTATCCTTCTCCTTTTCTTGTTTTGTCTTTTCTAGATTGTAAGCTCTTTTGAGCAGGGACTGTCATTGTACAGTGATGCGTGTGCCTGGTAGCACTTCATAAACGCTTAGTAGTAGTAGTAGGCAAACCTTACCCAACAGTCCTTCCGCTATATCACTAACAAAGCTGTTAAAAACAAATCAGACCAAGGACAGATCCCTGGGGCAAATTACTGGTAACATCCTTTTCCTCAACGTGAGCTCTATTTACCTGTACTCTTTGCTGCCTCCCACTCAACTAAATTCTAACAGAAGCAGTAACTTTAGGGTCCATCCCTAGGGTGCTCAGTTTGTTTATAAGTCGCCTGTGTGGAATGGTGTCAAAGGCTTTACTGAAATCTAAATACACATCTAGGGCTCTCCCTCGGTCCAACTCCCTGGTCACCCAGTCAAAGAAATCAATCAGATTTGTCTGACAAGACCTGCCTCCGGTGAATCCATGCTGCCTCCAATTCTGTAATCCACTGGACTCCAGAAACTTCACTATTTTCTCTTTCAGCAGCATTTTCAATAATTTAATCACCACCGAAGTTAAACTAACTGGCCTGTAGTTTTCAACCACATCCTTACTTCCGCTTTTGTGTAAAGGGGCCACATGTGCCTTTCTCCAGTTCTTTGGCACCACTCCCAAGAGGCATTGAAAAGGTCAGTCAGTGGAGCTGCTACAATGTTCCCAAGGTGCCTCTATTCTAGTGTGTATCCCATCTGGTCCTATTGCTTTGTCTACTTTACGTTTAGCTAGTTTCTCACAAACACAGTCTTCTGAAAATTGTTCAAGATGCTCCTCGCTTCTGTTACTGTTTTTGGGTGTTTTCGGAGGTTCTGCTCCTGGTTCTTCATCTGTGAACACAGAACAGAAAGCGCAGTTCCTCACCTGTAACAGGTGTTCTCCGGAGACAGCAGGAATTAGTCCTCACATGGGTGATGACGGCATCAGACGGAGCCCTCGTAGAAGCATCTCCTCAGCTTTCAAAGAAAGCCTTTGGGAGATGCCACCACGCATACATGGTCCCCTTCCCGCCAAAGGGTGCCATCTTGCTCAATCAGATGACATAGCTAAAACGGCAAAATAAAAGATGGTAAAGGAGCAACTCCAAGGGGAGGCGGGAGGGTTGTGACCGATTTCTGCTGTCCCCAGAGAACACCTATTACAGGTGAGTAACTATGCTTTCTCCAGCAACAAGCAGGAAGTCAGTCCTCACATATGGAACTTCCCAGCTACAGGCTACCAAAAACCCAAAAGAAAAATAGGGGCTCCAACAAGGGGAGCCGCAAACAGCAGCAAGTTAGTCTGTATACACAGATGATAGTAGGACCCCTGTGTCCTTAGAACCAGAACTCAGGTAGCTTGAACACAGAAGGGTCGGAGGGTAGGAGCTGCCTAAACCCTGAACAGATTACGGAGCACAGTTGGGACTCTCTTTCCAGGCAATAATGGCCTGCGAAGGAATGGACTGAAGACCAGGTGGTGGCCCGATAGATGACCACCATCCTGACAGAGCGCACGTTTGCCACCAAAGCCACCAATGGCCCTGACACGGTGCACTGTGATGCGGCCTTCCAGCAGGAGCCTCGCTTGCTCATAAGCAAGGGCGATACAGTCCGCCACACATGTGGACAGCATACGCTTAGTCACCGTCTCCCCCAGCCTGCTGGGATCGTAGGAGACGAAAAGCTGAGAAGCTTTGTGGTGGCCCTGAGTGAGTTGGATGTAGGACAAAGCCCTCTTACAGTCCAAGGTGTTGAGGACCTCCTCTAGTCCACTGGAGTGAGGTCTTGGAAAGAAGGTAGGGAGAATCACTTCCTGGTTGAGATGGAAGGGCGACACCACCTTCGGTAGGAATTTGGGGTGAGTGCGAAGCACCACTCTATTCTTCTAGAACCTGGTGTAGGATGCCTTCTCCACAAGGGCCTGAAGCTCGCTAACTCTGCGAGTGGAGGTAAGCACAACCAGGAAAACCACCTTCCAAGAGAGGTAGCGAAGGTGGCAGGTAGCCACAGGTTGGAAGGACGGGTGAGTGAGCTGCCCCAACACTATGTTAACATAAGAACATAAGATATGCCATACTGGGTCATTCCAAGGTCCATTAAGCCCAGTATTCTGTTTCCAACAGTGGCCAATCTAGGTCATATGTACCTAGCAGTTTCCCCAAGAGACACAAGTTCCACAATGCTTGTACTGGGTCAAGCATTGATATCTTCGGTCACTTCTTAATAATGGTTTATGGACCTTTCCTCCAGGAACTTGTCCAAACCTTTTTTAAACACAGCTACACTAACAGCCTTTACTACATTCTCTGGTAACAAATTCCAGAGTTTGATTACACGTTGAGTGAAAAAATATTTTCTTTTATTAGTCTTAAATAGTTTACCCTGTAGCTTCATTGCATGTTCCCTAGTCTTTCTATATTCTGATAACGTAAACAATCGATCTACGTTTACCCGTTCCACTCCATTCATTAATTTATAGACTTCTATCATATCTCCCCTCAGCCATCTCTTTTCCAGGTTAAAGAGCCCTAACCTTTTTAGCCTATCTTCATAGGAATATCCCTCCATCCCCTTTACCATTTTGGTGGCTCTTCTCTGAACCTTTTCAAAAATCGCTATATCCTTTTTAAGATATAGCAACCAGAATTGCACACAATATTCAAGGTGCGGTCTCACCATGGAACGATATAGAGGCATTATAATATCTTTTGTTTTATTTTCCATTCCTTTCCTTATCATACCTAGCATTCTATTTGCTCTCTTGGCCGCCGCTGCACACTGGGCCGAGGGTTTTAACATGGTATCCACAATGACGCCTAAATCTTTTTCCTGGGTGGTGGTTCCTAATGTGGAAACCTGCATCGTGTAACCATAGTTTGAGTTGTTCTTCCCTAGGTGCATAACCTTGCACTTGTCCACATTAAATTTCATCTGCCATTTTGATGCCCAGTCTTCCAATTTATCAAGATCCTCTTGCAAATTTTCACAATCCTCTTGGGTTTTTAACAACTTTAAATAGTTTTGTGTCATCTGCAAATTTGATAACCTCACTCATTATTCCACTTTCCAGGTCATTTATGAATATGTCAAAAAGCAGCGGACCCAGCACAGATCCCTGGGGTACACCACTATTCACCTTTCTCCATTGGGAAAATTGGCCATTTAGCCCTACCCTCTGCTTTCTATCTTTTAACCAGTTCCTGATCCACAATAGTACACTGCCTCCTATCCCATGACTCTTTAGTTTTGCCAAAAGTCTCTGATGAGGTACCTTGTCAAAGGCTTTCTGAAAGTCCAGATACACAATATCAACCGACTCACCTTTGTCCACCTGTTTATTCACTCCTTCAAAAAACATAACAGATTAGTAAGACAAGATCTTCCTTGTCTAAAGCCATGTTGGTTGTCTCCCATTAGGTTGTGACTATCTACATGCTGAGTAATTTTATTCTTTATGATGGTTTCTACCATTTTTCCTGGTACTGACGTCAGGCTCACCAGTCTGTAGTTTCCCGGATCACCCCGGAACACTTTTTAAAAATTGGTGTTACGTTGGCGATCCTCCAATCTTCAGGTATTAGAGATGATTTTAATGATAGTTCACAGATTACTGATAGCAGGTCTGCAATCTCATATTTCAGTTCTTTCAACACCCTTGGATGTATACCGTCCGGCCCAGGTGATTTGCTACTCTTCAGTTTATCTAATAGTTGTAAGACATCTTCCCGATGTATCGATATTTCCTTCAATTCTTCTGCACCTTTAAATACCACTTCAGTCATGGGTAACATCCCTACATCTTCCTCAGTAAAGACCGAAGCAAAGAATTCATTCAGTCTCTCCACTATCGCCTTATCGCCTCTTAGTGCTCCTTTAACCCCTTTATCATCTAATGCACCAACTGACTCTCTCACAGGTTTTTTGCTACGAATGTACTTGAAAAGGTCTTTATTTCGCGTTTTTGCTTCCGCAGCAAGCTTCTTCTCAAATTCTCTTTGCCTGCCTTATCAATGCCTTGCATTTGACTTGCCAGTGCTTGTGCTGTTTCCAGGTTTCGTCGTTTGGCTCTTTTTTCCATTTCCTGAAAGATGCTTTTTTGGCAACAACAGCCTCTCTGACCTCACCTTTAAACCATGCTGGCAGTTTTTTGGACTTCCTTCCACTTTTCTTAAAGCGTGGAATACAGCTGGTCTGGGCTTCCAAGATAGTATTTTTCAACAACACCCAAGCTTGATGTACGTCTTTAACCTTTGCAACTGCTCCTTTTAGTTTTTTCTTAACTGTTTTCCTCATTTTATCATAGTCTCCCTTTCGAAAGTTAAAAGGTAGTACTGTGGATTTCCTTACTATCCCTCCTCCACTAATTAAATCAAAGGCGATCATGCTATGATCACTATTGCCAAGTGGCCCCAACACCCTTATCTCTTGCACTAGATCTGGTGTTCCACTAAGGACTAGGTCTAATATGGCTTCCCCTCTGGTTGGTTCATGAACCAGCTGCTCCAAGAAGCAGTCATTTATTTCATCTAGGAACTTTATCTCCCTAGCATGTCCTGACGTGACACTGACCCAGTTGATACCGGGGTAATTGAAATCACCCATTATTATTACTGCGCTGTAACTTTTGTTAGCTTCCTTGATTTCTTTGAGCATTTCATCATCCATTTAGTCATTCTGGCCAGGTGCTCGATAGTACACCCCCACTGCCATTGCCTTCCCCCTTTTATATGGAATTTCAATCCATAGATTCTACAGCAGATTTTGTTTCCTGCAAAACTTTAATCCTTTCTGAGTCAATGCCCTCTCTAACAGAGTGCAACCCCTCCACCAATTTGATCAGCTCTATCATTACGATATAGTTTGTACCCAGGTATCATGTTGAGGTCCCGGGGGCTTCGATAAGAGCAGACCCCGAAGAAAACGGGTCATCAATGGTTGGACCGAGAGGGGCTTACAATCCACCGGATGGTGGTGCGTCGCCAAAGCACTAAGGGCACTCAGATGGAGTTAGACTTGAGCCCGGAATGAGAGAGGTGGAGAAGGCATTGTAACACCAGAGCCACCGGACAGGAGAAAGTGTAAGCCCCATGATTGGCGCACCAAACAGAGAACTTGTGCCATTTGAGGGTGTAAGCCTTCCTAGTAGAAGCCTTGCAAGAGACCAGCAGAATGTCTTCCACTTCAACCGGAACGTTGAAAGGAGCCAGAGTCACCCTCTCAGCAGCCACACTATCAGCGACAGGGACCCCAGGTAGGGGTGCAGAAGAGAGCCCCCCTCCTGAGATAGGAGTTCTGGGGCAGTCCCCTAGGGGATGGGGGGTCTCCACCGTCAACGGTAGAAGCAGTGGGAACCATGGTTGCCTGGGCCACCGAGGAGTTATTAGGATGAGTGAGGCCCTGTCCCAGAGTGTCCTGAACAAGGTCTTGGCAATCAGCAGGTTAGGAGGTAAGGGGTACATCAGGCCTCCTGACCATGAAACCAGGAATGCATCCACTGCCACCATGGAGGGATGGGCCTGCCAGGAGCAGAAGCAGAGCAACAAAGTTGTTTGAGCTGGTAAACAGGACCAACACTGGTTCTCCCCAGAGCCAGAAAAGCAGACTGGCTAACCTGGGGTCCAGCTGCCACTCATGCGGCTGGAGAACTCTGCTGAGCCTGTCGGCCAGCAGGTTATCCTGGCCGGGCAGGTACACAGCCCACAAGAGGAAACTTTGTTGGATTGTGTACGAGCAGAGGCCCAGAGCCTCCTGACAAAGGATGTGAGACCCCGTGCCTCCCTGTTTGTTCACGTAGAACATCGCCACCTAGTTGTCCATCTGGACCAGGATCGGCTGGTGATGCAGGTGGTGACAGAAGACCCTCAGGGGTAGGTGTATGGCTCAGAACTCCAGGAGGTTCATCTGCTGGGTGCTCTCGACTGGTGACCAGTTGCCCTGAGTGCGGAGATATCTTTGAGGGGCTTGGGGCCTGAAAAGGCATTGCCACCTCGAGATGCTGACGAGTCTGCCACCAGACCAGAGAATCCGCCAATTGGCGGGTCACAGAAACCCCGACTCAGAGGTGGCCGGTGGCCTGAGACCGCTGGTCCCGGAGACACCACTGTGCCGCCCGCATGTGGAGATGAGCGTCGGGGGTAACATGGACTGTGGACACTATGTGCCCGAGAGGAGGCGCAGGAGAAGCCAAGCGGGCACCGAGGGACGGCACTGTACATCCCGAGCCAAAGCCCTGAGACGATTGGCTCGGTCCCCGGCTAAGAAAGCCTTTGATTGGAGAGTGTCGATCTTTGCCCCAATGAACTCCAGACACTGCGTCAGGGGGAGGTGAGACTTGGGATAATTTATAATCTCCGAGGCCGTGCCTCCCTTTATAAACTAGTCGTCCAGGCAGGGAAAGACGAAGACCCCTTGGAGTCAGACGAAGGCGGCCACGACCGCCAGGCATTTCGTGAAAACTCTTGGAGCAGAGGCTAGACCGAAAGGGAGCACCCTATACTGAAAATGCCTGCCCCCCACTACGAACCACAGGTACTGCCTGTGGTTGGGGTGGATGAGGATGTGGGTATAAGCATTCTTGAGATTTAAAGGGGCATAGCCAGTCTCCCTGCTGGAGATATGGCAGCAATGTTCCAAGAGAGAGCATCTTGAACTTCTCCCTCACCAGGAATTTGTTGAGCTTACGCAGTTCGAGGATGGGTCTTAGGCCCTCTGTCCTTTTTCGCATGAGGAAGTATCTGGAGTAAAACCCCTTGCCCTTGAAATGGTGGGGCACCGGTTCCACCACTTTGTTCTCGAGAAGACCTGCCAACTCCTTCAGAAGAAGGTCCTGGTGGAGGGGAGACCTGAGGGGCTCTCCCGGAAAATAAGGTGGGGAGGTGTCTTAGTCAGGTGGAAGAGGTAACCCTCCCTGACTACCCAAAGTGCCCAGGAATTGGTGGTGATGGACAGTCACCTCTGGGCATAGAGGGCCAGATATCCCCCTGTAGGCTGCTGATCTCCTTGGGGCAGATAGGCTATGCTGAAGGAGTCAAAAACTCCCCCCTGGCTGGGCTGGAGCCGGTGACTAGGGTTTTGGAGCCTTCTGCTTATGCAGGCCATGCCCCCTGTCCCCTGGCCTGCTTACCCTGCTGGGGAACTGGGGAGGCCTGATAAGGTGGGTAGTTTTGGTAAGCAGCTCCCTTCCTTGGGTAAAAGGGCTTTTTACCCGAGCCCTTCCGTCGAGGAGGAGCAGTAGCCTTTTTGGAGAGCTTGGTCCTCGTCATGAACTCCGCCTCCAGCTCAGCAGCCTTGTCGGTCATGGGTTTGCCAAAGAGGTTCTCTCCATGGCAGGGGACATCGACCAATTAATTCCTGAACCCGCTGCTCGAGGTCGGACAACTGTAGGCAAGCTTGGCGGAGTGCACCGATGCCAGCAGCGGATACTCAAGTCGCCAACATGAACCAGTCATAGGCTGCTCGAGACAAATTTGGAGCACTCACGGATTGCCTTGGCCAGGTTCTTGAACCGCTGCAAGGGTTCCTCAAAGAGACCAGCTGAGAACCCGGCGAGTTCCTTCGCCAGGTCTCTCAGGTACATGCCCATGTACAGTTGGTAGGCCTGGATGCAGTCAATAAGCATTGAGCCCTGGTAGCACTTTCTGCCGAGGGCGCCAAGGTGCAGATCTCCCTGCCGGGGGCACTAAGGAGTGCGTCTTCTGGCTTTTCAGCCGATGCATGGTCGAACTCCACCACCATGGAGTTATGTGGCAGCTGCAACTTTTGGAAGTCCGGGCTCCGGTGGACTCGATACATCGAGTCGAGCCGCTTGCTCACCACAAGCACCGAAGCCGGTGTCTCCCACATTCAGAGCATCAGCCATTCCAGGATGGGAGGGATGGGCACCGTGAGCGATTCCCACGGAGGGGTCTCGTACTGGAGGATTTCCAACTCTTTCCGTCGAGGGTCCTCCTCTGACTCGGTCGGGAATACCAGGGCCTTAGATATGTCCTTGACAAAATCAAGGGAGCCCATATCCTCGGGCAGGGACCGCCGTTGAGGCTCCAAGATGGAAGAATCAGAAGGGACGTCACAGTGGTGATGGGTATCAGGGAACTCTTTGTCCTCCATCCACCCCTCGGAGTAGTCCGTCGAAGACTCACAGGAGGGCTGCTCCACTGGCCTCGGGGCCCCCGATGCCCTGCGGCTGGTGCCCTGCAAACTTATGTTTATGTTTATTGGCTTAATATACCGCTAAATGAAAAAACATCATAGCGGTTTACATATTACAAATCATTAAAGAAAAGAAAAAGGAAAAGAAGTTACAATGACAGATAGGAAAGCAAACCAGGCAGATTCATACAACAAGACAATAGAGAGGAGAGAGAGAGAGAGAGGGAAAAGGGGAAGGCACTAACATGTGGGGAGGCCAGAAAGGGCAAAGACAGGACAAAATCATGTGAAGGGGTCAGGGAGGTCGAAGGCAAGGGCAAAGAAATGGGTTTTGAGGCTGTTCTTGAAGGTGGTATGTTCTGATTCGAGCCGGATAGAGGAAGGGAGAGAATTCCATAGGGCAGGGGCAAGGAAAAAGAACGCAGAGGAGCGGGTGGATTGGAGGCGAGCACAAGTGGGTGAGGGAAGATGCAGGCGATTCAGGTGGAGGGAGCGCAGGGAGCGAGCTGAGTTGTGGAAGTGTACAAGGTCTGCTAGGTACTGAGGTGAATGAGTGTGAAGAGCGCAGTGAAGGAGCACCAGGACTTTGAAGTGAATGCGGAATTTAATGGGGAGCCAATGGAGACGGATGAGGAGAGGAGTAATGTGATCGCGCAAAGATGCATGAAAAATTAGCCGGGCAGCGGTATTCTGAATGCGTTGAAGGCGGTGCAATTGTGTGGCGGGGAGACCTGCTAGAATAGAGTTACAGAAGTCGATGCGAGATATAACCAGGGACAGAAGGAGGGTAGAGAGAGCCTGTGTAGAGAGAAAAGGCCTGATGGCGCGTATCTGACGTAGAAAGTAGAAGGAAGTCTTTGAGATGTGTGCGATGTGATCACGAAAAGTCAGGCCGGGGTCAAAGAGGACCCCTAGATAGCGAAAGGAGGAAACTAAGGGAATGGGTGAACCAGAGAAAGAGGGGGCAATCAGAGGGGGGGAACTATCACGGGAGAACCAGATGGCCAGGGTTTTAGTGAGATTAAGGTGTAGGCAGTGAGTGGTAAGCCAGTTGGCTACGGCTGTGAGACATGTGTTCAGAGGGGAGAGATCGAGGGAAAGGGGGAGGTATGATAGAGAAGGAGCAGGTCATCAGCATAGTAGAAGGCGGAAATCCCGTGTTGTTGGACTTGCTGGGGATGGCCACGGTCCCGTTGAGTGGGACTCAGATTGTGACATCGGCCGAGGACAGACTCGAGACCAAAGGACCTCGAGGATCGGTTCAGCTTCCACGGACTTCTTGGATGTCGAGGGCCTGGTGGTCGGGGCGGAAGAACTGGTCATGTCGGACAACAGCGCCGACTGTTGGTCCATGAAAGCAGACAAACTGCGCTCCAGGGCCGCCATTCTGGACTCCAGACCAGAAGGCTGTGCAGTCTTCAGCTCGGGCACCGAGGAACTTGAGCCCGACGCTGGCTCCCCCGAAGGGGAATCATTGACGAGGATAGTGTCTGGGGGACGAGGCCAGTCTGTGGTTGGCTCTTTCCAGGGGAACTTTGCAGGCCGCTCCTTCTCTGATGCCTCAGATGAACATCTCGGACTGTGGGACAGGGCACGGGGAGCATCCGGCCGGATGGAACAGTACAAGGACACTGCCTTCAAGGGATTTTTCTTCTTCCTGGGTTCCCTCGAGCGAGACCCCTTTCTGAGGACCCACGAGGAGGCTCAGGTTCGGAGGGTTCCGCCCGAGATGTTGGGGCCTCAGACAAGGCCCTGGCCTTAGGAGGCACTGGGGACTCGGGGAGAAACTTATGTTGCTGCCGCTGGCGGCTCTTGAGGGCCTTGCTGGACATCCTCTTGCAGAGACCACAGGCTGCAGGTCGTGGTCTGGCCCGAGGCTGCGGAGACAGTAGTCGTGTGTATCAGTCAAAGACAGAATTTTAGAGCACCGATCACACATCTTAAAGCCACTGGTAGCCACGGGGAAAAAAGTACCCCTGCAAGATCGAAGACTCTCCGGGCTGCCAGCAGGAGAAAAATGTGCGAAGACGCCAGGAAAATAAAAAAATGAAAGACTACAAAAATAGATTGAACTCGACATTGAGGCAGGTAGGCAGGAAGAATACCAGTGCAATACCAGAGGCAAGTGTGAAACTCGACGAGAAAAATCAACTTTTTCCAGAGTCAAGCCAAACAAACATCTGAAGGGCTCTGCGGAAAAAACGAGACTGAGCTAGATGGCACCCTTGGGCAGGAAGGGGATCACGTATGCGTGGTAGCATCTCCCAAAGGCTTTCTTTGAAAGATGAGGAGATACTTTCACAAGGGCTCCGTCAGTGCCGATGTCACCCATATGTGAGGACTGACTTCCTGCTTATTCCCAGAGAAATATTTTTGCTAAGCAATTCCACTTTATCCTCATCAGCTTCTACATACTCCTCCCTTTACCCTGACAATACCACTTTTGCCCTTCCTCTTCTCACTAACGTATCTGAAAAACGTCTTATTCCCCCATAGTATCTGATGCATGTCAGTTTTTCCAAAATGGTCCACAAAGAGATATGTTTTGAGTTCTTTTCTGAATGATCAGTAGATAGGTCTGATGCCGCTCTTAATTTGTCTGGAAACTTATTCCATAGGATTGGGGCTACAACAGAAAATGCTCTATTACTAGTGATGACAGTTTTTTTGCAGAACTGAGTGAAAAAATATTTTCTCCAATCGTCTTAAATGTGCTACATTGTAGCTTCATTCCATGTCCACTAGTCTTTCTACTCCTTTTATTTTATAGATCTCTATCATATATCCTCTCTCAACCATTTCTTTTCCAAGTTGAAGAGCACTAAGCTTTTAAACCCTCCCACACAGGGATATCCTTCCAGCCCCTTTATCATTTTGATCGCACTTCTTTGTACGTTTTCTAATTCTGCTATATCCCCAGCGCAGACACCTCATACACCTCCAGCCCTGCCTTTGAGAGCCCCACCCCCTCAAATTTACCACCTTGTGTATAGAAGACCCTAACAATAGATAATATTGAACTGTCCACACACCCTGCAACAGCCAGATAAGATGTACATAGTTAAGCTATTAACCCTGTAGATAAGGCTGAGCTACCCGATAACCTGCGATAGCCGAAATGTACATAGTTACCCTGTTAGCACTGTATATAGAACCCCGTTCATTGTAAGTACCCTGCAGACTTGCCTGCACTGGACAAATGTGTTACATGTAAACCACACTGATTTCAAATAGTGCAGTATAAAAGGGACATTAAATAAATAAAAAATAAATAAATAAAAATATGGCAAACAGAATTGCACACAATAGTCAAGGTGTGGTTGCACCATGGAGCATTATAAGATCTTTGGTTTTATTCTCCTTATGATTCCTAACATTCTATTTGCTTTCTTGGCCGCATCTGCACACTGGGCAGGTTTCAACTTATTATCCACAATAATGCCCAGATCCATTAGGAGATTCCTAAAGCTTAATTGTAGTTTGGGTTCTTCTTCACTAAGAGGCCAATTCTGAAAACGTGCACATCCGGGCAGCGGACATGTCCAAATGGAAATGTGCAGGAATAGAACCAGATTCCGCAACCATGGGGGATAGACACACCCGCATGCACAGAATCTACCACAGACATGCTCGGTGCAGCACGCACACAGCGCAACGTTGTATGAAGATGGCTTTGTACGTCCCCATGCTTACTGTATTCTGAAAAGAGGTACATCTGTGACCCTGCCAGTCTCTGCGATATACCCACGAACGGCCACGCCCCCTTTAAAATGTGCAGCTATGAAGCTGCTGTGGGCATGGACAGTGCTGTTATGAGGCTGAATGGCAATGAAAGTTGGCGATACTTATAGGTGGATGCAAGTTAGACAATAGAAACTAGTCTTTGGCATGCCCAAACCACAACAAAGCAATTGCAGTGCACAGTAATGTAGCAGGATAACAGGGAAAGAGTGAACTTACTTTCACAAGATGGCAGTAGATGACCCTCCAATGTAGGCACATCGTGAACATCTCAGGAACAAGACTGTGCATGCAAAATAAGGACATTATCCCAGAAGAACAGGCACCCCATAGCAAACATTCCCCCTGCACTTCTAAAGGGCCACTGGAATGACAGCAGTCAGCAGTGCAAGCACCACACAGACATTGTAAGATCTCGTGCCAGATCTGGTGCAAGAAATAAGGGTGTTGGGACCACTTGGCAATAGTGATCATACTATGATCATGTTTGATTTAATTATTGGAGGACAAATAGTAAAGGAATCCACAGTACTACCTTTTAACTTTCAAAAGGGAGACTATGATAGAATGAGGAATATAGTTAGGAAAAAACTAAAAGGAGCGGTTCCAAAGGTTAAAGACTTACAGCAAGCTTGGGCGTTATTTAAAACTACTATCCTCGAAGCCCAGACCAGCTGTATTCCACGCATTAAGAAGAGTGGAAGAAAGTCCAAAAAACTGCCAGCATGGTTTAAAGGTGAGGTCAGAGAGGCTGTTGCTGCCAAAAAAGCAACCTTCAGGAAATGGAAAAAAGAGCCAAATGATGAAAACTGGAAACAGCACAAGCACTGGTAAGTTAAATGCAAAGCATTGATAAGGCAGGCAAAGCGGGAATTTGAGAAGAAACTTGCTACGGAAGCAAAAACACGAAATAAAGACTTTTTCAAGTACATTCGTAGCAAAAGGCCTGTGAGAGAGTCAATTGGAAAGTTAGATGATAGAGGGGTAAAAGGGGCAGTAAGAGGAGACAAGGCTATAGCAGAGAGACTGAATAAATTCTTTGCTTCGGTCTTTACTGATGAAGATGTAGGGATGTTACCCAAGACTGAAGTGGTATTTAAAGGTGATACTGCAGAGGAATTGACAGAAATATCGCTACACCGGGAAAATATATTACAACTATTTGATAAACTGAATAGTAGCAAATCACCTGGACCGGATGGTATACATCCCAGAGTGTTGAAAGAACTGAAATATGAGATTGCAGACCTGCTATTGGTAATCTGTGAACTTTCATTAAAATCATCTGTAATACCTGAAGATTGGAGGGTCGCCAACGTAACACCAATTTTTAAAAAGGGTTCCAGGGGTGACCCGGGAAATTACAGACCGGTGAGCCTGACGTCAGTACCAAGGAAAATGGTAGAAACCATCATAAAGAACAAAATTACACAACATGTAGATAGTCATGGCCTAATGGGAGACAGCCAACATGGCTTTAGACAAGGAAGATCTTGTCTTACTAATCTGATATGTTTTTTTTGAAGGTGTGCATAAACAGGTAGACAAAGGTGAGTCGGTTGATATAGTGTATCTGGACTTTCAGAAAGCTTTTGACAAGGTCCCCCATCAGAGACTTTTGGCGAAGCTGAAAAGTCATGGGATAGGAGGCAGTGTACTATTGTGGATCGGGAACTGGTTAAAAGATAGAAAGCAGAGGGTAGGGCTAAATGGCCAATATTCCCAATGGAAAAAGGTGAATAGTGGAGTACCCCATGGATCTGTACTGGGTCCGCTACTTTTTGACATATTCATAAATGACCTGGAAAAGGGAATAACTAGTGAGGTTATCAAATTTGCAGATGACACAAAACTGTTTAAAGCTGTTAAAACCCAAGAGGATTGTGGAAAACTGCAGGAGGATCTGGATAAATTGGAAGACTGGGCATACAAATGGCAGATGAAATTTAATGTGGACAAGTGCAAAGTTATGCACCTAGGAAAGAACAACCCACACTATAGTTACACGATGCAAGGCTCCACATTAGAAACCACCACCCAGGAAAAAGATTTAGGAGTCATCGTGGATAACATGTTAAAACCCTCCGCCCAGTGTGCAGCGGCGGCCAAGAAAGCAAATAGAATGCTAGGTATCATAAGGAAAGGGATGGAGAATAAAACAAAGGATATTATAATGCCTCTGTATCGCTCCATGGTACGACCGCACCTTGAATATTGTGTGCAATTCTGGTCACAGCGTTATTAGAAAAAGTACAGAGAAGAGCCACCAAATTGGTGAAGGGGATGGAAGGCTACTCCTATAAAGAGAGGCTAAAAAGGTTAGGGCTCTTTAACCTGGAAAAGAGATGGCTGAGGGGAGATATGATAGAGGTCTATAAATTAATGAATGGAGTGGAACGGATAAACGTGGATCAATTGTTTACGCTATCAGAATATAGAAAGACTAGGGGACATGTAATGAAGCTACAGGGTAAACTATTTAAGACAAATAAGAGAAAATATTTTTTCACTCAACGTGTAATCAAACTCTGGAATCTGTTACCGGAGAATGTAGTAAGGGCTGTTAGTATAACTGGGTTTAAAAAAGGTTTGGACAAGTTCCTGGAGGAAAGGTCCATAAACCACTATTAAAAAGGGACCCAGGATATCAATGCTTGACCCAGTACAAGCATTGAGGAACCTGTGTCTTTTGGGGATATTGCTAGGTACGTATGACCTAGATTGGCCACTGTTGGAAACAGGATACTGGGCTTGATGGACCTCGGTCTGACCCAGTATGGCATGTCTTATGTTCTTATGTTCTTATGACATGCCCAGGTGCACCATTGTTGCTCCCTACAAATGTGCACATTTGTAGAGACCAATGCTGGTGCACCTGGGAATGGTGTACTGTGCTTTGCAGAACTGCACGCCCTCCGTCTGAGCTCCCCTGAGAACTCAAAGGGAAGTGTCTGGACAGGGAAGTGTTTGCGGAACCGTCCTGCTCACTCCTACCTGTATGCACCTGGTGATACTGCAGACAGCCCTATGGTGCAGGTATCTGCCAGGCATACCTATCTCCACGGATATGTGGAGGAGCAATCTAGACCCTCCCCATGCAGCCCTCCAACCACGCACTCTCACTTGCAGTCTCACAGAAACAGTCGTCTGCCAAAAGACTGCCCTGCACCGAACATCTTAGCTGATGGGAAGGAAATCATGTTGTTGTTGTTAAGTGCCGTCGAGTCGGAATCGACTCATGGCGACCCTCTGGATAGCTATCCTAAACTGTGTTCGGTCTTCAGTCAGGCGGCTCATTGTTAACAGACTGGTACCCGTAGCTGCTGTTATTGTATCGATCCATCTCATTGCTGGCCTTCCTCTTTTGCGTTGACCTTCTATCTTGCAAAGCATAATGTCTTTCTCTAATGATCTCTCTCTTCGCATGATGTGTCCAAAGTATGAAAGTTGAAGTCTTGTCATCTGAGCTTCTAAAGAAAGCTTAGGTTTGATCTCCTCTAGTACCGACTGGTTTGTTCTTCGGGCAGTCCATGGTATACACAGTATTCGCCGCCAGCACCATAATTCAAAGGCATCAATTTTCTTCCTGTCTATCTTTTTCACTGTCCAGCTTTCACATCCATATGATGTTATTGAAAATACCATGGCTTGAACAAGTCGAATCTTTGTATGGAGAGAGACATCTCTGCTCTTGAGAATCTTATCTAGGTTTTTCACAGCCATTCTGCCAAGAGCAATGCGTCGTCTGATTTCTTGACTGCTTGTTGCTTCTTTATTGATAGTTGATCCAAGTAGGTTAAAGTTGTTCACAATTTCAATTTCTTCTCCTTCAACGATGAACCTGTTGATTATGCCAGTTGTCATGATCTTTGTCTTCTTTACATTAAGGTGCAGGCCCATTTTGAGACTATGTTCTTTGATTGTAAGAAGCAAATGTTTCAGATCATCTTCACTTTCAGCCAGTAATGTGGTATCATCAGCATAGCGAAGGTTGTTGATGAGTCTTCCACCAATCTTCACACCTCTGTTGTCTTCATACAATCCTGCTTCTCTGATGATTTGTTCTGCATATAAATTAAACAGGTAGGGGGAAAGTATGCAGCCTTGTCTTACACCTTTGCTTATTTTAAACCATTCTGTTTCTCCTTGTTCCGTTCGAACTGTTGCTTCTTGATCAATGTACAGACTGCGCAAGAGAACGATCAGGTGTTCTGGTATACCCATGCTTCTTAATGTGGCCCAGAGTTTCTCATGGTTTACACAGTCAAAAGCCTTGCTATAGTCGATAAAGCACAAATAGATATCCTTTTGGTATTCTTTAGTCTTTTCAAGGATCCATCTCACATCCGCAATGTCGTCTCTCGTTCCTCGCCCTTTCCTGAACCCTGCTTGCACTTCAGGTAGTTCTTGTTCCAGGTATGGTTGTAGTCTCTTTTGAATAATCTTCAGTAGAATCTTGCTGGCATGTGGGATCAGAGCAATTGTGCGATAATTTCCACAGTCAGTTGGATCACCTTTCTTTAGTATTGGTATAAACACAGATCTTTTCCAGTCAGTTGGCCATGATGTTGTCTTCCATATTACTTGGCAGAGCCTTGTGAGTACGGTAACAGCTGCATCAGATTGCTGCAATACTTCTATGGGAATGCTATCAATGCCTGGTGCTTTGTTCTTTGATAAGGCTTTCAATGCTGCTTCAACTTCTTCTTTCATCACCAATGGTTCCCGATCATAAGGTACAGGTTGAAATGGCTGTTGGTCCACTTGATCTTTATCATATAAGAACTCTGTATATTCCTTCCACCTTTTCTTGATCTTCTCAGCATCATTCAACATAGAACCTTGAGCATCTTGTAACATTCCAATTCAAGGCTGGAACTTTTTCTTTAACTCTCGTAGCTTTAGGAAAGCCGATCTTGTTCTTCCTCTAATAGTTTCTGCTTCTATTTCCTTGCAAGTGTCATTGTAGTACTTTTCCTTGTCCTGTCTTGCTGCACGTTGGAAATCTCTGTTGAGTTCTGTGATTGTCTTTCTTTCTCCTCTGGCTTTAGCTTCTCTGCGTTTCTGGGCAATTTTCAGAGTTTCTTCCGTCATCCATTTTGGCCGTTTTTGCTTTTTCACCTTTTGTAGAGACTTCTCGCTTTCTTCCAACACAACCTTCTTGATGTCATTCCATAACTCTTCCGGAGCTCTGTCATTTGTATCTAAAGCAGCAAATCGATTTTGCAGGCAGTCTTTAAATTCCAGTGGTATATTCTCAAGGTCATATTTTGCTGCATTCATGAGTGGTTTGCTCTTTTTCAACTTTAGCTTGAGTTTGCATACTAGTAGTTGATGATCTGTACCACAGTCAGCTCCAGGTTTTGTCTTTGTTGATGTTACAGAGCTTTTCCATCGTTGACTTCCACATATGTAGTCAATTTGATTTTTATATAATCCATTCGGTGAAGTCCATGTGTACAGTCGCCGCTTGTGTTGCTGGAAGAAGGTGTTTGAGATGAATAGATCATTGGTCTTGCAGAATTCTATCAGTCTTTCTCCAGCTTCATTTCTGTTGCCAAGTCCATATTTTCCAACTACTTTGCCTTCTTCTTTGTTGCCAACCTTTGCGTTCCAGTCACCCATGACTATCAGGATATCCTGTTTGCATGTTCTGTCAATTTCAGCTTGTACTTGTTCATAGAACTCTTCAATTTCATTCTCTTCAGCAGCTGTTGTTGGGGCATATACTTGAATTATAGTTGTGTTGATAGGCAATCCTCGTAGACGAATAGAGATTAAGCGTTCGCTGACTGCATTGTATTTCATTACAGTTCTTGCAAGTTTCTTCTTTATTATAAATGCAACACCATTTCTTCTTTGTCTTTCATTTCCAGCATAGTAGACCATGTGATCATCTGATGCAAAGTGCCCGATGCCAGTCCATTTCAGTTCGCTGACACCCAACAGATCAAGTTGTACACGTTCCATTTCATTCTTGACCACCTCCAACTTCCCTTGGTTCATGCTTCGTACGTTCCATGTTCCAATGTGTAAGACATCTTTACAGCTTCTGACTCTCATTTCATGCGCAGCTACATCAGCAGTCAGACTTCCCGAGGGCTTTGATCCAACCACATCATAAATGCTGGCTTTACTCTGAAAAGTCTTCAGCTCCTCCCCAGTAGCTAGTTGAGTGCCTTCTGACCTGGGGGTCTCATCTTCCAGCACCATAGCACAATTTGTTTTGTTGTAACTATCCATTGGGTTTTCATGGCAAGATACAGAAGTAGATTGCCGGGCCTTTCTTCCGCGCAGTTTAAGTTTGGTGTTGTTGCCGTTGTCACAAAAATGTGATCCTCCGCCGTCAACACTGTCCCATTCTGCTGCTGCCCAGATGGGTGGTTTGTCTTGGTCTGGCACCTCAGCTGAGACCTGTCCATCTTGGGAGACCCTGCCAGTAGTTAAACTACGGATAGTTTAGCTCTCAGCATCACTGATGCACGCAAGCCCTCACAGCACGA
Organism: Ichthyophis bannanicus; assembly: GCA_033557465.1. NCBI lineage: Eukaryota > Metazoa > Chordata > Amphibia > Gymnophiona > Ichthyophiidae > Ichthyophis > Ichthyophis bannanicus. The sequence continues at coordinate 277,030,032 of CM066044.1, read as the reverse complement.
CAAGCTGCAAACCAAGTGAGAGGAAGGAAACCATAGCATTCAAAAAGTCCAACCCAGCATTATATCTGCTCACTGCATTCCTATGTGGCTAGGTACATACAAGATAACTACTATAGTGGATGTCTAACAGATACAGAGGTGCAGCAGGCCCAAACAGCCCTTCTAGTATATCAGCCTCAAGAGTCAAATCCTGTATGCGCATTGCACATCATGTAAACAATCGCAACAGTGAGCTGTGCACAAGATATATGCCATATAACCACCGGCATAAGATATCTCCAATATAGGAATCACATATGCCCTTATCTGCATCAGGGGACTGTATACTTTGCATAGAGCATATTGTAGAGCTATGTGGCGTGCAACATTGCACCTATAACTGGGCTTTGCACCTATAACTGTACATTGCACCTATAACTGGGCTTGCACATTCACATGAGGTTCTAGGACTCCGTCACCAGTATCATTGCCAGGACATGGGTACTGTTAGGGAGCTCTAGCTGTCCCCTTTAGCTCACACAGCAACTGCCAGCATAGCCGGATTGAATACCTGTGCTCTACTGCATACATTTGTGGGGGTGTTTATTTCTGCTGCTTTAACTTATATCCTCCCTCTCCTCTGCTTTCTGTTCGGCAGCACTGCATGCTGTGATCTTCTGAACTGCAGTCACACCAGTGCGTAGGTTAGACATCAAGTCACCACGATTTTCTGCATTGGGGTGAGGAACAGTACTATTTCTAAGTCCTATCTTTATACCACTGTTTTGCAGGTATAACCTTGACATCTGTGGGGCCAGACTGTAGACGTACACGAGTGTGACCGGAATATGATTTGTGTGTCTCTGTGGCTGACCACGCCCATGTTCTGCCCCTTCCCGCCCACCTTCTGCAATCCCCATTTAAGTGTCATGTACATAAAGGGCCACAGAGGTTCGGCATACGGTTCTGTTGGTTTTCATGTGATAAACATCTATCTCACACATACAGGCGGCTTATTCATGGTTCAGAATGATCCTCTAAGCGTACAGAAACAGAAAAATGATGACAGAAAGAAACCACATGGCCTATCTAGTCTGTCCTTCCATAATCAACAACTACAACAGTCCCCTTTTTAACTTTAGAGATCCTCTGTGTTTGTCCCATGCTTTTTTGAATTCAGATACTCTCCTCATCTCTACCACCTCCACTAGGAGGCTATTCCACGAATCCACCACTCTTTCCGTAAAGAAATATTTCCACATATCAATCCTGAATCTATCCCCTTTCACCCTCATCCCATATCCCCTCATAGCAGTACTTGCTTTCAATCGAAAGAGGCTCTCCCCCTGTGCATTTATGCAACGGAGGTATTTAAATGTCTCAATCTCAACCAACCTCCCTACCTAGACCATCCACACAAACGGAAACAGCCCATCACAGCGAACATTCTCCAGTAAGACACGTATGCTCCTAGATATAACTACGAGCATACTCTAGTAATGTATATACTAGTTATAACTCCCATAATGTAAACATGTTCTGAGTTATAATGCCTGTAATTTAAATATGTTCCTCAGTTATAACACCTGTAATGTAAATATGTCCTCAGATGGAATGCCTGTAATGTAATATGTCCCTATTTATACCCTTGTTTTAATTTAATAGTCACTCAGGGCCTAGTATCAGCAAAGTATTTTAGTTTCAATTTAAAACACAGAAGATAGCTTTCTGGTTAAATTTAGAACCCAGCAGAGAGCTTGTAGTTTAGATTTCATAATAAGTTAGAGCCTAGCAGCAGCAAAGAGCTATAATTTAAACCAAATAAGAATATAGATTAGCACAAAAGGCAAAACAGGGTCAGTACTCTTTGAGCAGCAAATAAAGTTTTCTAGAGACCTTTACAAAGAGACCTTCTACCTAGGGGGCAAGAGACCTGTGAAACATTTTCAATAGTTTGTGGAGTAGCCTAGTGGTTGGGGCAAGGTACTTCAGGCCGGAAGGTCGGGGGTTAAAATCCAACTAGAAGACAGCAACTTGGGCCGGAAGGACTGGGGTTTCTAGTCCCACAGGTGCTCCTTGTGGTCTTGGGCAAGCCACTTAACCCTCCATAGCCCATGTTCCCTGTAAAATAGTTATCTCCAAATTATAATACCCTGTTCAATGTAAACCGCACTGATGCAGAATAGCGCGGTATATAAGAGAATATAAATAAATAAATAGATGTTAACACCAGGTGGCAGTTCAAAAGGCCATTTTGAAAGACTCCTTCTATTCAAGCAAGGACTGTTAATCATCCAGGAAGTTGGTCACAGCTTACCTCAGTAGCAGAGGCATAAATAGCTCAACCAGAGCTCTGTGATCCTCAGTCTTGAAGGACTAGAACAGGGGACTGTTACTTCTGGAGAGAGATCTGCAATTGTGAGTATATACTTCTGGGAATTTTCTGAAGGGAATTCATTCTATTAAAGCTATTTAATCTGTGAACCCACTATTTTTTGTTCAATCAGTCAGGGCCTAGTAGCAGCAGTTTAAGTTTAAATTTAAAACACAGAAGAGAACCTTCTGGTTAACTTTGGAACCCAGCAGAGAGCTGTAGTTTAAATTTAATAGTCACTCAGGGCCTAGCATCAGCAAAGTACTTTAAGTTTAAATTTAAAACACAGAAGAGAGCTTACTGGTTAAATTTAGAACCCAGCAGAGAGCTTGTAGTTTAGATTTCATAATAAGTTAGAGCCTAGCAGCAGCAAAGAGCTATAATTTAAATCAAATAAGAATATAGCTTACCTCAGCAGCACAGGACAGGGTACTGTGTAGCAGCCCACTTTTAATAAATGTTATTTCCCTCACTCCCTCCCCACACCCACCCACCCCTGGGATAATCGTAGCTTTATAGGTACTTACACATCTTAAAGGACAGGAGGTGCTCTCCTGTGAAGCTCGTTTTCCAAATCAGTCATACACTAAGGACCTGAGATTAATTAACCTTCAGGCGAACAAGGTATATTAAAAGTACTAGGTACAGTTTTATTGGTAGAAATATCCATAGCAACCCTTAGTAAGTAAAGAACTTAAAGATCTAAACAAAAACTTAAAAATAAGATGCAGACAGCAGTCCAGCAGCAAGATGGGGGCTTTCCAGCCTTTTGCATTGAGTCTCACATGTATCATTTTCTCCCAGCTGGTGAGAGGTCTTACGTGTGCACTAGGTGCAAGGAGCTCTTTGCTCTCAGGGAACGAGTCCGTTCTCTAAAGGCTAGAGTAGCAGACTTGGAAAACATAAAAAAGACAGAGAGATACATAGATGAGACCTACAGGGATATGTGGAGGAGTGGCCTAGTGGTTGGGGCAAGGTACTTCGGGCCGGAAGGTCGGGGGTTCAAATCCCACTAGAGGACAGAAACCTTGGGCCGGAAGGACTGGGGTTTCTAGTCCCACAGGTGCTCCTTGTGGTCTTGGGCAAGCCACTTAACCCTCCATAGCCCATGTTCCCTGTAAAATAGTTCTCTGTGTGCTGTGCTTTCCTGTCTAATCAATGTGTTTATACCTCAAAAATTTCCTGTCATGATTGACAATTTCCAATCTGTAATCAAACCGCTGCTGATCGCTGGAAGTAGCGGTATACAAATGTACAATAAATAAATAAATAAATAAATAAATAAATATAGTCCTGAAGTCCCACCTCCAGTCTGGCAGCATCCCTGTTGCCATGGAGGAGAGAGGTCACGTGACAGGAGAGCATCACCCTGGTGTGGCAGGAAGTGATCCTGTAACTAGGACCTGTCCTCCAGGTGATGTAAAACCCTCTCACACCGAGGAAGTTTCTCCAGGGCCATGTGCCCATGAGGGAAGGGTTAGGACAGCCGTTATAGTTGGTGATTCGATCATTAGGCATGTAGATAGCTGGGTGGCTGGTGGACGTGAGGATCGCCTGGTAACATGCCTGTCTGGTGCGAAGGTAGCGGACCTCACGTGCCACCTAGATAAGGTCTTAGATAGTGCTGGGGAGGAGTCTGCTGTCTTGGTACATGTCGGTACCGATGACATAGGAAAATGTGGTAGGGAGGTTCTGGAGGCTAAATTTAGGCTTTTAGGTAAGAAGTTGAAATCCAGAACTTCCAGGGTAGTGTTCTCCGAAATGCTTCCCGTTCCACGTGCAGGACCCAAAACGCAGGCAGAGCTCCAGAGTCTCAATGCGTGGATGAGACAATGGTGCAGAGATGAGGGGTTTGGATTTGTTAGGAACTGGGGTACATTCTGGGGAAAGGAGGGGCTCTTCCGAAGGGATGGGCTTCAACTTAACCGGGATGGAACCAGGCTGCTGGCATTAACCTTTAAAAAGGAGATAGAGCAGCTTTTAAACTAGATAATAGGGGAAAGCCGACAGTCGCCCAGGAGCAGATGGTTCGGAAGAATGTATCCTTGAAGGATACTACCAAAAGCAGAGAGGTTCCAAAAAAAGAGTAAAGTAGCCCAAATGCCCTCGAGTATGAAGCAGAGCTTAAAGATCCCAAATTACCCATGTCTACCAATAGCCAAATTAATATGAATAAAAAACAGTCTCTAAAATGCTTGTATGCAAATGCTAGAAGTCTAAAAAATAAGATGGGAGAGTTAGAATATATAGCACTAAATGAGAGCTTAGATATGATTGGAATATCAGAGACATGGTGGAAGTAGGACAACCAGTGGGACACTGCAATACCTGGGTACAAACTATATCGCAATGATAGAGCTGATCAAATTGGTTGCGCTCTATGTTAGAGAGGGCATTGAGTCAGAAAGGATTAAAGTTTTGCAGGAAACAAAACTTGATGTAGAATCTCTATGGATTGAAATTCCATGTAAAAAGGGGAAGGCGATGGCAGTGGGTGTGTACTATCGACCGCCTAGCCAGAATGAACAAATGGATAATGAAATGCTCAAAGAAATCAAGGAAGCTAACAAAAGTTACAGCTCGGTAATAATAATGGGTGATTTCAATTACCCCGGTATCGACTGGCTCAGTGTCACGGCAGGACATGCTAGGGAGATAAAGTTCCTAGATGACATAAATGACTGCTTCTTGGAGAAGCTGGTTCTAGAACCGACGAGAGGGGAAGCCATATTAGACCTAGTCCTTAGTGGAACACCAGATCTAGTGCAAGAGATAAGGGTGTTGGGGCCACTTGGCAATAGTGATCATAGCATGATCGCCTTTGATTTAATTTGTGGAGGAGGGACAGTAAGGAAATCCACAGTACTACCTTTTAACTTTCGAAAGGGAGACTATGATAAAATGAGGAAAATAGTTAAGAAAAAACTAAAAGGAGCAGTTGCAAAGGTTAAAGACTTACATCAAGCTTGGGTGTTGTTGAAAAATACTATCTTGGAAGCCCAGACCAGCTGTATTCCACGCTTTAAGAAAAGTGGAAGGAAGTCCAAAAAACTTCCAGCATGGTTTAAAGGTGAGGTCAGAGAGGCTGTTATTGCCAAAAAAGCATCTTTCAGGAAATGGAAAAAAGAGCCAAACGACGAAACCTGGAAACAGCACAAGCACTGGCAGGTCAAATGCAAGGCATTGATAAAGAAGGCGGAAGCAAAAACGTGGAATAAAGATTTTTTCAAGTACATTCGTAGCAAAAAATCTTCGAGAGAGTCGGTTGGACCATTAGATGATAGAGGAGTTAAAGGGGCACTAAGAAGCGACAAGGAGATAGCGGAGAGACTGAATGAATTCTTTGCTTCGGTCTTTACTGAGGAAGATGCAGGGATGTTACCCATGACTGAAGTGGTATTTAAAGGTGCAGAAGAATTGAAGGAAATATCGATACATCGGGAAGATGTCTTACAACTATAAGATAAACTGAAGGGTAGCAAATCACCTGGGCCGGATGGTATACATCCAAGGGTGTTGAAAGAACTGAAATATGAGATTGCAGACATGCTATTAGTAATCTGTGAACTATTATTAAAATCATCTCTAATACCTGAAGATTGGAGAATGACCAATGTAACACCAATTTTTAAAAAGGGTTCCAGGGGTGATCCGGGAAACTACAGACCGGTGAACCTCACGTCAGTACTGGGAAAAATGGTAGAAACCATCATAAAGAATAAAATCACTCAGCATGTAGATAGTCATGGCCTAATGGGAGACAGCCAACATGGCTTTAGACAAGGAAGATCTTGTCTTACTAATCTGTTATGTTTTTTTGAAAGTGTGAATAAACAGGTGGACAAAGGTGAGTCGGTTGACATAGTGTATCTGGACTTTCAGAAAGCCTTTGACAAGGTCCCTCATCAGAGACTTTTGGCAAAACTAAAGAGTCATGGGATAGGAGGCAGTGCACTACTGTGGATCAAGAACTGGTTAACAGATAGAAAGCAGAGGGTTGGGCTAAATGGCCAATTTTCCCAATGGAGAAAGGTGAATAGTGGTGTACCTCCAGGGATCTGTGCTGGGTCCGCTGCTTTTTGACATATTCATAAATGACCTGGAAAGTGGAATAACGAGTGAGGTTATCAAATTTGCAGATGAGACAAAACTATTGAAAGTTGTTAAAACCCAAGAGGATTGTGGAAAATTGCAAGAGGATATTGACAAATTGGAAGACTGGGCATCAAAATGGCAGATGAAATTTAATGTGGACAACTGCAAAATTATGCACCTAGGGAAGAACAACCCAAACTATGGTTACATAATGCAAGGTTCCACATTAGGAACCACCACCCAGGAAAAAGATTTAGGCGTCATTGTGGATAACATGTTAAAACCCTCGGCCCAGTGTGCAGCGGCAGCCAAGAGAGCAAATAGAATGCTAGGTATGATAAGGAAAGGAATGGAAAATTAAAAAAAAGATATTATAATGCCTCTATACCGTTCCATGGTGAGACCGCACCTTGATTATTGTGTGCAATTCTGGTTGCCGTATCTTAAAAAGGATATAGCGTTATTAGAAAAGTTAAGAGAAGAGCCACCAAAATGGTAAAGGGGATGGAAGGATACTGCTATGAAGAAAGGCTAAAAAGGTTAGGGCTCTTTATTTATTTTATTTATTTATTTATTTATTACAATTTCTTATATACCGCACTATTGTCAGCGCGGTTTACATACAACAAAATGACCATAACAAACTGCTTGGCTTCACATAGAACAGGAGTAACAACTTGGATAACATGTTTTTGCTTTACAGAGAACAGGAGTAACAACTTGGATTACACAGGGAATGCAAACTGAACTAATTACATATGTACATATTTAATTACATATTTAACCTGGAAAGGAGACGGCTGAGGGGAGATATGATAGAAGTCTATAAATTAATGAACGGAGTGGAACGGGTAAACGTAGATCGATTGTTTACGTTATCAGAATATAGAAACACTAGGGGACATGCAATGAAGCTACAGGGTAAACTATTTAAGACTAATAAAAGAAAATATTTTTTCACTCAACGTGTAATCAAACTCTGGAATTTGTTACCTGAGGGTGTAGTAAAGGCTGTTAGTGTAGCTGGGTTTAAAAAAGGTTTGGACAAGTTTCTGGAGGAAAGGTCCATAAACCATTATTAAGAAGGGACCCAGGATATCAATGCTTGACCCAGTGCAAGCATTGCAGAACCTGTATCTTTTGGGGAAATTGCTAGGTACGTACGACCTAGATTGGCCACTGTTGGAAACAGGATACTGGGCTTGATGGACCTTGGTCTGGCCCAGTATGGCGTATCTTATGTTCTTATGAAATGTTTTCTGTAGGCGTTGTTTGTAACACACATTCATATGTTTCATGTAAACCACACTGATCTGTAATAGAGTGGTACACAAAAACAAATAAATAAAGCGTATCACCTCTATCCTGCCTTTCCTCTAACGTGTACATATTAAGATCCTTAAGTCTGTCCACATATGCTTTATAATGAAGACCACTAACCATTTTAGTAGCCACCCTCTGTACTGACTACATCCTGATTATATCCTTTTGAAGGTGCAGTCTCCAAAATTGCACACAATACTCTAAAGCAGGGGTCTCAAACTCAAATTGCTTTGAGGGCCAAATGAGGACTTGTAAAGTAACCCGGGGGCCGCATAAGACGCGGGGCCTCATTTGCATAAGGGTCCTCATTTGCATAAATATTTGCATAATGTTACCATACACTAACTTTTAGTAAACATGCCTCTTTAATGAGTATGGATAAAGAAAGACTAAAAGATTTAGAAACAAGAAGACAATAATTAAACTGGGAACCCCAAAAGCCAAACTTGGAATGTACAACAACACTGTAGAAATAAAACTATAAATTAATTTCCTCTTGTACTAAACAAAGCGCAAACATTAATGATGCACATTTCCCAGAGCTGACATATTCCAGTTAATAAATTCAAAATAAAGAGATATTTTTCTACCTTTTGTGCATTTTTTTCAGTTGCAATTGTTCCAGCCACTTTCTTCTGGTTTCTTCATGTCTTCTGCTAACTCTCCATCGTCTGCTTCCATTTGCCCTTTCTTCTCTCCTAGTTTTTTTTCCATTCTCTCTCTACATCTGCTTTAACATACTAATCTTTCTCCTTTTTCTCTTTCCTCATTCCTATTTCATCCACTCAAATTTTACCCCTCCATCCTCAATCCCCACTTATTCTCACAATACCTGGCCAATTGTAGATTTGTCTTCTCTCCCAGACAAAATATTTTTCCCCTCTCCATTTCACTTTCCCAGCTCCATCCCATTCTAATCCTCCCCCAACATCAGCTCCCTTCTAGTTCCAGCCCCACCCAGCATCCGCTCCCTTCTAGTCCCTGCATCAGTCCATTTCCAGTCCTATCCTAGCCTCACCATCAGCCCATTTCCAATCCTAGCCCCCCATCAGCCCATGTCCAATCCTAGCTCCCTCCCCTCACAGCCCATTTCCATTCCAAGCCCCCCTCCCCATCAGCCATTTGCAGTTCAAGCCCCCTTCCACTCAGCCCATTTCCAGTCCTAGCAACCCCCCCAGCACATTACCAGTCCTAGACCCCCCATAGCCCATTACCAGTCATAACCCCCCTGCCAATAGCCCACTTCCAGCCCTAACCCCCATTACCCCATTTCAGTCAGCCCCTCCATAGCTCATTACCAGTCCTAACTCCCCCCATCAGCCCACCTCCAGTCCTTCCTAACCCCCACCTGCCCATTTCCAGTCCTAGCCCCCACCATAGCCCATTTCCAGTCAAACCCCCCCCCTGCCAATAGCCCATTTCCAGTCCTACACCCCCCCTGCCAATAGCCCATTTCCAGTCATAACCCCCCCCTGCCAATAGCCCATTTCCAGTCATACCCCCCCCTGCCAATAGCCCATTTCCAGTCATACCCCCCCTGCCAATAGCCCATTTCCAGTCATAAACCCCCCCCCCAGGTAAATAAAAAAACAACCTGGCTTCTGCTGCAGCAGAAAATCAGCTGTCCCGCGGCCCCTTTCCCTCTGCGCGAGAGCCCTGAGTGTGCTTCCTCTGCGGCATGCTTTTTAAGCCGCGAAGAGGGTATTTCCCTCTCGCGCGGCTTAAGCCTATTCACTTTTCAAGCCTCGCGAGAGGGAAATACTCCCTTCGCGGCTTGAAAAGCACGCCGCAGAGGAAGCACATTCAGGGCTCTCGCGCAGAGGGGAACGGGCCGCAGGACAGAGCAGCAGAAGCCAGTTTTTTATTTTTTTTTAATTGACCGTCGATTCGGCAACGGCAGCAGCAGAAGCCGTCGCGGGCCGCACAACCTTCTCCCGCGGGCCGCATGCGGCCCGCGGGCCGCGTGTTTGAGACCCCTGCTCTAAAGGAGGCCGCACCAAAGACTTATACTGAGGCACTATCACCTCCTTTTTTCTGCTAGCCATTCCTCTCCATATGCACCCAAGCATCCTTCTAGCTTTTGATGTCGCCTTTTCTACCTGTTTAGACACTTTAAGATCATGAGACACAACCACGCGTAGGTCCCGCTCTTCTTTAGTGGACAAAAGTACTTCACCCCCTATACTATATTGCTCCCTTAGCTTGCTGCAGCCCAAATGTATGACCTTGCATTTTTTAACATTAAATCCCAGCTACCAAATTCTAGACCATTCTTCAAGCTTAGCTAGATCCCTCCTTATGTTATCTACACCTTCCTGGGTGTCTACTCTATTGCAGATTTTGGTATCTTCCGCAAAGAGGCATTCCACTCCTCAACGCAACGGCCCATAACCTGGAGGAAATGATCTCTAGCTGGGACAACAGCCTCAGCACCAGCGCTCAGCTCCCAACCACAAACCAACCTCCAAGGAGACGAGAACTGGCACCATGGTACTCCACTGAACTGCGTTCATCACTCCTCCACCTACGTAAGCTAGAGAGACGATGGCGCCGATCTCGATCCACCGATGCACAGAAGGCATATAACTTACACCTAGAAAAGCACCGTGAAGCAATAACGGAAAAGAGGAAGCAATACCACACAGACCTACTAAAGCGCTCGCTGAACAAACCACACGACCTCTTCAATATAGTGAAGACACTAACAAGGGAACCACTCCCAGATCAACCATACATGCCGTAACCACAGGATTTTGCTAAATATCTTCAATCAATAATGCTCCAGACCGACAAGACCACGAGCCCCACAAACAACACACCTCTACACAAACCACCCCACCCAACACCACTGACCAAATTCATCACCCTGTCAAAGAGAGAAATAGAGGACACCATTGCCTCCATCAACACCACCACTGCACCAAACGACCCCTGCCCCGCGTTCTGGATAAAAGAACTACATTGCGAGCTTAGCCAATTCCTGAATAAACTCATGGATCAGTCATTTTCAACTGGATCATTCCCACAAAGACTGAAGCATACCTCCATCAGACCACTGCTGAAAAACAATAAACTGGACCCCCCCCCCCTTAAGGTCGAATCCTTTAGACCAATCTCAAGCATCCCACTGCTTGCCAAAATAATTGAAAAAGTAGTCCAACGCCAAATACAAAACTATATCAAGACTCACACCCTCTTGGACTCATGTCATAACGGTTTCAGGGAGGCACAGGGCGTTGAAACCCTCCTCACCACTCTATTTAATACTATAATTTCCGGAATCGACAACATCCGACAAGGGTTTGCCATGATCTTCATGGATATCGCAGCGGCTTTCGACTCCGTAAGCCACGAGATACTCCTGGGGCGTCTCGAGGATAAGGGACTACAAGACTCAGCGCTAGGCTGGTGCAAATCCTACCTGACCAACAGATGGCAGCACGTAAGAACTGGCACCAGAACCTCGTAACCGTTCTCACTAAAACAGGGTGTACCACAAGGATCCTCGCTATGAGCTCTAATGTTCAGCATATACATGCAGCCCATCTGCACCCTGATCCGCTCATTCAATGTCAACTGCCTGGTCTACGCAGATGATATTCTACTTTACATGCCATTCTCAACGGACCAGCCAGACTTTTCCCCACTAACCAGCTGCTTTGACGCAATGGCCGACTGGCTCCATACACAAAATCTCCGAATAAACCACAACAAGACAGACGTCCTCTTCATCACGAGGAACTACGGTTTCACCCCCCCCCCCCCCAGCTTCCTTAAAGGTGAAGAACGCCGAACTGATAGTAAAACCCACAATCCGCTACCTAGGTGTCACCTTAGACTAACGGCTGGACATGAAAACTCACATAAAACACACAGTAAAAAAAATATATCACAAAGTACGGACACTACAACACCTACAGCCTCTACTGGACCCCGAAGACTTCCGAATAATCTATCAAGCCCTAGTAATCCCACACTTCGATTACGCCAATGCGATCCTATATGGGCTCCCGCAAGCATCACTGAACCCGCTTCAGCTGGTGAAGAATACAGCTGTCAGAATTCTATACGGAGCCCCTAGAATGGACCACATCACACCAATCCTAAATTAACTCCACTGGTTACCAGTCCATGGCAGACTATGCTTTAAGATCCTAGTATAGACCTTCAAGGCCATAAACAATCAACCCTCCACCTCCATCACCAAGCTAATCCACCCTACACCCCCGAACAGATCCAGAAGATCCACAGCTGTCAACACACTTATAATTCCAAAGGAAACAACAAAATGCACCCGCATGACATCTAATACAGCTTTCATGCTCTATGCACCCAGATACTGGAATGCCCTCCCCATGGCCATTCGATTAATCACCGACCTGCTGAAGCACCACCTATTCATACAGCATTACTCAGACAACAGCTCCACAGGTAAGCTCACAAATAGGCCCACCAATCACCAGACCCCCTCACCAGCACACCTAACACACTAGAGGGCAGCTAGCCCCACCGCTGCACCCCCATGTAAATATCATTATGTACAGTACAGTTATTAATGTAAATAATTTGTAGTAAGTTACCCCAGTTCTCTATCCAAGTTATATTTCCTGTTTATTGTAAATACAATGCAGCCACGACGGCATTGTATAAGATTTTGTTGAATGTACACCGCTCTGATATTGAATAGCGCGGTATAGAAGAGATGTTAAATAAATAAAACCTTACCCGACAGCCCTTCCTCTATATCACTAACAAAGATGTTAAAAAGAATCGGACCAAGGACAGATCCCTAGAGCACACCACTGGTAACTTCCTTCTCCTCAGAGTGAGCTCCATTTACCTGTACTCTGTCGCCTCCCATTCAACCAATTCTAACCCAAACATTAACTTTAGGGTCCATCCCTAGGGTGCTCAGTTTGTTTATAAGTCGCCTGTGAGGAATGGTGTCAAAGGCTTTACTGAAATCTAAATACACCACATCTAGGGCTCTCCCTCGGTCCAACTCCCTGGTCACCCAGTCAAAGAAATAAATTAGATTTGTCTGACAAGACCTGCCTCTGGTGAATCCATGCTGCCTCGGATCCTGTAATCCGCTGGACTCCAGAAACCTCACTATTTTCTCTTTCAGCAGCGTTTCCAATAATTTACTCACCACCGAAGTTAAACTAACCGACCTGTAATTTTCAACCACATCCTTACTTCCGCTTTTGTGTAAAGGCATCACATCAGCCTCTCTCCAGTCCTTTGGCATCACTCCCAACTCCAACGAGGCATTGAAAAGGTCAGTCAGTGGAGCTGTTAGAACGTCCCCAAGTTCCCTCAGTATTCTAGGGTGTATCCCATTCGGTCCCATCGCTTTGTCTACTTTAAGTTGAACTAGTTTCTCACGAACACAGTCTTCTGGAAATTGTTCAAGACGCCCCTCGCTTCTGTTCCTGTTTGTGGGTGTTTTCTGAGATCCTGCTCCTGGTTCTTCATCTGTGAACACAGAACAGAAATATTTGTTGAGCAATTCTGCTTTATCTTCATCATCTTCTACATATTCCTCCCCTTCACCCATGAATCTGACAATACCATTTTGCCCTCACTAACATATCTGAAAAATGTCTTATCCCCCCATTTTAATGCATTGGCTATTTCCTCCTCTTTTTGAATCTTTGCTTTCCTGACTACTTTGCTAGCTTCTCTATGTTTTTCCAAATATAGTTGCCTGTCTTCCTCTCTTTTTGATCTCTTGTATTTCATGAAGGCCTCCCTCTTTTTCTTCACCTTTTCAGCTACTTCTTTCGAAAGCCATAGCTGTCTCCTTTTCCTTTTACCTTTATTTACCATTTTAACAAAAAGATTGGTTGCCCTTAAAATATCCCCTTTCAGTTTTGCTCATTGTTTTTATACATCCCCCAGCTGTTCCATTCCCACTAACGACTACCTGAGGTATTGGCCCATCTTGGCAAAGTTAGTTTTCCTAAAGCAGTGATGGCTAACCTTTTTGAGCCCGAGTGCCCAAACTGCCGCACAAAACCAAAGAATTTCCTCAAAGTGCCAGCACGTCAATTAAAGCTCCATTTGCATAAGGTGCTTCATTTGCATAAATATTTGCATAATGTTACCATACACTAACTTTTAGTAAACATGCCTCTTAATGAGTATATGGATAAAGAAAGACTAAAAGGTTTCTACATTACTATAATCCAGTACCAACCGCCAGGCACATTAGGAACTACTACAAACGCTGCCCATTTAGAACCCATAGCAAACCCGCCGTATCCTAACAGCACTACCAGGACTCACAAAGCACCATACTCTACCTATCAAAAGGCAACACTGCAAATATTAAACCAATACATCTCAGAGAACAACAATACATGACCTACTGGGGAAAGAACAAGTGGCAATGTCAAATAGGAATTATATAAACAGAATACCTCAGCTCAGTTACACATGCAGAACAGACCATTACCAAACAAGGAATCACAATTTAGAAACAGGAAGACAATAATTAAACTGGGAACCCCAAAAGCCAAACTTGGAATATACAACAACACTGTAGAAATAAAACTATATATTAATTTCCTCTTGTACTAAACAAAGCGCAAAAATTAATGATGCACATTTCCCAGAGCTGACATATTCCAATTAATAAATTCAAAATAAAGAGATATTTTTCTACCTTTTGTGCATTTTTTTTCAGTTGCAATTGTTCCAGCCACTTTCTTCTGGTTTCTTCGTGTCTTCTGCTAACTCTCCATCTGCTGTCCATTTGTCCTTTCTTCTGTCTTCTTGGGTTTTTTTTTCCATTCTCTCTCTCTACATCTGCTTTAACATACTAATCTTTCTCCTTTTGCTCTTTCCTCATTCCTATTTCATCTACTCAAAATTTACCCCTCCATCCTCAATCCCCACTTACTCTCCCAATACCCGGCCAATTGTAGATTTTTTATCCCTCCCACACAAAATATTTTTCCCCTCTCCATTTTACTCTCCAGCCCCATCCCATTCTAATCCTCCCCCAACACCAGCTCCCTTCTAGTTCCAGCCTCACCCAGCATCCATTCCCTTCTAGTCCCTGCATCAGCCCATTTCCAGTCCTAGCAGCCCCCCAACCCATTTCCAGTCCTAGCAACCCCCCAACCCAATACCAGTCCTATCCCTCCCTCATCAACCCACTTCCAGTCCTAACCCCCCATCACCCCATTTTCAGTTTAAGCCCCCCCCTATAACCCATTACCAGTCCAGTCCTAACCCCCCATCAGCCCACTTCCAGTCAGCCCCCCATAGCCCATTGCCAGTCCTAACCCCCCCATCAGCCCACAGTCCAGTACCCGTCCTAACCCCCTCAGCCCCCCTCAAGTCCTAACCCTCCCCACCAGCCCAATTCTGGTGCCAGCCCCCCATAGCCCATTATCAGTCCTAAACCCCCCCATAGCCCATTACCAGTCCTAACCCCATCAGACCACCTCCAGTGTTAACCCCCCATCAGCCCATTGCCAGTCCTAACCCCACCCAACAGCCCACCTCAAGTCCTAACCCCTCCCCATCAGCAGTCCTAACCCCCCCGAGCCCCTTAGCAGTCCGAACCCCCCCTCTCTAGCCCATTAGCAGTCCTAAAACCCCCCCCCTAGCCCATTACCAGTCCTAACCCCCCATCGCCCCATTTCCAGACAGCCCCCATCAGCCCACAGCCCATTAGCAGTCCTACCCCCCCAGCCCAGTAGCAGTCCAACCCCCCCCTAGCCCATTAGCAGTCCTAACCCCCCCCCCCTAGCCCATTAGCAGTCCTAACCCCCCCATAGCCCATTAGCAGTCCTAACCCCCCCCCTAGCCCCTTAGCAGTCCTAACCCCCCCTAGCCCATTAGCAGTCCTAACCCCCCCCCCCAGCCCATTAGCAGTCCTAACCCCCCTAGCCCATTAGCAGTCCTAACCCCCCCCCTAGCCCATTAGCAGTCCTAACCCCCCCCCCTAGCCCATTAGCAGTCCTAACCCCCCCTAGCCCATTAGCATTCCTAACCCACCCCCCATGGCAAATTTAAAAAAAAAAAAAAGCAGCGGGCTCTGGCTTCTGCCGCTGCAATGTCCCGCGGGGCCCCCTCCGCCCGCTAAGCCCCTCTGCAAGGGCTTTCAGATTCGCGAGGGAGAGCGTCTCCCTCGCGTCTCTGTTAAGCCCGCAGGGGCTAATGGGAAATTTCCCATCAGTCCCTCGCGTCTAAAGGGGCTGATGGGAAATTTCCCATTAGCCCCTGCGGGCTTAACAGAGACACGAGGGAGACGCTGTCTCCCTCGCGAATCTGAAAGCCCTTGCAGAGGGGCTTAGCGGGCGGAGGGGGCCCCGCGGGAGCAGCCAGAGCCCGCTTTTTCTTTTTCTGCGGACCTTCACGCGTGCCAGCTGCAAGGCCTTCGCGTGCCACAGCTGCCATAGGTTCGCCATCGCTGTCCTAAAGTCTAAGGCCCTCGCTTTTGAATGGATTCTAACAGCCCTAGTCCTAATTCTGAACCACACCATCTGGTGATCACTGGATGCAAAAATGATCTCCCCACTATAACATCAGAAAACACTTTCACCATTGGTAAGCACCAAGTCCAATATAGCCCCTTCACGTGTGGGGTCTGTTACCAATTGCCTGAATAGTTCTCCCTGTAGGGAATCCAGGATCTCCTTACTTCTAGATGATACTGCAGCAGGAATGTGCCAATCAACATCTGGCATATTGAAATCCCCTATCTGTAGCAATTCCCCTTTCCTAGAAAATACTTCCTCTTGTGAGGGAGGTCTGTATATCACGCCAATGCAAGTAGATTTCTCTTTCCCTCTTTCTAGTTTAACCCACAGTGCCTCCTCTCTCCCTTTTAAGCTCTGTAATTCCAAAGCTTTAATAGTATTTTTACATATAGTGCCACTCCTCCTCCCCTTCTTCCTACCCTGTCATTTCTGCATAAAGTACAGCCTGGTATAGTTACATCCCAGTCATGTTTTTCTGTGAACCATGTTTCTGTAACTGCCACTAAATCCAAGTCGGCCACTCCCATCAAAGCTTCAACATCAGGGATCTTATTTCCCATGCTACGGGCATTTATACATACTGATTTCCATGCGTTACCCCTTTTATCCATTTCCATAAAGGTATTTAACGTTTCACTTACCTGGGGGCTTTCTTCACCCATCCCCAACAAATCTAGTTTAAAGCCCTCTTCAGTAGATTAGCCAGTCTAACTTTGCACTTCTTCACTTTAAATTTCAACTGCCATTTGGACACCCAGTCTCCCAATTTTTCAACGTCCTCTTGAAATTTTTCACAATCCTCTTGTGTTTTAACAACTTTGAATAATTGTGTCATATGCAAATGTGATCACCTCACTTGCTGTTCCCATTTTCAGGTCATTTATAAATATGTTAAAAAGCAGTGGGCCAAGTACAGATCCCTGGGGTCCTCCACTATTCACCTTTACCACTGAGAAAATTGGCTGTTTTAGACCTACTTTGTTTTCTGTCTTCTAACCAATTCCTAATCCACAACAGTACACTACCCCCTATCCCATGACTTTTTAATTTCCAGAAGAGTCTGGCCAGGCCTTTCTTCCAAGGCAATAGAGGGTAAAGTGACTTGCCTAAGGCCACAAGGAGTACCAGTGGAAATTAAACCCTGGTCTCTTGGTTACCAGGCTGCTGCTCTAATCACTCGGCTACTCCTTCACTCCTAAAATATATCACGAATGGTAATAAAGATAAAAACAATCCTGAGTGGAGTGAAACATAAGGACATAGATAAATGCAAATTGATTGGTTCTTCTTTCAAATACAACAAAGACTAGAGGTCACACCATGAACATACTAAGGTGACATTTTACTTATCAGACAAGTGAGTTGTGTTCCCCTACCAGCAGATGTGTGGCAACAGAGAACCAATAAAATGCCAAGATTTCAATAACACCACTCTCATGCCTCTATCAGCCTGAGCCACTAGAGGGCAACTCAGTCTCCATTAGACAGTAGTTGGATTTTCTCAGCTCTGATAAAATCTGAACAAAGAAAATTAGACTGAGAGGAAAAAGATTGATTTCGCTCTTGAACAAACCACCTGCAGGTGACTCGCTTGAGCGTAATGTGAAAGGCTCCACTAGCCTGCAGTCTTTTAGGTAGCCATAGGAGAAGGGTAAATTGGTTCAGCTATGCACTCATCCTCTTAAGGGCCTGTTGAGCAGCCAAAAACGGGAAAGATTTGGAAGGACTTCAGCTACCTCACACCATCTCAACACCCCCTCCCTCCTCCTCTGTCCCCCCCTGCTCTCCCCATAGACTAAAGATGGCTCATAAGCGATTGCAAGCCTGTTTTAAAAATCAAGACAAAAAGCAAAAAAGCATTTGGGGAATAGCACAGAACCTGGCATGGTTTACCCTGCCTGGGGCTCCCAGGTGGCAAGTACCAAGGCTCAACCTCATCATTGTCCTTGTTGGGGGCTCCCAAACTTGTCCATTGTAGGGTGTAAGTTGGAATGGACCAAGGACATCTGTTGGCTCGGTATCAGGGCTTCCAATCATTTTCCAACTCACACTGTTAGCATTTTCTGTTTTTGCATGCCTTGCACCTAAAGCAGTCCTAACATATGATCTGCCCGAGTGGCTCCAATGCGCGTTCCTGCCCGAGTGGCTCCAATGCGCGTTCCTGCCCGAGTGGCTTCAATGCGCGTTCCTGCCCAAGTGCCCATAACACGCGCTCCTGTACGTGTCTGTTAGAGCACGCTCGTGTGCCTATGCAGCCTTACTGCACGCAAGTGCTTGCCTTGCCTTAACTCTTTCTATCATCTTCCAGGAAGCATTGATTGACTTGTGGCAAGCAAAGAACCTCATTACTGGATTTGTCTTGCATTGCCGCCTCTGGCTGGTGGGCCCATCTCCCTTCTTCCACCGAGGGGGAATTGGTTTCCCTGGCATTTTCCACCTCAAGGTAGGAGGCAACTGATGTTGCTTTGGGTAAGAATAGCAGCCCGGCCTTGAGTTCTGGTGACCGCGCTTCTGGCCGCTCCCCCTCCTTCGAAGGGTTCAGCTACAGCTGTGTCCCCTACAATTGTGATTCATCCTCAAGGAGGGAGTTCCTAGAATCCAGGTTGTCCTCCCCAGAATCCTTATCCTTCTGCAAGCCTGGTCTTTTGGCGCAGAAATTAAGATCCTGCATCCTTTGGATTCCCTTGAGCTCAGATCACATGAGGGATGGACAGCATGCATTCTGGAGATGTGAATTGACTGGGGCCTGTCCAAAACTTGGACTTGAGTGCTGGTTCTGATGTCTCGGTTGAGGAGTCTGATGCAGAGGAAGAAATGTTTTCTCCTTCAGAGGATCATGTGGAGGCAATAAAGGCTATAGGTAAATAAAGTTCACTCTAAGGAGAAAGCATAGTTACTCTTCAGTAACAGGTGATCTCCGGGAACAGCAGGAATTTAGTCTTCACATATGGGTATCGTTGGTACCGACGGAGCCTGCGCGGGAACGCTCCCCAGCGTCCAATTAGAAAGATGTTGGGAGCATCCCACAGCGCCTGCGTGCTGCCTTCCCGCCTTTCCCAACTGCCTCTCTCCAGTTGAGTTTAAAGCTGAGACAAAGAGAGAGAGAGGGAAAGAGAAAGAGATAGAGAGATACAACTCCTAGGGGAGGTGGGAGGGTTGTGAAGACTAAATTCCTGCTGTTCCCGGAGATCACCTGTTACAGGTGAGTAAATATGCTATCCCCAGGAACAAGCAGGAATGTAGTCTTCACATATGGGGACTCCCTAGCTTTAGATTCCAGAGAGAGACCCCAGAAGTTCTGCGTCCCTGTGAAAGGGCTCCACTTCCCCCCATGGATCTCTGGCATTCAACCAGGGATGGCGGGTAGGAGTTGATTAGGTATGGAATAGGTGTTGGAGAACAGCCTGACCAAACAAGGCATCCCGACAGGAGTCCTTGTCCAAGCAGTAATGGGCTGTGAAGGTATGAACCGAGGCCCAAGTGGCTGCTTGACAGATGTCGTCGATAGACACAGAGTGCAGATGAGCCATTGAAGCTGCCATTGCTCTCACATTGTGAGCTGTGACATGGCCCTCCAGAGGAAGATTCTTACTCTGATAGGCAAATGAAATAAACTGTGCAATCCAGTTGGACAGTGTTCTCTTGGAGACTGGAAGTCCCAAATGAGAAGGATCAAAAGCAACAAAGAGTTGAGAGGACTTTCTATGCTGCTTGTGTTCTTTGCAAGTAAAAAGCTAAAGCTCTTTTACAGTCCAAAGTATGAAGATTCCTTTCTGCATTTGATGCATGATGCCTTGGAAAAAACACAGGTAGGTAGACCGCTTGGTTAAGATGAAAAGGCGAGACCACTTTTGGCATAAAGTGTGGATGAGTCCTATGGACTACCTTGTCATGATGGAACCTTGTATAAAGTGGATCAGCCTGCAACTCACTGATGCGACGTGCCTGCAACTCACGTTCCACTAGTGCCTGCAACTCACTGATGCGATGTGCTGATGTGATTGCAATGAGAAAGATAACCTTCCAGGAAAGGAATTTTAATGAAGTAGTAGCTAAGGGTTCGAAAGGTGGCTTCATGAGCTGGCCAAGAACCAGGTTAAAGTCCCATGCCACCGGTGGTGGCTTAATGGGAGGCTTAGTTAGAAGGCCTCTCATAAATCTTGCTATAAGAGGATGGGAGGAAACAGGTTGTCCATTTAAAGGCTTGAAAGAAACTGCAATACCACTCAAATGGACTCTTACTGACTTAGTTTTAAGTCCTGCATTGGATAAATGAAGGAGATACTACAGTAATGATTCCAGAGGTATCGCAAGGGGGCTAAGACCCCTCTGCGAGCACCATATGGTAAACCTTTCCACTTGAAAGCATAAGAGCGTCTTGTGGAAGGTTTTCTGGAAGTATAAAGGATATCCTTTACTTGCTGAGAAAGGTTAAGATAATGAAGATCTAGGTCTTCAGCAACCAAGCCCTGAGATGCAGAGACTGGGGATTGGGATGCCATAACATTCCATCCTCCTGAGACAGGAGATCTGGAACAGAGCCTAACTCCACAGAGGGAGCTTGAGAGAGATGTAGAAGCGGAGGGTACCACACTTGCCGTGGCCAATGTGGAGCTATGAGAATCATACGGCCTCTGTCTCTCTGAAGCTTGAACAGGGTTTTGGGAATCAGGAATGGGTGGAATGCATAAAGGAAGTCTTGACCCCAATGAAGGAGGAAAGCATCTCTAGCCTGAGAGCCCCGAGCCGGAATTCTGGAACAGAACCGGGGAAGTTTGGCATTCAACGGACTTGCAAAGAGGTCTATGTCCGGGGTTCCCCAAATCTGAAAAATCTTGGCCACCTGGTCTACATGTAGAGACCATTCGTGTGGAAGCAGAACTCGACTGAGTCTGTCTGCCCAAGAGGTTTGGCTGCCTGGAAGATACACTGCCAGGAAATGAATCTGATGCTCTCTGGCAAGGGCCCATAGTCGCAAAGCTTCGTTGCAAAGCGACAGAGAGCCTGTTCCTCCCTTCTTGTTCACGTAGAACATGCCTACTTGATTGTCTGTATGAATGAGGACTGTCTTGTAGCTGAGCAGGGTGTGGAACACTCACAGAGCAAGGAAGATTGCTCTGAGCTCTAAGAGGTTGATGTGTAGAGAGTCTCCTGTGGAGTCCAAGTGCCTTGGGTGGAGAGGTTTTGCAGATGAGCTCCCCAACGCACTGGAGAAGAATCTGTTGAGAGTTGCCTGGGGTAAGGGTTGTTGAAATGGGGACCCCAGCAACAGGTTTTGAGTGGACTGCCACCATTGTAGGGACAAAATAAGGCGCATAGTGACCTCTTGATGTAACAGGTTGAGGACAGAGGTCTGAGAATTGAACTGCCTTACCATTGTAGGAGGGGGCATGCAGAGAAAGCACAGTTACTTACCTGTAACAGGTGATCTCTGGGAACAGCAGGAATTAGTCTTCACATATGGGTACGTCGGTTACCGACGGAGCCTGCACGGGAATGCTCCCCAGCATCCAATCAGAAAGCTTTTGGGAGCATCCCTCACGCCTGCGCGGTGACTTCCCGCCTTTCCTACTGCCTCTCCTCAGTTGAGTTTCCTAGCTGAGAGAGAAGGAGAGAAAGAGGAAAGGATAGATAGGATACAACTCCTAGGGGAGGTGGCTGGGTTGTGAAGACTAATTCCTGCTGTTCCCAGAGATCACCTGTTACAGGTAAGTAACTGTGCTATCTCTAGGAACAAGCAGGAATGAGTCTTCACATATGGGGACTCCCTAGCTGTGGGTGCCAGGGGAGATCCCATAAAATGCGTATTCCTGGACAGGACAGCATTTTCCAAACCTGGATCCCCGGAATCCCCTGAGGGATGGGGGGTAGGAGTTGAATAGAGAAGAGCTGCAAGGAACAGCAAATCTAAAGACTACAGGAGAGAGGAGCCTTTAGAATGTATGTCAAGTATCATTAAAATATTTAATGAACTAGTACAATATAGAGCTTACCTACTGGATTGTAGGAAGTAGAACTGTGATGGAGTGTACTGTAGATGCAGTAGCGGAATCTTCAAGGTAATTTCACAGCAATGAGGATGAAGTTCCAAATCTGGAATGGGCAGGTGACCCAGGTGTCAACTGGGGCAGGAGAAGAACGGCAGGTCTTCAATGGAAAGCTTTATGGGAAAAAGCTGAAAACTCTTTTAGGTACAGAGTTATTAACATTAAAAGGACTAAACGAAGAAGACTGATGACCGATCTGGAGAATTAGCCCAGTCCGGAAGGGAAGAGGGGGTATGGAAAAAAGCCCCTATTCCCAAGGAGAACAGAAAGTGTACTCGAAAATAGTGAAGATGTACACTGTCATTCCTAGATGGTAAGAGATAGGAAGACATTGAAGTTTGATACTTCATGGATAGGGAGGTCTATAACAAAAATAGAAGCTGTTGACGTCACAGCAGTAATGGTGTGTATAACCGCTCCCACTTACTGAGCCGTATGAGAATAGGCAAGTTGACTGTCTGGACCCCTTAAGGAGGTAAAAGCGTTATCGCACAGACAGTTAGGGAGATAGTAGGTAATACCTAGTGTCCTATGGACATCTCCCAATGGGCACATATACTATATATATATGAGAATAGATGTCCAGATATGTGAGATATATATATATATATATATATATATATATATATTTTAGAGGTATAGATACATATATATATATATAGATATAGATGGGCATGGCTTATGCCCATACAGATTACAAAAATATGTATGTATAGGACATATACAGACATGACTATAAGTCTGAGGATACATGCCTGCAACTGAGTCCCACAAAAAACATCACATGGGGAATGTGATGGGAAACGATTCATATAATAAGGGGGTGAAAACCACCTGAAGATATATAGAGTCTATTTTCCGGTGGTGCAGGAATGTATATTCAGTGGATAACCAGTATGGTTGCGTGCAAAACAGAGGAATAATTGAGTAGTCTGGTAAGAGTCACGAAGTCAAGAGTACTGGAGAGACCTGACATGTCCAAAGGACAAAGAAAAACGCATAGACTAAGACTCCTGGATGACCCAAGTCAGAGGGACTCAGGGGTATACATGGTTACAGGTAAAAGAGTAATGGCGTTGTCCGCCAGTGGAGTAGAAAAAATACTAGGGCCAAGCTGTAAGGAAACAAAAGGGTAGATTCCTGCAGATTGGTGACGACTCCTTGGGACAATTCACGGCCAGAAAAAGCTTGTCTTCTGTATCATACACAATGCCGGAAGCAAAGAGGGTTTATAATGAACCTAGATAGCCATGGAAAATGGACTATGTAAGCTTTTCTCTAGGAGGGGAAACCCGCCGGAGAAGACAAGGTTGGCAATTGCGCGAGAGCGGGGCCGGCCGTCGGGACCGCGGACAGCCCTCAGGCCCCGACAATGCTGGTGGAGCCGCGCGAGAGGGAGGTGCTGCGCGCCACTGCGTGGAGGACGGAACCAACAAACCAGCGGACACCAACCAGCGCTGGGCTTCTGCCGCTGAAGCCAGCCCGGTGGCACGCCGCCAGAAATCAGCTGTCCCCTGCGGTAGATCCCTTGAACCGTGAATCGCGGCACCATAGAGCCCCCCTCAGCGTCAGCAAGCAACAGGCGTAAAGAACGAGCTCCGTTCGATGAGGCCACTCATCACAAGGGAGTAGTCATTTCCCTCCTCGCGTCTTCCTTGTGTCAGCCTGCCGGGGCTGATGGTAATTCCCATCAGCCCCGGCGGGACTTAACAGGCCGCGAGATGGGAAATTACCGCCGCTCTTCACGTCGCCAGACTGGAAAAGCCGCCGTGAGGTTGCTGAAGCGAGAGGCTCGGCCGGGCACACGGTAAGGGGCCGCTATGACAGCTGATTCTGGCGCTGCACACGGCGGTTTAGGATGGGGCTGTGTTGGATATGGCCATGCTGTTATCTACGTCGCTCAATGCAGATGGATCGCCATTAGACAAAGAATGTCATGACATTCATAGGAATTGCTGCAGCCCATAGCTGAACAAGAGGTGAGGACACTAAGCTGCGTGCTCTGTGTGCGGTTGCACAAGTGATGAAACAGGGGGGCGCAGGTATGATGGGTGTCCACCGGTGCAGTCGTCATCCATATTGAGTGCTTTATGTGGTCAGGGTGGTTTATCTTCCAAACCTCCGATTAAATGGGACATCATTAAATATAGGCCAATGCTCAATACATTTGTGAGGCTATAACATGTAATTTATAGTCATATTATGGTGAGGGAGCATCTCAATGCTTGTTTGCCTAAGGCCCAAAGAGATCATACTGCCTTACCCGGGGAATGGACCTAAGGGTGTGCATAGGAGATCCTGGAGTATCCTCC
Organism: Ichthyophis bannanicus; assembly: GCA_033557465.1. NCBI lineage: Eukaryota > Metazoa > Chordata > Amphibia > Gymnophiona > Ichthyophiidae > Ichthyophis > Ichthyophis bannanicus. The sequence goes on along the minus strand of CM066044.1, from coordinate 277,005,404 downwards.
CAATTACCTGCTTCCAGGCATGGAGGAGAGCTAAGGGGTCCCTACCATTAAAGCTTCCAGGGAATGGAGGAGAGCACCGAGTTATTTACCATTACTGCTTCCTGGCATGAAGGAGAGCTCCGGCCTCCTTACAATTACTGCTTCCAGGCTTGGCGGAGAGCACCGCGGGGGCGGGGGGGGGGGGCTAGGACTGGAAATGGGAAGATGGGGGTTAGGACTGGATGGTGGTAGGATTGGGGGGGGGCTAAGACTGAAAATGGGGTTATGGGGGGGGGCTAATAATGAAAATGGGGTGATGGAAGGATTAGGACTGGAAGTGGGCTTGTTGGGGGGCTTAGGACTGGTAATGGGCTATGGGGGGGCTAGAACTGGTAATGGATTGGGGGGGGGGGGTTGCTAGGACTGGAAATGGGGCTGAGTAGAGGGGGGGGCTTGAACACTTCAAATAACTGATGGGGACGGGGTTTTGGAATGGAAATGGGCTGAGTGGAAGGGTTGGGGGCTTGTAATAGAAATGGGCTGATGGGGAGGGGGGCTTGGAATGGAAATGGGGCCGATGGGGAGGGGGCTTGGAAAGGGAAATGGGCTGTGAGGGGAGGGAGCTAGGACTGGAAATGGGCTTAGTTGGGGGGAGCAAGGACAGGAAATGGGCTGATCGGTGGGGCTAGGATAGGACTGGAATGGGCTGGTGATGCGGGGACTAGAAGGGAGCGGGAGATGGGTGGGTGTGAAACTACAAGGGAGCTGAGGTTGGGGGAGGATTAGAATGGGATGGGGCTGGGAGAGTAAAATGGAGAGGGGAAAAATATTTTGTGTGGGAGGGATAAAAAATCTACAATTGGCCGGGTATTGGGTGAGTAAGTGGGGACTGAGTATGGAGGGGTAAAATTTGATGGGATGAAATAGGAATGTGGAAAGAGCAAAAGGAAAAAGATTCGTATGTTAAAAAACAGATGTAGAGATGAGAAAGGGAAAAAAAAAACTAGAAGAGAGAAGAAAGGACAAATGGACAGCAGACCATGGAGAGTTAGCAGAAAGGACACCACGAAACCAGAAGAAAGGGGCGGGCACAATTGCAACTGAAAAAAAATGCACCAAAAGTAGAAAAATATCGATTTATTTTGAAGTTATTAAATGGAATATGTCAGCTATGGGAAATGTGCTACATTTAAGTCTGTGCTTTATTTAATACAAGAGGAAATTAATTTAATAGTTTTATTTCAACAGTGTTGTTGTACATTACAAGATTGGATATTGGGGTTCCCAGTTTAATAATTGTATTCCTGTTTCTAAATTATGATTCATTGATTGGAGATGGTGTATGTTCTGAATGTGTAACTGAGCTGAGGAATTCTGTTTATGTAATTCCTATTGCGACATTGCCACTTGTTATCTTTACCCAGTAGGTAATGTATTGTTCGTCTATGAAAATGTATTGGTTTAATATTTGCAGTGTTGCCTTTTGATAGGGTATGGTGCTTTGTGAGTCCTGGTAGTGCTGTTACGATACGGTGGTTTTGCTAGTGGGTTCTAAATGGGCAGGGTTTCGTAGTTAGTTCCTAATGTGTCTGGCGGTTGGCACTGGATTAGAGTAATGTAGAAATCTTTTAGTCTTTCTTTATCCATACACGCATTAAGAGGCATGTTTACTAAAAGTTAGTTGTATGGTAACGATATGCAAATATTTATGCAAATGATGTCCCTTATGCAAATTAGGCCCGCCTCTTGTGCGGCCCCCGGGTTACGTTACCAGTCCTCATTTGGCCCTCAAAAGCAATTTCGCGTTGGAGTGACCCCTGCTCTATAGCAAGGGCCCCATAGTAGAAAGCTTCTCTGAAGGTTGCAGAGAGCATTGTGCAGGAGGAATTATGAGAATTAAAAACTGACGGTAGTCAGATGTGTTGCCATATGCTAGGTAAGGATAGGGCTAGAAGAAGATAACGTGTAGTGAATAGTATCATGCAAGATATGTTGAAAGTAGCTTGCAAGAAGCATGTAAAGTAAGAGCACTGGAAACTCTGCATGCACAGCAACTGAACAACAGAACAGAGGGGATACTCCTGTATGAAAACAGAGAGAAAACAGACAAAAGGGAGCGGAGATATTCCCGTCCTTGTCTGATGGAGTTGTTCAGAGCATGCAATTGAAAGATAACAAAAAATCGACACTGGAAAGAAAGAGAAGTGTTTCAGTCTGGTTATGGTACACAACTCAAGCAGGGGACACCCCTGGGAAAAGAAGAGGAGTTGGAAGGTTGGTTACGTACCCCCTATATGGGTAAGTCAGCTGAAGGAAAAAAATGTTCCATGTGGGGACAGAAAGTATCATGGGATAATTATAATCTCCCTTTATGATAAAAAGAAAGGGAGAATTCTGTAAGCCCATGGACAAAAAATATCCTTAACAGCTTAGCATACTTGAAAAGGAAAAAACCAGAGGTCGTAGAGTTTGAAGAATAACTTCTGGTAAGAAGAAGAAGTTAAGAATACTTTGGAAGAAGAAGTTTTTTTTTTAACTGTTAGATTGACACACATACAGGAAAAACTATGGTTGCTGGCTATGATTAGGCCCTGGGTTCCTGGTAGAAGTCTGGGGACTTCAGCCACAGGAGGGATGAGATGTTTCCTGCTTGGGTACATCTGGAGAATGGGCAGAAAAGAAGGGGTGATGAAACTTTCTTTTCTTAGGGGAACAGAAGGTTTGGTAGGACATTTTCCTAATCGTCCTGGGGAAGAAAAGAAAGAAACAAAAGAAAAAAAAAAAAAAAAAAAAGAAGGCTTCAGGACGGTTTCCAGAACTACGGAAAGTCATGTGGAGCAATGGAGCAAACTGACGTAAAGCCTCTCTCCTCCTTGGAAAGAGGGATTGTCTCCAATACAAGGAGAAGAGATTACCCAGTCATATGTTGTGCCCCATCTGCGTTCAAGTCTGAAGCCTGCAGCCCAGGCGTGTACCTGACGTTGTGCTCATGCTTCCAATATGGCAATAGCAGAGGATCTGCTAAGCAAAAACTCAAAAGATTCCTAGAGAAGCACGAGAAAGGAAACACAAGACGATATTCTGCTATGAATTAGAGTAAAGAGCAAGGAATAGTCAGAGGCCTTAGGTTCTGACAAAAACGGAGACAAAAGAGATAATTTCTCTGTGACCTCCTGAAGTGTCAGACTCATATAAAAAATATATGAAATAATTCTTGAAGCCAGCATAGAAGTTTGGAAGGTTTTGACGTCCAAAGGCATCAAGTGCTTTAGATGCACGACCTGGCGGATAAGAATGCTTCTTCTTGCTTCTTACCTTCCTTATTGCTGATTCCACTACAATGGAATGATGTGGAAGTTGTTTTTTTTGAAACCCCAGAGAGGGAGGCACCTGATACAGAACATTAATGGCTGTAGAAGGCGAAGGAACCTTTTTAAAGGTGATTCCCACATCCTCAGAAGAAGATCCTGTAAAGAATAATGTAAAGGAAGCATAATATTTTCCTTTTCTGCAGGATCTTGGTCAAAAGAAAAACCAGGAATAGGAATGGCAAGAAAGGTTGCCATGTCAAGGAGCAACTTCTGAAAAGAAGGATTTCCAATAGGAACTAATCCTGGGCAAGCTGAGGTTGAAGGAGCAGCTTGAGCACCAGAAGATATACTGGACTGGTGCCGAAAAATAATCCTGCTCGATGGACAGTGATACTGACAGTTCTGATTTGAGGCAGTTAGTACTGCATCGTCAGTGCCTGGTATCGATTCCAAACTAGGCATAGAAAGGATCGATGGCACCGATGGAACTGCAGAAATCGACCCCGACACCGGTACCGGTATCGGAGACGATAATGCCATCAAAGCAGCAAACGGGGGCTGCTGAAGCGGTACCGAGGTAACCAGGAGGAGCCTTGGCGAATATCCTC